>OZ017781.1:9185986-9607722 GCA_963969325.1 Lycopodina hypogea
CCCCAAGCTAATCATAGTGTCAGTACTCAATAAAAATAACAGCGCATATATGTACCTGTGTATATGTAATTGCAGGTATGTAGATTGGAAGAAGAGTCTCAGATAGTAAAGAAATAGTACTTTACTTTACGCAGTTGTTCACCAGTTCAATTTTTTATGAGATTTCCAAAAACAAGAGTGGTGTCATCACTAAGACCTGTGGCAAATAATTACTGTAATAGTTATTAAAATAAACCACTTAGGTGAGGTTGGAATAGTGGCTAGGGTTACAACTTGTTTGGTTGGACTTGTGGTACAATTTACAATTCTTGGGTTTTGTTTAAAAAAAATCCATTCTTGTCAAAAACTTGTGCTCCCCCACTATTCCCAGTGTTCCCCCACCATTCCCAGTGTCCCCCCACCATTCCCAGTGTTCCCCCACCATTCCCAGTGTTCCCCCACCATTCCCAGTGTCCCCCCACCATTCCCAGTGTCCCCCCACCATTCCCAGTGTCCCCCCACCATTCCCAGTGTTCCCCCACCATTCCCAGTGTTCCCCCACCATTCCCAGTGTTCCCCCACCATTCCCAACTGGGCATTGAACTACCTGCCTCAAGAAGACCAGAAGACAAATATTACTAAAATTTTTTTTCATGCCATTCTATTATCTGTTGACCACTCTAAAATGTCCTTGTACAATTAGATTCAGGAGGATTTTGGTAATGATCAGTTGGGGAACACCCATGTCATCGTGGACTTGTTCTACTCCGACCAGCAAGATGTGGTGAGTCATGAAATACTTAGGAATTAGATAGATGGAAGTTAAACAATGTGTGAATAAAACAAGTGTCATTAAACAACTTGTTTATAGCTATCATGCCTGCCTGATTAGCAAATTTTTAGCCAATACATTTAGGGGCACTTTTATTTATATATTCAAAACAATGGCCAAGCTTTGTAGCTTACCTTATGTATTCACATGTATAATCATTGCTAAATATAGTTTTCCATGTGCTCTCTTGTGCCACATGGTCGCAGGGTATGCAGGTACAAGTCAGAGTTACTTCATACTCATTGCCTCATTTTCTGGAGACCCAAAGTCTGAATCTCCCATTAACTTCCAGCTGCAATTAATGGTGTCCTGGCCTCCATGAGTGGAGCAATAATTCACTTTATACTCAACAATTTTAGTATGAGGTTTACAAAGCTAACTCACAAAATATTGTGCCACTACCTACACAAGTTGAAAAAGAAAGAGAGAGAGAGTACAAGATAGAGTAGTCACGTATCTCTTGTCACACACACACATGCACACATGTGTGGGAGTATGGAGCTTCACGCATGTGGATTTTCTTTCTTGTGTTTTAATTAAAACAATTTTTTTTTCTTATTTTGACCAGATACTGCCCACATTGTAGCATACTTATCTATGATTTGGTTCTTCTCAACTTACTTCCCCCCCCCCCCCCTCTCACCCATTTTCACCTGTGAGCTCCAGGAGCTCACGGGGTTTTAAAGTTACTTTGTTGCTGTTTTCTCTTCCTCCCCTTTTTTTCTTCTTGTGATACTTCCTCATATACGTAAAATATGGAAAATTTGCAAAATATGGGAAATTTGCAAATATGCGAGTGGATTTTGCTCTACATTTCAAGCTTGTTCTCTTACTTCCTTTTTATTCTGGTTATATGGTATGTGGGACTTTAAGATTTACTAATAATGCACGATATTGGGGTTGAGTAATCTAGCACAGACAGCACAGTCAGTGACAACCCTGTACCTACAATCCTGCACTGTTCTATGTTCACTCTCTCTAATGTTGCTGTGTCAATTAGACAACTGGCCATGATTGGGTAGTGTACGCTGGAGCCGCTCCCTCCAGCTCTGCTATGTGTGCTGACTCTCTCACTCAACTACACAACCCCTTCAATGTCTCCACCAGTAAGCTCACACACACACACACACACACACACACACACACACACACACACACACACACACACACACACACACACACACACACACACACACACACACCACCAGTGCAGTTATGGACATCTCTCTCTCTCTCCCTCTCTCTGACTGGCCTGTATAATGACATCAAAGGGTCAGGGCCAATAAAAGGGAAGAGGTTTATGTGACCAATGGATATCATGCCTCTTTTTATTTTTTAAAAAATAATAAATAAATGTATATACGGCTTACAATGTTAAAAAATAAATAGATAAATATTATATGACAAGTAGACAGCATGAATGTTATAGAAGTTAAACAAGGTGAACCAAATTTGACTCAGCTGACATTAAATCAATGAATGAGGAAAATGAATCATAATTTTGTGTGACTTTGCTTTGACCAAGCTCCTCTTAAGCATGGAATGCTATATCGCAAAAGAGAGAAAGATAGTCGGCATCTTAACCAGGCCATAGTGGTACAGTAGGTCTGATCTCTCTTTGAAGCTATCATCAAGGCAAGTCTTTTGTAGCACACAGTGGCTGCTTTTCCTAGGCCTCCAGTGAGCGACAACACAAAGGGGATAAAGGATCTGTATTCTATCTCTCTCACTCTTTGTTCATATGCTCATTTCTTTATATTTTCATGTTTCCTGTATGTAAGAGTTAGGCACTGTCGGCAATTTGACTGTGCATGAGGATGAAATACTCTTACGTCAAAAAAGGCACGATCAAATCTTCCTCCCCAGAAACCACATGCAGCCATATCTAGTCTAGCACCAGCTTCAGTATAGGCAGAAGCACCATGTAGGTCTTCACCAGAGAGAGGTTGCAGATGTGACTCAATGCTGACATTGTGACTTACTTCAGCCATTAGATTTACGGTGAGGTCCCTCACTTCATTGTGTCTTAGAGATGGAAAGCCCCCCTTGGGGCAAGATAGAGCATGTTCAACAGAGAACGGGGTACCACAGGAGCAGTTAATAGGAACATTGGCTAGTTGCCAGCCATATCTGAGGGCAAGGGCAGTTCATGCCATTGTTGAGTGCGAGGAGAAACTAAAAAATCTGGTGAGCCAGATTATTCAGTCGATGAATATTTTCTATTCTACCAAGGAAAGTGCATTTTAACATTTCAGAGGTGTTCTCTCTTTTTTTTCCTTCTTTTCTTCCCCCCTACTTTTTCTCTAGTCAAGTATTATTATCATTGCTGTGACTGTATGTGCAGGTGGTACGTACGACACTGACTGCTCCCCTCAGTCCCAACTAAGGTATGGTCCAGCACAGTGGCAGTGGGTGGGTGGTCATAAGGTGTGACCTCTGATGTGACACTTCTCAAACTCTAGTTATACTTAGTTTCACACAACTAGAAGATAGCTTAAGTGTATTTTAGCGCAATATTAATATGTAGAAACTGATATGCATAAGGTAGTGCATAAGATAGTGAGATAAGATAATGTATGCAATCAGGTGCAGGTGTGGAGTGCATGTCCTTACCTATTTCAGCATATGTAAAGTACAGTGGATAACATATATGTTTTACTTTGTTGTATGATTATAAATTCTTATTGTTTATTGTAGGTGTGCCAGTGGTGATTTGTCGGGTAAACATGGTCAGATCAGTATTGGGTCTGATGATGTGAACCGTCCAACATTCACCTTCGTCGACAGTAACATCCAGCTGACAGGAAGCTACACAGGTGGGCATGTGCACTGTGCTAACAAGTAATAGTGTAAATCATACTCACTCGTGCACACACACACACACACAGTGACATTAGTTATCTATGTCACAGCATTGAACCATTATTGCATAAGATGCACATATATGTTGTCACAGTGAGAAGGTATTGAGATGCTCTCAGTACATTCACCAACAGTAACAACCATTTCCTTTTTGCTGTGGAGAGAATGCATTCTGTTTTGTGCATGTGCTTTCTTTTGTCTGCATGAGCAAACCTCACTTCTTGCTATTAGTGCAGATGGTCGGTCGTTCACAAAGTTATTTAGGATAGCTGACCACTCTATAATGGCTACGTACATGTGCACAAATGCAGCTAGGCTAATTGTCCAGTTCAACTTATTGGTGCATGCCTCTAATTGTGCAGCAGATGAGTTAGTCTAGGAAAGCTTGTAGGCACATCTAGTGAGTTGAGAACTTCAGGAGAAATATTGTATGTGGCGTATTTTGATCATACTGCCAAGTGAACATTAAATGAAATGGCTAATTTACGCTAGTGCAAATTTGAATTAAATAAAGGACCACACATTGCACTAGGTTGGGCGACCTTGCATAATATATATATAAATATATATATGTTACAAAAATATAAATTTTCCCCTCCCCCTTTAAATGAACACCAACTCTTAGTGCTGGGGATGTCAGTTGGTGTGCATGCCTCTGGTGGAGCCATCTTTGCCTGCACTGCCATTAGTCGCTCCTACGTCTCGGCCCAGGAAGTGACTATCACGCTGGACAGGAGTCCCACTTCAGTCAGGTGTGATGATTTAATTGGTTATCATGGTCACAGTGGTGTTTGTTTGTTTGTGGAGATGCTGGTTGTGTTTGTTTGTTCTGGTAGTACTTGTGATGATGTAGAATTATTTCTTTGTTGTGGTAATAGTGGTAGGTTGTTTATTTGTTGCCATAGTAATAACAGAGAATAGTGTGTTGCCATGGTGATAGTGGATAATATTTATTGATCGATGCACTGATGTTTAGTTTTGTGGCAATGTTTATTTTGTTGCCATGGTAATATTTAATTAGAATGGCGGTGATAGACTAATGGTGTTAATGTTCGTATGTTGGTGTGTTTGTTTAATTTTTCTGCTTTGCTGTTCAGTGAAGTATGAACATGTTCCAGGTGATGATATGTCTGCACTGGCAGGGTAATTGGAATTACCTCAGCTGTCATTGTTTTCCTTCCAGGTCCACTTTTGCTGATATGTTGGCTGAGGAAGTGAGTATTGATCCCAGTGACATATTGATCCTCAACCAAAGACCTTACCAACCATTTGGACTTTCTTGTTTATCAGTGACTATAAGAGTTCTTGCATCTACACGTAAGATCCCATAGTTCAACAATAGACTACAAAGAGTGACAACTCAGTTCTGAATGAAATAAAAGTAAATTTATTGTTTACTTCAACTTAGAATCTATGGCTTGCATGTGCCCAGTAGATGCTAAATTTCTCTGAAAAAGAAACATCCTGTAACAAGGGACCAAACTCCATATACTTTGTAAATGGTTTAGGAAATAGATAGTTATTCCTAATTATAGTTTAATATTTGTATTAATGCATTTTTGCTCACAACAAACAAATGCAAACAAATGGGTATATAAATATAACATATATATTTTTTACTGTTTCAGCTTTTCTGCATGAAATACAGCTGCATTATGCTAGAACTATTGCATGCTACCATGATGTTTATTCTCTCTCAGGTGTCATATTGAGATGATTTGATGTTTTCACATACACTACCTTGCAATTGTGTTGTTGTTTGGTTGGTCTGTATGCAGAGGAGACAGCGGATGCTTATGCTGGCATGTTGGAGGCGAATGCGTTGTCCCTGTTCTCTTGTGGTGGGGCCCAACACTCTGCTGTCATCTCTGTCACAACCTTGATCTTACCTCTGGTGGCCGCCATCTTACTGTTCATCAACAAGAATTAATAAATTGATGATACAATTTTTTATGACTATTATTAGTAATAAGGAAAGACTAAATTAACACTGGAATATTTCTGAAGTAGTTTGTTAGAATGATGTAACCAGTTCACATTAGCTAAAAATGGAGACTTTGTTCCAGTATTTGAATGTCATAATAACTTTCAATATTTTTTCCCCCTAATATGTTATAGTTTAATGCTATGTTGCTGCAATCCACACTACCAGCACAGCTAATAAAGAGAATAGTTTTTGTATTAGTTTTGTCATTTTATATATCTGAGTGCATTATATTGTATGGCTGAAGGAGTGTTTTACTAGATATTTTTGACTGGGCTGACAAAAGGGTTCGAATTATACCTGCAAGGCTGCACCTACAGAGGTGTCGCAGATAGATTGGTGTAGTAGTTATGATTTCCATTTATACTGAGGGGAGATTGAACAACTATATAGAACTAGATGCATCAAATCATAGTTATGTCTGTGTTGCAGGATTGAGAAAACCATGGGCCAATTGGAATGAAATTTGGCATGAAACTTGGAATAGGTGGGGGATGATTTTTCAAAAAAAAAAAAAAAAAAAAATTTGGAATTGCAGTAGACCAATGTGGCATGCTATGATTGTACCTGTGCTGAGATTGTGTTTCAGGATTATGGGCATGTGCCAACTGGAGTGATAATCTCAGACTTGTAGGGTCTAGGATCTGTGCTGAGATTGTGCCCACTCCAAAATTCCTCTGACTAGTGCAGAATTGAATATATTCTGCCAGTTTACTTATCCTCAGTAAGATAAGTACTGATCAGGGGCTTAGCTTAAGCATGGACACTTTGACTTTCATCATACAGTGTTTCAGATGAGTGAATTTTCATTGAGAAAATCATGCAAGAAAGCTAACCAAAAAGCAATCAAAATTAGTGTCTCATACCAGTTCTTAATTACATTTCGACAATGCCTATTCCTTGTCTATTTATATCTTTGGAGGATGCATGAGGGAGACTTTTCAAAGCCTGACTCTGTAACAGCATATGAATTAGCGCAAGATGGAGAAACCATCATAAATGTTATCGATAAAATCAAAGCTGACAAAAGAAGTAAACTTCTTATAAAATGAAATGTGTATGAAATAAAATATGTATGCAATCACTACAAATGATATATCCTTATTTGACTTAAACAGTTACTGATGACATCATCAGATTCTTATTATGGAATTATTCAAACTACCATCAATTGTAATTATCAAGTGTATGTATAATATATATATATATAATATATACACATATTGATTGAAATTATCAATAAAAATGCTAAAATAATGTGTTTGTTCTGATTTCACTGATCATTTTCTCCCTTATCTGTGCATATCTTTGAAGCAGAAAAACTCAGCTGGAGGTAATAGTGCGCATGGGTATAGTATATTTGTTTGGGCAATTCAATTTTTCGAATTAGCCGATATTTTCCCTTCGAATATTTTGTCTTATTCCTATGTGGGGACCAAAGAAAATTTAGAATAAAGCGGAAATTCGTGCTAACCGGATTAGAATTATGTGGACTACACTGTATATATACTAGCAGCATATACCTGGCGTTGCTCGGCCAATGTCAACATGAAACATTATAGAAGCCACTAAAATTTTGGCCTTGTTGGCCCTTTAGTTAGCTTTGGGTAACCAAAACCATTTCCAGTGCGTGTGGCTAATACCAAACCATACACATTCCCACACCCACATGTAGTTAATAATGCTCACCCAATTAATTGACTGTTGATTATTTTAGAAAGGCCAGAATGTGTTGGAGGCATGGTGTAATATATAAAGGTAGATTGCCAACAATCAGATTCATAAGTTTACTTAATGTTTGATTTTGTGCTCTGGAATGGATTTACTGCACTCCCAGTGACACTCGCACTGGACCCCCAAAGGTCCTCTGACAGTTGGAGTGCTTCTCCACGGAATTAAAGAAGACATAAAATTTTGATTTTAATGTAAATTTTAAGATGGCAAAAGAATTGATTTTAATGTAAATGTAACTTATAGATTTTCATTTAATAGAAGTGTATTTGTTAATGTTATTTTTTGGTGGATCATTACAGTTCTTCTTGGTACACCACATTTCTGGTCTGTTTGTTTGGTGCCAAGATGTTGAGCTTGTCTGAGTTGATGCCGCCACTAAGAACATGTCATGTGAGAAACAGGCAGCTGAGAGGTCCACTCCAATGGCCTTGAAAGTCTGGCCCTGAGACTTGTCACTGTTATAGCTAAGCATGACTTAACTGGAAATGGTAAACGGCGGAATTGAAGTGGCGGCTCTGAGTTTGATGGAATGAGAGGGATCTTTGGCAGGAGGACTACTTCTCCCTTGTAAGGTCCACATGAGATAGTTGCTTTGATAAGGTTCTGGTGGAGTCTCTTGTTACTAAGCAGCATGGGCCATTTGTTGTCTTGGGTAGCTCCAAAGACCTGAGGACCATGATGGGGAGCCCACCTTGGTATTGAGGATGTGGGGTGGCATGCTGGTCAGCTCCAATGAGTTGAGGAATTCCAATGGATTCTGCACAGCCTCACCATCACTCATTGCAGTGCTCACCGACTTCTATTCTTTCTCTTCTCCAGGGCAGTTTGTTCATGAGCAATATATTGAGCTGGTCGACATTTGCATTCAGGGGGGAGATGAGGGCATGTTCAGTCAACCACTTGGTCTGGTGTTGTTGGTGGCCAGGTTGGGGTAGACTTCTACCTCCAGCTTCCAATATGCAAGAACATGCAACATAGATGTCTTCTTAGAGAGTGCTGTTGCAGATGGTCTTCAATCTCATGACTGCAGCAATCTATTCAGTGGACCATGCTCTAACTTCTGTTGGGCGATGTACTTTGATGGGCGAGTGAAAAATCCTCTGCTGTAAGGGAGGCAAGGTGAAGCTGGAAGAGGTACCACAGCTGCCAGCCCAACTGTAGAACCTCTATGATGTCAACATTTCAAGTAATAGGAGTCGCAGGGTCCACATTTTGAGGAGCCTGTGAGCGTACAACAATGCCCTAGCCATGGCCATCATTGGCTGCAAGGAAGTCAACACGACAGGCTTCAGTCCCAACTTCAAGATCCAGGGGGAGCTCTACCATCAGATTGGTAGCTTGCTGTCTCTATTCATCACTAAATGAGTTTGTGAGAAGAGGAAAGACTCTCTGCAGCTGCCAAAAACGGTTTATTATCTCAATTATGCCAGAGCACACCTATTATTCTAAAATCAATACCAGCATAATTGGGCAATGGCTAGATAGGAGTATGAAACATGTTAAAGGGTGGAACCCATTTTTTGAGAAAAAAGAGAGGTTTTTCTGTTTTGTTGTTAAAATAATTGCACATCTGTAGAAGCTGTCCTTCAAATATGAAGCAATTTGGATGATCCATTGTTGAGTTATGGTGGATTTGAGTGAGATGTACTATGGCAACCATATTGATTCACCAAAGTAAAAAGTGATTTCTTGTTAATGTGAATTTTCGGTCTAGGATCACCTATATCTTTGTGAAAATTTTAGGAAATATGCTTGATTATACATCATTCTAAAACCCTGTATATACACTACAATTTAATTAAGTGTAAATAGAGTGCAGATAATGGTAAGTTTTTCTAAGTGTTCCATGAGTGTGGAGATGTAGGAATTCTATAACTTTTTAATTTTTTATTTTTAAAGTGTTTTGTGGCTAACCCAAACACTTAAAAATCACTTAGTGATAAAAGAAGACTCTCAGGGTTGGGCATGAACTTAGGAGTGCTACTAGTTGTGGCTATCAATAGCATGGGACTTGAGTTTTTTTTTGTTGAGGGACACCTAAACATGTCATAAAATATATCATTGGAAAGCATTTGAACTAAGCTTTCATTTGGCAATAAAATCAAGGATAGAGGTGAATGACAACAAAGTTAGGGTACATAGTAGACATATCATGAATAATCAATGATTTGTGGGTAGCATCCCCTGTAAGTGCTATATCCAATTAGCAAATCAGGCTTTTTGGAGTGGATGACCAATTATATTTTGGACCATTCCACTTCTGAGCAATGTAACTTTTCCAAGTTTGAAAAAAGGGGTTTTCATATAGTATATAAATATATCCTATTTGGGAGGAACTATTAAGTTATTCTCCAGGAAAGGAATTTTTTAGACATTCAGTCCCACCTTATTTCCTCAGTTGCAATTACATATGTGTGCAATTATGCTTCCTCTTATTCAGGCCAGTAATCTAATGTAAGAAATAAACTCAATAAATAACAATCTACTCAGGACCCTAATAAATATATAAGAAAGAAATTCTGTAAGTTCCTGTCTGTGTGTTTTCTATAGAACCTATCAATTTCTAAGTGAGTTTTTTTCCACCTTGCTATTTTTTTTTTTTTTTTTTTTTTTTTTAAGCCTTACATACAAAGAGGAAGAGGTGTGACCCATCTCATGTTATTTGCAGAGTCAAGTTGTATTGGCAAGCCAAATATTAGGCCTGTAGCTCCATTCTTTTTTTGTGGCAAAAGTACCATTTTTGGCTCTCCTTTTTTAAATATAGAAAGGGGTGTGGTCATATAGGCCTACTTAAATGTCCCCTGGTGACACTGATTCTAAATATATATAGGTTCATGGGTCTAACTTCAACTGTTCAAGCGTGAATCGAGGATACACAGACAGACAGACAGACAGACAGACAGACAGACAGACAGACAGACAGACAGACAGACAGACAGACAGACAGACAGACAGACAGACAGACAGACAGACAGACAGACAGACAGACAGACAGACAGACAGACAGACAGACAGACAGACAGACAGACAGACTATTCCAACTTTGTAGTATTACTATAGATAGATGTATTAATATCACTTTTTGTTATAATTTGTGACTTTATTTATTTTTCCCATGATCTAATGTTGCCTTGTGTTGCACACACCTTACCACCATCACACATGCACTTGCAGAAACACCATCTCCTTACAGTAGTGGTAGTTTCTTCTTCACAGACACCTTCCTCAACTTGACGGGAGACAATGCTGTCAGCAACAGATCTGTGGCCATTCATGTGGCTAATAGAGGTACATCGTGTGTGATGTGTGTGTATAATAAACATCTAAAAAAAAAGGAATAATGTGAATTTTTTTTCTAATACAATTTACTTAGTTCATTATTGAAAAAAATGAAAGTAACTGCAAGAATCAGTGTATCACCAACAAAATGGTACCTAATATGTAGGAAACTATTATAGTATTGAAGGTTGTACTATGCAGTGGTATCTCTGATGTAGTATATACACCAATAAGATGAAGTCATGCATGCTATCACTAGTTGGAATCCTAATGCCACTCAACATTACCTCAGTGTGTGTGCCTCTCTTGGACCCCACCCCATCCCACCTTCACTCACTCTATTATATCATGCCAGTAATTTAGTTCAATCACATTCATCATGACAGGTTCTATAAACTAGAACTCATTCTCACACTGCATCACACACCCACCCACACCCCCACCCACCCACCTCCACACATGTGCCTCTACAGGTCCTCCTGTTGTGGCCTGTGCGCCACTCATAGAGAGTGAGAAGATTGTCCTCACACAATATGAAGTGGCAGAGGTCACTGTCTGCCAGAGAAGTCCATTTGAAGATACTGTCATCACCACCACCAACACCAGATCAGAGGTACTGGGCATGTGCAGATAAGAAGTACATGTACCTGTATATTAATCTGTGAGCGTGATGTGTGCTCATAATGAAAATGATGACTGGCAAGACCATAAACAGTGGAAATGTACAGATTTTAAAAAATGATAATTTTTTATTTCGAAAACATAAACATCAACAAACAACAGATATCAGAAAGTTAGAACCTTTTGTATTTTATTATCACCACATGTCATGAATATAATATTTTGACCACAAAATAAGAGTATTAAGCTTGCATTCATAAAACAGTTACCAAGAATACTACAATCTGGCAAGAACGAAAACACCCCCTTGCCTTTTATCTAAGTTCTTAATTTTCCAGTGCATTTTTTCAGCTCAGTATGTACAATAATGTTCCTATATAGAAAATAAACGGAATAATGAAACTGAAAATTGCCGATTTGTGTTATCCTCTTAAGCGACTTCAGAAATGGGGGGGGGGGGAAGAGGTGGAGGGGGTGACATGTGTGAGTGTGTCTCACAGTGTTCTTAAGATGACAGGAGCCTTCTCCCAGGAGCCGATGTCTGGCCTCACAGAAGCAATACTGACTGACTCAACTCGTTATAACTATTATTAATGTTAATATCCCCACCTTCCCCTCTCACAAATATGGCAGACGGTGATCCAGGAGTCAGCTCTAAGCCCCTGGTATTGGACTGTGTTGGTGAGGTGTATACCCCTTACCAAATTGTGGAGACAATTGAAACAGGAGTAGCTACACCAGACAAGTACCCATTGGGGAACTGGAGCATGAGGTGAGTAAAATGTGTGCTCCGTCCAGTGGCTGTATACTTGAAATCCAGAAAATCTAATGACAATTTTAATCTAATGAATACAATGATTGATGCCAACTCGTTATAATAAAAAAACAACAACATTAATATTATTAAAGTCATACCAAGCTTATATACACAAAAGTTAAATATTTCAAAAGAATCTAGTGAGCTGTGAGATGTGTTTGAGGCACCACGCCCTCCGTGGTTAGTGTGTCAACCTCAAGCATTGAAGCTTTTAGGTGTGCAGCTGTTAAAGTCGAATCTGTTAAGAAGGAATGTGGAAAATTGGTGCTGCAAGGAAATGTAGTTGGTAAGGGGTTTGGGGTTACTATACTCCAATGCACAGATGAAATATAGTTGTACCTGTAACAAAAATTTCCACAAGCAAATAGGCGTGAATATATAACCTTAGGCAGCCCCAAGTTACCCTTGTCTTTGTTTCAATGAAGGATTTGTCATATCTTATAAACGATTTATAAACAATTTTGTTGAGAGACCACAATTTGCCAGGAATGACCTTAACTTGAATCTTTTGAATATGCCATAATATATGCAGCTAGCCACTATGGGTGTGGTGGAGAGAGTCAAAGTGGATATGAATCAAAGCAACTTCCAGTGGCTGAAAAGAAAAGAAGAAAAAAAGAATGGTCTAAATGAGAACAGAACTTATGGGAAGACACTGGCATTCTGGAGTGGGTAGAATCTGTGAATTCCTTGTGGACTAATTTCCCTCTAATAATTATTATTGTTGATGGCATCAAACTATTTTTCTTCAGCTTTGGTCTCACACAAAATCATTAAGATAAAAAAAAGTTTTAGCACAGTTTTGCACCAAGTCGTTTGCATTCAAGACTGTTACAATATCTGGAATTACAGTATATGCTGTTGGAATGCATAATACATGCACACTGTCCATCGATCACTTCATCGAATATTAGATCAGATACATATTTCCCTGTAGATTGTCGTTAACAACCTTTTCCCACAAATCATCTCTAGTGCACAGTTTCAATATGGAAAAATAAAATTTCTGATCTTTCCATTTGTGGTTAGTGTGTTTCCGCCACGTGTCATTAGCCTGCACTTTATGTTTGACTTTGCCAGGTATGATGGAGTCAATTCTGCAAATACCCAGAGAGTGTTTGATATGCCAGTGTATGGAGCAGCCAATAGCATAAGCAGCCTCAATCTCAGGTATGTGTGTTTGTGTGTGCGTGTGTGTGTGTGTATGAATTAGTGCAGGTGTGAGTGTGGTGTCTGCATAAGTGAATGAGAGTGGTGTGTGTGTGAATGAGTGTGGTATGTGCGTGTTTGTGGGTGTGTGTGAGAGTGTTTTTCTCTGTCTGTGCTGCTTTATGACATCCTCCATGCAGCAGCTAATAGTGGGTTGGTCTTGAGGTTGCTATGCATACGTTGGGATGGGAGTGAAGAGTTTATAGTAGAGGTCATGTAGGTCATGGTGTGATATGTGATCCTGACCTACAGGACAGTGCGTGACACTGAGAGTGACTGCAGTGCCCTCATCCCAACACTCACTGGCAGTGATGTCATAGTTGCCAAGGCAACCTTCACTGGATCCGTTAATGGAGCAATCTACTTTGTGAGTTCACATAATTTACCAGGGGTGTTGAAAAGTTCAGAGGTCAGTGAACATATTTTTGTGTCAAAGATTAAGTTGACACTGTAAAAGAATAAAATTGATATTAGTCACAATGTTGCACTGATATTCAATTTACAGACAACCCAAACATATCTATGAGCATGGAGTTAACAACAAAAAAGTTTATTACACTACTTCTTTGGTTAAATTGTTTTACTAGCATTAAAACCAGATCAGAGGTGGAGGAGCAACTCAGAGTTGTGTTCTGTCATGGTTACTGATATCATGGGGAAAGGGAACTTCCCCCATTTTATGGATATAGTAGCCAAAAGATTGAACAGAGCTCTCCGGAATTTAACTTTGTGGGATTGGCAGTTGCCGTTTGAAGCAATACTGTCTCAGAACTTCCATTAGTGGCACTGGTGCACAGTTGCAGTCTGACACAGCACTGTCTCAGTGAGCTGCCCAAGAAGCACCAACATTCTGTGCCAATATCCTCAAACATGAATGCAGCGATGGCTCTCATCCCTATGCAAATCTTGCTCGATATCTTCTCGCTGTATTAGCCATCCACCCCAGTAGGCAATGCTGTTATGGAGAGAATCATTTCTCACTTGACGTTCATCAAAATAAAGTACAGGAATCCTATCTACACTAGTCCATTGTTATGCTGATACATGTTGCATGTGTGGTTATGTAGAATGTTGAGATATTGCATAGGATTATCTAGCCACAGACTATTTCCCTGGCCCAGTGAAGTCAAAGGGTATGGGATTTAACAGTGAGGAGAGTGAAATTGGCAGCCTGGAAAATGAGGCACTACCTCAGAAAATGAATATTTTTCTTATCTAGATGTGCTTGCTCTAGCTTGCTAAGTTATTTCATGCATATAAAATTCCCCTCCCCCCCCCCCCCCCCCCCCCCCAAGCTAATCATAGTGTCAGTACTCAATAAAAATAACAGCGCATATATGTACCTGTGTATATGTAATTGCAGGTATGTAGATTGGAAGAAGAATCTCAGATAGTAAAGAAATAGTACTTTACACAGTTGTTCACCAGTTCAATTTTTTATGAGATTTCCAAAAACAAGAGTGGTGTCATCACTAAGACATGTGGCAAATAATTACTGTAATAGTTATTAAAATAAACCACTTAGGTGAGGTTGGAATAGTGGCGTGGGTTACAACTTGTTTGGTTGGACTTGTGGTACAATTTACAATTCTTGGGTTTTGTTTAAAAAAAATCCATTCTTGTCAAAAACTTGTGCTCCCCCACTATTCCCAGTGTTCCCCCACCATTCCCAGTGTCCCCCCACCATTCCCAGTGTTCCCCCACCATTCCCAGTGTTCCCCCACCATTCCCAGTGTCCCCCCACCATTCCCAGTGTCCCCCCACCATTCCCAGTGTCCCCCCACCATTCCCAGTGTTCCCCCACCATTCCCAGTGTTCCCCCACCATTCCCAGTGTTCCCCCACCATTCCCAACTGGGCATTGAACTACCTGCCTCAAGAAGACCAGAAGACAAATATTACTAAAATTTTTTTTCATGCCATTCTATTATCTGTTGACCACTCTAAAATGTCCTTGTACAATTAGATTCAGGAGGATTTTGGTAATGATCAGTTGGGGAACACCCATGTCATCGTGGACTTGTTCTACTCCGACCAGCAAGATGTGGTGAGTCATGAAATACTTAGGAATTAGATAGATGGAAGATAAACAATGTGTGAATAAAACAAGTGTCATTAAACAACTTGTTTATAGCTATCATGCCTGCCTGATTAGCAAATTTTTAGCCAATACATTTAGGGGCACTTTTATTTATATATTCAAAACAATGGCCAAGCTTTGTAGCTTACCTTATGTATTCACATGTATAATCATTGCTAAATATAGTTTTCCATGTGCTCTCTTGTGCCACATGGTCGCAGGGTATGCAGGTACAAGTCAGAGTTACTTCATACTCATTGCCTCATTTTCTGGAGACCCAAAGTCTGAATCTCCCATTAACTTCCAGCTGCAATTAATGGTGTCCTGGCCTCCATGAGTGGAGCAATAATTCACTTTATACTCAACAATTTTAGTATGAGGTTTACAAAGCTAACTCACAAAATATTGTGCCACTACCTACACAAGTTGAAAAAGAAAGAGAGAGAGAGTACAAGATAGAGTAGTCACGTATCTCTTGTCACACACACACATGCACACATGTGTGGGAGTATGGAGCTTCACGCATGTGGATTTTCTTTCTTGTGTTTTAATTAAAACAATTTTTTTTTCTTATTTCGACCAGATACTGCCCACATTGTAGCATACTTATCTATGATTTGGTTCTTCTCAACTTACTTCCCCCCCCCCCCCCTCTCACCCATTTTCACCTGTGAGCTCCAGGAGCTCACGGGGTTTTAAAGTTACTTTGTTGCTGTTTTCTCTTCCTCCCCTTTTTTTCTTCTTGTGATACTTCCTCATATACGTAAAATATGTAAAATTTGCAAAATATGGGAAATTTGCAAAATATGGGAAATTTGCAAAATATGGGAAATTTGCAAAATATGGGAAATTTGCAAAATATGGGAAATTTGCAAATATGCGAGTGGATTTTGCTCTACATTTCAAGCTTGTTCTCTTACTTCCTTTTTATTCTGGTTATATGGTATGTGGGACTTTAAGATTTACTAATAATGCACGATATTGGGGTTGAGTAATCTAGCACAGACAGCACAGTCAGTGACAACCCTGTACCTACAATCCTGCACTGTTCTATGTTCACTCTCTCTAATGTTGCTGTGTCAATTAGACAACTGGCCATGATTGGGTAGTGTACGCTGGAGCCGCTCCCTCCAGCTCTGCTATGTGTGCTGACTCTCTCACTCAACTACACAACCCCTTCAATGTCTCCACCAGTAAGCTCACACACACACACACACACACACACACACACACACACACACACACACACACACACACACACACACACACACACACACACACACACACACACACACCACCAGTGCAGTTATGGACATCTCTCTCTCTCTCTCTCTCTCTCTGACTGGCCTGTATAATGACATCAAAGGGTCAGGGCCAATAAAAGGGAAGAGGTTTATGTGACCAATGGATATCATGCCTCTTTTTATTTTTTTAAAAGTAATAAATAAATGTATATACGGCTTACAATGTTAAAAAATAAATAGATAAATATTATATGACAAGTAGACAGCATGAATGTTATAGAAGTTAAACAAGGTGAACCAAATTTGACTCAGCTGACATTAAATCAATGAATGAGGAAAATGAATCATAATTTTGTGTGACTTTGCTTTGACCAAGCTCCTCTTAAGCATGGAATGCTATATCGCAAAAGAGAGAAAGGTAGTCGGCATCTTAACCAGGCCATAGTGGTACAGTAGGTCTGATCTCTCTTTGAAGCTATCATCAAGGCAAGTCTTTTGTAGCACACAGTGGCTGCTTTTCCTAGGCCTCCAGTGAGCGACAACACAAAGGGGATAAAGGATCTGTATTCTATCTCTCTCACTCTTTGTTCATATGCTCATTTCTTTATATTTTCATGTTTCCTGTATGTAAGAGTTAGGCACTGTCGGCAATTTGACTGTGCATGAGGATGAAATACTCTTACGTCAAAAAAGGCACAATCAAATCTTCTTCCCCAGAAACCACATGCAGCCATATCTAGTCTAGCACCAGCTTCAGTATAGGCAGAAGCACCATGTAGGTCTTCACCAGAGAGAGGTTGCAGATGTGACTCAATGCTGACATTGTGACTTACTTCAGCCATTAGATTTACGGTGAGGTCCCTCACTTCATTGTGTCTTAGAGATGGAAAGCCCCCCTTGGGGCAAGATAGAGCATGTTCAACAGAGAACGGGGTACCACAGGAGCAGTTAATAGGAACATTGGCTAGTTGCCAGCCATATCTGAGGGCAAGGGCAGTTCATGCCATTGTTGAGTGCGAGGAGAAACTAAAAAATCTGGTGAGCCAGATTATTCAGTCGATGAATATTTTCTATTCTACCAAGGAAAGTGCATTTTAACATTTCAGAGGTGTTCTCTCTTTTTTTTCCTTCTTTTCTTCCCCCCTACTTTTTCTCTAGTCAAGTATTATTATCATTGCTGTGGCTGTATGTGCAGGTGGTACGTACGACACTGACTGCTCCCCTCAGTCCCAACTAAGGTATGGTCCAGCACAGTGGCAGTGGGTGGGTGGTCATAAGGTGTGACCTCTGATGTGACACTTCTCAAACTCTAGTTATACTTAGTTTCACACAACTAGAAGATAGCTTAAGTGTATTTTAGCGCAATATTAATATGTAGAAACTGATATGCATAAGGTAGTGCATAAGATAGTGAGATAAGATAATGTATGAATCAGGTGCAGGTGTGGAGTGCATGTCCTTACCTATTTCAGCATATGTAAAGTACAGTGGATAACATATATGTTTTACTTTGTTGTATGATTATAAATTCTTATTGTTTATTGTAGGTGTGCCAGTGGTGATTTGTCGGGTAAACATGGTCAGATCAGTATTGGGTCTGATGATGTGAACCGTCCAACATTCACCTTCGTCGACAGTAACATCCAGCTGACAGGAAGCTACACAGGTGGGCATATGCACTGTGCTAACAAGTAATAGTGTAAATCATACTCACTCGTGCACACACACACACACACAGTGACATTAGTTATCTATGTCATAGCATTGAACCATTATTGCATAAGATGCACATATATGTTGTCACAGTGAGAAGGTATTGAGATGCTCTCAGTACATTCACCAACAGTAACAACCATTTCCTTTTTGCTGTGGAGAGAATGCATTCTGTTTTGTGCATGTGCTTTCTTTTGTCTGCATGAGCAAACCTCACTTCTTGCTATTAGTGCAGATGGTCGGTCGTTCACAAAGTTATTTAGGATAGCTGACCACTCTATAATGGCTACGTACATGTGCACAAATGCAGCTAGGCTAATTGTCCAGTTCAACTTATTGGTGCATGCCTCTAATTGTGCAGCAGATGAGTTAGTCTAGGAAAGCTTGTAGGCACATCTAGTGAGTTGAGAACTTCAGGAGAAATATCATATGTGGCGTATTTTGATCATACTGCCAAGTGAACATTAAATGAAATGGCTAATTTACGCTAGTGCAAATTTGAATTAAATAAAGGACCACACATTGCACTAGGTTGGGCGACCTTGCATAATATATATATAAATATATTTTTGTTACAAAAATATAAATTTTCCCCTCCCCCTTTAAATGAACACCAACTCTTAGTGCTGGGCATGTCAGTTGGTGTGCATGCCTCTGGTGGAGCCATCTTTGCCTGCACTGCCATTAGTCGCTCCTACGTCTCGGCCCAGGAAGTGACTATCACGCTGGACAGGAGTCCCACTTCAGTCAGGTGTGATGATTTAATTGGTTATCATGGTCACAGTGGTGTTTGTTTGTTTGTGGAGATGCTGGTTGTGTTTGTTTGTTCTGGTAGTACTTGTGATGATGTAGAATTATTTCTTTGTTGTGGTAATGGTGGTAGGTTGTTTATTTGTTGCCATAGTAATAACAGAGAATAGTGTGTTGCCATGGTGATAGTGGATAATATTTATTGATCGATGCACTGATGTTTAGTTTTGTGGAAATGTTTATTTTGTTGCCATGGTAATATTTAATTAGAATGGCGGTGATAGACTAATGGTGTTAATGTTCGTATGTTGGTGTGTTTGTTTAATTTTTCTGCTTTGCTGTTCAGTGAAGTATGAACATGTTCCAGGTGATGATATGTCTGCACTGGCCGGGTAATTGGAATTACCTCAGCTGTCATTGTTTTCCTTCCAGGTCCACTTTTGCTGATGTGTTGGCTGAGGAAGTGAGTATTGATCCCAGTGACATATTGATCCTCAACCAAAGACCTTACCAACCATTTGGACTTTCTTGTTTATCAGTGACTATAAGAGTTCTTGCATCTACACGTAAGATCCCATAGTTCAACAATAGACTACAAAGAGTGACAACTCAGTTCTGAATGAAATAAAAGTAAATTTATTGTTTACTTCAACTTAGAATCTATGGCTTGCATGTGCCCAGTAGATGCTAAATTTCTCTGAAAAAGAAACATCCTGTAACAAGGGACCAAACTCCATATACTTTGTAAATGGTTTAGGAAATAGATAGTTATTCCTAATTATAGTTTAATATTTGTATTAATGCATTTTTGCTCACAACAAACAAATGCAAACAAATGGGTATATAAATATAACATATATATTTTTTACTGTTTCAGCTTTTCTGCATGAAATACAGCTGCATTATGCTAGAACTATTGCATGCTACCATGATGTTTATTCTCTCTCAGGTGTCATATTGAGATGATTTGATGTTTTCACATACACTACCTTGCAATTGTGTTGTTGTTTGGTTGGTCTGTATGCAGAGGAGACAGCGGATGCTTATGCTGGCATGTTGGAGGCGAATGCGTTGTCCCTGTTCTCTTGTGGTGGGGCCCAACACTCTGCTGTCATCTCTGTCACAACCTTGATCTTACCTCTGGTGGCCGCCATCTTACTGTTCATCAACAAGAATTAATAAATTGATGATACAATTTTTTATGACTATTATTAGTAATAAGGAAAGACTAAATTAACACTGGAACATTTCTGAAGTAGTTTGTTAGAATGATGTAACCAGTTCACATTAGCTAAAAATGGAGACTTAGTTCCAGTATTTGAATGTCATAACAACTTTCAATATTTTTTCCCCCTAATATGTTATAGTTTAATGCTATGTTGCTGCAATCCACACTACCAGCACAGCTAATAAAGAGAATAGTTTTTGTATTAGTTTTGTCATTTTATATATCTGAGTGCATTATATTGTATGGCTGAAGGAGTGTTTTGCTAGATATTTTTGACTGGGCCGACTAAAAGGGTTCGAATTATACCTGCAAGGCTGCACCTACAGAGGTGTCGCAGATAGATTGGTGTAGTAGTTATGATTTCCATTTATACTGAGGGGAGATTAACTCCTGAACAACTATATAGAATTAAATGCATCAAATCATAGTTATGTCTGTGTTGCAGGATTGAGAAAATCATGGGCCAATTGGAATGAAATTTGGCATGAAACTTGGAGTAGGTGGGGGATGATTTTTCAAAATAAAAATGATTGGAATTGCAGTAGATCAATGTGGCTGCTATGATTGTACCTGTGCTGAGATTATATTTCAGGATTATGGGCGTGTGCCAACCAATCTCAGACGTGTAGGGTCTAGGGCTAGGATCCGTGCTGAGATTGTACCCACTCCAAAATTCCTCTGACTAGTGCAGAATTGAATTTATTCTGCCAGTTAACTGATCCTCAGTTAGATAATTACTGATCAGGGGCTTAGCTTAAGCATGGACACTTTGACTTTCATCATACAGTGTTTCAGATGAGTGAATTTTCATTGAGAAAATCATGCAAGAAAGCTAACCTAAAAGCAATCAAAATTAGTGTCTCATACCAGTTCTTAATTACATTTCGACAATGCCTATTCCTTGTCTATTTATATCTTTGGAGGATGCATGAGGGAGACTTTTCAAAGCCTGACTCTGTAACAGCATATGAATTAGAGCAAGATGGAGAAACCATCATAAATGTTATCGATAAAATCAAAGCTGACAAAAGAAGTAAACTTCTTATAAAATGAAATGTGTATGAAATAAAATATGTATGCAATCACTACAAATGATATATCCTTATTTGACTTAAACAGTTACTGATGACATCATCAGATTCTTATTATGGAATTATTCAAACTACCATCAATTGTAATTATCAAGTGTATGTATAATATATATATATATAATATATACACATATTGATTGAAATTATCAATAAAAATGCTAAAATAATGTGTTTGTTCTGATTTCACTGATCATTTTCTCCCTTATCTGTGCATATCTTTGAAGCAGAAAAACTCAGCTGGAGGTAATAGTGCGCATGGGTATAGTATATTTGTTTGGGCAATTCAATTTTTCGAATTAGCCGATATTTTCCCTTCGAATATTTTGTCTTATTCCTATGTGGGGACCAAAGAAAATTTAGAATAAAGCGGAAATTCGTGCTAACCGGATTAGAATTATGTGGACTACACTGTATATATACTAGCAGCATATACCTGGCGTTGCTCGGCCAATGTCAACATGAAACATTATAGAAGCCACTAAAATTTTGGCCTTGTTGGCCCTTTAGTTAGCTTTGGGTAACCAAAACCATTTCCAGTGCGTGTGGCTAATACCAAACCATACACATTCCCACACCCACATGTAGTTAATAATGCTCACCCAATTAATTGACTGTTGATTATTTTAGAAAGGCCAGAATGTGTTGGAGGCATGGTGTAATATATAAAGGTAGATTGCCAACAATCAGATTCATAAGTTTACTTAATGTTCGATTTTGTGCTCTGGAATGGATTTACTGCACTCCCAGTGACACTCGCACTGGACCCCCAAAGGTCCTCTGACAGTTGGAGTGCTTCTCCACGGAATTAAAGAAGACATAAAATTTTGATTTTAATGTAAATTTTAAGATGGCAAAAGAATTGATTTTAATGTAAATGTAACTTATAGATTTTCATTTAATAGAAGTGTATTTGTTAATGTTATTTTTTGGTGGATCATTACAGTTCTTCTTGGTACACCACATTTCTGGTCTGTTTGTTTGGTGCCAAGATGTTGAGCTTGTCTGAGTTGATGCTGCCACTAAGAACATGTCATGTGAGAAACAGGCAGCTGAGAGGTCCACTCCAATGGCCTTGAAAGTCTGGCCCTGAGACTTGTCACTGTTATAGCTAAGCATGACTTAACTGGAAATGGTAAACGGCGGAATTGAAGTGGCGGCTCTGAGTTTGATGGAATGAGAGGGATCTTTGGCAGGAGGACTACTTCTCCCTTGTAAGGTCCACATGAGATAGTTGCTTTGATAAGGTTCTGGTGGAGTCTCTTGTTACTAAGCAGCATGGGCCATTTGTTGTCTTGGGTAGCTCCAAAGACCTGAGGACCATGATGGGGAGCCCACCTTGGTATTGAGGATGTGGGGTGGCATGCTGGTCAGCTCCAATGAGTTGAGGAATTCCAATGGATTCTGCACAGCCTCACCATCACTCATTGCAGTGCTCACCGACTTCTATTCTTTCTCTTCTCCAGGGCAGTTTGTTCATGAGCAATATATTGAGCTGGTCGACATTTGCATTCAGGGGGGAGATGAGGGCATGTTCAGTCAACCACTTGGTCTGGTGTTGTTGGTGGCCAGGTTGGGGTAAACTTCTACCTCCAGCTTCCAATATGCAAGAACATGCAACATAGATGTCTTCTTAGAGAGTGCTGTTGCAGATGGTCTTCAATCTCATGACTGCAGCAATCTATTCAGTGGACCATGCTCTAACTTCTGTTGGGCGATGTACTTTGATGGGCAAGTGAAAAATCCTCTGCTGTAAGGGAGGCAAGGTGAAGCTGGAAGAGGTACCACAGCTGCCAGCCCAACTGTAGAACCTCTATGATGTCAACATTTCAAGTAATAGGAGTCGCAGGGTCCACATTTTGAGGAGCCTGCGAGCGTACAACAATGCCCTAGCCATGGCCATCATTGGCTGCAAGGAAGTCAACACGACAGGCTTCAGTCCCAACTTCAAGATCCAGGGGGAGCTCTACCATCAGATTGGTAGCTTGCTGTCTCTATTCATCACTAAATGAGTTTGTGAGAAGAGGAAAGACTCTCTGCAGCTGCCAAAAACGGTTTATTATCTCAATTATGCCAGAGCACACCTATTATTCTAAAATCAATACCAGCATAATTGGGCAATGGCTAGATAGGAGTATGAAACATGTTAAGGGGTGGAACCCATTTTTTGAGAAAAAAGAGAGGTTTTTCTGTTTTGTTGTTAAAATAATTGCACATCTGTAGAAGCTGTCCTTCAAATATGAAGCAATTTGGATGATCCATTGTTGAGTTATGGTGGATTTGAGTGAGATGTGCTATGGCAACCATATTGATTCACCAAAGTAAAAAGTGATTTCTTGTTAATGTGGATTTTCGGTCTAGGATCACCTATATCTTTGTGAAAATTTTAGGAAATATGCTTGATTATACATCATTCTAAAACCCTGTATATACACTACAATTTAATTAAGTGTAAATAGAGTGCAGATAATGGTAAGTTTTTCTAAGTGTTCCATGAGTGTGGAGATGTAGGAATTCTATAACTTTTTAATTTTTTATTTTTAAAGTGTTTTGTGGCTAACCCAAACACTTAAAAATCACTTAGTGATAAAAGAAGACTCTCAGGGTTGGGCATGAACTTAGGAGTGCTACTAGTTGTGGCTATCAATAGCATGGGACTTGAGTTTTTTTTTTTTTGTTGAGGGACACCTAAACATGTCATAAAACATCATTGGAAAGCATTTGAACTAAACTTTCATTTGGCAATAAAATCAAGGATAGAGGTGAATGACAACAAAGTTAGGGTACATAGTAGACATATCATGAATAATCAATGATTTGTGGGTAGCATCCCCTGTAAGTGCTATATCCAATTAGCAAATCAGGCTTTTTGGAGTGGATGACCAATTATATTCTGGACCATTCCACTTCTGAGCAACGTAACTTTTCCAAGTTTGAAAAAAGGGGTTTTCATATAGTATATAAATATATCCTATTTGGGAGGAACTATTAAGTTATTGTCCAGGAAAGGAATTTTTTAGACATTCAGTCCCACCTTATTTCCTCAGTTGCAATTACATATGTGTGCAATTATGCTTCCTCTTATTCAGGCCAGTAATCTAATGTAAGAAATAAACTCAATAAATAACAATCTACTCAGGACCCTAATAAATATATAAGAAAGAAATTCTGTAAGTTCCTGTCTGTGTGTTTTCTATAGAACCTATCAATTTCTAAGTGAGTTTTTTTCCACCTTACTATTTTTTTTTTTTTTTTTTTTTTTTTTAAGCCTTACATACAAAGAGGAAGAGGTGTGACCCATCTCATGTTATTTGCAGAGTCAAGTTGTATTGGCAAGCCAAATATTAGGCCTGTAGCTCCATTCTTTTTTTGTGGCAAAAGTACCATTTTTGGCTCTCCTTTTTTAAATATAGAAAGGGGTGTGGTCATATAGGCCTACTTAAATGTCCCCTGGTGACACTGATTCTAAATATATATAGGTTCATGGGTCTAACTTCAACTGTTCAAGCGTGAATCGAGGATACACAGACAGACAGACAGACAGACAGACAGACAGACAGACAGACAGACAGACAGACAGACAGACAGACAGACAGACAGACAGACAGACAGACAGACAGACAGACAGACAGACAGACAGACAGACAGACAGACAGACAGACAGACAGACAGACAGACAGACAGACAGACAGACAGACTATTCCAACTTTGTAGTATTACTATAGATAGATGTATTAATATCACTTTTTGTTATAATTTGTGACTTTATTTATTTTTCCCATGATCTAATGTTGCCTTGTGTTGCACACACCTTACCACCATCACACATGCACTTGCAGAAACACCATCTCCTTACAGTAGTGGTAGTTTCTTCTTCACAGACACCTTCCTCAACTTGACGGGAGACAATGCTGTCAGCAACAGATCTGTGGCCATTCATGTGGCTAATAGAGGTACATCGTGTGTGATGTGTGTGTATAATAAACATCTAAAAAAAAAGGAATAATGTGAATTTTTTTTTCTAATACAATTTACTTAGTTCATTATTGAAAAAAATGAAAGTAACTGCAAGAATCACTGTATCACCAACAAAATGGTACCTGATATGTAGGAAACTATTATAGTATTGAAGGTTGTACTATGCAGTGGTATCTCTGATGTAGTATATACACCAATAAGATGAAGTCATGCATGCTATCACTAGTTGGAATCCTAATGCCACTCAACATTACCTCAGTGTGTGTGCCTCTCTTGGACCCCACCCCATCCCACCTTCACTCACTCTATTATATCATGCCAGTAATTTAGTTCAATCACATTCATCATGACAGGTTCTATAAACTAGAACTCATTCTCACACTGCATCACACACCCACCCACACCCCCACCCACCCACCTCCACACATGTGCCTCTACAGGTCCTCCTGTTGTGGCCTGTGCGCCACTCATAGAGAGTGAGAAGATTGTCCTCACACAATATGAAGTGGCAGAGGTCACTGTCTGCCAGAGAAGTCCATTTGAAGATACTGTCATCACCACCACCAACACCAGATCAGAGGTACTGGGCATGTGCAGATAAGAAGTACATGTACCTGTATATTAATCTGTGAGCGTGATGTGTGCTCATAATGAAAATGATGACTGGCAAGACCATAAACAGTGGAAATGTACAGATTTTAAAAAATGATAATTTTTTATTTCGAAAACATAAACATCAACAAACAACAGATATCAGAAAGTTAGAACCTTTTGTATTTTATTATCACCACATGTCATGAATATAATATTTTGACCACAAAATAAGAGTATTAAGCTTGCATTCATAAAACAGTTACCAAGAATACTACAATCTGGGAAGAACGAAAACACCCCCTTGCCTTTTATCTAAGTTCTTAATTTTCCAGTGCATTTTTTCAGCTCAGTATGTACAATAATGTTCCTATATAGAAAATAAACGGAATAATGAAACAGAAGATTGCCGATTTGTGTTATCCTCTTAAGCGACTTCAGAAATGGGGGGGGGGGGGAAGAGGTGGAGGGGGTGACATGTGTGAGTGTGTGTCTCACAGTGTTCTTAAGATGACAGGAGCCTTCTCCCAGGAGCCGATGTCTGGCCTCACAGAAGCAATACTGACTGACTCAACTCGTTATAACTATTATTAATGTTAATATCCCCACCTTCCCCTCTCACAAATATGGCAGACGGTGATCCAGGAGTCAGCTCTAAGCCCCCTGGTATTGGACTGTGTTGGTGAGGTGTATACCCCTTACCAAATTGTGGAGACAATTGAAACAGGAGTAGCTACACCAGACAAGTACCCATTGGGGAACTGGAGCATGAGGTGAGTAAAATGTGTGCTCCGTCCAGTGGCTGTATACTTGAAATCCAGAAAATCTAATGACAATTTTAATCTAATGAATACAATGATTGATGCCAACTCGTTATAATAAAAAAACAACAACATTAATATTATTAAAGTCATACCAAACTTATATACACAAAAGTTAAATATTTCAAAAGAATCTAGTGAGCTGTGAGATGTGTTTGAGGCACCACGCCCCCCGTGGTTAGTGTGTCAACCTCAAGCATTGAAGTGTGCAGCTGTTAAAGTCGAATCTGTTAAGAAGGAATGTGGAAAATTGGTGCTGCAAGGAAATGTAGTTGGTAAGGGGTTTGGGGTTACTATCCTCCAATGCACAGATGAAATATAGTTGTACCTGTAACAAAAATTTCCACAAGCAAATAGGCGTGAATATATAACCTTAGGCAGCCCCAAGTTACCCTTGTCTTTGTTTCAATGAAGGATTTGTCATATCTTATAAACGATTTATAAACAATTTTGTTGAGAGACCACAATTTGCCAGGAATGACCTTAACTTGAATCTTTTGAATATGCCATAATATATGCAGCTAGCCACTATGGGTGTGGTGGAGAGAGTCAAAGTGGATATGAATCAAAGCAACTTCCAGTGGCTGAAAAGAAAAGAAGAAAAAAAGAATGGTCTAAATGAGAACAGAACTTATGGGAAGACACTGGCATTCTGGAGTGGGTAGAATCTGTGAATTCCTTGTGGACTAATTTCCCTCTAATAATTATTATTGTTGATGGCATCAAACTATTTTTCTTCAGCTTTGGTCTCACACAAAATCATTAAGATAAAAAAAAGTTTTAGCACAGTTTTGCACCAAGTCGTTTGCATGTTTGCATTCAAGACTGTTACAATATCTGGAATTACAGTATATGCTGTTGGAATGCATAATACATGCACACTGTCCATCGATCACTTCATCGAATATTAGATCAGATACATTTTTCCCTGTAGATTGTCGTTAACAACCTTTTCCCACAAATCATCTCTAGTGCACAGTTTCAATATGGAAAAATAAAATTTCTGATCTTTCCATTTGTGGTTCGTGTGTTTCCGCCACGTGTCATTAGCTTGGACTGTATGTTTGACTTTGCCAGGTATGATGGAGTCAATTCTGCAAATACCCAGAGAGTGTTTGATATGCCAGTGTATGGAGCAGCTAATAGCATAAGCAGCCTCAATCTCAGGTATGTGTGTTTGTGTCTGTGTGTGTGTGTGTGTGTGTGTGTGTGTGTGTGTGTGTGTGTGTGTGTGTGTGTGTGCGTGCGTGCGTGCGTGCGTGCGTGCGTGCGTGCGTGCGTGCGTGCGTGCGTGCGTGCGTGGGTGGGTGGGTGGGTGTGTGTGTGTGTGTGTGTGTGTGTGTGTGTGAGTTAGTGCAGTTGTGTGTGTGTGTGAGTTAGTGCAGTTGTGTGTGTATGAGTTAGTGCAGTTGTGTGTGTGTATGAGTTAGTGCAGGTGTGAGTGTGGTGTCTGCATAAGTGAATGAGTGTGGTGTCTGCATAAGTGAATGAGTGTGGTGTCTGCATAAGTGAATGAGTGTGGTGTGTGCATAAGTGAATGAGTGTGGTGTCTGCATAAGTGAATGAGTGTGGTGTCTGCATAAGTGAATGAGTGTGGTGTGTGTGAATGAGTGTGGTATGTGCGTGTTTGTGGGTGTGTGTGAGAGTGTTTTTCTCTGTCTGTGCTGCTTTATGACATCCTCCATGCAGCAGCTAATAGTGGGTTGGTCTTGAGGTTGCTATGCATACGTTGGGATGGGAGTGAAGAGTTTATAGTAGAGGTCATGTAGGTCATGGTGTGATATGTGATCCTGACCTATAGGACAGTGCGTGACACTGAGAGTGACTGCAGTGCCCTCATCCCATCACTCACTGGCAGTGATGTCATAGTTGCCAAGGCAACCTTCACTGGATCCGTTAATGGAGCAATCTACTTTGTGAGTTCACATAATTTACCAGGGGTGTTGAAAAGTTCAGAGGTCAGTGAACATATTTTTGTGTCAAAGATTAAGTCGACACTGTAAAAGAATAAAATTGATTTTAGTCACAATGTTGCACTGATATTCAATTTACAGACAACCCAAACATATCTATGAGCATGGAGTTAACAACAAAAAAATTTATTACACTACTTCTTTGGTTAAATTGTTTTACTAGCATTAAAACCAGATCAGAGGTGGAGGAGGAACTCAGAGTTGTGTTCTGTCATGGTTACTGAACTTTCCCCATTTTATGGACATAGTAGCCAAAAGATTGAACAGAGCTCTCAGGAATTTAACTTTGTGGGATTGGCAGTTGCCGTTTGAAGCAATACTGTCTCAGAACTTCCATTAATGGCACTGGTGCACAGTTTCAATCTGACACAGCACTGTCTCAGTGAGCTGCCCCAGAAGCACCAACATTCTGTGCCAATATCCTCAAACATGAATGCAGCGATGGCTCTCATCCCTATGCAAATCTCGCTCGATATCTTCTCGCTGTATTAGCCATCCACCCCAGTAGGCAATGCTGTTATGGAGAGAATCATTTCTCACTTGACGTGCATCAAAACAAAGTACAGGAATCCTATCTGCATCAGGATGTTGGACTCAATATTCAGAATATGCTTGTTTTTACAGCAACATGGTCAATGCTGCACCAAATTCAAGATCTCCCAAAATACGTTACCAAAGTATAATTCCTCTATGTTTGTTGATGATAAACAGCTCCATGACATTTCAGCATTTGAAATTGTGGAATAATGAAATTATCTCCAATTATTGTGTCAAAAAGCACCAAAAGTTCTTTTTTGTGATTTTGGTAGGTTGGGTTAAGTTAGGATAGGTAAAAATATGGCATTATCTGGCATTTTCAAACTAGATATTTGGTACTAGTCCATTGTTATGCTGATACATGCTGCATGTGTGGTTATGTAGAATGTTGCGGTACTGCATAGGATCATCTAGCCACAGACTATTTTCCCTGGCCCAGTGAAGTCAAAGGGTAAGGGATTTAACAGTGAGGAGAGTGAATGCAATGGCTTGGAACTGAAATTGGCAGCCTGGAAAATGAGGCACTACCTCAGAAAATGAATATTTTCCTTATCTGAATGTGCTTGCTCTACCTTGCTAAGTTATTTCATGCGTATAAAAAAACAAAACAAAATGTATTCCCTCCCCCCCCCCCAAGCTAATCATAGTGTCAGTACTCAATAAAAATAACAGCGCATATATGTACCTGTGTATATGTAATTGCAGGTATATAAACTGGAAGAAGAGTCTCAGATAGTAAAGAAATAGTACTTTACACAGTTGTTCACCAGTTCAAGTTTTTATGAGCTTTCCAAAAACAAGAGTGGTGTCATCACTAAGACCTGTGGCAAATAATTACTGTAATAGTTATTAAAATAAACCACTTAGGTGAGGTTGGAATAGTGGCGTGGGTTACAACTTGTTTGGTTGGACTTGTGGTACAATTTACAATTCTTGGGTTTTGTTTTAAAAAAATCCATTCTTGTCAAAAACTTGTTTTCCTCCACTATTCCCAGTGTTCCCCACCATTCCCAGTGTTCCCCCACCATTCCCAGTGTTCCCCCACCATTCCCAGTGTCCCCCCACCATTCCCAGTGTTCCCCCACCATTCCCAGTGTCCCCCCACCATTCCCAGTGTTCCCCCACCATTCCCAGTGTTCCCCCACCATTCCCAGTGTTCCCCCACCATTCCCAACAGGGCATTGAACTACCTGCCCCAAGAAGACCAGAAGACAAATATTACTAAAATTTTTTTTCATGCCATTCTATTATCTGTTGACCACTCTAAAATGTCCTTGTACAATTAGATTCAGGAGGATTTTGGTAATGATCAGTTGGGGAACACCCATGTCATCGTGGACTTGTTCTACTCCGACCAGCAAGATGTGGTGAGTCATGAAATACTTAGGAATTAGATAGATGGAAGGTAAACAATGTGTGAATAAAACAAGTGTCATTAAACAACTTGTTTATAGCTATCATGCCTGCCTGATTAGCAAATTTTTAGCCAATACATTTAGGGGCACTTTTATTTATATATTCAAAACAATGGCCAAGCTTTGTAGCTTACCTTATGTATTCACATGTATAATCATTGCTAAATATAGTTTTCCATGTGCTCTCTTGTGCCACATGGTCGCAGGGTATGCAGGTACAAGTCAGAGTTACTTCATACTCATTGCCTCATTTTCTGGAGACCCAAAGTCTGAATCTCCCATTAACTTCCAGCTGCAATTAATGGTGTCCTGGCCTCCATGAGTGGAGCAATAATTCACTTTATACTCAACAATTTTAGTATGAGGTTTACAAAGCTAACTCACAAAATATTGTGCCACTACCTACACAAGTTGAAAAAGAAAGAGAGAGAGAGTACAAGATAGAGTATAGTCACGTATCTCTTGTGTTGTGTGAATGCAAGTACACACACACACGCACACATGTGTGGGAGTATGGAGCTTCACGCATGTGGATTTTCTTTCTTGTGTTTTAATTAAAACAATTTTTTTTTCTTATTTCGACCAGATACTGCCCACATTGTAGCATACTTATATATGACTTGGTTCTTCTCAACTTACTTCCCCCCCCCCCCCCCTCTCACCCATTTTCACCTGTGAGCTCCAGGAGCTCACGGGGTTTTAATGTTACTTTGTTGCTGTTGCAGTTGTTCTTGTGACATTTCCTCAGATTTTCCAGTGCTAAGGTCCCCAGTTCAATCCTTGGCCTCCAGCCATGTTTTTTTTTTTTTTTTATCTCTTCCACCCCTTTTTTTCTTCTTGTGATACTTCCTCATATACGTAAAATATGGAAAATTTGCAAAATATGGGAAATTTGCAAAATATGGGAAATTTGCAAAATATGGGAAATTTGCAAAATATGGGAAATTTGCAAATATGCGAGTGGATTTTGCTCTACATTTCAAGCTTGTTCTCTTACTTCCTTTTTATTCTGGTCATATGGTATGTGGGACTTTAAGATTTACCAATAATGCACGGTATTGGGGTTGAGTAATCTAGCACAGACAGCACAGTCAGTGACAACCCTGTACCTACAATCCTGCACTGTTCTATGTTCACTCTCTCTAATGTTGCTGTGTCAATTAGACAACTGGCCATGATTGGGTAGTGTACACTGGAGCCGCTCCCTCCAGCTCTGCTATGTGTGCTGACTCTCTCACTCAACTACACAACCCCTTCACTATCTCCACCAGTAAGCTCACACACACACACACACACACACACACACACACACACACACACACACACACACACACACACACACACACACACACACACACACACACACACACACACCAGTGCAGTTATGGACATCTCTCTCTCTCTCTCTCCCTCTCTCTGACTGGCCTGTATAATGACATCAAAGGGTCAAGGCCAAGAAAAGGGAAGAGGTTTATGTGACCACTGGATATCATGCCTCTTATTTTTTTTGAAGTAATAAATAAATGTATATACGGCTTACAACGTTAAAATATAAATAGATAAATATTATATGACAAGTAGACAGCATGAATGTTATAGAAGTTAAACAAGGTGAACCAAATTTGACTCAGCTGACATTAGATCAATGAGTGAGGAAAATGAAGCATAACTTTGTGTGACTTTGCTTTGACCGAGCTCCTCTTAAGCATGGAATGCTAAATTGCAATAGAGAGAAAGATAGTCGGCATCTTAACCAGGCCATAGTGGTACAGTAAGTCTGATCTCTCTTTGAAGCTATCATCAAGGCAAGTCTTTTGTAGCACACAGTGGCTGCTTTTCCTAGGCCTCCAGTGAGCGACAACACAAAGGGGATAAAGGATCTGTATTCTATCTCTCTCACTCTTTGTTCATATGCTCATTTCTTTATATTTTCATGTTTCCTGTATGTAAGAGTTATGTACTGTCGGCGATTTGACTGTGCACGAAGATGAAATACTCTTACTTCAAAAAAGGCACGATCAAATCTTCCTCCCCAGAAACCACATGCAGCCATATCTAGTCTAGCACCAGCTTCAGTATAGGAAGAAGCAACATGTAGGTCTTCACCAGAGAGAGGTTGCAGATGTGACTCAATGCTGACATTGTGACATACTTCAGCCATTAGATTTACGGTGAGGTCCCTCACTTCATTGCGTCTTAGAGATGGAAAGCCCCCCTTGGGGCAAGATAGAGCATGTTCAACAGAGAACGGGGTACCACAGGAGCAGTTAATAGGAACATTGGCTAGTTGCCAGCCATATCTGAGGGCAAGGGCAGTTCATGCCATTGTTGAGTGCGAGGAGAAACTAAAAATCTGGTGAGCCAGATTATTCAGTCGATGAATATTTTCTATTCTACCAAGGAAATGCATTTTAACATTTCAGAGGTGTTCTCTCTTTTTTTCTTCTTCTTTTCTTCCCCCCTTCTTTTTCTTTAGTCAAGTATTATTATCATTGCTGTGGCTGTGTGTGCAGGTGGTACATACAACACTGACTGCTCCCCTCAGTCCCAACTAAGGTATGGTTCACCACAGTGGCAGTGGGTGGGTGGGTGGTCATAAGGTGTGACCTCTGATGTGACACTTCTCAAACTCTAGTTATACTTAGTTTCACACAACTAGAAGATAGCTTAAGTGTAATTTAGCGCAATATTAATATGTAGAAACTGATATGCATAAGGTAGTGCATAAGATAGTGAGATAAGATAATGTATGCAATTAGGTGCAGGTGTGGAGTGCATGTCCTTACCTATTTCAGCATATGCAAAGTACAGTGGATAACATATATGTTTTACTTCGTTGTATGATAATAAATTGTTATTGTTTATTGTAGGTTTGCCAGTGGTGATTTGTCGGGTAAACATGGTCAGATCAGTATTGGGTCTGATGATGTGAACCGTCCAACATTCACCTTCGTCGACATTAACATCCAGCTGACAGGAAGCTATACAGGTGGGCATGTGCACTGTGCTAACAAGTAATAGTGTAAATCATACTCACTCGTGCACACACACACACACACACACACACACACAGTGACATTAGTTATCTATGTCGTAGCATTGAACCAATATTGCATAAGATGCCCACATATGTTGTCACAGTGAGAAGGTATTGAGATGCTCTCAGTACATTCACCAACAGTAACAACCATTTCCTTTTTGCTGTGGAGAGAATGCATTCTGTTTTGTGCATGTGCTTTCTTTTGTCTGCATGAGCAAACCTCACTTCTTGCTATTAGTGCAGGTGGTCGGTCATTCACGAAGTTATTTAGGATAGCTGACCACTCTATAATGGCTACGTACATGTGCACAAATGCAGCTAGGCTAATTGTCCAGTTCAACTTATTGGTGCATGGCTCTAATTTTACAGCAGATGAGTTAGTCTAGGAAAGCTTGTAGGCACATCTAGTGAGTTGAGAACTTCAGGAGAAATATCATATGTGGCGTATTTTGATCATACTGCCAAGTGAACATTAAATGAAATGGCTAATTTACGCTAGTGCAAATTTGAATTAAATAAAGTACCACACATTGCATCAGGATGGGCGACCTTGCATAATATATATATAAATATATATATGTTACAAAAATATAAATTTTCCCCTCCCCCTTTAAATGAACACCAACTCTTAGTGCTGGGGATGTCAGTTGGTGTGCATGCCTCTGGTGGAGCCATCTTTGCCTGCACTGCCATCAGTTGCTCCTACGTCTCGGCCCAGGAAGTGACTATCACGCTGGACAGGAGTCCCACTTCAGTCAGGTGTGATGATTTAATTGGTTATCGTGGTCACAGTGGTGTTTGTTTGTTTGTGGAGATGCTGGTTGTGTTTGTTTGTTCTGGTGGTACTTGTGATGATGTAGAATTATTTCTTTGTTGTGATAATGGTGGTAGGTTGTTTATTTGTTGCCATAGTAGTAACAGAGAATAGTGTGTTGTCATGGTGATAGTGGATAATATTTATTGATCGATGCACTGATGTTTAGTTTTGTGGCAATGTTTATTTTGTTGCCATGGTAATATTTAATTAGAATGGCGGTGATAGACTAATGGTGTTAATGTTCGTATGTTGGTGTGTTTGTTTAATTTTTCTGCTTTGTTGTTCAGTGAAGTATGAACATGTTCCAGGTGATGATATGTCTGCACTGGCCAGGTAATTGGAATTACCTCAGCTGTCATTGTTTCCTTCCATGTCCACTTTTGCTGATGTGTTGGCTGAGGAAGTGAGTATTGATCCCAGTGACATATTGATCCTCAACCAAAGACCTTACCAACCATTTGGACTTTCTTGTTTATCAGTGACTATAAGAGTTCTTGCATCTACACGTAAGATCCCATAGTTCAACAATAGACTACAAAGAGTGACAACTCAGTTCTGAATGAAATAAAAGTAAATTTATTGTTTACTTCAACTTAGAATCTATGGCTTGCATGTGCCCAGTAGATGCTAAATTTCTCTGAAAAAGAAACATCCTGTAACAAGGGACCAAACTCCGTATACTTTGTAAATGGTTTAGGAAATAGATAGTTATTCCTAATTATAGTTTAATACTTGTATTAATGCATTTTTGCTCACAACAAACAAATGCAAACAAATGGGTATATAAATATAACATATATATTTTTTAATGTTTCAGCTTTTCTGCATGAAATACAGCTGCATTATGCTAGAACTCTATTGCATGCTACCATGATGTTTATTCTCTCTCAGGTGTCATATTGAGATGATTTGATGTTTTCACATACACTACCTTGCAATTGTGTTGTTGTTTGGTTGGTCTGTATGCCGAGGAGACAGCGGATGCTTATGCTGGCATGTTGGAGGCGAATGCGTTGTCCCTGTTCTCTTGTGGTGGGGCCCAACACTCTGCTGTCATCTCTGTCACAACCTTGATCTTACCTCTGGTGGCCGCCATCTTACTGTTCATCAACAAGAATTAATCAATTTATGATACAATTTTTTTATGACTATTATTAGTAATAAGGAAAGACTAAATTAACACTGGAACATTTCTGAAGTAGTTTGTTAGAATGATGTAACCAGTTCACATTAGCTAAAAATGGAGACTTAGTTCCAGTATTTGAATGTCATAACAACTTTCAATATTTTTTCCCCCTAATATGTTATAGTTTAATGCTATGTTGCTGCAATCCACACTACCAGCACAGCTAATAAAGAGAATAATTTTTGTATTAGTTTTGTCATTTTATATATCTGAGTGCATTATATTGTATGGCTGAAGGAGTGTTTTGCTAGATATTTTTGACTGGGCCGACTAAAAGGGTTCGAATTATACCTGCAAGGCTGCACCTACAGAGGTGTCGCAGATAGATTGGTGTAGTAGTTATGATTTCCATTTATACTGAGGGGAGATTAACTCCTGAACAACTATATAGAATTAAATGCATCAAATCATAGTTATGTCTGTGTTGCAGGATTGAGAAAATCATGGGCCAATTGGAATGAAATTTGGCATGAAACTTGGAGTAGGTGGGGGATGATTTTTCAAAATAAAAATGATTGGAATTGCAGTAGATCAATGTGGCTGCTATGATTGTACCTGTGCTGAGATTATATTTCAGGATTATGGGCGTGTGCCAACCAATCTCAGACGTGTAGGGTCTAGGGCTAGGATCCGTGCTGAGATTGTACCCACTCCAAAATTCCTCTGACTAGTGCAGAATTGAATTTATTCTGCCAGTTAACTGATCCTCAGTTAGATAAGTACTGATCAGGGGCTTAGCTTAAGCATGGACACTTTGACTTTCATCGTACAGTGTTTCAGATGAGTGAATTTTCATTGAGAAAATCATGCAAGAAAGCTAACCAAAAAGCAATCAAAATTAGTGTCTCATACCAGTTCTTAATTACATTTCGACAATGCCTATTCCTTATCTATTTTATATCTTTGGAGGATGCATGAGGGAGATTTTTCAAAGCCTGACTTTGTAACAGCATATGAATTGGAGCAAGATGGAGAAACCATCATAAATGTTATCGATACAATCAAAGCTGACAAAAGAAGTGAACTTCTTATAAAATAAAATGTGTATGAAATAAAATATGTATGCAATCACTACAACTTATACATCCTTATTTGATTTAAACAGTTACTGATGACATCATCAGATTCTTATTATGGAATTATACAAACTACCATCAATTGTAATTCTCAAGTGTATGCATAATATATATATATATACAAATTGATTGAAATTATCGATAAAAAATGCTAAAATAATGTTTGTTCTGATTTCACGGATTATTTTCTCCCTTATCTGTGCATATCTTTGAAGCAGCAAAACACAGCTGGAGGTAATAGTGCACATGGGTATTGTTTGTTTGGGCCATTCAATTTTTCGAATTAGCCGATATGTTCCCTTCGAATATTTTGTCGTATTCCTATGTGGGGACCCAAGAAAATTTAGAATAAATCGGAAATTCATGCTAACCGGATCCGAATAATGTGGACTACACTGTATATATTTACATATATATATACTAGCAGTATAAACCTGGCGTTGCTCAGCCAAAACTATTTCCAGTGCATGTGGCTAATACCAAATTTAAGCATGATTAGTCCATAAATGAGTATTTGGCAGGCATAATGATGTCCTATGGGTGTGGCCAGGACCAAACTACACCCAGTGACACATACATGTGATCAGTAATGCTCACCCAGTTTCTTGGAAGTCTCATTCCAAATTTCATTCTGGTTGGTCATTTCATTAGCTATGAATAGCCAAAACTATTTCCAGTGGCTGTGGATAGACCACACCCATATTTGGTTAATAATGCTTTCCTTGGTATTGGAGACTACATGCCAAAATGTTGCCTGATTGGTCTCTGATTAAATTTTTAAAGCTTAAATTACTTCCTGTGGGTGTTATTATGACTAAACTGCACCCATTACCATGCCCACAGGTGTTTAATAATGCTCACCCGGGTTCTGGGAGAGCATATGCTGAATTTTGGCCTTTTTGGTCCAAATGTTTAGCCAGGAAGCCTAGTCACAAACATTACAAACCTAAATATATATTAAAATGTGTTTGTTGATCTACTCCTTCAGTCTAAGCATTAGTTGTTTTTTTTACACACCCAATGGGAAGAGGTGTAGCCAGGAGGGATTCCACCCGTATTACTCCAAAGGTCAAATTGTGTATACATACCATATATCAAGTCTGTTGCTCCAAGAGTTTGTTTGCCAAAGTATCATTTTTGGCCTCTTTTGGGCTTGACATGAAAACAGAAGTGGGTGTGGTTACATAAATGTACTTAAAACATTCTTCAGATTATTTTGATTCTAAATATATATGGGTTCATTGATCTAACTCCCAAGGTTCAAGTGTTTTTGCTGAAATACCATTTTTGACATTAATAGCCTTATACAAAGAAAGGAAGAGGTGTGGCTAGGTGGGAACCAGCCCATGTTACTCCCAGAGTGAAGTTGTATATTCATACCAAGTTTTAGATCTGTAGCTCCAATGGTTTTTCTGTCAAAAATACCTTCTTTTTATTTTTTTTTGTGGCTTTTTCTTATTACCATGGTAACCATTTTCCAGATTTTTTAGCCCATGTTTTAAGTTGGGTCAAAACCTATCATCAAGTCAAGTTTCAGAGAAATCCACCTACAGGTTTGGCAGAATGGTGGTACAAACATACAGACAGACAGACAGACAGACAGACAGACAGACAGACAGACAGACAGACAGACAGACAGACAGACAGACAGACAGACAGACAGACACACAGACAGACACACAGACATCTCCTTTTATACATATAGGAGATATATGTATATATGTGTACATTTATGGTCTGGAGAGCACTATCCTCCTAGAGCCCCATGTTCGCCACCTTGAATCCTTTGTGATCTGTTGCCTTCTGGATCATCCTGGGTGTCTCAGTCAGGGAAAAGAAGCACCATACCACCATGCGCAGGATGGCAAAGCAGCAGAGAATATCATCCATCCTCTCACAGCGTGGTCTTCGTTTTCTCAGGCACTTTTCAAGGATGCCCAAAGACCCGCTACCTAGGCAGCTTCTCGTGTGTACCCCTGCTGGTGTGAAGTGTTCTGCTGGAGAACAGAAGTGACAGTGACCATAAAAAGTGCAACTTGTCTGGAACCTGGGGAGAGCATGTCCAAGAGTGTCACTCTTGGTGCACCACCATCCAACTCAGTGTAGAGCATCTCAATATAGAAGCTGAAAACAATGAGAAGAGTCATAAAGATGAGAAGAAGCATTGTTGCTTGAGGACTCATCGACTCTGAGACTGCTCTGCATTGCAACCACCTTGGCTGCTCCTTCCAGGCCCTGACCAAGGCAGGTCTGACCAACCATCAGTGCCAACGTCATTCCACAATTCCAAGGATTCAGTGCCAGTACTGCCCCCACATGATCAACCAGCAAGGGCTTCACAATCATCTGTGTTTCTGCTCAGCCAGATCCTGACCATCAGTGTAGACTCAACCTGATTGGCCTGCATCTCCGTATCCTAGAGGTATCATCGTAGCTCAGCAGCAAATGGATGGATGGATATGTGTATATATGTATGTATATGTATGTATATATGTGTGCATATTTGTGTGCATATGTGTGTGCATATTTGTATATATATATATATATATGTGTATATAAGTGTGTATATGTGTGTATATATGTGTGTGTGTATGTGTGCTATATGTGCTTGTATATGTGTGTGTATTTGCGTGTATATGTGCTTGTGTATGTGTGTATATGTGTGTGTATGTGTGTGTATGTGTGTGTATGTGTGTATGTGTGTGTATGTGTGCATGTGTGTATATATGCGTGTATATGTGTGTATGTGTGCATATATATGTATGCATATATGTGTGTATATATATGTATGCATATATGTGTATATATTTGTGTGACTATGTGTGCATATATGTGTGTAGATATGTGCATATATATGTGTATATTTGTGTATAATATATATGTATATAATATATATAAAGTCATGGACAAACTAAAATTTGCAGCAGGAAATAATTTTTTTTAAAACAAATAAATGTAAAACATAAATGTAGCTACTAGGGCACACCAGGGCTATATTTAAAGCATTAGTGCTTCAAATATACAGTAGCATATCCAGGTTAGCTTGACAAATTAGTGTGATATAGCATACCCAGGTTAGTGTGATATAATACTAGAATGCTCAGGTAAATGTGAAAAACGAGTATTCCCTGATAATATTTTTTTCCTTTTCTTTTTAATTTTTAAAAATATATTTCCTGTGGCTAATTTCAGTTTTCCATAGGCAACCCTTATTCTATACCTGATCCAGTTTGTTGAGGCATGGACTGCATTTAGCAAATATCTTATTACATACTTTGTAAAAAAATATTTTATTACCAATTTATAACACTGTGCATCAATGGGAAGTGGCAATATATATATATCTGTACTGGTAATAAAACTTACTTCGAGTATTTAATCGATGATGCTTGGCCTGGTACTTAATATTTCCGGCCACATTCTTTGAAAGACCTGGTGGGCATTTATAGTTAAGTATTTACCAGAATCTGAATGTGGCATTGCTCTTCACCGTGAGATAATCTACCTACTCAACTGATAGACTCTTCGCATTCAGTGGATCACAGTTAAGAGGCTCTGAGTCTGATGGTACTGTAGCTTACTAACTTAACTGGTCATTGATTACAATCATTGACATGTGTTGATTCATGTTGAAATTATGTTTATCACAACTAATTACCATAGGCCACACACCCGACATGATTCAAACATGCAACAAGTACAATTTAATACCACAAGCCACACACACAATGAACTATGTTGTGCTTTTATTATTAAAGCTCATCCATGCCAATGTAATGTATTCAAAAAAATGCATTTGATAATCCACTATATTGGTTATCCCAAAGCTGTGAATTTGATCTTCAATGGCTCATGAACATGCTGTAACTCTCAAATTGCCACACTTTTGTACCACTCAATCCAGAAGCTGGTTTACACAGGCAGAAGCACAGCTTATCATTAGAGGAATTGTTAATGATGATATCAGGTATTATTACATCCTAACCTCCCTGGACCAAGACACTGCTGCCAGACTCCTGGACCTCTTGGAAAAACCACCTGCAGAAGGCAAATATCAAACCATCAAGGCAAGACTCCTAGATACCTTTGGAATATTCAATTGGAGAGAGCCTCTCAACTACTACATATCCACCCCTTGGGTGCAGCTAAACCATCCGAACTCATGGATGAGATGTGGCCTTGCTAGGCAATCACCCACCTTGCCTACTTTTCAAACAACTATTCCTGGAGAGACATCAGGACCCAATTGGTTGCAGTTAAACATGAAAATTGCTGGGCCATGGCCAAGCAAGCAGACCTGCTCTGGTTTGCAAAAGAAGTGGCCACTACGAATGCATTGGAGGAACTGGAAGAAACAAATTTTTTTTTTCCAAAAAGAAACCATCAACCTCTCAACCCAACTTCAAATCAAAATACTGTTTTTATCACTGGAAATGGGGAAAGGTAGCCAGATATGTCAAAATCCTTGTACATGGCCAGTAAAAGAGCAGGCCAGCCACAAGTAATAGCAGCAGTGGCTGGCCTAAAAGATTGCCTACTTTTCGTATTGGATAAGGTGACTAAACAATGCTTTCTGGTGGATACAGGAGCAGAGGTCAGTGTGGTACCTGTGACAGGATTGGAAAGCAAAACAGTGAAGCCTGAAGCAGCTTTGCTGGCTGCCAATGGCAACAAGATCAAATCTTTTAGAACCAGGAAACTCACTCTTCACTTCAATTCAGGTACTTACCACTGGGAATTTGTTGTGACTCAGTGACTAAGCCACTGTTGGGAGCTGATTTTTAAGGGCTAATAAATTGCTAGTGGATATGGCTAATAAGCAACTTGTGGATACCAGTACCTATTGCACCTCACCACTTTAACATACTTCCATGTTAGCTCCACATTTGGGTTCAATTGCTCACTCAGTCAATCTTTACAAGGTATTACTTTCCAATCTTTACAAGGTATTACTTTCCAAATATCGATCAGTCACAACCACTCAGTTCCACCAGCATTCTTGCAAACATGGAGTAGAGCACTTTATTATCACCCATGGTCCTCCTATGTTTGCTAAGGTTAGATGGTTACCCCCTGATAAGCTCAAGGTGGCTAAGAAAAAAAATTTCCAACAATGTTACATGGTTAGTCTGGGCATTATCAGACCCTCTTCCAGCCCGTAGGCTTCACCTTTACATATGGTTTCCAAAACTTCAGGGGGGTGGAGACCCTGTAGGGATTATAGGAGGTTCAACCAAGTCACACTCCCAGATAGGTACCCTGTCCTCCATATAGAGGATTTTTCAGCACACCTGTCTGGGAAAACCATCTTTTGAAAGATTGATTTGGTCAGGGGTTACCATCAGATCCCTGTGGCACAGGAAGACATAGCCAAAACAGCAATTATAACACCTTTTGGGTTGTTTGAATACTTAAGAATGCCATTTGGCCTCAGGAATGCTTTTTTTTTTTTTCCCTTGGCCCGCAGCTTACAGCTACAGGAGCTCCTCCGCCAGCTAACCTGGTGGCTCACCCTCAAATTAATGAAGGGAGCACATATTCCTGAGATGGAATGCTGGGAAACCAGTGCCATTTCCCAAGAGATGCTGATGGAAGGCCATCTAGGTGGCACAGGTGTAGGGACAAGGATGACCATTTCCCTGAGCAGAGCCACCCGCTGCATACCCCTAGGAATGCTGCTCAAGCAGTCCAGAGGTTAATGGATGCCACTTTCAGAAACATTCCCTTTGTTTTCACATACATTGATGATATATTAGTAGCCAGTGAGAATGAAGCTGAACATTTGGAGCATCTGAGAATTCTCTTTGAAAGGCTAGAACAGAATGGGTTGGTTGTTAATCCTGCTAAATGCCAGTTTGGTTGCACTGAGATTGATTTCTTAGGCCATCATATTACCTAATAGGGAACTATCCTCTAGGCCAAACTTCCTGAGCAAGAAACTTAAAACTGCATAACAAAAGTACAGCACATATGATGGAGAGCTGTTAGCAATATATCTGGGTATTAAACATTCATGTAGAGGGCAGGGAATTTTGCATTTTCACTGATCATAAGTCCCTCACCTTCAGCTTAACCAAAATATCTGAACCAGGACCTGCTAGACAACAGAGACAGTTAAGCTTTATTGATGAATTCTCTTCATCAGATATGTATGAGGGAAAAGAAAAGTCATGGCTGATGCTCTGCCTAGGCACAGTGTGAATACATTGAGCACAGATATACTATGGCAAAAGATGAAAAATTTCTGAGAATGTTGCTGATGAAGTAGCTAATAGTAGCCTGGTATTGGACTGGGTGCCATTGGATGACTCCAATATCAAACTCTTATGTGATATCTCTCAAGGAAAACTTAGACCAGTGGTACCAACTTCTTGGAGAAAAAGAATATTTTACCTGCTTCATGGTTTATCCCAACCATCTATAAGGAGTACCAAAAAAATTGTCTCTACAAAGTTTGTATGGCCTTACATGAATAACCAAGTTGGAATATGGGCTAAAACTTGTATACCCTGTCAAACAGCTAAAACAGTTAGATATTCTAGAACTATCCCAGCACACATACCTATTCCAGAGAGAAAATTTGATCACATCTATGACATGGACATTGTGGGACCATTACCACCCTTCCAGGGGTTTCAATACCTTTTCACTGTGGTAGATAGAACCACTATATGGGCTGAAGCTTTCCCTCTCAAAGATACCACAGCAGAGAGCTGCATCCAGACTCTGATTGGAATAATTTCAAGGTTTGGCATATGCAGTCACATTACCTCAGACAGAGGGTCTTAATTCACATCTAGACTGTGGTTGGGTATCGCCAAAAGTTTAAGGTACACCCTTCATCACACCACCATCTATCACCCTCAAGCAAATGATATGGTAGAGAGGTCCCACAGGAACCTAAAAGAAGCTTTAAAGGCCAGGTTACTTGATAATGATTGAGTCCTAGACTTACCTTGGGCTATGTTAGGGATCAGGACTGCCCCTAAAGAAGATTTGAACTGCTCAGCCGCTGAATTGGTGTTTGGATCAACACTGATTATCCCTGGACAATTTGTTTCACCACCTCAGAGACAACACGATTCACTTATTACCAAATTTGTGCCCAAAACTACAGATCTTCATGGTAATTCTAAGTGCTCACCAATCAAAGCCTTGGATACTGCTGATTTTGTCTTTGTGCGAGTTGACAGGCACAAAATACCCCTGTGCAGATCTTATGAGGGCCCCTTTAGAGTAATTGGTAAAGGTGATAAGACATTTACCATCATAAAGCAAAACAAGGAAGATCATATCTATTGACAGACTTAAACCCGCTTATCTTCATAATCATATCAAACCCTCCCCCTCACAGTTGACACCTTCCCCTGCAGTGGCCCCATCCTCCTCACCACCATCACCACCACCAAGTTGAATCTCCTCCTCACCACCACCAACTTGTATTCCAGCCTCAACCAACGTTCCATATACCACAAGATATGGCAGAACCGTTAAACCTAATCATTGTAGTTCTGGGGAGGGGGAGGGGAGTTGTGTAGTCGACTAACTTAACTGGTCATTGATTACAATCATTGACATGTGTTGATTCATGTTGGCATTATGTATTATCATAACTAATTACCATAGGCCACACACCACACACCCTGACATGATTCGAACATGCAACAAGGACAATTGAATACCACAAGCCACACACACTATCAACTATGTTGTGCTTTTACTATTTTAAGTTCATTCATGTCAATGTAATGTATTCAAAAAAGTGTATTTGATAATCACTATAGTACTAACTCAAGGACCATAAACAGAATAATCTAAGCAAATGATTTTATGGGACTACCATCCTATATAGCAGTGCTAGCCACAACCTTTACCCACTGGCTTGTTGTACAAATCCTGACAAATCCCTTATACAATCTCAGCAGGGTGGTAATCTTACTCTAGTTGGCACATGCGCATAATCCCAAAATACAATCTCAGCACAGGTACAATCTCAGCACGCCACACCTGTGTTTAGTCAGACCTCATCGCAACCACCGAACAAGCGAATCTCAGCTTGCCAGACCCTTTACCTACTGCAGGCTGAGGTAAAGGATCACATAAATGAAACTACAAAGGGTTCCACTGTACTAGAGTATTAATAATAGTAAAGATCATCACTATCCAAAAAAATGCAAAAAGCTGCCACGCCCATTTTAGTGTATGGGCTAGCATAACAACTGTAACGTTTTGGTAGCCATGAATAAAAGGTCTTAAACTTTATTACTCTTTAGCAAAACATTCATACATAAAAGTACAAGAACGCAAATAACTCAACTCGTGATTAAAAGTGATCACAGTATATTGATATATGATAGCATGAATAGATAACATGAATGGATACAGGAAACCATGGTATAGTGATTACTATTTAGAGTTCATGGTTCACTACACCCCTCCCCACTTAACTAAGACCCCGAAGGTTTGATGGAACGTCCATAGTAGTCCAGAGGCTCATGTATTCGAGATGGGTAATGTTGCTTTTGTCTGACGGGAATGGTTGGAGGATCAATTTGATCAGATGCAGCGGGCAAACTTGCAGTTTCAACAGAAGAGTCAGATGGTATGGCTACAGGAACCACAGGCTCTGCTTCATCAGGATCAGATGAGGGTAATTCTCTGAAGTCCTCAATGTCATGATCAGTAAGGTCAATATTAGGATTGCTACCGGAAGGGAGGATGTGGTCGACATGATGCTTCCATAACATTCCAGTTTCCATTTCAATCACATAGGAGAGTGGATCTTGTTTCTGTCAGATAATCCCTGGTAACCATTTACTTCCAGAGCCAAAATTCCGTGCCATAACGGATACACCAATTTCCAAATTACGTGGTTTGGCATGTTGATCATGGTTATGAGTCTGAACTTCCTGTTGTAAAGTAACTTGCTCTTCACAATTTGGTTTTAATAAATCTAACCTGGTGTGAAGGTCTCTTCCAAGAAATAGTGAAGCAGGAGTACGCTGAGTAGTTGCTTGAGGTGTATTACGGTATCCTAGAAGGAAATTATCTAATCTCTTCTGTGAAGGGATACCACTCTTCTCCCCGGCCTTCATTGCTTGCTTAAAAGTTTGAACAAAGCATTCTGTGAGACCATTTGAAGATGGATGGTAGGGAGTACACCGATGAGTTTGACTCCATTCTTCTTCATAAACTCAGAAAAATCAGAAGATATAAATTGAGGACCATTGTCGGATACCAACTATAAAGGTAATCTGTACATGGCAAAAAGATGTCATAGCACTGTTATAGTGTGCTGTGAAGTGGTAGACGAATGCATATCATACACTTCAGGCCACTTGGAGTGTGCATCCATTACTAGAAGATACATCGTCCCTTGGAAAGGCCCAGTAAAATCCACATGAATTCTCTGCCATGGCTTCAAAGGCCAAACCCATGGGTGGAGAGGTGCTACTGCTGGTGCATGACAAATGTTGAGACATGGACAGCAAGATTTAACCAGTTCTTCAATGTCCTTTTCAACTTTAGGCCACCACAGATAGCTTCTTGCTAAGGATTTCATTCGTGACATGTCTGCATGGCTACTGTTTAACTCATGAAGCACTTTTGCTTGCAACTTTGCAGGAATGACTACTCTAATACCCCATAACAGGCAGTGTCCCTCGATGGTGAACTCATTACAATGATTCTTGTAAGGCTCCAATTCCTTTTGAATCTGACTAGGCCACCCATACTTGGTATATTGCAGTACTTTGCTTAATATCAGGTCAACTTTGGTTTTATGTTGAACTTGAGTACTGGTAACCGGTAAAGCGTCTATTTGACCCATGTTGAAAATGCTGGCATCACTTATGACATTAAGCTCTCTTGGGGATGTTGGCAGTGGAAGTTGTGACAAACCGTCAGCATTAGCATGAGCTTTAGTGGGCTTGAATTGAATGTCATAAGTGTAGGCAGACAAACACACAGCCAGCGTTGGAGGCAAGCTGCTGCGAGTGAAGGAATTCCTTTCTTCAACCCTAAAATAGCCATCAGTGGTTTGTTGTCGGTAATCAAGATAAACTTTCTATCATAGAGGAACTGGTGGAATTTCTTGATACCAAATATAAGGGATACTGCTTCTTTCTCCAGCTGAGCATAGTTCATTCTGCTGGTGAGAGAGTATGGGAAGCAAACGCTACTGGGCGCTCACTACCATCAGGGAGTATGTGGAAAATCACTGCACCCAAACCATATGCTGAGGTATCACCCGCAAGGGTAATAGGAAACATGGGATTATAATGTACCAGGACACGTGATGAGCTAAGGGCTTCCTTTGCTAACTTAAAGGCTATGGTACAAGCTATATCCCAGTACCACTTGACCTCACAAAGGAGACAGTGAAGAGGGTGCAGAATAGTGGATAAATTAGGAATAAATTTTGCATAATAATTAAGTAAACCCAGAAATGACCGTAATTGCTGTTGATTCTGTGGGTGTGGTGCCTGGAGAATGGCGTTTCGCTTCTCCTCGGTTGGGTGTAGACCTTCAGCATCAACCCTGTGACCCAAATACTCCATTTCTGTCTGCAAAAACATGCACTTGCTTTTCTTGAGCCATAGACCATGCTTCTCAAGTTGGCGTAGAACTTCTGCCAGATTCTCTAAATGCTGGTTGTCGTTTATACCTGTGGTGAGGATATCATCTATATAACAAATTACATTTGTCATACTTTGGAGAATAGCGTCCATTGTCCTTTAGAAGATGGCTGGTGCTGAAGCCACTCCGAACGGAAGTCGAGTATACTGGTACAACCCTTGGTGTGTAGTGATGGTGGTCAGCTCTAGCGATGCTTTGTCCAATAATAGCTGTTGATAAGCTTGTGACAAGTCCAGCTTGGTGAACTTCTGTCCTCCAGTAAGTGAAGCATACAAATCAGTTGGATTTGGAAGTGGATATTGATCCACCTCTAACGAAGGGTTTATAGTCACTTCGTAGTCGCCACAAATCCGAAAATGACCATCCTTTTTTGGCACTGCTACAATTGGAGCTGCCCAGGAACTAAGGAACACCTTCTTGATGACACCATCACACTCTAGCCTGTTGAGCTGTTGTCCAATTGCATCTCTGATATAAAAAGGAACAGAAAACTTTGGAACTGAGCCTGCTTTCAAGTGCAGTGTAGCTCGGTGAGCAGATACTACACCCAGTTCATCTTTGAAGAGTGCTTCATGTTTCTTGAGGAGCACTTCAAGAACTGGAAGATGACCAGTCTTCATTGTGAAGATACTGTGCCAGTCAAAGCGAAGCTTTCGTAACCAGTCTCTCCCTAATAATGATTGTCTTCCTCCAGCTACCAAAACTAGACTTAGCTGTTGATTGGTGACTCCTGCACTGTAACTTGAGCTTCACCCCTCGCAGGGATACTTTCATGAGTGTAAGTCCTCAGAACCACACTTGAAGGAGACAATGTCAAACCAGGGAGTAGAGCTTTAAAAGTGTCCTCTGCAATAATGGAGACCTCAGCTCCAGTGTCAATTTCCATGGTCAAGTTTCTACCTTCTACTTTTAACTGACACTTCATTGGTGCTGCTTTGCTGCTATTTTTGCCCACAGTGAATATTGGACTCTCTTCATCATCCTCAATCTGTGGTGGAGTATCCTTTGAATACACAGCATTAGTTAGCTTCCTGTTTGTCTTATGCATTTTAGCTGCTGATTTGCAGACTGGGGCAATGTGCCCAATTTTTCCACACTTATTGCAAGTAGCTTTGAGAAAGCGGCAGTTAGGAGCGGTGTGATTTAACCTACCACAGCGGTAGCATGGCTTTCCTGAGGTAAGCGTGGGACTCCCCCATAATGAGGGCGAGGGTTAAGTGGGGAGGGGTGTGGTTTAACCTATCACAGCGGTAGCACGGCTTTTCCTGAGGGCGAGGGACTTCCCCAAAATGACGGCATGAGGAGGGAGGAGTTTTGAACTTCATCCGGACTTAATTAACATTATTTCCTCCTTCCTGCATTGATTTAGTGTTGCAGTCTGCAGCCTCCATGGACCTAGCTATGTCACAAGCTTCAGTGAAGGTAAGTGTTTTCTGGGATAGAAGTCTTTTCTGGATGCTTTCACTGCGAAATCCTACAACAAGGCGATCTCTTAGCGAGTCATTCAAGGTAGCATTAAATTCACAATGAGTAGCTTAGTCAGCGGAGCTCTGCAATAAATTCAGCCACACTTTCAGTAGGTAGTTGGCTCTTTTTGTGGAACTTGTACCTCTCAGTAATAAGATTAGGCTTAGGTTCAAAATGATTCTCCAGAGTCTCAATCAGTGTCGCTAACTCTGCACACCAAGGGCAATTTTGGGGCCAGTAAGTTGCGGAGGAGATCGTAAGTCTTTTCTCCAAAGTAGCTCAATAGGATCGGCAGCAATATTATTTGTTGTGAAGAATATAGTGACACGCTCTATGTAAGATTTTATAGACTCTAACTCAGCTTGAAAGTCTTGACAGTGAACCAAAATAAGGTGTAGCAGCCATAGTTTAATCCTCGTCGCCAGTGTAAGGTTTTGGTAGCCATGAATAAAAGGTCTTAAACTTTATTACTCTTTAGCTAAACATTCATACACAAAAGTACAAGAACGCAAAGAACTCAACTAGTGATTAAAAGTGATCACAGTATATTGATATATGATAGCATGAATAGATAACATGAATGGATACATGAAACCATGGTATAGCTAGGGCTAGGTACAGTAGTTTTTAGTGGTATTAAAAAAAAAAAACTTTTCTGAACGTTTTGGGAAGAGTTTCACTTCTATTTACTGCTAAAGATTGAGGTTGTCTTTCTTGTTTAACATAAAAATTTCACAAGTTAAGAGAACCAAAGAGAGACGCCTGCCCACTTGCGCCCCCCCCCCCCCCCCCCCTCCCAGGGCAACGCTACTTTCCGTGCATGAATGCGCGTTAAAGAAGCAAAAAAAAAATTTCCTTCAATTAGTTGTCCTTCACTCGATTGTCACGTGGGTGCACATCTGTGGCAATTTAAATTCCAAATCCTCTGCCACCCCCTTCTTTCCTTCCCTCTCTCCTCTATATCTCTCTGTGCACTGGATGGAGGAGGTGTTTATCCATTGCCTTGATAATTTCTTCTTTACTTTTATTTCCCACCCCCCCCCCCCCCCCCCCCCTTTTTAAAAATAAAAAAAAACATCCACTTGTTACTCCCCGTTGTGGCATACCACTCATTATGCTTTATGATTGGCCCTATGTTGAGTTATTATTCGTATCAACCATCTATCTTAGCATTCCTTTCGTTCATTTGCAGGAGTGATCCCTTGATATTTTTTTTTCATTCATCCGTTCATTCATTAATGCTTTGAGGCCCATTCACAATATGACGCAGAGCAATCCGTTGCGTTTACACCTACCGGTGTGGCGGGCTGAGATTGTAGCCGTGCTGAGATTGTATTTTGGAGTTATGCGCATGCGTTAACCAGAGTGACATTACCACCGTGCTGAGATTGTATTCTGGGATACCGCAAGGTAAAGGGTGTCGCTAGCATAAAATTATTTGCTTAGTTATCCTGTTTATGGTCCTCGAGTTAGTACCATCGGACTCAGTAGCCTCTTGTCTCTGATCCACTGAATACCAAGAGTCTATTAGTTGAGTGGGTAGATTATCTCATGGTGAAGAGCAATGCCACATCCAGGTTCAGTTCTGGTGACTTAATACTTAACTAATAAATGCCCACCAGGTCTTTCAAAGAATGTGGCCAGAAATATCAAGTACTAGGCCTAGCAACATCAATTAAATGCTCGAAATAAGTTGTATTATCAGTACAGGTATATTTATTGCCACTTCCCATTGACGCACAGTGTCATAAATTGGGTAACAAAATATTTGTTTACAAACCAGACATGGAGTAAGGATTGCCTATAGCAAACTAAAATTAGCCACAGGAGATATATTTAAAAAAATTAAAAGAGAAGAAAAATATTTTCAAGGAATGCTCTTTTTCATGCTTACCTGGTCATTCTAGCGTTGCATTCTAGCGTTATATCACGCTAACCTGGGTATGCTATATCACACTCATTTGTCAAGCTAACCTGGATATTCTACTGCTATATTTGAAGCACTAATGCTTTGAATATAGCCCTGGTGTGCCTATATATATGTGTGTATATGTATATATAGTGTACACATATACACACATACACGCATATATACACACATGTACATGCATATATACACACATACATGCACATACACATACTCACACGTACACATGCACACAAATATGCACATACACACATGCTCACACATACACATGCACACAAATATGCACACATACACACACATGTACACACACCATCCATCCATCCATCCATTTGCTGCTGAGCTATGATGATACCTCTAGGATACGGAGATGCAGGCCAATCAGATTGAGTCTACACTGATGGTCAGGGTCTGGCTGAGCAAAACATTGATGATTATTAAGTCCTTGCTGGTTGAATGTGTGGTGGCAGTACTGGCACTGAATCCTTGGAATTGTGGAATGACGTTAGTGCTGATGGTTGGTCAGACCTGCCTTGGTCAGGGCCTGGAAGGAGCAGCCAAGGTGGTTGCAATGCAGAGCAGTCTCAGAGTCGATGAGTCCTCAAGCAACAATGCTTCTTCTCATCTTTATGACTCTTCTCATTGTTTTCAGCTTCTATATTGAGATGCTCTACACTGAGTTGGATGGTGGTGCACCAAGAGTGACACTCTTGGACATGCTCTCCCCAGGTTCCAGACAAGTTGCACTTTTTATGGTCACTGTCACTTCTGTTCTCCAGCAGAACACTTCCCACCAGCAGGGGCACACACGAGAAGCTGCCTAGGTAGCGGGTCTTTGGGCATCCTTGAAAGGTGCCTGAGAAAACGAAGACCACGCTGTGAGAGGATGGATGATATTCTCTGCTGCTTTGCCATCCTGCGCATGGTGGTATGGTGCTTCTTTTCCCTGACTGAGACACCCAGGATGATCCATAAGGCAACAGATCACAAAGGATTCAAGGTGGCAAACATGGGGCTCTAGGAGGATAGTGCTCTCCAGACCATAAATGTACACATATATACATATATCTCCTATATGTATAAAAGGAGATGTCTGTGTGTCTGTCTGTATGTCTGTCTGTATGTCTGTCTGTCTGTATGTATGTTTGTACCACCAACTGAATCCTTGGAATTGTGGAATGATGTTGGTGATGATGGTTGGCAGACCTGCCTTGGTCAGGGCCTGGAAGAAGCAGCCAGGGTGGTTGCAGTGCAGAGCAGTCTCAGAGTCATTGAGTCTCTGCTCGTGATGACACTTCTTCTCATCTTTATGACTTTTCTCATTGTTTTCGGCTTCTATATTAAGATGCTCTACACTGTGATGGATGGTGGTGCACCAAGAGTTACATTCTTGGGCGTACTCTCTCCAGGTTCCAGATAAGTTGCACTTTTTAAGGTCGCTGGCCACAGCGCCATTCCACCGTTGCTTCTGTCCTCCAGCAGAACACTTCCCACCCGCAGGGGCACACACGAGAAGCTGCCTAGGTAGCTGGTCTTTGGGCATCATTGAAAGGTGCCCAAGAAAATGAAGACGCCGCTGTGAGAGGATATGTGTTTGTGCTTCCGGTTCGTCCAGCTCACGCTTGAGCTTATTCTTTCTATTGTCTTCTCTTTCTATTGTCTTTTACAGTATGCACGTTTCCAAGCATTGGACCTAAAATTCAACTTTTGTCAGGTTTGTTACACTATTACTAATATCAATGACTTCGTTATCTCTCTTTTTCATCATCTTTTTCCCCTCTAATTGTATGCAGGATGTGATTCCTCAGATAAAGGAGAAAATGATCAGTGAAATCAGAACAAAAACATTATTTTTAACATTTTTTAATTGATACTTTCAATCAATCAATCTATATATATATATATATATATATATATATATATATATATATATATATATATATATATATATATATATATATTAAATACACTTGATTACAATTGATGGTAGTTTGTATAATTCCATAATAATAATCTGATGATTTCATCAGTATCTGTTTAAATCAAACAAGGAGGTATCATCTGTAGTGATTGCATGCATATTTTATTTCATACACATTTCATTTTGTAAGAGTTCACTTCTTTTGTCAGGTTTGTTTGTATCATAACATTAATGATGGTTTCTCCATCTTGCTCCAATTCATATGCTGTTATGGAGTCAGGCCTTGAAAAGTGTCTCCTTCATGCATCTTCCAAACATAAAATAAATAATGAATAGGCATTGTCAAAATGTGATTAAGAACTGGTTATGAGACACCAATTTTGATGGCTTTTTGGTTAGCTTTCTTGCATGATTATCTCAATGAAAATTCACTCATTTGAAGCACTGTATGATGAAAGTCAAAGTGTCCAGGTTTAAGCTTAGCTTAAGCCTGATCAGCATTTATCTAACTGAGGATCAGTAAACTGGCAATATTAACTAAATTCTGCACTAGTCTGAGGAATTTTAGAGTGGGTACAATCTCAGCACGGATCCTAGACGTGCTGAGATTGTTACTCCGGTTGGCGCATCATGCGCATCTCCGAAATACAATCTCAGCACGGTTACAATCTCAGCACGCCACACCGGATTGTATTGGAGGGGAAAAGTTGCGAATCTGCTGGGTTGCGTTTTCCTGTTCATTAATAGTCTGTTATCAGATACGTTTGCAGGTACCTTGTACTCACAGAAATGGAAAGCAGTTCCAGCAGTGATAAAGAAATGGATTTAATTATGCTACTGTACATCAGGTCTTCAACAAAAAAAAAAAAAAAAAAAAAAAAAAAAAAAAAAAAAATGCAGAAAAAGGAAAGAACATGGGTGAGGCCTATCTTCCAGCTCAGGAAACAACATGGTGATTTCACAACCTCCTCAGTGAAATGAGACTCTCAGACCCAGAGTACCATTATTGTTACCTCAGGATGAGCAGTGAAAGATTCAATTTTCTGTTGTAACTCTATTATAAATAGATAGGGATTTACCTCACTCACAGAAGGTACAACAGCATGGTTAGAGCAGAGATAACACCTGCTGAAAGGCTTGCACTCACCCTGCATTATCTAGCTACAGGGAATTCACAAGTAATTAATATAAATTTTTAAAATCAGTTAAACATTATCTTTATTTATTTCAGGCCTCCTTATCCTTCAGCTTCAGGATGGGTAGATCGACAGTGTGCTCTATCCTCAAGGAGACCTGTCAAGCCATTTGGACAGCCCTTCAGCAAACATATGTTAAGGCACTATCATGTGCTTCTGACTGGTCATCTATCAGCAAAGAATTTTTATCAGTGGTGGAATTTTCTGAACTATATTGATACACACACACACACACACACATGCATGTACACTGGTTACAGTTAAAAATTTTAATTTTTGCATGTGTTTTCTGCTTTGATTGTTGACATAGGTGCTATGGATGGTAAACACATAGTCACACAAGCTCCTATCCATGATGGGTCATCCTTTTATACACACTCCATCATTCTTCTTGCAGCATGTGATGCTAATTGCAGGTTTGCTATTGATAGCTGGCAAATGATAAAAATATTTATAGTGAACTTTTCTTGAAAGATTCACTCTTGTAGACATTGGTGATTCTGGCCATCACAGTGATGGAGGCATCCTTTCAAATTCAGATTTTGGCCATGCTCTAGAAACTGACTCCCTCTCAATCCCCAGCACTAAACCTCTCCCTGGAACCACAGATCCAGACCTTCCATTTGTTTTGTTGCAGATGAAGCATTTCCATTAAGAAAAAAGATAATGTGGCCCTACCCCCTACCCTGGAAGAAACCTCCCAGGTACATTATAATTGGAATTTTTCTTGTACTCTCACTCAAAATATACTTTGCAGAAACCCAAGCAGTATTCAACTACTGGCTGAGTAGGGCCAGAAGAATTATTGAAAACACCTTCGGGATTCTGGCAGCTAGGTAGTATGGGTATTAATATGCTACAATGGAGTTAACTCAATATCAATATTTCTGTGGTTAGATGGCAATTATTTCAACAACCTATTATTTCCAACTCCAAAAATGTCATTTCCAACTCCATGGCTGCAATAGCTCTGCACAATTACTTAGGAAGCACTGAGTCTGTATCTTACTGCCCTGCTGGTTTTGTTGATCAAGAGGATGGGGACGGCAACATCATTAACGGAGCATGGAGAAGTGAAAGTGACAGATCCAGTGGCATGGAGCCCAAGACACTTCCCTTTGTTTTTTCACCTCCATAAAAAATTTGTCCTTTATGTTTCTCCACCTCTTTGAGCAGTCCTCAATGGTGACGCCTTCCCCAAACTAAAATTAAAGGAAAAATTTTAAATGTAGACTGCAGAGTGAGGAATCTCACAAGGAATAAATGAACACTGCATCAAAAATAGACTGATAATTTAAAAACAGACTTTTATTATATTTTTGATGATTAGCCAGCAACAAAATCTGCTAGCCTATTCTTCCAGCATAATTATTATTTGTTATTTAACTACCATTATCATCAAAATTGTGTCATCATAATCTATCAAAGCCTGATCACAAGTTGCATTTTTTTAAATTAAAAAAAAAGTTGTTTTTTTTAATTACCTGCATGGCAACTTCTTTCCACGCATTTTCTTTAGCTCTGAAGTTCTTGTAGCCTCTGGCTGAGGGTTGCCAGAGGCAGGGGAAGGTTCTTACTGCTTCAATTAGCTTTTCCTTCATTTTAGAAAAGAAAAGAAAAAAGAAAAAGAAGGAGCACCTTGCACACCTGCATTTACTGAAGGATTTTGATTGGCAGACGGAACAAACCCATGCAAGAGCTACGCAAAGTTGAATCCATTCCAACTCTTGCATTTCATATCCATTCATGTCTGTTCATTACGCAGCAGAACAACTACGTGAACTGTTCACAATATCTCTAAAACGGATTGGGGCTGGATTGCTTTGCGTTATATTGTGAATGGGCCTTTACAGGGCATGAAAGTACATGTATATATGATTGGTGATGGTGAAGGTGACATTTTACATAATTACCTGATGGTCTACTGACAAGGAGCCAGTAGCCAAATTTAAACCAATTATAGCGTAAAGATAGCATATATATTTGAGGTGAATAGGTGTTAGAGGGTGATGGTATGTTTGAACATTAATGGCACGGACACATAAAATGAAATGAACATGGATTACTTGAGTAAAAATGATTTTTAAAGTGCGACCACATAAATTCCTTGAGTTGCCTAGTTATAGTTGATTATGATTGGTCAAAGTTGATTACAGGGAGGGCATTCCACAAACGAGGAAATCTTCTGAAGTAAAAATTCCCTGTTAAACTTCTTCTTGAAACAGAATGATTTAATTTATGAGACTTGGCTGCTCTAGTGGTGCCAATTACAATGGACATATAGTCTAGTATATTGAAGGTGCTGGATTTGGAGTAGAGGCACCTAAGAAAAAAATGTTTTAATATCACAAAGTTCACAATACATCATTAGTGGAAATATCTGTAGATAGATTAATGTGGATTTATAGTCCAATGAATAATCAGAGAGGATAAACTTCATTGAACGTCTCTGTATCTTCTCAAGCTGAGTGATGTTCTTAATTAGATGAGGTTGCCAAGCTGGGGAGCAGTATGTAATTTGGGATCTAACTAAAGTTAAATATAGGAGTTTTCTTACCTTGAATGATCTAGTACTGATGGTTCACTGTAGTGGGCCTAGGGTTTGATAAGCTTTCTTACTAATGGTGTTGAGGTGTTCATCCCAAGACAGATCACAAGAAGTAATAACTCCCAGATCTTGGTTATCGAGCAGTGATTATCTTATAATTCAGCGATTATCTTATAATTCAGTGTGTAATTTAATTATGGATAAATATTCTGTTTATTAAATTGAATGAGTATTGTCTTGGGTTCATTGAAAGATAGTTTCCAATCCTTACTGCAGGCATGGAGAGCATTGAGGGCACACTGGGGATGTAGACTGTGCACAGGAGAGTTGATCTGTTTTAGGCACTTGGTATCATCAGCAAAGAGCAGTACCATGGAGTGAGATGTACGTAGAGGCAGACCACTGATGTATATGAGGAAGAGCAAAGGTTTAAGAATACTTCCTTAAGGTATGCCAGATAACACCAGGAGAAACTGCAAAGTTGTTCCAGATATGGCAACACACTGTTTCAGCTGAGTTAGGTATTCAAGAAACCACTTCCAATGATTGCCTGTAATACCAGCCCTCCATAGCTTTGTCAGAAGTTCAATGTGAGGGACACTATCAAATGACTTCTTCAGATCTAAGTATAGACAATCCACTTGATAGTAGCTGTCGAGGATAGTAAGAAGCTGCTGTAGAGCTGCCCTGTTAGGAAGGAACCCAAATTGGCTGTAGCTGATGGACTTGGCTACGAAATGAATGATTTGGTTATAAACCAGCCGAACTGGATCTTAGGGACAGAGCACAAAAGAGAGATAGGTCTGTAATTATTGACCATGGATTTTTTCTCCAGATTTGTATATCATTATGGGTATGATATAGTGAGTATGCCACTCCCTGGAAAGAGTACAATTTGAGAGGGTGAGGGAAAATGAGTGATGAAGAGGTTGTTAAAGATCTGGAAAGCAAAACTTCAAAATAACGGGACCAATACCATCAATGCCCATGGCTTTGGAGACATCCAAATGATCAAGTTGCTCATAGACATCAGCAGCTGAAAATTGAATTTGATTGAGTGATGTAGTGGGCTTGAGCATCTCTGCAAGTGGAGGGAGGCTGAGGGAGCTGGTAGTGAAAACAGAATGGAAATACTTATTAAATAAGGTTGTTTTGTCCTGATCAGATGAAGTTGAGGTGGAATCCAGAGTGACAAGTGGTGGAATACCACTACTCTTATTACAACTCCTGAATATATCCACAGATCTTTGAATTGGAAGAAAAGGCAGTCATTAATCAATTTTGACTCATACTCTGATTTTTCTGTAATGTGATTCTGATGGAATGATTGATTTGCTCTCTGAATACACTCTAAACCTTGTTTGTTTCCAGTGTACTTAAACTTTCTCATCTTGAAATGCAGGCAGTTTAGTTCATGATGCAAGTCTAATTTCATCCAGGGCGAGTGCTGATGAGATCTAAGTTTGACCTTAGGGATGAATTGATAGTCAAACATATGAAAATTCTAATATGATGTATGTATTACTCAGCCTATTCAGCTGATTGAAGTGTCAAAACACACATTGTTTGGCTTCTTGTCAATTTATTTTATTTTTCTCTTCATAGATGAATTTTTGTGAATGGCGTGAGCAAATATTGTTGATCATAATCTTGTCAAATGTTCAATTATGATTGATTATGGACTGCAGCATCACAAAAAATTGAATAAATCTTATCTTCTAGGAAAAATTTTGTTGAGAAGATGAGGATTTTATTAAAATGAAAAAAAAAAAGATTGATAGTAGTAAATAAATCAACAAACTCAAGCAACTTAGTCCTTCACAACAGCAAGCACACATGAACAAGCACTTTACTGCATACCTTCATAGTTCTCTGATTCAGGTCCCCTCCACAATTGTTGAATTACACATTCATTATTGCTGGTGTCACAAGTCAGCCTGGAAGGGCCATCCAAACTAAACTGGGTGAGCTTCACAGGCTCTTGGAATGTGGTCGATAGTTTGGAAGTAATTGGAGAATTCGACAGAAAAGAAAAAAAATCAAACTAAAACTGCATGGAATGATAATCGGAGGGAGGGGAGAGTGGAGGAATAACCAGGCTACCTCTAGTGACACACAAGCACTGCTGGCTACAAACAATCTGTTTGATCCAAACAAACCATCGTGATCTCAATATCCAGCACAGCACTGCTGGCATTCCCTTGGATAGAAGTGCAAGATTTATGCAGGCACATGCACTTGGATATGAGTGCAAAGATTGTGCGGGCACATGCACTAGTATATGCTGCTAGTATTCTCTAATTAAGATCACACTGAGTAAAAGGGACACTATGCTACACATTCTCAGAGTTGTCAAAATCATAGAGCAGAGACAAATGATTCCATGCACTTTCACCAAGACTTTGTTATACCTCTATCTTCCCTTTCTATACTTGTATTTGCATATGCTGGTTCTTCTGCTGCTCTGTATGGTTCCTTTCCTTGCAATTTACTTGAATGAATTAATTCAGGCACAATTTTTGGAACTTAGCATGATTGATCATCAGGGTTAATTAAATATTAACATCCTCTAAAGGATTCAGGAATACTCATTGGCACACTTTGACTGCTTGTCATTTGTGAAAGTGCATTCTACAGTGAATCTATCCCTTTCCTTTGTCCTAATGCTTGGTTTGGCTGGTCATTTTATTTTCCCATTATCATAGCTCTGGCAAAGACTTTAGTATGCACCTAAAAACAAACAAACTTTACTTTTAAAAATTGTGAAACTTTTCATAAGCACAATTGATAACATATTATATTATTATAAATTTACAATTTGGTTGTCTTGATTTAAACTCCTTCCAAACTGCTGGAGGGATCTTCACGAAACTTCCAGGGATTGATTAGGCCCCTTCACTGCACGTCCTCCCAAAAGTTTCAGTGCAGATCGGGTAGCTACAGGTGTGATTTTGTCAATGGGTTTGGTTCGGTGACATGGAAGACCAACTAAGGACAAAGCTCAATGAAATTTACCATGCAATCTCCACATGACCAAAAGAATGTTATTATCTTTTGGATGTGGTTTTATTAACCACACCCACTGAAAGTTTGGGCTACCAAACCCAACGTTAAGTATATATTAATTGTACCATGTTTATTTAATTAATGACATTGGTGTTAATAATCCCTACATGTTACATTAAGCAACTAAACATGTTTGTTATCACGGGAGGCCAGAGGCTGAATGAAAAACTGCCTGTAGGGCAGGTTTTTTGGCTAGTGATTCCTATTGATAAAAAATACTCTTATCGCTATGTTGTGAACTAGACCTTGGGTAATGATATAAACTTATCTGAACAACTCATTATACCAGACACTATCATATGTGCACTCAAAGCATCCAAATTGGCTTATTATCATATACTTGATATAAGGACTATATTGAATTTTACCTATATCAGTAACCACCATTTTGAAAATACGATAATTAGTGATTGTTAACCAATCCCGAAGTGTATGTCCTATATCAGGATTTAGTTAATACCAACTTAAAATCATCTGTTCCAAGTTTGGTGATTTCTGCCAAAGACCCACAATGTGTCCTAATATTGACTCCAAAGGAGACTGCTTTGGTGATTTGACTTTCATCCCTTTTTTTGTTCATCACAATGGTACCATTTCAGTATTATTAAACTGACCTGCTTTGATCATATTGAATGTACTAATGATTACCCCATTTTATTTTAAATAAACAACGTTCAGGTGTAAATGTGTTGATGCACACAGTTAGGTGATAACATTCACGAACTCTTTTTTTTTTTTATTATACAAGGGATAAATAATCTGTACCCTTTGTTTCCCAGTTTTTGGTGATGTCACTGTAATCCATGGATGTGAAGTCGTTGGTTATAGGTAATCTATCCTTCCTATTATGGTCTTCCATTCAGAAACTTAAGAGCTAGCGCCCTTAGAGCTGATGATTTGTTGGTGACATTGTTCCAGTTTTCTCCTCCATTTATTAACTTTTTCTGCGTCTTAAGCTTCGCTGTCATTTTGTTCTCTGTTTTCTTGAACTTCCTGTGGTCTCTGTGTTTATACACTGGTACTTTCGAACCTCTTTCTGCTCTCCAGCTAGGTATGAAGTTTCCAGTTAACTCTACTCCTTCAAATACTGTGTCCAAGCAGCAGTCCACTGGAGTTAATTTCCAGTATTTAGGGTGGCAAATTGTATAATGTACATGTTAAATAATTGTATCATTTACAGTTCATGAGGAAATTTACAACTGGTACCTTCCAAGCACTGCTTGGCATGCTTACAATAATAAAACTTTGAAGACAAGTGGAGAATACATGATGAAATATAATATGCTCATCTGATATGAATTTAATTTCTGTACATGTATGTGCATGACATTCATATACCATGTTCATAAATTGACCACACCCACTGCAGAGTTCCATAAGTGGGAATGTTTTACAAATTAGTTCAAGACAATAATTTACACAAAATTCAATATGTTCATATAATAACGTCATAAATTAATACATAAGATTATCGATAAAATCAAAGGAGAGTCACAATCAAGATTAAAATTAACTAAAATCATCAACTCCAACACAAATAAAGATTTCGTTTTCAGCTCCAAAAATTAGGGATATTAAAAATTAAAATTCCAATAAATTCAAATAAGGTAAAATAAATTTAGAATGTCTATGAGTCCAGTATGCCAGAGTCTGCAGACGAACTGAGAGTGGACATGGACAAGGGAGAAGTGGAAGGACTGGGTGATTCAGAGGAGACGCCAATATTGAGGTTGTCACTAGACTCAACTTTGCAGATATGGGTCTCATCCACATCAGCACTGTTAAAGTACTTATGTTGGCACGCCTCCTCTGCTGTAATGCGGTCAGAACCTTCAAACTTCAGCATCGCCTAATAATTGCAATTAAAAAAAAAAAGAAATTTAAACATCTTTATTTATATTTATGTTTACATATTTATGACAATATGTACACTGAAGCAAGATCCATTTTGCATTCTAATCAATTTAATAGGTTTTGGATTGACAGCTCAAATCAAATACAATGTGTATGTTGCTAAAATTGTGCACCTTACTATTGATTGGTAAACTGAATTATCATCACATGAATGCTCACAGACTATACACACTGATCAAGCTGATGAGATACCAGCCACCATGGGACCATCCGGAACATGTTGACAAAGAGCATGTACTGTACCCTTGAGAACACAGTTAACAGAATAGTATTTCTGACCACAGAAATGGCTTCCTATGTAAAATTCTAGGTAATGTTTCTTCAACAAGTCTAGCCATTATTTATCTGCAAATAGTTCAACCACCATTTGATTACGTCAAAAAGATATCTCTTGGATAACACATCTAGGGTGCCCATTAAAACTTGCTGGTCTTCTACATGCTCAAAGCATGGTAAGCTACTCTGCTCTCTCTGTAGGCAACTGACCATACACAGGAACATGATTTTATAAATATTTAGAAAAGTTTTTGGGCAGCAATGTTTCATAGCATTACTCAGAATTTGTGGTTTTTCCAGTTTAGATGTAGAAAATCATCTGGACTTCTATAAGTGAAACTCCTCAGTGTTCAGTCTCATCCATAAGATAGATATTTGGCAATTTTCTTCACAGAAAGTCACTGTCTGTTCAAAGAAATGTACAGAAGAATCAGGTTTGATACTACTTGGCAACGGCCTCTGAATTGAAACTGATGGCCAGACATGTTCAGTAGAAATTGAAGTTTGGTCACTGAATATATGGTCAAGAAAACTTTAGGTCAACGTAAGTTTTATAAGTCAAACAATTTTATTAGCTGAGAAGGTACCAGCATGAGAAAAAAATCGTAGAACATTACACATTTTATTAATAAGCTCAACAGCACTTGGGCTATTGCAATATTTACGACTAGGCCTCCTTCAGATAGTGGTAAGTTTCTGGCATCTCCAGAAGGCATTGGCAACTTATTCTTCCAGCTCTAGTTCCGATGATATGCAAAGCAAAACAGGCGAGCTCAAGCTGGTCCTGGTTTAATCCAAGTTGAGTCAGAATCCAGCTGTTTTTCATCCAGATTGGAATCTTGCACATGTGCAAGTCTCTAGGTGGAAGCTCTTCAGGTCTCAAGTGTATGGCCAAAACTGTATGAACGTTAGTCATTGCTGTTGCGCTGGCAGTGACAGTTTGGTATTGAGACAGTCACTGTTAGCTAACAATGAAAAAGTAACATCTATTAATTGTGCTTCCAAAAGGGGAGTTTGTCCTAACTCCTCCCCCCTGTCCCCACCTGTGTACGTGTCAGGAACAGTAATTATTTTTGTGAATAGCTCCATCATTCTCTGCTCTAACAATAACACCTGTTTCAGATTGCATCAAGTGTTGCTTAACTCTCTGTTGATCAGTAACAAATTACCCCACATGGCTAAATGATGTGTGATTATTTCCATTGCATTATTTAAAAATGATTATTTCTTCTTTTTTTTTAACAAAAAATAGGAAGGAAGAAAAGGGAAGAGCACCTCATTATGATAGCACTTCAGAATTAACCAACCATTTGTATTGAATGATTCTCATTGAAATCATGAAGCCTTTTTGAGAGATTAAGATGGTCAATCATTGCCTAATCATCATGCAAGTGCATACCATTGTCATTAGTACTGTAACACCAACCACCAACTCAAACACACCCAAAAGCTAATAAGGTTTCATTAAACCAAGTTTTACACCACAGGTTAAAAAAAAAGAGAAATTTTGAATACTAATGAGAGTTAGTGGCAGCAACAGCGTTGGCAACAAGTTCTTTTTCAAGCCAAATTTGGGGAAATGCTTGTTCTGAGAGCACCTGGCTTATGTTTTTTTCCAGTTTGGCTCAAAATTGGATTCACCTTATTTCTGGCTAATTTCTAGGAAGTTTTGACTATTTCCTGCGGTTTTGCTTATCTCTGGCCTATTATATATTTTTTGAAAAATTAACATTTGCTGCAAGACACTGTGCACCAACATTTAAACAAATCTAACATCAATCCAAATCAAATTATGATTTTCTTAGTGAACAAGTGTAACAAAATAGAATTGTGAGGGTACATGGACTATTATTTATTATTATCTCTTTCTTCAACCACTTACCAAACATTGCAGCTTCCAAGAGCTTAAAGCATTCATTTCTAGAGCCGGCCATTTTCTGACCACTCACCTGATAAACCCTTCTCCTAGCTATATGTTTTCTCTCTTTTTTTAAAGTGAATTTTCCAGAACCTGCTGCTCTTTTTCTAGCTACTTCTAAAGGAAAAATCGCGTACCTTCCTTAAAAGCTGGTCACATCCATGTATGATGATAAATGTAAAAAAAAAAAAAAAAAAAAAAAAAAAAAAATTAAAAAAAAATTTTAATGATTGATTGTACTAGTTTCAATTTCATAGTTTGAACATTCACACTTGTAAATAATGGTATGTATAACTCAAGCAAGAAATATCGGGCAGATGGGAAAGGTTTTTCCCCGTGGGTTCAAATAAGTGAGTCATGGAACTGAAGATATTTTTGCAAGCTGTGCAGGAATACCATGCAACCAGGAAAACCAAACCAACCTTAAACAATGAGCGGAAAGAAGGCTCGTTTAAGCCGATTCCATGCCCAAAAATCCACAATGCCACTCCATGCTGCATTGAAACCAGTGATGCCTGATATCACAAAAGAAGATGATATTCATCTGTTAAGGTCTATCATTGTGCCACTCGACCATATTGGTGAAATCCTAAGAAGTGCTTGCCAATGTCATTTATAAAATGTGCACCTCCATCGAACTAAATATTCAAAGATCATGAATCTGATGATTTTGAAGGACGAAAATAGCCAATCATGGTAGATAGTCGACTGACTGTGTACCTAAACAAATCTGTGCACTTGCGTCAAATACTTCAGTGAAAAATCACATAATATTAAACCAGATTTACAACTATTGGCACCAGTCACAAAAACCATAGGAGAGGCATTGTTAGTGCCTGTAAAAGGAAGCATGAATGAATTTTGCATGGAGTTGAAGGATTGCATTGGGTATGTTGTATCAGATGGTGCAGCCAATATGGTTGGCCAGTACAACCTCTTGTTCTCCCTAATTCATGCAGTCTCCCCAGATTGCATTTCTCATTTGTTGCATTTACCACCCCTTGGCACTGTTCATCCAGAAAGCCTTCCATAAATGTCCAAGCAATTTTGATTTCATCCTAAATGATGTTCCTAGCTGGTCCTCATTCAGTGCCCTCAGAAAAGAGGTATTTCAAAAATCATTTCACAGATTTGGGTGAGAGGTGGGGTGGGGAGAACTAGGAACTCCCCTGTCCTTTCAGAGAATCTTATACACCAGGTGGCTGGCTCTCCAGGTACAAAGTCAGCAATAATACCCTCCTCCTAAATCGTTATGAACTGCAGGCCTACTCCTAATGTTGTGTGACGGAGGAAGGCAGCCATTAGAGGTGCTTGAATCAGATCTTGGCTGTGCATAGACTGTCCGGATGATTAAAAATGTTTTTCTGTACCTCACGCTTGCTGCAATTGTCTTTGAACTTGAATGGCTGAACGCTACCATTTTAAGCCACCACTGCAATCCAGATGCTCATGAAAGGGCTGGACATGCACCACAATTCTCTGAGGAGAATACTGTTTCATGCACATGGACAGGACAGTGTCTCTCTCTCCCTCTCAGGTATATATGGGAGCAAGGTGTTCAGCTGTGAAACTGAGTGCTGTCTGAGATTGCACAACACAATACCATGATATGCTAACGTAAGTCTTGGAACAGGCCAATGTGGTTTATTGTATAGAAGAACACCTTTGTCAGCCAGAGTGGGCTCAATCAAAGTAAGGTGTCCCTCAGAGTGCCCAAGTTCCATCCATTGAACTTCTGTTGGAACATCTCTTTGGTGCAAATGCCCCTGATCGTGAGAATCTATATGGAAAATATCTTTTTTTATGATCTGAGGGAAGGAGGGATGTTCAATGGAAAAATTCCAAAAGAAGCAATAGTACATTGGAAATGCGTTCCTAGCCCAAGGATGAGACTGGGTCCTGCCCCTATCCCAACTTGTCCCAATATATTCGTGTCTGCTTGTCAATGTCAGTGAGCAATGCTGTGTGGAGAGAATCTTCTCCCTTGTTAATGTAACAAGAACTGATTTCAGAAACAAATGTCCTCAAATGTTGGATGCTATATCAGAATAAAATCATATCTGTTCATGAAAGACAAGTGTTGCTCTGATTTTGACGTGATTTCAAATACATTATCAAACATCCACTCTGACATGTACCCAGATGTCAGAGAAGAAACCCATTGTGATGTGGAAGAACTGCTTGACTTAGACTAACTGAACAAAGTAGAACAGATTTCTACGTTGTTATACTGATGCAATTTTTCGCTTCGATGTATGCTGTGTCTATCCTGAAGAGTGGGTTTCATTTGGTACTGTGGTTTAGCAGGAAAGTGGATACACACAAATAAGATGCACACATATACAACTATCTTAGCCTGGCACATCCAGAAAAAGAGACGTGGTCTTGTGGGATCCAATTCATATTGCTACCAAAGTCATGCTGTGTGTGTATGCCAAGTTTTAGGTTGTAGGTCCAAGGGTTTGTCTGGCCGTATATACCATTTGGCTTTCCTTTTGGTTTGATACGCACTGGAAGAAGTGTGGCCAGGATGAAGTACCAAAAACGTTCCTGGCTACACATATTAAAAAAAAAAAAAAAAAAAAAAAAAAAAAAAAAAATATATATATACATATATATATATATATATATATTTATATAAATTAGTTCATGGATTTAACCTGCAAACTGTAGGCAGAGACTACAAGTTTGTATCTACTAGTGTATGTGGCTGTGCTATGCACGGAATCTTGTTTTGCCAATTTTTGGATGCTGGGATCGAATTTTTTGAAAATCTGTTTTGGCTAAAAAACATTCTTATTGTAGGATGCATCTATCTTAAAGAAGTACTTTCATTTGGTATAGTGCTTTGGTGATCAAGTGGGGCAGGGAGAAAGGCGAATATCCAACTACAACATTATGTAATCTGCCAACCTTCCTCAAGTCCTAGCCTAAACTTGACTGGAGTACAAAAGATGAGAACTGAACTGACAGTCTAAGCCAATTCCAAATCTGCCCTCCAAAATGTCAGAGTTAGAAAACTAACTAAGAAAATTTTACCTACCTCCTCAATGACCTGAAGAATAGAGAATGGAACCACGCTGTCAAAATTGGCTCTCTTGGTCATATACCCCCAAGTGCCAAAGAAGCAATTATAACATTCTTCCATATGATCAAATTCATTCAACCTTTTCCATCCTACTACAAGTTACTCAACTGTCCATTATCTGCTCTCAGCAAATATTTACAGCACATACACAGATGGTCTGGTACAACAGAAGGTCATTAATTACCTAACTCAGTCTCTCTTGTTAGCCTTGCCAAGCTCACTACATAAATTGAAACATTTATCCGTTTTCATTTGTGTCCAAGGACTCTATTACTGATAATATATGTACAAACTATTTTAGCCTGACACACCCAAAGGAAGTGGTGTGGCCAGGTGGGACCCAGCCCATGTTACTAAAAGTTATGCTGTGTGTTTGCCAAGGTTAGGTCACTAAATCCAAGCATTTTCTAAAGTATCATTTTTAGCCTTACACACTAATAGGAAGAGGTGTGGCCAGGTGGGACCCAGCCCATGTTACTCCCATAGTAAAATTATGTATGCACACCACACCTTAGGCCTGTAGTTCCAAGAGTTTGTCTAGCCAAAGTAATATTTTTGGCATTTTTTTTTGAACACAGAAAGGGGTGTGGCAATATAGACATACTTAAAATGTTCCCCTGGTGACACTGATTTCACATGTATATGGTTTGTGGGTCTAACTTCATCAGTCAAGTGTGAATCTCTAACACTTGGACAGAGTATTCAATCTTTATAGTACACATACAAGCAGATGTACCCAACTTCGCCAGGATTAAAAAAATATATTAAATTTTCATAAATAACCAACACCTTCAGCCAACAGCTGTGAAGCACTTTCAAATCTCCCTACAAAAAAACCCAATTAGCTTTAGTTCCAAGAACAATAGCAATGAATATTTTGACTGCCACATATCGTTTTGATTACTTTTGCTGATATTTACCTTCAAGCTCACCAAGTCACTTACAGTAGCAGCAAACTCAAAACCAACAGCTGTAAACTACTTTCTATTTCTGTGGCTAGAAAAGTAAGACAAGTGCAGTCAGAAGAACAACAATGAAAATTTAGTTTGGAAGAATATCACCAAGTAGTAGCTTTTTCAATGCCAACAGTTGCAAAGTACTTCCTAATTTCACTTTCACACAGACACAAAACAATTACTGAACATTTATCAACATTGGTGTGATAAATTTTTTTGCCCCTATTTGGGGAGGTGGGGGGGGGGGGGGGGGGGAAGAGAGGATGAAATTTCAGTTCATATACTGAATAAACTTTCAAGGTTGGTGGGGCTTTTGACTATAGAGAGTTGTTCATTAACAGAGTGGGAATTACAGTCTGACATCGAACATTTTCTGACCATTTCATGCTTTTGTCTGAACAAAAATCAATTTGACCAGACAAAATATCTGAGCAATTTTTCATATGCACTAGAGCAAGGCTGCTCACTTTTCATACGCAACTTGATGCCAGGTGTCCAACCTGGAGATACAGACAGCCAGTTCTGCCGGTTATCTGGCTATTCTGCTGCCCCCCAAAAGCTGCACTAATCCCAACCTTTCAATTTAGAGTGGTTTTAATTTAATTTAGGTTGTCGTCTGAAGAACCAGCCAAGCAAAGGAAGGTGAAGTCTGAAACATACCAAAAGTGGACGACCCAGACACTGTAATGGCTTGACTGTGAAATGTGAATTGAGGCAGGTGTGAAAGTTGTGATAAAGTTAAAGTGTGAAGTGTACAAAAAAAAAAAAAAAATTAGAGACAGGATCATAGGATGGAGGAACTCCATTGATAAATGGATACGAGGAGCAGATTCTGTATGAACCACTAGCATATTTGACCATGCCAACTCAATCAATTTTAAAGTCAGATTCAAGTCAGATTCAAGCCAGAACAAAATCGATTATGGTCAGACAAATTGTCCAGTCACATTTTGGTTGTGATTTCACGCCCTGCATTAAGGACCACTCCCTGCAGTGAAAAGCCACACTATCCCTGAAAGTTTAGTCAGGATGAACCCAATGGTCTTTCATATATTATAAAAGGGAAGGAAGAGTAGGGAGAAGAAAAAATCACACATAAAAACAGGCATTTTTGGGGGGTGGGGATGGAAAATTTGAATTTTTTCCCCCTTTGCACTGGGGGGGGGGGGGGGGGGTCAACTTTTGGTAATCAAAAAGAAAATAAAAAATAAATAAAGAATTTTTTTCTTCGAATTATTTTAGCCAGGCACCTAAGGATCATGTTTTCAAAGTTCCATCAAATTAAAATGAAACATAAAAACAGGTCTACCACTTAACTTTTGTACACATTATACATATACATACATAGAGAGAGAGATAGATATATAGATGGATAGATAGAGAGATAACCCTTCACTATCCGAAGGAAGGACACACTCTACTAGAGGGCAAGGGGTTAGTATAAGATATTGAACAAACAATGCAATAGAGATAGTGTCACACCAACTAACCCCCAGTAAGCTGTGGATGTCCATGCTGCGTGTTGGGAACAGAGTTGGCCATGGAATGGGAACGTGACCTGGGAACTGTTTGGGAGCAATAGCAGACAGGGATGGCCACTGGTCCATGGTGGGAGTGCCTATGACACTGCACAGAGAAAGAGTGGAGTCACGATTTGCCACCACAAAACATAAACCACTGCAACCACAACATGGCCGCCCCAGCAAGGTTTCACGTATACATATATCAAATTATTGAATAGGGAGGGGGAGGGGATCTTTTGGCTTGGTTACCCTTCAAGTGGTGCAAGGAAGGTCATGGAGGGAGGGAGGGAGGGAGGGAGGGAGGGAGGGAGGGAGGGAGGGAGGGAGGGAGGGAGGGAGGGAGGGAGACCTTGTCTTGCTGTATAGAACATTCTGAATCAGCACTATTATGAATGTGGTGGTGGGGAGGTGCAATAGTAATGACTTCTGCTCTACAACCACATGATAGCAATCTTGAGCTGGATAGATATAACTCTCTCACTCCATGGTATGAAATGACTAAAAAAAAAGTAGTAAATTTTTTTTTTAATTTTTCAATTAAAAAAGGCATTTGGCAGATATTTTAAATTTAAGAAGTAATAGTAATGCAATAGCAAATAGCTAGAACTTGACAAATGTATCTTATTGAGATTTTAGACGTTACAAAAATGAAATATATGTATAGATCTTGCTTAGTAACTATTTGAAGTATTTACTTTCAATATTAGAAGTATTGTATTATTTGAAATGGAGAGAGAAGGGGGAGGGGGCTTTGTTAAGAGATCCCTCCCCCCCTCCTCCTTAAAACACTGAATAAATATAACAATGCACTACAGTCATGCTATCGTAAATATTGCAAACACAGCGCAAATTCACCATGTGGTCTCCATTACAGAATAATCAATAGCTCCGTGCATGATTATCAGATAACTAACAGATTCGGCATTACTTCTTCTCTTGGTACAACAATAGTGTGTTTGCCAACACCAAGGGGCAGAATTGGTTCAATATTCGGGGGGCCAGCATCATAAACCAATGTCCCACAAAAGTGGGAACAAGTGAGAGAGCCAAGACCAGAGGGAGTAGAGGCTGAGGGCAAAACTGCCAGATCCAAACAACACAGCATAGATCCATTCAAGTATAAGAGGTGCTCTCTTAGGAGATAGTAGAGAGTCCTAACACAATAACAGCAAGACCAGTCTAAGTTTGCAGAGCCTAACAAAGAGGCACTTATCACGAGAAAAAAGGGGGAGGAAAGAAAGAAAGAAAGAAGGAAAGAAAGAAAGAAAGAAAGAAGGGGGGATAGATAAAAAACTGGAATATATAAACATTTGGAATAGATGAAAACCTGGAATATAGACATTTAAAGTGATGAGAGAACAGGAAAAACCTGAATAATGTCTGGTTGATAGATGTCTGCCGAAACCCTAGCCATTTCAATGGTTTTTCCTGTTTTAAGAGACTGTATAGCAACATATTTGCTGTCAAACTTGGATTTGGCAGCTGTTTGGTTTAGATGGTTAAAACTGGACGACCACAATTTGCAGGTCGTTGTTATTATTAGTCTTGGCTGTCTTCTGGTCTTATTTACACCTCTTTGAACACACCTTTGACTATATGATGGCTATTCACATAGCCAGATGTTCCAATAAGATCAACCCAAGAAACTGGCAGTAAATAGTGCAGATGTAGACCCATTCTAATCATCAGTTTTAAAGAATCAGACAATACATGTAGTCAATCCACTAATATTCCGCCAATGCTGTGGAAGGCAAAATCACCATGCTTCCTATTCTAAAATGTACTACCTAGTAGCTATTTCATTTTCCGATATATATGAACTACCACTACCAGCACTTCCCTTCCCAACTCTTTTAACAGCCACAGTGGAGCAAATTACCATTATATTCAGCTGCAGTACCAAATAATAGCGAAACTATTGACAGAACTTTTTTTTTTTTAACGGCTGTAAATTCAAGTGCTACCTTTACTGTGGTATTTGGGCTGGATCTTATAAAATTTACTTCACACTCGTTAAATCCCAAGATGTCGAAAAAGACAAGATAAACAAGATTAGGAAAATCACTTCCAAATGACAATATTTATGTTAAGTAATTGGTGCATGTTCTGTGAATAAGAAAACCACATGGTCACTGCCCAAGTGCCTCTATTATTATCAAATTTCCTGTCTCACAAGAAAAAGTTTCTGAGGTATTCACCACACACACTCACAAAGAGATCTATCGTGGATGCACACACACCACACACACATTCTCCACACCACACACACACAGTGCAGCAGAGAAGAGGGATTTGCCGGACTTGTTTGATGGAGTCTATTTTCTCTGACCATCAAAGTCCTCATGATGATATCATATTTGTGGTACTATAATTACATCTGTCCAAGTTATGACAGCCACAACTGCATTTTGAGGTGCTGTGACCCAATCCAATGCCTTTCAGGGGAGTTGGCCAGCGATAGCCAAACATACCTCACAACTGCAATGATCAAAAATTACTCTGAACAACCATAACAAAAAACAATCTCTCTTTCTCTATTCACTAGTAATTTGAGTCGGAACACCTACTGAACACATAACGCTTCAATTACAGTATTATCTAGTGTAGCTGAGGGGAGGAGTTTGTGTGAATGCCATCACTAAACATAATAATAATATATCACCTGAATATCGTGTCCAATTGTGACCTTTCTCCCGGATTTCTGGTTTGAAACAGTGGTCTGTAAAAAATCAAAATATTCACACTAAATCACATATAGATCACAAAACCAACACATCTGTTAGTCGACCAAGCGAATAGGGATATACATGAATATCTGCACGTACATGCGATCCATTCTTCAGCACGTCCTTAGGGCTAGGACTTGTTCTTAGTCAGTCACAGACACTATGGCTAGGTTAAGGTAATGGGTTGGCAAGTGAAAGACAGCTGATGTTCTGTGGGTTCTCTAAAAGAGACGGTATCTGGCATATGTGGAGAGGTGGAGTGTTCTATTTGAACTTGACATCCATTGAATGATTCCCAGCATTTGTGGATGACAGAAATTGAAGATAACATCAAATTAACCACAATTTACTATCAACTATAAATATGCATATAAAAAAAATTTATAGTCTACAAACCATACCTCAAGGAATACCTGAAATGTATATTAAAAAAATAAATAAAACAAGGAAAAGAAAAAAAAAATTTTTTTTCCAACAATTACTGTAAGGACTCAGGGAATATTTGATATGGATATAAAAAATTTAAAAAAAATAATAATAATGAAACAAGGAAAAGAAATGAAATAAAAAGTTTTCTGTCAGCGCCAGAAAAACCAGAATTCCTTGGAGTTTGCAACCTTTATCTAGAGATCTTAACAATTTAGACCAACAGTACCCCAAACACACCCCAATATTTTGAATAAGGCGTGGCAGGTTGGGTGATGCCCTTCACAAACCACAGTTCATCAGCTGCAATTCCTGAAAACTACAGACATCACCACTAGGGAAAAATTACTTTGTTGACTTCCTTCATTATGTTACCACACCTGAAAACCAATAAGGATCAATTAGCTAAAGCAGCTCACCTTCCTGCAAGCATTTCTGCAAAAATGCATCCCACACTCCAAATGTCGACTTGTTTGTTATAAGAAGAGTGGGTGAGAACTTCAGGAGCCCTGTACCACTGTGTAACAACCTGTGGTACAAACACGCACAGGAATATGCACACACATGCATAACCACACACATCATAAGCTTCGGAATGACTTAAGTTTTCTCCAAGTCATAACACAGTTCAGTTTTGCCTCCTACCCGCGATGAAACGACAACATTAGATGTGATCAACCTTGAGAAGCCGAAATCTGCAATCTTTATTTTCTTTCCACTTCTACTGACGAGTATGTTCTGTGGCTTCAGGTCTCGATGAACAATATTATTGATATGCATCCAATCCACGCCACGCAATATCTGCCACAAGAAATCCTGGGGAAAATAAGGAAAGAAAGCATCAGATCGTATCATTGGAAATATAAGTAAATACCAATCCATATTCAATGCTAACTCAAACAATATTAATCTCTTCTTTGGTAATCCAGACTTGGTCTGCTATACTGGAAACACAGAGCTATGTACAGCCTTTTCTTAGTTCAAAGATATCTGGAGCATATTGTTGCTGCTAACTTCCTCTCACCTTGATGACACTTCCTTGCATGCCAGGAGCTGGACAGTGGCGTATGACACAATCCAGATCTCTGTCCATGTGCTCAAACACCAAGTACAGGACAGACTCATTATCAAAACGTCCTTCAAATGTTAAGACATCCAGTAGCCTGTGCCCACAAACAAGATGGGAAACGAGGGCAAATAGAATTAACGTAAAAAAGAAATTAATGATATTATTCTTGATGAAAATGTGGTTTCACTAAATGCACTATCAGACTTCCACCTGATTGATTCAGAGACCAACACAGAGATCTCACAAGGAAGGATATACTCCAGTGTGGCCAATAAGCCAAGCCACAGGAGAGAAAAAGTTGGGGGCAGCAGCTTTGTTGACTTACAAGTGCAATGCAATCAGCCACAGTGCACTACACATGTACTCAATATTGCAACTACAGCATTTATAAGCTGTGGCGTGTGGGACAAATGTACGGCTGTGTGTGTGTGTGTGTGTGTGTGTGTGTGTGTGTGTGTGTGTGTGTGTGTGTGATGTGTGAGTGGTTGGTGTGCTTATTGGACCATGCAATGGTGTACACAAGGTATAACAAGAAGATATAACCTTGATAAAGTACCACCATATGCTCACGGGACAGGACCAAACTCCAGTTAGTGCCAGCCAACACAAGACCCAATACCAACCACATCATGGGTATGCAATATCAAACTCCCAGGAACCAGCAGGAGGAACAAACCATGGGTGATTCCGCAAATCAGGAAGGCCACACCAAAGCAATCAGTTCACAACACAGCACTATCGTTCCACCACAACAAGCAGCGTATATATGCAACAAACAATGATCAGATCCACAAACACAGACCCCTTTTGCTAACAGGCCAGATAATAGAAAGATAAGATTATGATAAGAGTAAAGTCATCTGAAACAGATACCGAGAGGTTATAAAAATCTCATGTTAGTGCACCTAAGCAGATTGAAGTGTCCCACTTAATACCAAGTATCCTCAGTGTTTTATAACTGATCAGCATGCAACTCATTGGTGGAGAGTGAATCTGGTGACACCAAACATACATGCTAAAGACGATGGAATTGAGAATTTTATTAAGTTTAGCCAACATATACTATTAGCACCTTTCACCATGAGAAATTAAGATATGATAAACATCTCATCCTCCTAAATATCTCTAGATTCACCCACTCATGAGACACTGAATCACTTTGATAGATCCAAAACATAGGAGTGAAGAACCTTGTCATATCCACCACTAGTGCATATTCATGCATCAAATATTAAATTACATAATACATTGCCAACAAAAATAATTTGAATTCTAATGAATTATGCTGCAAATATGACCATGCAGTGCAGTCGCTGAAGCACAGTGCTTAAATCAACTTCCTTGATGCTCAATAATAGAAATGGTCACCCTAGAACTAACATACTTGAATGACCTGCACTGAAGATGTGTGCTGGACAAAGCCACAAAACAAGGAATTGCTGTTCCTATAGATAAACTACAAACTTTGCATTTTATGAGTACATAAGATAAAGAACTTCATTACTTTCTTCAATTCTTTAGTCCATAGATATCTGGTTAGAAATAAAAATTTATTCTACTTATTGGTTACTGCTTCCTCTTTTTAAAAAAAAAAAATTTTTATTTACTTTTTTTTGCTTATTATTTCACAAATAATTTTTTTTTTTTAAATGTTATAATTTGAAACAAACACAGTAGCTATCACATTTCTGTATCTAAACTACAAGATCTGTAAATGAGGATTGAAATTAGGTGTGGTCATGTCAACTGATTAAACTCAAGAATTTTCACAACCAGCATGAAGGAATCATTTGTAATTAGCATGCAAAGTATGAAATGCTCACTACTTCAGTACTTGCCTCTGCTCTATTCAGCTAGTGTATGAGTCAAGGAGCACAACAAAAGATTTGACCATCTGATTCACCATCCTTGTTTTATATTGCAAACAGTATAGAGTAAAATATGACAGACATCACCAAATATCAAACATAAAGACAGCCACACAACTTGTAAGTTTGAATGATTAATACATGAACACTTTGGATTTCCCTTAATCTTACCTGACTATGTTTAGTTCTCTATCCTGAGGAGGTTCTGATAATCTCTTCAGGTTGGTCACCTCCCTCATCACCTGGGGAGGAATGCCAATCTCTGGGAACTCCCTGATGTAAATCTTCTTCAGAGCAACAATTTGACTGGGAATGGACTTATATCTGGCTTTGTATACAGTGCCATACGCTCCACCGCCTAAGTCCCCAAGAATATCGAACCTATCATGAATGCTGAACCCATCCTCCTCCATTGGGACATGAGGAAGTGTTTCCGTTGTCCGCAAGTCAACTAGCTGCCTCATACCTGTGCCTGCACCCAGCATATTGAAGTTATCCTGCAGTACGGAAAGCGACTATCTAACACTATTCACCTCCCAAAAAATAATAAAACACACACCGACATTAAGGGGCGGAATTAGTAGATAACCTAGGTCCAGACAAGGGGGTGGAATTTCTACGATGTAAGGAAAATGAGATGTTTGTGGTCTGGACAAGAAATTAGAATTATACATACCTTAGTAGCTCTACACTAGCGAAATGTCCAATAACTAGAGCCTTTTCGGAGAAGTTGTCCAGCGCTCGAGGACAGAGAGCTTCCGATAGGATTCCTACACTGCGAAAACTGACAATAATCTAGAAAACTTAGTACTAACGACAGCTGATTGCGGTTTGAGTAGGTTTAGCGTGGCGGTGGAAAATATTTGGTGATCCCTACCTATTTGAGCGTTCTTTTTACATTATTCCTTTTATCTTTAGTAGTGGACCTCCTTTGTTTTTGTTCTCAGTTAATTTTCTTTCATTTACTTATTTATTTATAGTAGTAAAAATGATAATGGAGATGATATGAAATGATATTTTCTGAATTAATAATCTCATGTTTTAATAGAAAGATAAAAAGAACAGAAAGTGGACTTTTTGCTTGGAACGTGTAAAGTAGGACTAATCTGTTGAAGTATTATGAATTGGTACAGCCACAAATAAATGAGCTGATTTAAACATAAAAAAAAGAGAGAAAAAAAGAATGTGGAGTTTTTCTCTTTTTTTCCTCTTTTTTTTTTTTTTTATTGTGATGGTGGTGGTGGGGAGAGGAGAAGATAATAACATAAGGTTCCATTTTAGATTGTTAATATAGGCCTGATAGAATAACATATAGGTGTTGCATATTTCTCATGTTTCCACCCATTTATGTATTATACTTCATCCTGATACTTCATCATTTTTTGGTGTAGCAACAGTTGTTTTTTTGTTTTTTTTTATCAACAAAGGTGCATGGTGTAAGCTAATTTATTTTTGTTTTCTTTATTCTCTTCGCAGCAGATTCTTGAAAGGTGTACTTTTCGGCCAAATATAATAGCAGCATATAATTTACAGCTGGCTTCTTTCCTATGGACAAGAGACAAAAGAATGTGTAATTTCAACACTGGACATGGCTCCACTAAGATGCCTTACATCAGGGATTCTCAACTATTCCTCCATCATTTACCACTTCAGCCTGAATTATTTTAATACTTGTACCCATACTCCCACAAGAAAATGCATAGGACTGTAATCACAAAGGCTCTGAAAAGGAATAAGAAAACACTTATCATCTAAGATTTGCATAAAATATAATAATATACTTTGATAAAGAATAAAATTATATAGTTCAATCGTATCACACTAAAAAAAAACATAAAAACAATAATAAAAAATGAATTTATTGATTATTAATTAGTTTACAGAAAATCAAATTAACAAAAAAACAAAAAACAAAACAAAACAAAAAAACACCAGAAGTATTATCAGTGGTAAGGCAGTGATAATTCCTTGAATATCACATATTTTTTTCCCCCTCAAGGGGTAAATTTACCCCTAGTTGAGAATCCCTGCCTTAAATGATAGATTTTCTATTCGGATTATGCAGCTCAAATAAGGGGTTGATTGTTTTACAATTGGAGGAGGAAAAAAAAAGATTTTATGTTTTAAACTTTATCATTGTTTTGAATCAAGTTTATCAACCAATGGGTATATTTTGGATGCAGCAACAAAACCTAGGGAGGAAAAATAAAGAAGTTGTTTACATTTTTAAAAATGTTATACTCAATAACCTCTTTCATAACAACAAAGAAACATAATGTTTGAAATATTTACTTAGGTAAACTTATTTTTATCAGTCTAACCTAACCACTGAATGCAGCAAGTGCAAGATGTGCTTGTAATTAGCAATGAAGTATTGCAGTTAAGTTCAATTTCCCAGCAATGTATTTAAGGTCAATTTCCCAGCAATACCTTCATAATACTGAATCCCATGTTCATAGAGATAAGAATTTATAGTTAATTTAGAATTGATGTCATACCATATTTGTAGCAGAAGAAAAGATGTAGTATATAATTTAAGGAAACTAGCAGAAAACCTGCTCTATGGGCGGATTTTCGGTTGGCCACCTGCAGTGATGAATATTGCTTTGTGTAACATATAGGAATTATTGACACTAAATTCATTAATCAAACAAACATGATACATGATAAACATACCAAATTTCAGGTATGATTTAAATATTCCATGTCACTAAACCACACCCATTGATAAAACTACACCAATAACCATCCAATCTGAACGAAACTTCGTCAGGATGTGCCTCAATTAATTCCTGAAAGTTTTGTGCAGATCCCTCTAGCAGTTTGGGAGGAGTTAGAGTCTTCACATGCAGACAGACATATTTGCATGCTTCTAGGTCTCTAGGTCCATAACTTCAACCAGCCATTAGGATTGTAAATAATCTCATTATTCATGAATTTTTGTCCTGACATGCACCAGGAAGTGGTGTGGCCAGATGACCAAAAATGTTTATGCTAAAAATCATCCTCAGTGTATGATGCATTTACCCTGAAGAGCGTGTTTCATTTGGTGTAGTGGTTTGGTAGAAAAAGGTTATGGCACAGGTGAGATTCAGCCCATGTCTAAGAGTTTGAATGAAGTAAAATTTTTGACATTTTTGCATGACACACCAAGAGGAAATTCTTTTGTCAGATGGGACCAAGCCCATATCACCTCCAGAGTCATAAAGTATGTGCATGCCATATCTGGGTCCAAATCAAAGTATATACCACTTTTGGCATCCCCCCCCCCCCTCACATTCCCACAGGAAAATGTTTGGACAGGTGAACCTTTTTGTTGTTAAAACCGATCCTCATATAGGATATGTCTAACCTGAAGAGCAGGATATATTTGGTACAGTAAGTTAGGCAGGAAAGTGAATCTATACTATATGTTTGAATAGTCTGTCTGTTTCTTTGTCCATCTGTCTCTGTATCCACAATTCACGCTTGAAGTTGGACCCACAAACCCATATATATTTAGAAACAGTGTCACCAGGGGAACTTCATGAGCATTTCTATATGCCTACACTCTTCCATATTAAAAATAAAAAGCAAAAAATGGTATTTTTGCCATAAAAAAGGAAGCTACAGGCAAATAACATGGGGTGGGTCCCATCTGGCCACACCTCTTTCTCTTTGTGTGCAAGGCTGAAAATGTCAAAAATATACTTAAAAAAAACAAAACAAAAACAAAACACAACATTTTGACCTAATCACATGTTCATTTTTGTTTTAAAAGTCTACGTCTTCAAAGTAGACATTTTTGTGACTACAGCCCACCAAAGGTGGCCCGAAAAACCACCTGAAAAACTGCCAGTAGGATGGGTTTTTTACTAGTACACATACATATAAAATACACACATACTTACAAACTATATGCCCAGAGGAAGAGGTGTAGAGGGGTAGGACCCAACTGATGTCACTCCCTCAGTCAAGTTGTGTATGCATGCCAAGTTTCAGGACTGTAGCTCCAAGGGTTTGGCAAGCCATTGGAACATTTCCAACTGACATTATAAGACTAGAAGAATATACCTCAGCAACACCCTGGCCAGAAATGTGGATGATTATATTATCGTAAGCATGGAGTGATTCCCTATGACAGCACAGAACGTATTGAATATGGAAAATTGTACCCAAAGACAATATAATCACCAACACTATGGTGTTAGCAAACAAATACCACCAAAAAAAAAAAAAAAAAAAAAAAAAAAAAAAAAAAAAAAAAAAAAGGAGATAGGAGAGAGAGAAAAATACCACACTTGCCTTACAAAGTAACAGTGGGTTCATGAGTCTAACTTACAAATTGTAGGCACTAGAGGTGGATACACAGGCTACAGAGTAAAACTATATTATATTGAAAAACCCACTCTTTAGGTGTTCCATTTATTTTATTTTATTTCTTTATCAACCTTCAACCTTCTGCACACACACACAACCACCCCCCCCACCCTTGGGAGATTTTTTATTCACCTTCAGTCTCCTGCAGTAACAAACTTGTTTAGTTTGCTTAATCAATCTTTTGATACCCCTCTTGATTCTGTAGCTTCGAAATGAATTCTCTTGTACTATCAAAATTTTGCAGATCCTTTGGTTGCTAGGTGGTTGTTGCTCATCAGGGAATTCTCTTGTTATTTATTTTTTTTTAAATCAGTGTATTAAACTAGAAGTGTAGAGGTAATTAATACTAATGTCATTACTCAAACAAACATGATACAATTAATGAACACTTCTATGGAAGTTCCATCCATTCTTAGCAGGAAAACGACTTAGGTGCAGCTAATAAAAACCACAATAGAAGAATAGAATACTCTCCTGGTCATGTGTAGACCACATGCCAAATATTAGCTTGATTGAATCTTGAAAGTGAAAACAACCTCCTGAGGTCGTGACTGACAAATTAAACCCCTATCACTCTATCTGAATGAAGGACATGCAGTGAGGTGCCTTCATCCATCCCTGAGAGTTACACGAACACCCCAACAGCAGTTTGAAAATAATGAAGTGACATGCCCACAGGAAAAGGTGTGGCCAGTTAACCCATTTTTTTTGGGGGGGGGGGGGGGGGGGGTAAAAGCCACGTCATCCACTGACTGTGTAGTGTGCCTAGCCTGAAGAGTGGTTCATATTTGGCATGGTGGTTAGGCAGGAAAGTGGTTTGGCAAGTTTGACCCAGCCCATGTCCAAGAGTTTGGCCAAGACCATTTTTTGGCATTTTTATCCTGATACGCCCAGAGGAAGAGGTTGGCAAGTGGGATCCAGCCCATGTTACTCCCAGTGTCATAATGGGCGCATGTCAAGTTTAAGGTCTCAGGTCCAAGGTTTGGCCAAGTTTCATTTTTGGCATTTTTAACCTCACACACCTAGAGGAAGAGGTGCGGATAAGAACAGCTCACTGAGTAAAGACTATTTAAATTGAGTAATTCAAGTCTCTCGTTCAAAGAAATTTTATTGAAAAACTCATGACTCAAGACCATTCCATCTTCTCTAGAGTCAGTCTTCTTAAATAGGTTGGCTTGACTGCAATAGAGATGATAAAATACCACAATAATAAATAATTCAATGATCAATCACCTAATTATAACTACATGTGTGTATGTGTGTGCATGTATGCTTCCTCCTACACAGGCAAGTTATCTACTCAAGCAGAAAACCCGTCCTGTGTGTGGTTTTTAAGTTGACCACCTGCAGTAACAAACATGTTTAGTTTGCTTAATGTAAAATGTAGGGATTACTGACAATAATTTTTTTTTTAATAAAAAAAAAACAACAAAAAAATGATATAATTAATAAACATGCTTAATGTCATTGAATTTGGTCATTAGTTAGTGTTTATGTCACCAAATCACACCCATAACCACCCGATCTGAACGAAACTTTTGCGAGGACATGCAGTGAGGTGCTCCAATCAATCCCTGAAAGTTTCATGAAGATCCCTCCAGCAGTTTGGAAGGAGTAAGAGTCCGCACATACAGACAAACCGTGAATTATAGTAGCATGAAACAAATCAACTCATCAAATAACAAATCAACCCTAAGTCTACGAATATTCTACTCAGGTCCCTAATCAACGATAATAAGAAAATTCTGTGTGCATGTCTGTGTCCACTTAAAAATACTAGTGGAACCTACAGAAACAGGAAACAGGTGATGATAAGCCAAGTAAGGGAAAAAGGGAAGGAAAAATATAGAAGAAAAAGAAGATAAAGGAAGAAAAAAAAAGATGGATGGAGAAAATATAGAAGGGGAAAAGGATAGAAGGAAAAAGGATGGAAGGAAAAAAATAAAAGGAAAAAAAAGATGGAAGAAAAAAAGATGAAAGAAAAAAGAAGGAAGGAAAAAGAGAAAGAAGGAAAAAAAAAAAAGATAAAAGGAAAAAAAAGGGAGAAGGGGGAAAATGGAAAAGAATTTTTTTAAAAGGCTAAAGGCAAAAAGTAGAGAGGAAAAAAAAAGTCTCAGGGGAAATCAAACCACTAAACTTTATAGAAGAAAACGAAAGATAAAAGGAAAAAAGATAAAAAGGGGAAAAACATGATAAAAAAAATAAATAAAAAAAAAAAAGATGGAAGGAGAAAAAAAAAAGATGGAAGGAGAAAAAAAAAAGATTGAAAGAAAAAAAAAGGAGGGGAAAAATGAGGAAAAAATATAGAAAGAAAAAATAGAAGGAAAAAGGATAAAAGAAATTAAAAAAATAAGGGAAAAAAATAAGGGAAAAAAATAAGGGAAAAAAATAAGGGAAAAAAATAAGGGAAAAAAATAAGGGAAAAAAATAAGGGAAAAAAAAGAAGGAAAAAGAAAGAAAGAAATGAAAGCAGTGTCAGGGGGGATCGAACTACTGACCTGTTTGAGATAACTGTCCCATAACCATTGGATCATGATAATTTTGTAGGATATTTTTGTACAAAAAAAATTGAATTTTGTTTTTCCCCATCACAGGTGCCACATTTGGAAAATTTCTTTGAAAGACAGCGTCCTTGGAAAATTCCGCGTTATTTGACACATCACACATCAAAATTCATCTATAATTGTAACATCTAGAGCTGTGGATAGACATCCTCAGTGGCCATCTGTATCCTTCACCAGCTGGCTTAACACACACACTTTCTTCTCCTAGACCTCCAACTTCATAAGATGAAATATTAGGTAAAGTGTACCATAAATATGCAAATTTCCACCATACTGGATAAAAAAAAGGGAGGGGGATCTCCAATGAAAAACACACTAATAGATACATACAGGTACTTCAAAAGAAGGTATAATAAATTCACTAATAATTATAGGACACTTGAATCGAAAAAACAACAACAAAAAACAACAAAAACCACCTAATGAAACACAACACAAGGAAGACAAGGAACACAATAATAAAATACCAACATTAAAATTTTTTTTTTTTAAATTAGACAAACTGCACAAATATTTTATAATATTGAAAGTAGACACCCCAAAGTTTACAGCACAGGGATAACTTATTATATTTTAGGAAATACACTGTACAAATTGATTTAGAATTGCAGATACAGTAATGTGAATATATTTATAATAGCAGTGACCAAAGCAGACCATTTTTTGGGTTGCTATTTAGTTGCTGCTATAGGGAGTATTCAACAATGCAATAATGGATAATAATATAATGACTTGAGTAAGTGTTCGACACACACACACACACCTTAGGTGATTGGTAACTGCTAACGTCAAGTAAATAGTGTGCAAATGCATGAATGTTCATACATAATTGAATCCACCATCCATAACCCAGTTATCCATCATTGTGTCACTTCAGATGTAAGGTTTGATTCTATTGTTAAATTTCAGTTGAATACTTGCTACAACACGCTTTCTTTTCTTATCGCAAGAGTCGTGCTAAACGAGAAATACACAAATTAAAGTAGAATTAGGGATATTATCTGGCATACACTGTTTAGATACAAACTCACGTGTTTGAATATTCCTTTTAAGATAAGAAAGATGAAAGGAGTAGAAAGCAGCAACTGTAACAATGACATATATGAGGTTATGTAATCTATCATCCATACTCAATATCTAAATCGACCAAGTTTGGTTACATTATTATAGGCTGTCTATATTCATTGCACATATTCCCTAGAACAATTGCCAAGAATCAAATATTAAATTTTGTAGAATAAACTGCTCATCTAATCTATAACGAGCGGTCTGCACTAAGACCTGTGGCAAATAATTACTATAATATTTATTAAAGAGTAGTGTTTTATACCAAAAAAAAAAAAAAATTATTTAGAACACTTAAGATGAGGTTAAAGCAGTGGTAAAATTTACATCTTTTGGGCTTCTATACAGTAAAATTACTTAGTTGTAACCCCAGAGTTTCCATACAGTAAAAAACACCTAGTTGTAACTAATTAGTTGTAACAACAAACTTCAGTGTTTCCAAACAGTAAAGAATAAGTCAAAAGTCCATTCTTGAGCAAGACTTGTGGATGTATCCCTAGACCTTGTGTGCCACAGGTAAAAATGAAAGTTTGTATGTATGTATGTATGTATGTATGTATGTATGTATGTATGTATGTATGTATGTATGTATGTATGTATGTATGTATGTATGTATGTATGTATGTCTGTCTGTCTGTCTGTCTGTCTGTCTGTCTGTCTGTCTGTTTGTCTGTCTGTGCATGATGTCCTAGTATCATGGTCAAACGGTTGAAATGGATTTTAATGAAGCTTTGTAGGCATGGTCCTTGGGTACTTGGAAAGATTTTCAACAGAAAAAAAAATTCTGAAAAGTGCCACCTCTCGTGGGGGAGAGAGGAATTTAGATTTTCCATTTTAAAAAGTTTTTTTTGAAAAGTCATGGCTCAGTCATTAAAGCACAGGTCTATCAAGCTGAAGTCAGTGGTTCAAATCTGGACTAGGTTGATTATTTTTCCTTTCCCCCTCCCTCCCCCCTTTTCCTCACTTATTTCCTTCCTTATTTTCTTTACCTTACTTTCCTCTCTTTTTTTTTCTTTCAAATTCTGACACAGCTAAAATGTTAAAAAACATAATTTGAAAACTGGTAGGTTAAATAGAGAACACTCATACATTCACACACAGAATTTCTTAGTCATATATTGATTAGGGAACTGAATAGATCGTTGTTGTAGATTGTGACCCAAGTTAATTTATTACATGCAGATTACTGGTCTGAGTAGGAGGAAGCATACTTGCACACAAGTACACACATTTAATTGTAATTAGGTGATTAAACATTGAATTATTTACTATTGTGTTATATTATCATCTCCATTGGTGGGAAGCCAAACTATTTAAAGGAGGCTGATCAATGGAGAATGAGCAGTGTTGTCAGAAGTAGGGATTTCTCCCATAATTAGTGATTTTTGGTAACAAATTGAGAGGGAAAAAAATCTGATTGGGAAATTGTCAAAACCTTCAAAATGTAGTGAATTTTCAGCAGGAGTAAGGAATTCCATACCAAGTTGGACCATAGCCAGCTACCAATGCAGAAGAAGAAGAGACTGGAAGAGTATGTCTTCAAGTTCCTGAGGTAGGTATTCATAAGGCTGCAGAAAAAAATCATTCTCCTTAGTAAGAGAGCTCCATTCAAACTTGCTACTGTTCTTGTATACCACAGCTGGAGAGGGAATACCTGCGCCCAACATTCTTTCCATGGTATGTTCCATCACAGGGAGAATTAGAGTCTAGTGCCCCATGATGAAAGGAGCTGGCCTTGGACACCAAAAGCAGGCTGGACGTGCATTGGGGATCTTCATTCAAGAAAAAAAAGGGTATGTCTTCATACTTCCACTGCAGAGAAAAGTGCATGGGACCACCATTGAATGCTGAATATTCCATTGTATACGGCTGATATTAAAGATGTAATCTGAAGGCAAAGATTGTAATACGTTTTAATGTCTTTGGTAAGATGTGGTTTGGTGTTAGTGTTTCTTTTTGTAGCAATTTTCTGTGATTTTTTTTAGAGAGCTGAATAAAAGCATTGAATTTGAGTAATTTTAAGGTGATTTTTGGCAGAATCCATCTGGTAACAGTGGTCTTAAGTCACGAGATTTCAATCAAACTTCTGTGAATGAAGAAGCTTGAAATATATTTGATTAGGATACTCTCTGCTCAGTGTGGTTATTTTTAATCATACCTATTACTGTGAGCATGTAGGTTAATAGTCCTGAAAAGGAACTTAGGACAAATCTTGGACTTAGAGACTCAAAACTTGACATACACACACAACATAGCAAGGGCAGTGACATAGTCTGAGTTGCACTGCCAAAACCTCTTCTTCTGGGCATGTCAGGATGAAAATGCCAAAAATGGTACTTGAAGCTGGTTATATTTGGCATGATGGTTAGAAAGGAAAGTGGTGTTACCAAGTATAATTCAGCCTATGTCAAAGAGTTTGCTCTTCAAAGTAGGCACATCCTACACAGTTGATCCTTTTTACCCCACAAAAATTGTGACGTCAGGTAAATTATGAAAAAATTATTCAATCCAATAATTGTACTTCTGGACGGTCAAATCTATGGATGTAAAAAATCTAGAAGCATGCAAACACATCTTGGCTCTGGTAGGGAAATGGGCTTAATCACAATAGGCCACACCTATTTTGTGGGCATGTTATTACTGTATATTCCGGGCAATGCCAGGTATGTCCGCTAGTAACAAAAATGACTACTCTGCCACTTGAATTGATTATGTAACAGCTGTTATCTTCAGGTCCATATTTAACATTTTCATCAGCATCTCACTCTTTGGCACAAAATTATCATATCTTATTGCAGCATTAATGTCAGTCACAGAAAGACGACAAAATATAAGTATGTTTACCATGAAGATAAGCCAGATCAATGGTCGTTGGTTTCAGTCTAATCCTTTTGACCATTAATATGTTGATGGTATGGTATGAGGAGTAAGGGTTGAGCAAAAGCTGAGCACAAGCTGAGCACTCTACATAAGATTATTGTTACAATGTGACAGTCAAATAATATCGTGTGCTCATGTAATGATGTAATGTTACATAGCACCACAACTGCTACACACATCATCCATTCACCGAGCAAAGGACAGAGCAGAAGATGTGCGACAAGATGGACGGCCACCCCAGGGCTAAATACAAGGTGCTGAGGGAACCACATGGAGTTCATCAAAGTGGAGGGTGGTCAAGGAAGGAGAGGGAGTAAATGAAAGGGATAAAGAAAAAGCTGTTTGTCAGGCAGGGATCCAGGGTGTGCAGGAAGAGGAAAAGTATCTCTCAATGCTCATTACTGAAAGAGGAATGAGGTCATGTGCTCATCACTAAGATAAACTTGAGGAGTCTGGAAGAAAATTACTCCATTTAAATTACCTTCTGATTCAAGATTATATATAAATAAAAAAAAAAAAATAAAAAAAAAAAAATAAAATAAAAAAAAAGAAAGAGAAGTAATATAGAACACTTTGAAACTTAATTACAAGCAGTCTTATAATAATGGGAGCACATTTTTAAAGATTTACAGAAACATTTTGGCATCCCTCAAGTGTCTGGAGGTCTACTACACTCCCTCAACTGACATCACTGAGAACTGGGTTTATCTGACATCACCAAATCCCCATTCCATTCTAAGGAGGATAAGTAAAGTATATGTATATAAAAAGGTGGAAAAGCTTGGGAGTGGCAAAATTAGCTTAGGGGGAGTGGGCCACAAGTCAGTGTAATCCAATATACTTATGTGGTGTGCAGCCCTGAATGCCCATTGTAATTGGTGAAGTTTCAGTAATGTATTTACACAATTGCCTTTTCTGATGATACCTTGTGGGACATCTCATCTAACCACTAGCCATTATTAATTGTGTCCTTCCTGTATATTGCTCTTAGTGGTACTTTGTTCCATCTGTTGTGGTATGTCACATTATCTACACCAGTACATACACCAGGATAGTTTGAACATAATCTTTTTTACTTCAATGATATAATGATGTATCAGAGGACTACCCACAAACACAACCTGCTTTCATAAATATTTCATTATCTTGAACCATCTCAAGGACTGCAGACCATATCTAATAAACTTTCCCAGTGAGAACTAACATAGCATCTGTTGAATGTCAGCACGATTAAGGAAGTACACATCTATCCAGACATTTGAGGTGGATTAACTGTAGATAAGTTCAATCACAATCATCCAGGTGGTACTCAATGGAGTAACGTAGAGCCAATGCTTTTCTGTGATCACAGAAAACGGACTGAATTCACGGAATTAGTGTTCTGAAACGGAATTTGTAGTTTTCATATATGAACTCACTTTGTACCCCATGAGCCAATATAATTCTAGTTAGGCTTGTAGTCATGGCCAATATTATATTATAATGGCTTTCTACATAGCTGCTATGCCATTTATACCAGCAGTACACCACACAGATCTGGTAAAAGTCAGCTATATACATACTGAGGTCTACCTCCTGCTCTGTGGTTTTCTACCTCCTGCTGTGTGCAAAGTATTACTCCCTTAAATAAAAGTATTTCAACATTATGGTATTAATTGATTATGGTGTTAATGGTGTTAATTGCAATTTTAAGTTTTCTGAAACGGAATTTCTAATATAATTGTCCTTTAAAACAGAATTTACAAAAAGCTGAAACGGAAAATGTGTTTCTTTGAAACGGAAAAACATTGGCTCTAGTAACGAACCATGTGCCCTTGAAGGATATCTTAGAATGAAGATAGAAAATAAATTGCAGTGAAAAGATAATCTTGTAAAGCTTATGGACTCAATTCATGGAGGGTTCATGATAAATAGACAATGGTTAAACCAGAACTTGATAAAAAGGGGGAGTCAAATAGAAATGTTAGATTATTAAATCTGAGTGGGTCCAGATGAGCACCATCATTTAACAAGGTAATTATACTTTTCACACATTTGACTTGGGTGTTTTAAAATTTTTTATGAAAACGAAATTAGAATTATATAAGAAGGTTGATAACCATACATCTAGCCCCAAATGCAGAATAAATGGGGGAGGGAAGAGACAATTGCCCCCTCCTGGATCAACCTCTGATAGATATCTGTACCTTCTTCTGCACTAAAACGTTGTAAGAAGTGGAATAATTCTCCTTATAAAACTGACACAAGGTCAGAATTACTTAACATTAAGCTGCAAACTGTCTTAAAATAAAGTGGAGACTAGACCATACATGCACGGATTTCAACAACATTTGAAAAAAAAATTGTGAGATGTTTCGGAGGGTATGTTATGGCCAAAAATTAGGCAATATAATAAAATATTACTTAGTTTTTATTTACAAGAGAACTACATTTAAGTTTGTGAGCACTATATTTCCATTCACAGTGGCTACTTAGCCATCTGATGGAAGGAGGGGGAAAAAGAATGTCAAAGAAATGTGTTAAATTTGTTCATTACCTGCAAGACAGCAACCCTTTAAAAGAATATTCTGTGGTGCTTTCCCTTATTGCAAAATGGCTCTGCACAGACACCACAATGTACCTCGTCACACCTATTCCACCCCCCCAGGCTTCGCTGTGGACAGACTGAATCCTTGGAGGTAGTATCTATTAATCAATCTCACCACGAAATAATGAGAAATACACCTAACACCTACACACACACAAGAGAAGACCAATATCAAGAAAGCCCTACCAGTAACCACTGAAAAATGCTATCATGGCAGTGATTGTCCACCTGATAGTCACAATACTAAGGCAATAGGTGCACTGTGGTTTTTATTACTTTTCCCCATGTGGTTTAGTGAGTAAATAGAAGACACCTCTAATTGACAACTGCAGTTCAGAGAGGCAGTCTACAGGTTGTGCAGATGCCTCCAACTATAAGTGAATCCATTGTTTCGTTAACTGATCAACAGATGGTGGAACAATTAATTTTCACAAATTGTGTACGAGTTTATTACATTTATACTTTCTATCCAACAATCAATGTGAAGGAAACTTCTAGGAATTTCAACAAGAATAATAAATATATTAACCTACATAAAATCAGTAATTGTCTTAAATTGATTGATCACATCATCAACTCATATTTTGAGACAAGTGCAATGTTTAATATATGCACATTGATTTCATACCTGCAAAGCAAATATCACTTGAATATGTTATAGTGTTTCATTGTGAGTTTAGGCAGCTTAGACCTCCACACAGTTACAATAATAACCATTCTTAAGTGGGAAAAAGAAGGCAGTTTGTGAATTCTTATAGCATGGAGTCCATCACTGTTGGATGTTGTTCTTAACAATACAGCCAAACACACTGCAGATCAGCACTCTCCTTCATAAAGCTCAGTCAAAGCATATGCCGGCTACTTCAAGATAAGCACCTTTCAGAAGTGAAGGTAAACAGGTCTAAACTCATTGTTTGTCTCATGGTAGTCAGTTGTTCTGCCTGGTTCTGAAGTGAACCTCGTCAGTAAGCTTCTGTAGGATTCCTCCCAATTGAATCAACTTTATTCATAATTGCGGATACTGGTACAGTTAGCACATAAGAGTGTTGAGTGGTGGCAATAGCTATCAACTGATTAAGTTGCTGAATGACTGTAGTCACGTCAAGCCCAGAGGCTTTGGAACAACTGCAGCCATTAAATAGTGTTTCATCAAAATACACAAGGCCAAATTAAAACAAAAACAACAAAAACAACAAAAACAACAAAAAAAAAACAAAAAAAACAAAAACCCTGTTAAAATGGTACACGGTCGTTAAAGTAAAGAGTAAGAAAATAATCAATTTTCAATGATCACTGTGGTTACTGAATGAATGGCTGTGTATGTACTGCCACTGCCAACCCATACTATAGTCAGTTGGTCCAACAAGAAGAACTCTAATAGTGAATAAAAAGAGTTGCTTTCTTACAACACTACATAAATCTGATAGTAACTCAAGCACTGAATGCAGTCAGTGTGAATGATCAAAAAGTCATTTGACATGTATATCATTGTAGGTGTGTGTATTTTTCAATTATTGGTTGCAATTCATGTTTGCTCAAGCATTTCCCCGTTGAATCAACCTTGTGAACACTACAGAATCATAGACATGTTGAATGCTATGGCAAGTGAATGTCTGTGGTGAGCCAAGTGAGCATCTCACTGACATACAAAGTTGAGAAATGGGATGAGGCCACTATCAGGATGTGCATCATTAGCATTGCATGTGCACGTAAATAAACTATAAAAGTTGTGCTGTCATTTTCTCTGCATTATGACAAATTTAAGATCCTGAATAGAGCAGAATCAGGTTACCAATTAATCAACAATCTGATAAACATTCTGGCCTTGTTGGTATTGAATGCTGGTCCAACTACCTGTTCATAACCTCTTTGCTACAAGTTGTCAATTTAAAAAAAAATTACTGTTCAGTGTCCATTATGTCAAGCATGTTGAAAACAAGTCCTGTGATTGAGAGTGACGATGTCTCTTATGAAAAAAATATATATAAATGAAACAATGATAATAATAATTATCGGGGAAAGCAAAGATGATGGATCTCATCAACTTTGTCATCAAATTTGATGTATTTTGTACAAACTTGTTTCAGAGTCTAAATTACTTAGCCCTACCCCCCCCCCCCCCTGCACCCACTGCAGTAGTCCTTGTTCCTATATCTGTTTAGTGTCAATAATTCTTATTAATCATCACCTAAACACAAAAACCTATACTCCATCAATGATAATATTTTTCATGGAAGCTTTTCTTATTGCCTTATGAGCCCCTGTGTGTGACCAGAATGGAGTTGCCATGCCAAGAGTAGAGGAAGGGAATAGAGAGGATTCACACTTCGAACATGTACCTTTCAATAGTGCTTGTTCACAATATGTGATTTGGAGAGTAAATGTGTGTGTGTGTGTGTGTGTGTGTGTGTGTGTGTGTGTGTGTGTGTGTGTGTGTGTGTGTGCCCGGTGGACGTACTCAGTCCAGAGTGAATTATTAATGACCCACCAAAAGTACAGGGCTCATCACAAGATCATGTCAAAGTTAAAAAAGAGATAATCTATATCCACATATATCGATTATCTTTACTATCCATGGAGATGGTTCCCTCCATATTGACTATCCATGGAGATGGTCCTTTCATCAGACTATCCATAGAGATGGTTTCCTCCATCAGACTATCCATGGAGATGGTCCATCCTCAATACATTGTTTATTTAGCCCTTGCCTTTGGTGCTAGCCCTAGGCGCTGCTCTAGGATCTGGTGATGGCCATATGTAGATGTGTAATGTTGATATATATATGCTAGGACATTTGGGCATGCATGCTTGACATGGCATCAACAATCTCAACAAATAGGAAGAGATATTATTTCTAAACAAATGATTGACAGATTTGTGGTGAAAAAGGGGATAGAGTGAGAAAAAGAAAAACAAACACCATTAGTAAGAAGACTACCAATTTAAACAAGATACACCAATTGTCTAGTGATCTTATGCAGTACAATGATGGGGCGGGGAGGGGGAGGAGAGAGAAAGAATTTTGAAAGATAGCTGATTATTTGGTAAAGTTACATTGAATATGTGGGTCTGCATGCGTACAGTCTTCTTTATTCAAAAATTTTGAAGGGGTAAAAAAAAAAAAAAAAAAAAAAAAAAAAAAAAATTATTGTCTCTTATGGCTGTACAAGCCACTGCAAAGCCGATGTAGTGTTGTTGTAATTGCCATGAGGAGTTTTTCTATGTCTAGGTTGAGCCCCTGGGGACTTGAGACAACAACAAAAAAAAAAGAGGGGAAAAAAAAAGAAGAAGAAAACTAAAACAACAGGATCTGGGGAAGGTTTTCTTGGTTGTTAATTAAGAGTAACCTCAAAGCTGTGTTATAAGTGGTACAACTTCCCCACAAACCACACTATGTAATCACACTCAAGATACTCCAAGTGAGGTCAGAAAACCTAGGCACTTAAGTTTAGGAACCTATGTCTGTTTATTTTACCCCTTCAAAAATTTTTAATAAAGAAAACTGTACGCATGCAGACCCACATCCAGTGGGTTTGTGAGTGGGCAGTAAAGAATGATACTGCCTGCCTGCTACATCAACCAACATCACCAACCCCACCAACCTACCCAGGAAGAGAACACAGGTCAGTGACCGGACACCATTACTGACTTGAACCAAATGATCACTACTCAACTAAATTAGATATGCTCATAGCTACCTGGTGCTCCACTTCATAAACATTCTTTTTTGGGTGCATACATTATTCCATTAAGAAGTGTTACATATGGAGAATGTCTAAATACTAGTATATCTTCACCATGTCACTCAAAACAGAGTCTTGCCATAACATAATCATTGGGCTTTCTCCCAAAAGCGCATGTTGTTTCATGAGGTAACTGCAAACATAAATATTCAGCAAAATTCTTCCTACTCAAATCTGAAGGGCAGCAAATATTGACCCTCCTCAGCACAACTCCATCACATGTACAGTCGAGAGAGAGACGTGTGTGTGTGTGTGTGTGTGTGTGTGTGTGTGTGTGTGTGTGTGTGTGTGTGCACGCACAGTGACAACTTCAGAGGATTCTAACTACGCCACAACTATTCACAGGAAAACACCCAGTCTGACCGAACTTACATTTGGTTCTCTAGCAACCAATCAATATCTATTCATTTCCCTCAACCCCAACCATTATATTTAGACCACGATTCCCAAGCAATCAAACCAAAGCAGAAGCACAATGAGTATATTTAAATTATTTTTGGGATATCCCAGCAAATGTTGTTTTTTCCCTGCCTATGCATATGTTGTTCTAAAAAATATATTTTTTTGTGTCTTATGATTTTTTTCTCTCTTTTTTTGTTGTTTATTTCTTTTAGTGGTTTATGCAATAATTTGTTAATATTTCCTGTATTATTTGTGTGGGTGAGTTGATTACAGATTATTATCTTTTTCTGCAGAATAGTGACTGCAGTCTCTGTATTGAGTGGGAGACAGTGACAGAAAATCTTGCACTGGGCTCTTCTAAATGTTACCCCAAAATGATATATTTCATAATTAATACTACTAGCATACTTACTTGCCAAGGTGTGCATACATTTTCTCATTCCATTTGTACAGAATAACCCAGAGTCACACAGGTTATTCAATTTGATGGAGACAATTGAACATGGCACTTCAGATTGTCATAGAGTGTCTAATTAGAATGAAGTGGGTGATACCATTTTGCCCACTATGGTGAGTACAGTGAAATCTCATCTTCTCTCACACCTCAAGTAGAAGTTATATTGATCAATGCAGAAAACATGGACAATAGAGGGGGGGGGGGGGGGGAGGGAGGGCAAAGGAACGATGTACGGATGCACTAATTAATATTAATATTTATTTTAAAAACTTACGATATCGTAAATTCGGTGATAGAAAAAATTCTCAGAGAATGTCCCCCAAAATACGATGAAGCTGGTATGGGAGAAATGTCATAGTTACAAACTTAAGATATGCAATTTTCTGCACTTTAACAAAAGTACAGTTCTTAGTAATAGAAACTGTTATGACAAGGATGGCCACAGAAATGGGAAACGGTTTTTCCACAGTAAAAAAGATCATTAATGTCACATTGAATGGGTGATGTTTGGAAGTCATTTTTGCTCAGTTAAAAAAAACCCATTAGAGTGAATTATTAGGATAACCTTTTAGCCATTAAAGGACCTTATAGAAAAAATATACCCCCATTCATTCGAAAAGCTTGCTCAAATCAACCATTAACCTTGCTTGATTAAGCTCAATACATATTCCCCCCCCCCCCCCCCCCCCCCACACACACAGTAACTCACCTCACTATGGGGAAGACCATGATCTTGCAGAACTGCAGAGGTTCTGACAGATGCACATCAACTTCTTGTGTCATACAACTTCCCCTGGGAAGATAAATATGAAAACTATGATTTGCAATAAACCTCCACACTATACATATTCTTATACGAGTGAAAATGTAAATACCAGGAATTAATACAGGATTTTTCAGCAGGGGATGCGTAGGCTTCTCCGGCAAAAAGAAAAGAAAAGAAGGTGCTCGTGGTTTCAAGGTTCTGAATTCAATGCTGGGTTAAACCTTTTTTTCTCCTTTTCCTCCCCTCTTTTTCATATTTTTCTCTTTTCCTCATTTTTGCATGTTGCGTTAGTAAAAGGTTTATTTTCACTGTGTGCAGGCCAAAATGTGTGCGATTCTATCTGACCCTCTATAGATCCCTCTCCCTCCTCATGCCTGAGGCTATAGTAACCACTAAACTGAGTTTTCTGTGGTACACTTGCGTTACAAACATTATATAATCACACTCAATCATACTGTGGTAGGCTAGCCCTCAAACTTGTCAAAATTAATTACTAATTTTTTTCCTTCCAGTTTGTAAAAACATTAGCGTATTTTATGAATAGTTCAAGAGTTTCTTCTAGGAAAAACAAACAAACAAACAAACAGTAAACAACAAACAAGATAAACAAACAACACTTCAAAGCATTAAGGGATGCTCAAGTTCCAAAGGGTCCAACAATGCAGGAGAACTGAACATAATAAAATGCAACTGTTTAGCTATCTTCTCTGAAATATTCTATTGGCAATTCAGGTTGGCACTGCATCAGCAGTTGAAAGGTCATTTAATCAAATGAAGATGATCAAACAAGACTATGTAATTGGCTTGGTGACCCTTGGTGACCCTTGGTGACACAAACCTTGCAGACTAATGTGACTTGCTCTATTGAAGGGCTTAAGTTAGGTGCTGCTAAATTTGAGGTAATTTTGGTGTTTATGGAGCAGATGTAAGAATTAAATCTTTAGCATTTACTTTAAACATAAATTAAATAATTATTACTACATGCAGTGATATTATCATGGAGGCCTTCATGAACCATTGCCAATTGATCCTAATTTTAGGGTGATAGTACTCCAGTGGGGAGGGGTGGAAATCGCAATGTGCCCCGTCCCGTCCCCCGTGTTAATCCTAGAACACAGACACACATGACTATCATTTGTGCCCCACCTCTCACACTCACCCTATTCCTTCCCGTAATCATTTGTAGCAGTCATTTAACAAGTAGCATAGATAAAAACTGTACTCAAAGTTTGAGTAGAAATGATAATTATCAATGACATGAATACATAGACATGTCACTGGACAACTACAGAGGAGCTGCAAATGATTAGGCAGTTATTATGAAGACATTGAAATGTCCAAAACCAAACTTATTTTTGGAAGATATTGGCTAGCAGTTATACTTGGTGTCAATAATTGGTGAACCAGTAAACAATTGGAAAAAATACAACTGAAGCATTTTAGGACAAAAAAATTTCGAGCGTGTGAGGCTAAACGTTCACAATAGATGGGGAATGGTGCCACCAATGATGCATGTGCACAAAGGTGGAAGGCCATTAGGGAAAAATTTGTAAAGGAGGTGAAGAAGAGAAAGTCGTGCAGTGGTGATGAAGGCCCTCCATTCAAGTCAAACTGGCCTCTCTTTGATATGCTGCTGTTTCTATCTGATTCTGTCAGGCCTAGACCATATATACTATTAATTGATGATTGTGTGGCTATATCCTTTTTTTTTATAATTAGCACTCTCTCGAACTTTGGTCAAAGTTCCAGTCAGGTTGAATCCCGTGATCAAAGTGTGCAGGACACACAAGGGCAATCAGAGATTTCTGAAGTTCATGTCAACTCTGACCTGGATGATAGGTACACATAATTTATAAGCATGAATATAGTTTGAATGCTTTTCTTTAGTTTTTTTGTAATAATTTTTTATGCACACATCACTTTTATTAGCTTGGTTGATAGCAACCAAGCAACACCATCTCCAGCACCTCAGAGAAAAAAGGATGGAAGGTCTGGCGATGGCACTCGGCAACCTACAAGGAAGAGGAGCAGATAAGAAGATGTTGTTGATGTTCTCCTTCAATGTTTCAAGGAGTCAAGAGAAAGGCAAATTGCAAGGGCGAAGGAGAAGGAGAAGTTGGACCAGAAGAATCCTGAATACCATTTTGGAATGGAGATAGCAAGGATCTTGAACGAGATGCCACCAAGGGAGAAGGCAATCGTGAAACTAAAAATAACTGATATTCAATTTCCTCCAGATTACCCTCCACCCATACCCCCTTAACCAACTATTACCCACCCAATTATTGAATTGTGGTTTAATTTAAATTGATTCATTGAATATATTTAAGGTGTTGATAGGATATCCATTTCGACTGATTTCATTAAGTCCAGCGCACATGTGCAAACTGCAATGGAATGGAAGTTCCCCAGTTGGACTGCTGAAGTAGTCCTTGTAGCCATATCTTATTGAGGCAGCCAACCTCGAATACCTGAAAGGGTGTTTATTATGTAATTACAGTATTAAGTGTCAAACAAAGCATAACTTACCTATTGCTACTGGTGCTAGACAGAGTTTGCGTGCCAGTGTATGCGTCTTCGTCCGCCCTCCATCCACCCGTAATGACATTTCCAACACCATCTTCCCCATCTACAAAACCTGCAGGACAGTAAATGGAGGACTCTGTCGTCCACAAGTAGTTGTGGAGAGCAATGGCGGCCTTACTGTACAATGACATGGTCTGGTTGTGCAATAATGGGCATTCTGAAGAGCCTCCACCTGAAATTAAAAAAAAAGAAAGAAAAGAAGCAATTTCTTTCTTCTTTTTTTTTTATCATAAACTTTACAGGCATACCTTGCAGCAAGTATTCCAAAGCTATTCTCTATTGTTTGCCTTGCCCTAGAGCACACAAATACAGACCAAAAGTATGCTGCTAAAGTATTACAAAATTACAAGCATACTCACCATCCTGAGCAGAGAATCAAAACATTCTTTGGACATGCGTAGATATCTAAAATGTGATTCTGAGTCAGAAACACGCATTTCCTGCAGGAGGTTATGATATGCCCCCTAATAAATAAAAGAAATTATCAATGGTAAGCCAACCGATATCAATAACTCATCTAGGCTGCTTGCTGGATATAGAATGCCAGTTTCTATATCTAAGCTATGAATTGCAAATATTTTAGACAAATATGTGGCAGTTTCAAGTTGCTAGCTATTAATTTTTGGTAAAATATTCTACTATACCTGTTGCTTTCTACGGGTAAAGATCTGGCAGACTTACATTCTTCTCTTTCTTTTCCTTCTCTTCCTCCTGATCACAGCCAAGAGTAAATGCTGGTGGAACTCCTCATCATCAGAATCACACATTCCTGCAGTGTACACGCTGATGTCCTTGTTTATGGGCGGAGTCCAAATTTATGAGTAAAAATTGAATTTCCTCTCGCAATACGTGGTCATATTATGAACTGCGCAAAGCGGGATGTAGCTAAGCGAAGGTATGCGACCAGACTATTTGCCTCGCTTCGCATGAGCGAAAAGCGTATTGTGAACCAACCTTTAGTATTAGACTCTATACCCCTAGGTGGTGTGTGGTGCACAGTGATCCCTAATGTACATAAACATATTAGCAGGGGCATTGCTAATCAAATGCACACAATTTATTACACTATCTGCCCTGTTGGAACTGCTGGAATCATGTTACACTAAAGTTCCAAAATAACCTCCAACCAAGTTCCATATTTGTATCTCCACAGAGAGCCTTCTAGAGCTGATGTTTCTGCTGGTGTTCAGCCTCATAATCTTGAACTCTACAACACCATGATGCTAGAGCAACCCTCCTCATCACAGCACATATATAAGAAGCCACATGTGGACCAACCAGAGTCCTTGCATACTGCATCCTCTGGACAAAGTCAATTGATCGGTAATCAGCAGAACTGCACTTCCTCCTGCGACCATGTGTTTGACCTGTGAACTCTGCCAGGAGAGTGAATAATACACTACCATTGACTATGCACTAGCATCAGACAACACAGGCCCACCTCTGTTTGCATACAATTCCTATCCCAAGGAAGATAAACCATCTTGAGGGTAAAGCCTGTCAGGTAAGGGTCTACATGCATGCGACCACTAGACCATGCACCTCACCTCACCTCTGACATAAGGCCAGGGTCCAGAATAACAGCTGTCCAACTCCCACAAGAAAAAGAAGAACACTAAACACACGAACAGATATGATCCTATTAGTGTTGACTCCATCAAATTCACCACTCTGAGGCTGTATGTCACAAGAAAAGCAACAACACACACACAAATATAGGTATGGCAACAGAAAGGGGGAAAAAGGAATTATTAGGTCATTAACTCACTGTGTCTGAGAATATGGAGTTTATTCCTGAAACAAAAGGAATTCCACCAACTAAAAGTAAAGTCTATTAAAAGAAACACACAACAAAATGCGGTAATGATCATCACATTCTGATTGACCACCAGTTTCATCCATATCATCATAATGGGACTCACAAGATTGTTGACGAAGCTGAGGGAAGGAGTCAGTTTCTCAATAAAGTGCATCATTCCATAATGAACAAACCACAGAAGCCCTGGACATGCAGATGACATGTGTGGCAGTCATAGCAGGAACATGTGGTCATGAATACACTTATCACTCATATCTTATCTCTTGTACTAATGTTTATCTGTCCTCCAACCCCATGTTGTTCTAGAAAAATATTAGTCACTGGTTTTTGTCCATAAGCAGCAGAATTAATTCAGAAAAAATGTTTGGAGTAGGTTATTTTCAGAACAAGGATATCTGTAGCAAAGAGACAGAGCATCAGCAAGGACTACGCTATCCTGGAGAAAGCTAGTCCGGTGCTGAAACCCTTTACCAATTTCCTCATTTTAGATTGCTGACAGAAGACAATTGCAGACACTTTACATACACACAAAAAAAAAAGTTTACAAAAAAAGAAAAAGAAAAAGAAAAAAGGAGACCCAGAGAGCAGCAGTAGAAGCTGAGAGAGAGAAGAAGGGCTGCAGAAGGGACATTACAGGGAGGCAAGCAAACCTGAGGGGAAATTAAGGGAGTGGAGAAATCATCATTATTTCATACTGTGGAAACACAGAGAGAGCTAAAAACAGGGAAGGCCAGGGCTGAACTTCTAGCTAAAATAAAGTTATTATTCAATGTGGTTTCTGCAGACCACTTGGCCTGCAAAGAACAGGGCTGGAGTTGAGCATAATAAAAAAAAAACAACCTCAACAACATCCCCTAAGATTTGTGAGCAGTTGGCACCTTGCAGTTGGATTTATCACCAAACCATCTGGCTAGTATCTACCAACCAACGATCCAGCTGTCAACCCTAATTGGTTTTCATCCCATCTGTTAGTACGGCTAATATTATATTATTGTATTGATTCATCTTGAACTAGGTCAGTCACCATTACTCCATACTTTGAACAATTGGGAACCATGTTTATTTAGAAAAGAGAAAGAGTTATTGTAGTTCAAAATAATTACATGCCCTTTCTTAATGAAAAAGGATAAGTTGGGGGAGTGTCAGGGAGGCCCACCCCTCCTACATCATTGTTAAGGATCCCTGATGACAGAAGCACTGGACATTATATATCAAACAGTAAAAACGATCTTACAAATGATCCTACAATTGGTGTGACTGTGGTGTAAAAAAGATATCCTCCAATGAAACTCTGATGTGATTTAAACTTTGAGTTATGATGTATTTAAAATCCAAACTCTATTATTCCAGCAGAAGATTAATCTTTGGATGGAAGAAACAACTGGAAACCCTTCCAGTGACCATCTCACTGAAGTGGGCCAAAGCCATATAATAACTCAACATAATACATTAAAAGTTTGTTACTACAAGAGGCAAAAGGCCCACAGGAAAAAAACAACACCCATTGGGCTGGTTTTTCATTAATGTATATTATACAACAGAGTGAGAAGGTAAGGAAGAGAAGACCTACATTAATAAGGACCAATAAAACAGATTTCATGCTCTTTGATATTACAAAAGATGGTGAACACAGAGCAACTGCATGGGAAGTTGGGAACATGTGTACCACTAAGCTGGAGTTCTTAGTTGCTAACATACTTGATTGATAAAATGAGTGTTTACTGAGTTAGAAATTTAGATTTTACAAAAGTCTTCACTCCAGCTGTTAAACCAAACTCAATATTCTGTATTACAGTATTACAGTTCAAGTGGACTCACACTCCATATGTCAATAGAGAGCCAGAGCTCTTCCAACTTTCTAAATAGTGATTATATCACTGCACCTCAATACTCAGGGGCGGATCTAGGATTTCAAAAAGGGGGCCTCTTTTCCTTCCCAACAGTGGGTGTGGCTTCTGAAATTCAAAGGGGTATATATATTTTTAATTATAAAATTTTAACCAGCAGAGCTCCCCAGCTTGCCTAAGTAAAACAATATTGAATTTTCATATACAACCAGAATCCAAAGCCAGCCACTGTGGGGCACTTCAAATCTCCTAGGAAAGCAAGACAATTGCATTTTAAAGAATAATGGTAATGAAAACTTAGCAAGCTAATTTTTCTAGGGCATCAACTGGTTTCAATCACTTTCTATTAGTGGCAGCTGCTTAGCAATTGCCAATTTTCACCTTTTGGCTATTGCTTTTCATACTTTTTTTTTGCATGGAAAATTTGAATTCTTTGTTCCTCCACCTGGGGTCACTTTTGTTGTTTCAATTTACTTTTATTATCTACCCCAGCTCCTGATGATTATGTATGCAAATTTTTATCCTTATAGGTTCAGCCATTAGAGCCTTATTAAACATAAAAGTGAGCCCATGGCTTTATGTGTACACAGATTATATCCATTGCATATACAATATTTCCAAATTTTAAATTTTAGAGATATTGGGTGCTCCACTCTGAAGTTAAATATTTTTTTGTACCAAGGTATCAACATATAAATAACTCTTTATCTGTGCATATATAAATTAAAAAAAAGTTATTTCATACATACTAATCTGCAGCTGCATTGGAGCCATAGTTTATTACAGCTTTATTGAAAAGTCTTAACAAAAGACAGGATGTTGCTGAATTTGAAAGACAGAAGGAATTCATTTTGGAGAGGATTAGAAATGTTTAAAAATAAATAATTTTTGTATTTAATTAGTGAAATAATGTTTATAGGTTTTCTGGAGTAAGTAGGTGGTCATGTGGTGGTGGTAAAATCAGAATAGTCATTTTTTGAGAATAAATTGTTTAGGAGCACAAATGAATGAGGAACAGGGAAATGGAGCCCTGTGCTTGGCATACCAATAAGGAATTATTTGGCACAATAAGAATTTTTTTTTGCAGGGGGGGGGTTTTGAGATCAGACTTAGACTCTGAGGGAAGTGTGAGCTTGATTGGAGGAACCAGCTTTCCGCATCCCTCCTCACTTTCACATAACCACCAACAGATCCTCAGATTAAAAAGTAGGAAATTTTGAGCACTTAAAAATGCTTATCAATTGATAGATTTATAAGTTGGGGAGAATAAAACAAAATTTAGATGACATTCCAACCTTGCTGGCAAATTGTCCTCCAGTATAGAACTCATTAACCTTTTCCAATTCTATTCACCCCAACCAGAGAATCTTATTACCCCTAAACATTTGGAACCAACAGGAGGCCACATGGAGAGAGAAGATGGGTGGCAAACCAACAGCTTTTAAGCTAGCTGATATTTGTTATCTATATATATATTAGAAGACCTATGTAACTACCTATGTAACTACCTATGTAATTACCTGTGTAACTACTTATATAACTATATTCATCCAGTTTCTCAAAACCCCTCTGTTAGATTTTGGCCAAACTTTTAGGGATGGAGGAGACCCACCCGAGATGGTTTTAAGCCAGGTGGCATGTCTGGGAAAATACAGAATTTGTCTTTCTGTCTGTCTGTATGTTTGTACCATCATTCCGGCCAAACTGGTAGGTGGATTTCTCTGAAACTCAGCATGATGATAGGTTTTGACCCAACTTAAAATATGGGCTAAAAAATTTTGCAAAATGGTTTCCATGGTAACGAGAAAAGCCAAAAAAAAGGAAAAAAGAAGGTATTTTGGCCAGAAAAACTCTAGGACTTAGGCATCACAGTGAAATTTGGCATTGTTCTCCAAGAACCTGAGTGAGCCTTATTAAATACATATTGGTAAGGTAATGGGGGTGGTTTTTTCATAGCCACACCCACAGGAAGTTATGTTGGCTATTAAAAGCTAATCAAAGGACCTACAAGATTGAAATTTTGAATGAGGTTTCCAAGCAACTGAGTGAGCATTACTAATCAAATGTGCGTGTGTCAATGGGTGTGATCTGGTCATTGCCACACCCATTGGACTTCATACCAGCCAAAAACTCATTTATGGACCAATTAGGCTGAAATTTTGAATGTGAAGTCCAAGTAACCAGGTGAGAATTACTAACTACATGTGGATGTGGCAATATGTGTAGTTTGATATTAGCCACACCTAGAGGAAGTTGTTTTGGTTACAAAAGATAATTAAAGGACCAACCAGGCCGAAATTTGAAGAGGCTTTTATAATGTTTAATGTTGACATTGGCCGGGCAACGCCAGGTATATGCTGCTAGTTTAATATATTTAGACACTATTTTGATAATTTTTACCAATTAACTTAGTCACGCTCATCTGGTGAACAATCACTTACTTTAGCAGGAGGAGGGGTTGAAGAGGATTTAAAAAAAGCCTCAAACTTTGATTTCTCCACAGAAAATTTCACTTGAAAGTTGAAATTCTGAAAGACAATTTTGGCTAAATAAGCTTCAAAACACCCTTGAAATAATAAGTTGGGCTTCATCTTCACCAGCAGAAGCTTTATCTAAAGCTAAAATTGACCAGGGTAATGAAATTGGGCGAGGAAAATAATTGTTGGAGTTAGCGTTGGTGGAATCAATAGCAGAAATCTGGATTTGGTAATGTATTTCAGTTTGAATTGGTAAATTTAAGTTGGAGACAAGGGGGCCTTGTCTGAGACCTGTCAAACCCCCCTGGATCCACCACTGAGACTAGTGAGCACCAATATAACCCCCTCCCCCCAGGATATCCACTGAGGTTGTGATATCCACATACATGACCTACTATAGCACAACACAACACAATACAGAAGGAGGACTCACCGACTGCAGTTGCACTCAGGATAAAGGATACGTACACATATCTCTGGGAATGCAGTGCTTTTTGCAGGTTACCGTCAAATTGATCAAGTTCATAGTGGGGTGGAATATTCTGCACTCTAAACCACAACAAACTCAAATAATGATAACCTAAACATAATATTTCATTTATTACTGACTACTACAGCACAAAGAGTTAAAATCACCACAACTGAGGGTTATACTGAATCAGAAAATACTCTATTTCAACTCTAAACCCATCCAACCACAAATGCCACTTTCATTTTACTTCAATAATTGCACTATAGTATATGAACACGTGAGGTTCTTGTCTGCCCCTCTGCAGAATGAGCTACCAGAAGCAACCATTACTTGCTCTGCAGCTCTGCATTACATCCTATGGAGCAGTGGGTGGGGGGGGGGGGGGGGGGGGGGGGGGGCACTCACGTCAGGTCGAGGACAATCAGTGTGGCAACAATGGAGAACAGACCATCAGAGAATGCTATCAACAACAACAGTGCCACATGCATGAAGTACACTTAACAATCTGTAAATAAAGGCGGAGGGAGGGGACAAGGTTACCTTCAGTCCTGCTCTTGCTGGTCACAGACCTGAAGACGGAGTGGGAGAGGTCAACTGTATGCCACTTTCTCTCTGACAAGAGGTGTGGCATGTAAAACAACAAACAAGTAAACAAAAAATCAAACAATCACAATTTACACAACGTAATGAATTATAAATGTGAATATACATTTATGTTGAGCTGTTATTGCTGTGCAGGTGAGCACAGTTGACTTCATATATATCTTGACCACATGACCATGTAATCTAGCCTTACCAGTGAGCCAGAGATATATAAAAGAAACTTCTCTTTCTACCCCCCCCCTTCCCTCCTTCCTTGGTTCTTCACTCTAAGCTCCAATGCAATGATTAGAATAGACTGCCTGAAGCTGAATTGAGAGCTGAACCAGTGGATGAGTAGTAGAGACAGCCTTGAGCTTAACTGCTTCAGTATAGCCAAGTTTAAACATATAGCATCTATGGAGGCTCAGTTATGCTGCTACTCAACTGGTCTGTTAGATCAGGCCATGTGGTCCATGTAGGAACGATAGGGTAGTCATTCACACCCTATGCATTTTGTGACAATCATTTAAGGCCATTTGGGAGTTGGTGCATTAAAATTGAGAGATAAACACTTCATGACCACCATGGATACCTCAAAACAGTCAGTTTCCCAGAGCTGTAGCACTGGATGAGAACACACATTGTAGCATTGGTAAATGGGAACACTCGTCGTAGTACTGCTAAATGGTAAAACTCGTTGTAGTACTAGTAAATGGGAAGACTTACTGTAGTACTGACGAAAGAAGATACGAGTGGCAAAAGAAGCCGCACCGATGGAGAAGAAGATGGTTCGAGAGAAAGCACCTGCAAGAGTGATGAAGCTGAAGGCTAGAGCCAACAAGGCCATGCAGGGGGTGATGAGGACAGAGACAACAGACGCAAAGCGGATAGATTTCTACCAACAACAAACAAAAATAAAGATGGCATGATCTGAATGGAGGCTACATATAGACACTCCAGTATACCGTAAAAACATCTTGAGACAAGAGGAAAATCTTTTATTTCCAAGGGACAAAATACGTGACTTGTGAAAGAGTAAGGAAACAAGACTACACTGATGTAAACCACAAGTGAAATAATTTTTTACCAACTGAAATCAGATATACAGCAATGAAAAAGTTGTATAAATAAAGCAGTAACTGATACGTATAATTGATCTATAATTGGTAAAGGGTAGCTAAACAATTGCATGCATGGGTACAGACTTACTGACTTTCAAAATTTTTTAGGGTAAATTAAATACGGTTATTTCTTTAGAAACAATCATTTTCTCTCCTATACAGTATGTATAGTTAGCGAGTGAAGGAAAGCTCTGTATACTGCTCTAACTCACCAGCTGTGCATGGTTCTTTATGTCAGGATGAAGACGTGTCTGCCTCCGGAATACATACAGCAAGATTAGCAGCTGTGCACACACGCAAATAACATGCATATGCTTAGACGTATGTGTGAGTATGCATGCACATATGTATATGCGTGAGTGGAGCAGAAAAGTTTTTGTACAGGTACATTTCACAAGAGACGCATAGTAGCAGTTGGCACTATTAAAGCTGAAATATGTTACCATGACAACTCCTATAAGGACCAGGTCGAGAGCGCAAATGGTGATGGCCAATTGTTCAGACAAAGGATAGAAACTCACCAAACCAATCTAGAGCAACACAAACAAACAGCAAAGAAAGGTAGATAAACATTTCCTTATATATATATATATATATATATATATATATATAGAAAAAATAAATCAAGTTTCCATACGAAAAAAGTCTGAAAAAACCATCCTGTTATGATCAAAGTAGTGGTCTTCCAAGCTGAAAGTTTCGATCCCCCCAAGAACCCATTTTTATTCAAGTTTTTTTCTTTCTCTTTTTTCCCCCCATTCTTTTCCCCTGGTTTTTTTCTGTGTTTTTTCTTCCTTCTTCCTCATTCATTTCCTTTTCCTTTCTTACATTTCATTTGACTCAGGTTTAAAGCACTGTAATTATATTGTATGTATGTCTGTCTACTACTGGGGGAAATAGGCTCCATTTTAACACGGTCAAGACAGATATCAGGAGAAAGAAATCACTCTTCAGGAGGGACCTTCTTTTAGCAAAAAGAACAAGCACAAGAGACTTAGATTTACAAACATGCTATAGAAACATGCCATGGAAAACTACACACGCAAAAAAAAAAAAATTGCTGAAAAAAAGGTCCACCATTTAGCCAAAGATAATGAGCAGAGGAGACAATAAGCACCATTGCTTCATAAGAATAGACAAGTCAAAAAGGCCAGAAAACATGCATCTCAAGCTGATACTCAAGATTGGAACCTCAGTCATTATTGTGAGAAAATTTGGATCTCCTTGGGCTCTGCAATGGAACAAGGGGAGTGGGCACAGCAAAGGTAATTTGGCCATGATATCTCAAAACCCCATAATTATATATATATATATATAAATATATATATATATATATATATATATATATATATATATATATATATATATATACACACACACACACAAGTGTAAGTAAAAAATATTTCTTTGAAATTAAAAACGGTAAGTAGGGATGATGTGCCAGCAAAAAGTGCAGAAAAGAGAATTCTGTGAGTGTTTTACAAAATTTTCTACTTCACTGATTCCTGTGAACTTAGAATTCTACACGATAGTGTGACAATCTGTGTTGCAAAATCCTGTAAACTGAGAATAATTATTCTACACGAGCTAGCAACCAGCAAGTTGAAGAGGTGGCAGTCTTGGGCATCACATCTTGTTTCCTTTAGTTTTTGCACACTGTCAGATAGCTAGCTACAGTACTGGATTGGCATCTTGTATACATCTGATTGGCATCCACAAGTGTGCACATATTTTTTAATTCCACTTATTAAAGATAACATCAATACTAATACTAGATAATTATGCGTGTAGACTAATTAGTAGTGTCAAACATGGTGGTTTGAACTTAACACTGCAGCTGCTAGTCTGGGATATACTTTGGTAGTTTGTTAGCATGGCGAAACAAATAAAGAGGCCGTGGACCTAGTCCAAAGAAATAGTAAGCTGTTAGTATAACTATTGCATGATTTGCTGTAGCCAGCTAGGTTCTAGCCCTGGAACTGAATAATAATAATAAGAAGAAGAAAATGATGAAAGAAGAAAGATGAAGAATATTTGGCCATTTTGACAGAGTCTAGGCTCACTACTTTAGTGATTGATTTGGAGGACTGAAACAATCTCGGTAGTTTGCGTTGCAGCTTATATGGACTGCAGGTGAGTTTTGTAGCCTAGGTTTGAGCCATAGCAGAGAAAGTGAAGTTTTTATGCTGTATTAGTTAATGAGGCCCCATTTTTCCCGTGGTCATCCCTACTTAATATATATATATATATATATATATATATATATATATATATATATATTTTTTGATCAGTATAATTCGTGGACTGTTCAGTATTTTTACATTAAGTTGTAACCAGAACAGCTTGTCAACTAAGGGTAAAATCCTTTCATTACAAAGTGTGTGCAGAAGGTGTACGCAGTGCTCTGTTATTCTGCTCAGTATTATCATAAATATATCAAAGCTGCATAATACTCTCAGGTCTGCTTCATTGTCATGAACAGTCCATTTTCCTGTCTCCCAATCTTCATTTAGGTTGACTTTGATTTCACACAACAACGAACGTTTGTGCTGCAGTTCATAAATGCCTGATGCACTGGATACTGTCCTGATCCACATCTCCTCACAGAAATAAATGTCAACATTTGAACAGTGTGCTCACTGGTAGCATGGCTTACAATCACTGTTCTGCTCACTTATCATTAATTAAAGACAATCACTATTATGTTGTGTGTTTCATAATTGCTGGAATCACCAGTTAAAATACACAATGAATTGTGCATGTAATTGGGAAAGTGGGTGGGCATGTTCTGAATATGGGCACACACCATTGCATTCAAAGATAATGGAATAGTGTGCAAGCCATTCTGGAGTGCAAGGTCTACTTGATGGATGTATACATTATTACAATATCCACACATGACCACACCCACTCACAGCATAGGGAAGAAAGCACACAAATAGCAAACACAGCTGCAGCAAAGAAAACAAAAAAAAACCATAACAGTTACATCAAACGTTAGACTGGGAATGCTTACCAAGTTCAGCCAAATGATGACATCATCCACTTGCTCCATCATACTGAAGATCCTGTGTGATGAACCAACCAATACAATAATGATCACTCTACATCACACAGCCATTGGGAGAACATAACTAAAGTGGATCAAACAGAACCAACAAATGTACTAATTAGAAAACATTCAGTCTCTAAGTGATGGACAGTATGCCAAGCCAATGGTGGACAACTCACTGCCCACAATGGAACACACAGTATACAGTCTTATCTATGGACATGCACTCACCCAGCATGACTGTACCAGGTATCCACCACCAAAGTGAAGGAAAATGCATAGATAAGGTACTGTGGCCACCTGTCCAGCAGAAAATCTTCCAAGTCAAAATACTGTCAAGAATAAGGCAGAAAGATATGGGGAAGGAAGAGGTGGCAATTTAGTGCTGAGGAGCCAAACTGGTGATGTATATAACGATACCACCTATACTTTTATAATAATGATCAGAGAGAGAGAGAGAGAGAGAGAGAGAGAGAGAGAGAGAGAGAGAGAGAGAGAGAGAGAGAGAGAGAGAGAGAGAGAGAGAGAGAGAGAGAGAGAGAGAGAGAGAGAGAGAGAGAGAGAGAGAGAGAGAGAGAGAGAGAGAGAGAGAGAGAGAGAGAGAGAGAGAGAGAGTGTGTGTGTGTGTGTGCGTGCATTTGTTTGTGTGTGCGTGCGCGCGTGTTTGTGTGTGCGTGTTTGTGTGTGCGTGTTTGTGTGTGTGCACGTGTTTGTGTGTGTGTGTGCATGTTTGTGTGTGTGTGTGTGTGTGTGTGTGTGTGTGTGTGTGTGTGTGTGTGTGTGTGTGTGTGTGTGTGTGTGTGTGTGTGTGATTGTATGCTGTTTGCATGCATAACTGCATCACCCAGGGGCATGTCAACCATTACCAGCAGACCTCCGTGCTTCTCCACATACGTGTCATCTAGTTTCATTGGAATGACCTGTCAATAAATAATAAACCGGATAGAGTAGAATAATTCATACATATATTTATATATAAATATGCATAATAGGTAATGTCTATGTTACTGACAATTATTGCTAATATTGTGGCCATAAAATTAGCAACATGCACAGGGATATCATTAGCCATGGAATCCTCAGAAAACTCTGATGCTATTGTTGTATACATATTGTATCTACAATATCAGGCGGTTGCCATATGGATGCCATAACTAGCAACTGTACACTACCACAATTGTTGCATGATGCAGATATTCTTTAAATTCCATAGTGAGTGGCTTGACTGCTCCATAAAAAGCTTAAACTCATAGACAGCTTGAGTGGTGCTGAATCCATGTTACAACCACAGCACTCTAGGCAAGCAACTAGACACACTTTATATACTGTTTAGTGCACGAAAACCACCCACACTTGGAGGAAGCCTTGGCCCCAACCAGAGGAGGTTGCTATAAACTCCATGGACAACTACACAATATGTTGATGGTTGAGGAATTGCCATGGAGTGTGTACAGCGTGTGAGGATGCATCTAACTATGGTCTTCCACAAACCTCTCCCAGCTCTGGCACAATAGATGACTCACCATGAATGTGGCAATGATGGCAAACACTGCATCACTGAATGCTTGCAGTCGCTCTCCTGCAAACAGGTGCAAGGAAGAGGAAGAATGTGAGCGTTCCAACGTTGAAGTTGAAGCAGATAGCATTGCTACAGGTCACCACCTGCACAGCACAGACAATTGTGGCATCATTTGTGCAAAGATAATCATACAAGACTAATTATTATGGATGAGACATAGGAACAGGCAAGGTCTCAAAGTTCAAAAGGTGATTAATGAAAAATAAATCACAATAGTTGCTCTATTTGTGGCTATGTTGATTTGACAAAAATAGAGCAACTTAAGAGACATGGCTCCCATTGAATTTAATTACAAAGGTATCTGTAGCACTTCATTGAAAATTGTCCTTACTTTGGTTAAATGCCACCAAAGAATACTCAGCTCCTAGGTATTAACACATGTGGGTGTGGTGATTCATGTGGTTTTTGTTATAGCCACACCCACAGTTGTATTGGGTGCCAAAAGCTAATCAAAAGACCAATCAGGCCAAAATTTGGCATGTGGTCTCCAAGTAGCCCAGAAAGCATTATTAACCACATATCACATTAGCTAATAGCTGAATAACTCTTTTTCTTTTCTTTTTTTAATTTTAAAAAAGAACCCCTGAATGAAGAATTTAAAGTGCCTTAGCATAAGCAAAAGTATAATAGCTTGGTTGAATGCTGGGGTCATAGCAAGCAACAGCTCTGCACAGGTACAACCCACTGGCTAATTTAGTTCACTTTCTCTTGACCAAGTCACTAGCTACAAATGACAGCAGGCCGAAATCTCAAACAAAACAAACGTTAAGTGATTCTATCTAGTTAGCTGCGTCATTAAAAGATCCTTATTCAATCACGCTTGTTTTCTCACCTCACTTAAAGGGAATAGATCAAATAATACCTTTCCAGAGAGCTCAACTGACCCAACCTTCTTTACTGAGAAAGGTAAAGGATATACTCACAATATAATTGAAGAGGTGGGGGGACTTATTGATGCAGACAAATGAAAATCATTGCATCAATCTGCTTCAAATAATTAGATTGGAATTGATGAGGTTTACTCCAACTTTGGGGGGGGGGGGGGGGGTATAAATATATAAATGTGTGTGAGCTATGTATGTGTGTATATACTGTTTATATATGTAATGTTTATATAATAGCAATGTATGTATTTGGAAGTTGGTGTGAAGAGCTACAGTTAGAGATGAATTTACATTCAAGGATTTTCCACAGTATCATTCAAAGTTTCATGGCTGAGACACAGCTACATCAACTGTTTCATATTGAGAAGTGAGGAAATTCCAATATTGAATTACCAAGGTTTTACTTGGTTTCTGAAAGTTTAAAAAAAGAAATTAAAAGAAAAAAATCAGTCTGATTATCCCAGTTAAAAGTACAAATCAAGTACAAGTTTGGAAATGGTCATATAACCTGTGTTCTACTATAAAAAAAAAAAAAAATAAAAAAAAAATATATATATACAGTCCTGTTTTCTGTATTTCTTTGGTCAATTCAGTTTCATTATATGATAGTTTATTTTAATTTTTTTTTTTTTTTTTTTTTTTTTTTTTTTTTTTTTTAAATCACTCCAAGCTATATTAATCTGTCAAAGTTTTGTTTTTATATAAAAAAAGCCTGAGAAACAGAAGCTAGTAATTGAGTCATGAATGATGTATGTATGTTGGTGTTCTGTGTATGCATGAATTTTGAAGGACACAGTTAAGATGTAATTTCAAATGGTCAAATGGAACAAAGGAAGATACTGAGAATGGGAACAGAGGTGTATATGAGGGAAGACAATATGTTTGACAGATCATTGCTGTCGAAGAATAATGAGGAAATGGGAGGGAACAAAATTGGCTATGGAGCTTCAGTGGAGTATTCTGTTTGAAAGAAGAGAGAAAGTATAGAGAAGGAGGAAGTGATGAATTGTTCTGGCTAAATACTTCATTTTTATTGATTAAAATCAGTTGCATCACTCATCCACAGCATTCACTCAGAATGAAGGACCATGGTTTGAGTTTGGAAATGGTCATGATCTGTGTTCTACATATATACAACCATGTTTTCTGCATTTCTTTGGTCAATTCGAATTGTCCATTTCAATATATGGCATTTTTCTAGATTGTGTTCCTGGTAAAACCAACTTGAATGTCTACAGTTGTCAAAATGTAATTCAATTTCATTTCACTTCGAAATGTTATGCACCTTGATACTTGATATTTATTAATTTATTATTGAGTTGTGAGATATTGAGGATCAAAAAAATTTTTGGAGTAATTTTCAATCTTGAAAGTGAAGCTGAAAAGGGTCGTCTAGTTAGATAAATATGCTAAAACATATTAGCTACTACTAGCAGCTTTGTCTTAATGTTATTTTTACGCCTAGCTGTCGCTTTTTAAACTTTATTATTATTATTTTATTTTTGTTATTTTTTGTTTTTTTGGTTTATTTTTTTTTTGTTTGTGCAAGCTGCCATTTTGTCTAAATAAGACAAAAGAGCTGACCACTGATCTAAAAGACAAGGTGTTTAGGCATGGGCTAAACTTAGACATATATTTGTTGAGTAGTTCAAGATTCTGGAACAGAATGCCATGTTATCAAATTTTGATTGAAATTCATCAAATACACTTAACATTTATTTAGATGTATGCTTTAAGTGATCAAATATCAATCAATATTATAGATATCTACAAAAACAGGTGTGGCTCCTTCAGACCAGCAGCAGCACACAGGGAGGCAAAATAATAGCAATAATAATAATTCAATCATACTACAATTAACAGTTTCCCTGTCTGTCTCTGTGTCAGTTGGTCTGTCTATCTGTGTGTCAGTCGATTGGTCGGTTAGTCGTGATCAGTCGGTATTTGGTCCATTGTTTGGTCGGATGGGTATCAGTTGAATCTTTATATATATGTGAGGGATCATGCACAAGTTTAGTCTAGACTGCTGCATAGTACTCCTTAGCCAGGATTTCTAACCTCTAGAGCACTGAATGACCTTTCATCGATCAAATTTGTTACTGGGATGAGCAAGATTAATGTTACCAACTAAACCACCATGGAATAGAGCTGATGTTCACACTCACTGAGAAACTGCATACATTTCACAATACTTATAATCTTTTGGCCCTTTTTTTCAGTTTTGAGTTCACTCTGTAAGGTTACAATGTAGAAGGCACAACTGTAAAACCAGAACTTGCTGATCCCGTTCACCAGAATAAGGTGTGAAAACATAATTAGCAGCAAAACTGATCCTAAAATGTACAAATAACTTTGTATCCATGTATCCATATTGATCAGCTCTTAAATTGATCGCTTAGACAACATGATCAATTATTTCATAGTAGATAAGTCTATAGTAATCTATGACTGATCCCTCTTCCATGACTGATCCCTCTTCCATGAGCATATGAATTGAAGTACCCACTTCATATAGTGTTGGTACTGTATATTTTCTTAATACAGTTGGTAATGAAATTTCACACTTCTATTTTTGTCTTTCATTTCAGTTTCTGTCAATAGTAGTGGAAAGACTATTCTGACCTGATACTCTGCAGTGTTGCTGCAGTCATTTTCATTAAATTCTGACTTTCTTAGTTAGGACACTTGCATTACTTTGGACAGAGAAGGTGTTCATATTTCAACCATTTCAACAGACACTGTGACAGACATGATACTTTACTAGAATCACTGAGAGCATCAATGTTCCATGCATTGCCAGCCTGGTAGGTTATGTTTAAGGTCTATGGGGTGTATCACAATAAATTTGCTTTTCTTTTTTTTCTTCTTTCTCTCTGGCACAATAAATTTGCTTTCCTTTTTTTTCCTTCTCTCTCTTGGATAGCCCTAATAGAAGTGTTCCAAAAATTTTGGGCGTGCTATAGCATGAGCTAACTTGCCTTCCTTTTTTTTTTCTCTTTCGCCCAAAATTTTGGGGGTGTTATAGCACCTCCTATCTACAGCCTTATAGATTTTTTTTTTTACAAGCTTAGCTAATTTAGCTTGCTTAATTAATTTTGTTTTTCTTTTTTAATCCGTGTTTTAGTTACGGGAAGATTATCCCCAAAAAAACCCAGGGTGCAAAATGTTTCAGCATTGCATTGGGTACAGGGTTATTTTCCTCCTAGTCTTTAACATTGGGGGGGGGGGGGGGGCTACTCCTCCCTCCAGGAATTTGATACTGTGAGGGGGAGGGAGTGGTCTCAATTCCGATTCCTACGCCTCCGTGTTTCCTGCGCCCATTTGTGGTGAACGCTGGTAAGGGTGTTATTTCAACATGGAGGATAAAACTACAGCTAAGGAACTGGACTCATGGATAGCCCGGTTAGAAGAGTGCAAACAGCTTGAAGAGAAACATGTCAGAATAATGTGTTCGAAGGTAAGAAGGTACAGGCAGGTGTAACTGCATTTAAGGTTTATACGAGAATGGATTGTAAGATTAATTAGGGGTTGTTTAGGTTATTGAAGAACTTACTGCCAGCGTAACTCTGGGGTTGCTTGAGTTATACCATATATAGTATATTCAAGTGTTTGGGGAGAACCAGTGGTGCGGTTAATAGCATTCCTGGTTGTAGGATTGTTCATGGGGCAAATTTAACTGTTAACCAAGCTGTCTTCCACCTTGGCTGTGAAGGTGTGGCTTTGGTATAATGACAATTGCCAAACAAGCTTTTATTGACTGATCTTCTCTGGGTTTCAATTTAGTAAATGTGTTTGTTTGCCCCTAAGTGAGCTGAAAGTGAGCTGATATATTTCCCACTCTTATTAAGGTGCCATTGAAGGAAATAGGAACTAATAGGGACATTGTTGCTCCAATGTGTGTCCACAATAACCTGGGTGGTTCATTTGATGCTATTTTTCATTTTTAGGTTAGTTGGGAGTGGAGGTTTAGGAGTGCTAGTTTATGTGGATTGGTGAAGACTTATGAATGTCAGTTGAGGACAGAATCGTAATATCTAGTACTCAGTGCAGAGTGGCTGTACTGTACTGTCAGTGTAGAGTGGCCATACTGTACCATCCGTGCAGAGTAGTTGTACTGTACCGTCAGTGCAAAGTGGCTGTACTGTACCGTCAGTGTAGAGTGGCCATACTGTACCCTCCGTGCAGAATAGTTGTACTGTACCGTCAGTGCAGAGTGGCTGTACTGTACTGTCAGTGTAGAGTGGTCGTACTGTACTGTCAGTGCAGAGTGGCTGTACTGTACTGTCAGTGTAGAGTGGTCGTACTGTACTGTCAGTGCAGAGTGGCTGTACTGTACTGTCAGTGTAGAGTGGTTGTACTGTACTGTCAGTGCAGAGTGGCTGTACTGTACCATCAGTTGGGCATAGCTTTATTAATGTGACATGGGTTGAAGATCACCTCTTGCTCACATGAAGGTGTGTGTGCAGGCCAGTTATTATTGATATCATATCTAGTGCCAATAAACCGACTGTGATAAAACTCAAGTAACATTTCTTTTACTCATGCACACACAATGCACACCGGCCCAATTCAACAGTCATACTAGCATGTACTAATTATGTTGTTGTGCCCCACTGTGTGACCCCTCCCCCTCTTCCCCCAGGCACAGGAGATCCTGGCCCAGGAATCTAATGTACAGGAGGTCAAGTGTCCTGTGACTGTGTGCGGTGATGTCCATGGACAGTTCCACGACCTCATGGAGCTGTTCCGTATTGGCGGCAATTCCCCTGACACAAATTATCTGTTCATGGGAGACTACGTGGATAGAGGGTACTATTCTGTGGAGACAGTATCTCTCCTCGTTGCTCTGAAGGTCAGTGGGGGACACAGGTGGGGGACACAGGTGGGGGTTGAGTGTGTGACTTGTCTCCATGGAGATGCCCTCATCAACGCTATGAGATGTGTTGATTAATTATTCATGGTACACTAATTAGAAACACACACTCTAGTATGTGTTTCTAATTAGTGTACATCCAAGAGTTGTCCATCATGTTACTACATGATTGGCTATTTGTTAGTAGCATAAATCTTGCAATATGGGAACTAATGTGTTTGTATGTATATGTACATGTGTACGAACTCCTCCCAGGGGAAAAGGCCGAAGTCCACCAAATTTATTGTGGGTGATCTCGGGGGGGGGGGGGGGGGGGGGGTCATCGCCACCCTTGGACCTATTAAATTAGGGGGGGGGGGAGTAATTAGTATTGCATGAGTACTACCAACCACATTTGTGTAAACACATTCTAGCTGGGGTCAGCAACACTGTGCCCAAACCCCATATGCTTAATTTTAAAAGGCCATTGTTATATGCATTCTAAAATTAAATATGTCTTTCCAGGGACAATCGTGTCACTACCGATGGTGGGCCTATAGCTAACAGCTCCGGCTGTGAATGCAGGCTAATAGAATATAATTGGGAGAAGGAAATATTGTGAATCTGTTGAAATATTACATGCAAGACAAAATAAGAGCTGATTACTATTGAAGTAGATGAAGAAAACAACAAACAGGTTGGGGTAATTGTATTGTGTACTTAGTGCTTGCTTCCTTAACTTCCTGACTTATTACTACTGCACTTGCCATGCGATTAATTGCACGTCTTCTTGTGGTACTTGGTGAACTTATTTGTTCATAGTTCTCCCTAGTATCACATAGCCAGACCCTTTACCTACCATTTCACTGATAAACTGTCTTGTCACTATAGGCAATTTTTCGTCAACCAGTTACTAGATTTTGTAACCAAATCTGATTGGTCAGATTTGTACGTCACGTGTTGCAGTCATAGTTAGGGATGACTAAATTTCGCAGGCAATCAACAGCGCATTTCAACGCTTGCAAGTTGAATAGTTCATGAACTCCGCATTTAATATCTGCAACTATAATTACATTTTTGGCATATGACATATGGGTTATTCCGTTTTTAATCCATCTGGCTATGCGAGACTAAGTTCTCCCCAGAGCATTTCAGGGTAGTGGTGCGCTAACCTTTTGAAATTTAAGGATAGTGAATGCTATGCTTTGTTATTGCTTTATTCATTTTTGTCAAATATAAATGCTATTTGTCCATGATGTAGTAAAAATGACAAAATTGAAATACCATTTTGTGGGTATGGTTACTGAGGTTATTACAGCTTGGTTGTTTAGCTGCACAACTGAAGTTGATTGCACAATAGATGACAAAGCATGAGTAGTCATGTGATGGGAGTTGCTGCTGCTCTGGCAAGCACTGAAAGTTCAGCATTAACTTGAAGTGGAAGAGTTTCCGTGGTTGTTGAAGTCTTAAAGATGGTGAAGTTATATAATATGGTCAATTTTCCCACATGAGGAGAAGTTCCTAGATAAAAACCGGTTATACCTAGTCCATTTACCTCAAGCAACCTATAAAATACATTAAAGAAAAACATTTAAAACATTCCTCCTAATAATCTATCTATCACACTCTTCTATCCTTAACAAACATCTTGGGGAGAACACAAACACTTCCATAATTATTAAATTACATTTGATTAATAAGTGCTAGAACTGGTCACATAATCTTTTAATTTCATTTGATGAACCATGCCATTGCACTATCGGATATGTTGAGGTTGTAACGTTGTATGGTACTGCTTTAGTCAACTTTTGATAACTGGTTCGGGTTTGTGAACAACTGCTAATTCAGGGTATGGCTGTTGGTGACGTACAGGACTGTGGGCCACTTGGAAATAGAAAACCTGTGCCTTCTCTCCTCATTGAAGTAAATCCTCCCCCCCCCCCCCCCAGATAAGAAATTGATCCACGATATGACTCGTGTGAGTGAATCAATTGAACTACAATCTTTAGAAAGGCTATGAAATTGTGTTCACCCTCCTAGTCCAACTGGTCTATTGGTTATTGGAAAGATAGGAACTTGGTCAAAGTAAGGAAGTGGTCTAATCCAGGAAATGACATAACAGACAGGCAGGCTCAATAACTTAATTCTATTTTGTTCATATGTGGGGCCACAACCTTTCGTGTTGCCTACGCATAACTGCCTTGTTGATTGGCATTCATGTAAAATATGTGTGCTCCCATTAGGTCTGAAAACCATTAGGAGTGGACCCATTATTTAAGTTAAAGGTGCTTGTCAAAACATGTTTATTGTGCTTCATCATGTAGTTGAACATCGTCAGGTGATTGGCTAATGTTAAAGGAACCACTGATGTGCGTAGTTTTCTCTGTAGCACGGTGACCAGTCCATGAGGAGGAAGTGATACGTTGAGAAGGAACTCAACCCAGCAAGTGATCTTTTTTTCATGGTTACCATTATGGCTTTTGCATTGATGGTTGGTTTTTTGGGTAACCTCAATGTGAAGCAGGCATCACTTGCTATGTTAATGTTGAAGTAAACTCAGAAGCTCTCCTTGCGGTGTAAAGCTTTTTATCCAACTGGAAGTATGACTTGGGGGATGGTGGCCCTCAAATTCTTACACTTCAGATCCATTTCGAAAGAATGTGTACTGGTCTGGAATGAAACCTCAACTAGTTTCAGCTGGAGGGACATAACCAGTGATGAAACAACCAAACAGAGATCATGAACCATCTAACTTAATAAAACAAACAAAAATGTTGCTCTGCCTCTTTTCGTTCATTTTTTAAAATTATAAAACCTCTTGCATTCACAAAGGGTATACAATAGTACAAAACTAATCGAGCATGAAACCTCCCCCCCCCTTAAAAAAAAAAAAAAAGATGGGGGGGGGGGGGGGGGGGGGGGAAGGAGAGAGAAATATATAAATTAATAGATAAATAAATAAATGTTAAATAACAAGCCTACGTTTAAATGAAGAGAGACTGCATGTACATCCTGACTCTCATCAAGAGAATTTCAGGCAATAGCACTACTTGGTAGAAACGAGTTCTCGAGATAGTTAGTATAAGCAAGGGTTGGAGAAGAGTGTCAGTTCTGACAAGCCTACTTGAGTGTGATGAATGTAGGTGGAATATGTTGTCTGGAAAATAGCAGGCCCATGTACCATTTTCTGACTACAGAAAGTTCTAGTGCAATCTTCTATCACTCAACCTTAGAATATGAACAAAGCTGATGAATTTCTCGTAGTTCAGTCCTATTGGTGAGAAATCATCTTAAATGCAAACTTTTGCACAGATTCTAGTTTGCTGATCTCTTTCTGAGTGAATGGATCCCATGTTTGTGCAGCATACTCAAGTTGAGGATGAACAAGACTTAAGTACAACTGTTTGAAATTGTCTGGAGATGAATTAGAGTAAAATTGTCTGTACGAGAGTCCAATTATCTTTCTTGCCTTTTTGCAAACTTTAGTGATATGGTTCGGCCAGGATAGATTTCTATCAATTAAAACACCAAGATACTTATACTCTTCTACCTCCTCTAATAAAACTTTGTTAAGGTAAAGTGTTGGTGCATTAGCAAAAGCAATTAAGATAGAGTCTGTCACATCCACGAATGTAGTACACATTTGTGTGCTAGCCAAATTAATGTTTCAAGAGAAAAAAATCGAAGGGTATGGGTATCTGTTCAATCAACAGTTGCACTAATTTGTTAAGGTCTTCCTTCGGTTTTATTCAGTTGAGCTTAAGGTTTATCCAAATATAGGATGTGGTTAGGTTTACTACAGACATGGATGAGTTGAATAGACCAAATCAGCATTGTACTTGGGACAGATCACACACATCAACAACCATCTTTTACCAATAGTGATCTAAAATGTAAGTGTATGTTTGCGTGTGTGAATACAGGTTCGCTACCCAAATAGAATCACCATTATACGTGGGAACCATGAATGCAGGCAGACCACGCAAGTCTATGGCTTCTATGATGAGTGTCTTCGGAAGTATGGAAACCCGAATGTGTGGAAGTACTTCACTGATCTCTTTGACTACCTCCCTCTAACGGCTTTGGTGGATGGCAGGGTGGGTGTGACCAGTGTTGGTTATTGTGTATGCATTTAATGTACTTGTTAACTTCCCCCTCCCAATTGTTAATTAAATATCTTGTAATCTGTTAGATCAATTTTATTATGGTTACTTAGGAAAATAGGACAATTGTTATTAATGAATGTTGCTCAGGGCAGCTAATTTGCCTTGCTCTCTCCTTGTTGCCACAGTCTCTCCTTGTTGCCACAGTCTCTCCTTGTTGCCACAGTCTTTCGTTGTCGCCACAGTCTCTTCTTGTTGCCACAGTCTCCCCATGTTGTTGCCACAGTCTCTCCTTGTTGTTGCCACAGTCTCTCCTTGTTACCATAGTCTCTGCTTGTTGTGACATCTCTCCTTGTTGCCACAGTCTCTCCTTGTCGCCACAGTCTCTTCTTGTTGCCACAGTCTCCCCATGTTATTGCCACAGTCTCTTCTTGTTGCCACAGTCTCTCCTTGTCGCCACAGTCTCTTCTTGTTGCCACAGTCTCCCCATGTTGTTGCCACAGTCTCTCCCTGTTACCACAGTCTCTGCTTTTGTGACAGTCTCTCCTTGTTGCCACAGTCTCTCCTTGTTGTCACAGTCTCTCTTGTTGCGACATCTCTCCTTGTGGATTAAGGAGTAATTGAGTCATGCATGCCCATAGCATCAATTCTTTCTTCCCATACAATATAACGCATATGTTTGCCATGTTTTTTAAAATTTGGATCGTTTTTTTTTATTTTTTTAATTTTTTTAATTAACCCATTAATTAATACATTTATCTATTTTATTTCATTTACTTCCCCCCCCCCCCCCCCCAAACTTGGAGAGTTGGTTTGTTGTGTACATGTGTATATGCCTAACTGTCTCACTGCCACAATTGTGCCTAGTTGTTACCTGCTCATTGTGGTGATTGTACAGATATTCTGCTTGCATGGCGGCCTATCTCCCTCCATTGACACTCTGGACCACATCAGATCCTTGGACAGGCTCCAGGAACTCCCCCACGAGGTAAGGATTGTGTGTTGTGTCTAAGTAAGGTGTTCCAGGAAGTCCCCCTGAGGGAGATTGTGTGTTTTATCCAACTAGGGATCACTGTGCAGCTTTGCTGAGAGTATTCTAGCACATGTCATGCCTGGATTATGCCCCAAGTCTACAGGTGCCATTTATCACTGTACTGAACCCCAACTATTGAGTGGAGTGGAGTGGAGAGTGGTGCAATAGTAGCTGTGCTGGTAAACTGCCTGGGATCTCTAGATGAAGTCACAATATCTTATTGTGTGCAGTGCAGGAGCAAGACTAGCCATAAACTTGTCTTGTCGTTACGTCAGTCTTCCCCTTCCGCTTGTGTCCAAGTTGACAATCTGAGTCTGATATTGCAATGAGGCTATCATGGTCCTGGACTCACTTGGTGGAGTTTCCTTTGTTGGAGCTGGTTTTGCCATGAGGGAAGGGTCAAGAGGTTTTAATCCTCTGTCTCCAAAGAATGCTGCCACCAGAGATAGACCTAATTTAGTCAAATAGGGCTTACCTGTTTTATCTTAATTGCAAATTAGTAAAATTTGGCTCTCACCATTAATGAACTTTCTTATGTGGGTTGATCCTGGTGTGTTTAACCACATCAAAATGAGGTAGAAATCGTGGTGGAAAACACACGTATCCAACACACACACACACACACACACACACACACACACACACACACACACACACACACACACACACACACACACACACACACACACACACACACACACAGCTAATTGACGTGTCTTACATGAGTGATGAATCAAGGGGTGACATAAGATTCAACAAATCTCATGGGTCCAACCCACAGCTAATTAATATACTCTTTACTTGATTAAAAATATCTACGTTATGATAATAGTACAGTACCATCTTCTGTATGGAAGTGTTATTACGGAACCATATTTAATTAGTGATGATTTTGTGCGTTTAATTCTCTCCTCTTTTTCTGTTGGGTTGGTCCCTGACACATCAATCAGAAGGGATTTCCATGGCAGCTGGATTTACATGAGTGAATGGAGTTATGTTGGATTACATAATGTTAAGGGATTACCTGGGTTGATTACATAGGTGTAAGGGATTAAATGGGATACAATTTAGGTTGTGATTAGTGTTTGTAGTGTATCATATTCTCTGCCTGTTGCTGTGATGTCTACAGGGGCCCATGTGTGACCTGCTGTGGTCTGACCCAGATGATAGAGTGGGCTGGGGCATCTCCCCACGAGGGGCAGGCTATACATTCGGACAGGATGTCTCGGAGAACTTCAACCACAGCAATGGATTGACTCTCATCAGTAGAGCACATCAGTTGGTTATGGAGGTAGGTTTGTGTGGTTTTACTCTAATGGCATGCATGCAATATGCTAATTTACATGTGATATACAGCATATGCATCTAGGTCTATTACGTTGTAGGTGTATGTACTTGCCTGAGGCCCTTCATGCATGTGGCTCAATTCACGTTCAAAGTTGTCCTGCACAAAACACAAACTCATACCGGTATATGAATTTGCAGGGAGTATGGTAGTATTCCCTGGGTAGGATTAACTCTTTGCAATAACGGGTTTTTTCTATGTGCATGGTGACTTCTACTATTAATAGTTTTAAACAAGAAAAGAAAAAGATATTCCAATCGTACCTAAATTGAATTTTAAAAAAGTAGTTGGATTTTTAACCCAATTAACCAGTTTATTGTTTAAACTGTCAAAGGTGCCAATCGTAAGTATTTTCTAATTAAATTCACCTTGTGAGATGATGTTGACACATTGTGTTGAAGATGATGTGGATGACTATGCCAAGTTGGCAGTTGTTTTGTTTCTGAAAAATTAGGAAAACTAAAACAATTTTGAAACAAAAATTTTTTGCCAATTGTTTTGAGTCAATCGAAGTTGGTTGACTGAAAATCCTGAGCATAAAAGCAAGTTAAAGCGAAACAGGTGAAAAATTATCAGCATCATTATGTTTCCTACTAATTGTGGTGTTTAATTGTTTCAACTTACTAACTACCATTGAATTTAGACATGTTTTACCCTTTAGCCCTAGCACTAATGAAGAACACAATTTATATTATTGGTAGGTGAACTTTTGTTTTTAAGGGTAAATCTAGATTCATTTGCGTATAAAAGATAGCCAATGAAACTGCTCATGAGATGGCAATACGTGATGTCTGTTCAAAAGGAAAGGGGGTTGGTGGAGTTCAGGTTTGAGGAAGTTGTGCTCTCCATTTAACCCCCCCCCCCTTTTTTTGGTTACTTTTTCAGTGTGTTTTTTTTTTTTTTTTTTTTTTTTTTTCTATCTACAATGCTTTTTATTGCATTGGACGTTGTTCATTGTTTTTTTATTCTTTTTTTTTTGTTTTGTTTTGTTTTGTTTTTTTGGTTGAGAGATGCAGATAAGCATATTAAATGAGCTTTTACTATTTTCAATTAGACACTCAAAACGTTCTACATAGAGTTGGAAATGTTCTTCATACAAACACAATGCAATTACAAAACTCTAATTAAGTTGGTTAATTTACACAATGCAACACTAATTAGGGTAGTCACACACACAATCCAATTAATGAACACTAATTAGGGTAGTCACACTTACACTATCCAATTAATAAACATTACTCTCCCCTTGTACTGCTACATGATCATGTTGACGGTGTTGTTTGGGGTTCCCCTGGCATCAGGGCTCCTCCACACCATGTCGTCTACTTATGATCTACATGTGACATGTTTGTTCATTGTAGGTTTTGAATAGGTTAAACCAAAAAAAAAAAAAAATTATCGTTTAAAAAAATTTTTTTTTAAATTTAAACTATATTTTTCTTCAATAAAACATTTGTGGTCGTGTGTGTGCATTGCATGTGTGTGTATTGAATGCCCAAGGGTGTGGACAGTATGTGTTTCCTCAGGGCATTGGGGAGGGGAGGGGTTTGGGTTGGTAGTCTGGGTATATCCATTCTAATGGTAATAGCAAAAAAAGAGTTATAAATGCTCAAATGAATTATTGCAAGGTTTTTTTTTTGTACATTGCTCAGCTTGATAGAACTTCACATGCTACAAGATGTCAAGATATCTTGCAGAGACTTCCAGCTTGGAGATGTACTTCAAACAACCTTATTATTGTCAAAATGGGGTTGGTTAACTGCTTCATTCAAATTGGTGACCTTAGTGTACTTTTAAACACAACTGGCATTTACCTGCAACTTGATCACTGGCTGTTCTAAGTAATCTTTGTATACTTGACAAGCTAGAGTGTATTCCTCACCAAATTCAACAGCATGTAACTGTTGTCAGTGTTTCATTCAGGGATGGGGGAGGCCTGGGATGCCTCCCCCCCCCCCGAAATAAAACAACAACTCAGATCTTCCCAAGCAATTCAACAAGTTCACTATAATATTAAATGTAGTTATTATGCTGTTCTTCTTGAAAATGTCAGGAATTTTTTTTACAAGATTATTCTCTTTTAAGTCTGGACCCTCAATGAAATTTTCATGAGATATGCAAATTTGCATTTGGCTATTGATTTCTGATCTTTCTCTTTATCATTTTCATTTGGGAAAACAACCTCTCCATGGTTGTGCTCCAACTGGAAGTACCAGTAAGATCTGGACCAGAATATAAACTTTAAAAAAATATTTGATTGTAGGGATTTGATAGGATCACTTTTCAAATAACTCACAAAAGGATTTTTTTTTTGTTTTTTTTTTTTTGTTTTTTTTGTTTTGTGCAGCTATTTTTGCAGATATTAGTGCATGGTTTTCTTTTTGTAGGGACCCACAGAACGTGGGCCACTCAGAAATGAGCTATCAACTTCAAGAATAATGGCAGCTCTGGGAACAACTTCTTGGAAAATACTTCGTGATTTCATCCGTTAGACTTCCTTTAGCAATTATCACTCACAGACGTACCTTTCAATCAGGAACATGCTCTTTATTGGGTCAGCTCAGTCACTTGTGGCACCTTTTAGTTTGTTTGAACTTCAGAGTATAACAACTAATCCTCCCCTCCATTCTCAAACCCCCCCCCCCTCCCCCCCTTAATAAAGAAATCCTGTATGAAACACTGATTGTATTGACTAGATGAAGTATCAACATACATACAAACATCTCTGTTTGTTAGTGACTTTAAAAAAAACAACAAAATTTTTTGGTTTATCTTCTGATGGAGCATGTCTTCCTTAATTCAGTAGTCAATTTATTGTGTAATCTTTCCTATTAGGGTTACAATTGGTGCCACGAACGTAATGTGGTAACCGTATTCAGTGCTCCAAACTACTGCTATCGCTGTGGCAACCAGGCGGCTATAATGGAGCTGGACGATGGCCTCAAATACACGTTGTAAGTCCTTAATGATGTAATTCAACACTATCTGGTGTGTGGGTGGGTGTGAGTGTGTGTGGGTGTGAGTGTGTGTGGGTGTGAGTGTGTGTGGGTGTGAGTGTGTGTGGTATAGATATCTATTGGGTAGTAAAAAAAATTAATGCATGTATATGTTCATCCTTGATGTCAGTGGTGATGTGGTTGAAGAGGAAGAGACAAGATAATCCAGTATGTGGAGATGTAATATGAGATATTGGAAATGGTATTGCTGCTGGTTGAATAGAAGAAGACATTGCAGTTTCTTTGTCTTCTGCCTCTGTGACCCACAGCTCAGTGACCTGGGTTAGAGCTGGGTTGTTTGGTGTTTTTGTTACAGTATTGTGGTAAAAGCACCATTATTCCACACTTTAGCGGGACTACTGCATACTTCCACACCTTACCTATTTTGTTGTAATTGATCAATTATCACAATCATTTCCTCAGCATTCCTTCGCTATTGAAGTAATAGCCTGTATCCTCAGTGTTTAGTATTCAGAGCATGTTAAAAGACCATTACTTCACCCTTACCAACTCTTATTTATTTCTCTTCTCTTCTGCAGTCTGCAGTTTGACCCAGCTCCAAGACGTGGTGATCCTCTTGTCACAAGGCGCATACCGGATTACTTCATGTAGAATTTGCTTGGCTCAATGATTACGTTCTTACTTTGTATTACATATTCTATTAAAGATAATTGATGTAATATTTCCTTTTATTTCATGTGCGTGCTTTGAACTTACATCAGATATGTACTTAGTTAATATTTTGTGTTGGTTTAGTTTAATGTCTTTAATTTGTTTTGGTGGGAGTTTTTCCCTGTTGTTGGTCTAACTCTTCTGTTCTTGAGCATGCATGGCTGTGTTATGATGATGTGTGTTAAATGTCTATTAGTCATAAACTTCTTCCAACAGTTTATAATTGTAGTTGGCTGTGTATTTAGGTTGAATACTTCGAGAATTGGTTGGACACTTCACTTAGTCCTCTGAAAAGAGAGGCTTCATTTATTTGTACCCTTTACTGAAGATTCAGTTTAAGTCTTCTCGTGTTGTGTGGGTTATGCTAAACAGTATGAGACCGTGATGGCTTGCATAATCAACCTGCTGTGTGTGGGTTAGCAGCTATATACAAACATTTTTTTAATGCTTGAGAGATGGAAGAGCATGTCATTTTTACTTCATGGTGAGCTACATTGGCAGCTCGCTGTATACTGGTAAGCCACAACCTTTTAAAAAATTGTTTCAAGTTTAATATAGTATTGTGCGATAACCCTGTTCATTTATACCTTAATCCTTTTATAGTAGTGTTGTGTGTTGTGTTCAGCAATGTAATTATATAAAACAAAAAACTGGTGGTGCATGTGCTTTCCTTGTAGAAGAGAACAAATACAGATAGAGTGATTTGACAATTAGTCTGAACAATAGATAACTTAGACCGTGAGGAGGTTATACTTACAATTTCAAAGTATAGTTAATTTTTTTTGGCTTGTTTTCTCTGTTTCCATGCTTCTATTCTGCTGTTCAGCATATTGTGTATCTTACATTTTAACAAGAAGAATACAGTATGTCTATATACATTCAAAATGGCAAATAGTAATGCACAATTTGTGGTGTATACTACATATTAAAGGTTCACATTAGCAGTTTTTAAATTAAAAAAAAACCTCACTGTTCAAAAATCAATTAGATAACGAGGCTATCAGGCAAAGAAGAACAGTGAATATGAAAATCCGCATAAATGAAGGCACTCTGAGTAGCAGGAAAGCTGAATGAATGAAGAAAAACCATAGTTACAATACATACAGTACATGTGTGTCACTCATTTTCATTCATGTTGGGTGTCTTATACCAAACTCATGGATAATGGTTGCTAACATCAAATTTATAATGTCTGATTGCATGGTGCAATCCTGAAGTGTCTTCCACTCATTGTTGACTGCAGCAGTTTTTTAAAGAGTGGTCTGACCTCAGAAATGCACATTCAACATCACTTGACAAGAGCTAGTGAGAAGGATTTGACAATCTATCATATATCTGGGACAGATCCAGGGGGGGGGGGGGGGTGGTTAGGGGGTTTCAAACTCCCCTCCCCCTGGAACTTCAAATTTTAAAATTTTCTGTTAGTGACCTCATGGCAATTAAATTTTTTTGAAAACTTGGGAAGAAGCAGTTGCAGAGTTGGAGTCATCATCACAAAGGAAGATAAAGCAGCAGTCTATGGTGAAGCAGTCTATGGTGAAGTGGCAGTCTATGGTGAAGCAGCAGTCTATGGTGAAGCAGCAGTCTATGGTGAAGCAACAGGCTATGGTAAAGCAGCTGTCTATGGTGAAGCAGCTGTCTATGGTGAAGCAGCAGTCTATGGTGAAGCAGCTGTCTATGGTGAAGCAGCTGTCTATGGTGAAGCAGCAGTCTATGGTGAAGCAGCTGTCTATGGTGCACTGAACAATGGGGTGTTGTGATCCTTGTCTGGGATTGTCTTCATGTTGGCCACACATGGCTGGAGCAACATTCATGGTGCATCTTATAATATTGGCCAGTGGAATTTCCTTTTTATCATGAAATGAGTACCACATATAGATAACATCATGCTTAAAAGAGTCCTAGCCAAAACAGGGACCATCAGGATCCTCTGTTTGCACACAGGTCTACTAAGCAAGTCATCCATTTTCAACAATCCCTTCTGCTCTCTAATTGATCTTCACTGACACTCTCTGGTGCTTCTTTGAATTTTTCTTTTATCCCCTCCAAGATTAAACATCTTTCTAATGAATCATTTTAGTCCAGCAGCCACTGGGGTGAACAATTGAAGTATGCAAGAGATATAAGGACACTCATATGCCTTGCCCCAGGCCATGTACTGCATGCACAAAGCATGGTCAATAATATATTTTTGTTGGGTTATTGGGCTAGGGCTTGGGCTAGGTAGAAAGGAAATGAGAAAATATATTTATATTTTTCATGTATGTATAAAATATTGGCACATTTGTTGCTTGCTACATGTGGCCAAATATCCTGAATCACCAAAAAAGATCTTGATTGTGAAAAATAAAATGACAGATTACTCATACCAGCATAGAATTGCCATAGAGGAAGTTCTACATTGGTGGTAACTTTAAATCCCTTGCAAAATAGTGTTCCACTGTTCAAAGGAAAATTCATTTAATTGAAAGTGAAGAAAAAAAAAGGAACTAAAACAAGGATGGCTTATTTTTTTCAATGACAACAACAAAAAAGCATTAATTAAAAAAAAAAAAAAAAAAAAAAATTATCAGGAAAATAAGGGTTTTTAATATTATCAATGAAAATAATGTGGTTAGCATGTCCTTAGTAGGGACATTGTTAGCCGAAAAAGCAGGTAGATTGTCAGCGTTTTAGACAGAGGAAGGTGGTAAGCAGAAAATAGGGACCCATCTCTGATTCAAACTTCTTTTTTTAATTTTTTTTTATTTGAGGAAGAAAAAAAAAAGTATTAATTTAAAATAAAATAAGACTATATTGTTGATGATGACTTAGGTTTAACCATTACTACGCAATATAATCAGGTCAGGTCAATTTCACTAAATTGTACTTGGGTCATTGTAATAAGAAAAATTTCAATGAAATCAAAATCTCAAAAACTGAGAAAAATCAGATTACTAAAAAAAGCAAATGTGTACTGTTTTCTGGATCAAAAGTTGCTTGCAGTGGACAATTTGAAAAAAAAAAGAAAAAAAAAAAAAGAAAAAAAAAAAAAAAAAAAAAAAAAATATATATATATAATTCTACGCTAAACTTCTGAAAACCATATCAAGCTAGGTGCTAGCTAATCCCAGGCTCACTCAAATTTTTTCAAAGCTATCCCCTTATGATTCTTTGTGGATCCACCACTGTAATTATTCCACTGTAATTATTTAAACATAACAATTTTAAGGTAATTATTCCACAGTAGTTATTCCATGGTAATTATTTTATGCTAGTGAAGTAGTTGTCTTCATAGTTCCTCCATTACTCTTCTTAGTGGTAAGTCACGAAACTATCCCCCCTTCTATTCCCCATTTCAAAAATGGTGTGTTTGTTGTCGATACTTTATGATGAACACATAGACATATGGAAGGACAGACAGAAAAACAGATGGACATAGAAATACAAGCATAAAAATGATCAGGTATTTTAAACCCAAGTCAATAAATAATATTACTCTATGTATACATTTTCAAATGCAATATAATATGGCTGCATGAATCTCACTCATGTGAGCCTATTCTGAACAACTTCTTTTGGGCCAGAAAATCCTATTCGCAACCAAAACTGCAGATCTAGGGATAGACACTGGGTTCATTTCACTAGCTAATAATGTATGCATGTAGCTTTTGGCCAATGTATTATCTATACTAAAAAGTGTGAATAGTCTGTCCGTCTGTCTGTGTATCCGTGATTCATGCTTGAACAATTGATGTTAGACCAAAAACACATATTTAGAATCAGTGTCACTACGGGAACGTCATAAGCATATATATATATATATATATGCTACACCTCTTTCTGTATTAAAATTTAAAAAAAGCCAAAAATGATGCTTTTGCCAGAAAAAAGAATGAAGCTACAGGCCTAAAACTTTGGCATGCAGACATAACTTGACCCTGCGAATAACATAGGGGGGGTCCCATCAGTGTCACCAGAGGAACATCACAAGCATATCTATTGGACACACCCTTTTCTGTATCAAAAAAGCTAAAAATGGTACTTTTTCCAGAAAAAGAATGGAGCTAGCCCCACAAATGCATGTATATTTAGAATCATTGTCACCAGGGTAACATCATTAGCATATTTATATCGCCACACCTTTTTGTATTAAAAAAAGCCGAAAATGTTACTTTTGCCAGAAAAAAGAATGGAGTTATGGGCCCAAAACTTTGGCATGCAGACACAAATTGACTCTGCGAATAATATGGAGTAGGTTCCATCTAGCCACACCTCTTCCTCTTTGTGTGCAAGGCTAAAAGTGTCAAAATGGTACCTTTAAAAAACACTATGACCTAATCACATATTCTCTTTTATTTTAAAACTACAACATACGTCTTCAAAGCAGCCATTTTTGTGACTACAACTTATCAAAGGTGGGCCGAAAAACTGCCCATAGGGTGGGTTTTTCACTAGTTATTGTAAAAAATGCAACACCTTAAATTTTACTAAAATATTTCATAACTTTAACACTACTTTCAATTTTACTAAAATGCTTTGTAAATGTAGACCCACACACATCAATGAAACTTTCTACTCACCATCCAAGCACAGAATTGTAGCAGCTTTCTTGTGTATTTGAAGATATAACATGGTGGCCTTCAGAGTGTCCCATGTCACAGCGATATTGGACATACTTATTATAGCAATCTCCATACTGTTGCAGAAGGGAAGAAGTATCAGCTCCAAGCTGTGTATCTGTTAGGGACAAAAATCGAAACATCCAGTCAGTCATCATTGTACGACGAGATTGCTGGTTACATCGCTCTAAATATCTGCCAACACATTTGCTGTGCTGGTCTAAGGGTTGGCTAGTCCCAAGATACAGTGAAGTGTTCACGCTGCTACAAATTTCATTAACTATATTGTTATTAATAGAGCAGTTTTGAAGGTCAGCTTCACAGGTGCTGTGTGCCTCAAACATAACCACATTGTGCAGCTCAGAACATTCTGGAAATCTTTGTTTGCACAACGCTTTCTTCAAACCAACCCCGCAGGTAGGGTTTTCTTCCATAAATTCGATATATTCCACCCACAACCTTATTGAAATCTCCACAAATTGAGATTGTCTTGCAATTGAAGCGGGTACCTCATGATCGATGATCCTATCACAGTATCTCAGGTTAGGTCTTTCGCAAGTTCCGATAAACCCAAAATCATTTTCTTGAGCATTGTTAGTCACCGCAAGGGTGGTCAACATAAGGATTACTGACACCACCATCGCTGGCTCAAAGTGCATTGTAGCTTGCTTAATTTCCACACTGTAAATCCGAAACAGATTAGAGATTTGTGCTTTCTCTTTCTTTTTTTTTCTTTTTTTTTTGTGTCTCCCTTTTATGCTTGAGCGTTTCACACTGAGCGAGCGCGTTGAGTGCTACCCCGGTCGCACAAATCCGTCTAAACACCCGTTGCAGCCACACCCACACCACTCGGCAAACATAACTATTCTCGGATGTTGGCGGACCTGCGAGGTGAACTATTACGGCAGCATTCTAGCATGGCCATAAGTGATCCCCCAGACTTAATAATGCGGATCCTTACAGGTTGCAATTATATGCTCCATCTGGAATTGATCCTTTTTGAAATTATGAAGAATGAATAGCAGGATAATATTGATATGTGGCCAGGGAGCACTATTGAAGTGCTGATGAAAAATTTTGCTATTGTCAGAAGGCGAAGGTGGGGGAATAGTAGGGTGCACACTATAAAAATTGTGTTTATCAATGGTACCATTTAAAGTGCTTGCAACTGAATTCTTTTCCTAGATCATCCAAGTGGTACTGTCCAAATTATCTGCAAATTAAAATGAATGTTTTAACATTACTGTCTTTCTTGAATTCATTCCTTTTTTTTTTATTTTTTAATTGTTTATTATTTAAATCAGTCAATCAATTTGTAAATTAAAATTTATTTCCTGGACAAAGTCCATACTAATAACCACACCCCAAATGACACCATTATAATGATATCAAGCTAAACAAACAACAAATATAGTGGGAGTGGCTGATAAATGCTGAGCAGTTTCAACTGTTCACCTTCTAGTTCTTCATCTTTCAGGTTATCATGGCAGCAGGAGGTTCCTGAGAGTCATTGACAGACCTCAGCCCAGGTTTCTAAGATGGCCAAGAGAGCATATAAATGGCAAATAGATCTCTGCTTGTACCCACACTTTTTTCTGGTACCTCCATATACATATGCAATGACCTAATGCTCAAGAAAATATGTTCCAAATTGTGGCTGCTCAAAATAAAAAGTAGCCATCTATAATTGCACTGAAGTATAATAAATGCTTCAATAGTTTCCTCTAATGTAGGTTTGTTTTCAGAAAAATATATTCCAGGAGAAGAGACATATTCTACTCTGCTGCAGCAGAGGAGGGCCTCATTGGCAATACATGTTTGCAAGCAATTGACAAATGAGGGATTTTATTTGTGTATTTCTCCCATCCCCTTTAGGAGAAACACCATCTGCTTTGCAATTTTTCTTTTAGTTAATTAAAATTTTTTTAAATTTTTTAATTCGATCATTAAGAAATGGAAAGACCTACAAGTGCTCAATATGAGTGGAGCATGGCTAAAGATGAAAGATTGAAATGACTTGTATATTTAAAATCTGTAACAATTGATTGGTTGTAGATCATATCTTTGTTTGTCAGGAGGGTATTGTTACCCTCTTGTAGGTGTGGCTATGTGTGTGGTTTGTCCATAACTAAACCCAGACTACAATAGACATTAATATAAACAGTCTGATTGGTTCAGTGGAGCAAGAACATCATATGCTCTTCTCTGATCAGATGTACTAATTAACAGAATACCCACATGGTTTACCACTCTTGCATTAGTAGGAGAAAGGTGCGGAGAGATAGGGGAGTGGGATGTAGGAGGGAAGGGTCCTGCAAATTAGATAAATCCTGTGAAATTTGAATTAGTATTTTATTAGGTATTTTATTGCATATGGATTTCATTTGACACATTCCAGTGTCACTAAAATATTTATAAATATGGGTGGGCACCTCTTGTAAATATAGGAGCCCTGAACATATGCATGGTGAAGTGGTTTTAGTGGAGTAAGGAGGTGAAAGGTTTTGTTATATTTACAACTATATTAGTGAAAATCACTGCTCAGAATGGAGAGAAGGATGAACTAGCCCTTAGGAAAGGTATAAGTTTTTACTTGGCAAATTTTATATCAGATATAATACCCTTTATGCATGTATAAATTTTGGACAAATCCAACCACTTTTTCTATCAATATTGTGTTGCATGTATTAGGTATATTAAAAAAAAAAGATATTGATTTATTCTATTAAAGAACAGATATACTGATTGAGTTAGTGGATTATACAAGGAATGCTCTGATTGTCTATCTTACATAGTCAGATAATTACCTAGTCATCACCTAGAATAAGTAAAAATATGTGGGTCAAAACAAGCTATTGGAATTAGAAATTATCGGAGAATGTTTGCAGACATCTTGCTAAATTCTTGGTAAATTTCTAATCTCCTTGCATGACATGTCTATATATTAAAAACATTAATACTATACAAATTTGGTGTGCATCATAATGAACTCGGCTATACTGATGGTATATAAATTATTATCTATATTATAGGTAATTACTTGGAGCCATGCTATCAAAATTATAATAATAAACAATCACTGACTGATCTGCTCCTCACACCATTTAGAAAGATAAAACAAGTATATCTATATATACACAAAATGGTATACACAAAGGAAAATGTCATACACAGTTTGTGGTGTATACTACATATTAAAGAAGTTCATGTTAGCAATTTTTAAAGTTTTTATCTCATTATGTTTCAAAATTAGATATCAGTCTTGGAGACGAGAAGTACAGTTAACATAATGATCATTCTCTAAACCAGATCTCACAGCAGCAGGAAAGCTGAATAAATGATGAATAGAACACAATTACAATACATACACAGTACATGAATGCTTTAAAGACATACATTAATGATACCTAAAATAGTATAGATAGAAAAAAAAGGAATATTAGTGATTGATGAATTATTTATATTTAATCTGTGTATTTCTTTTCAATTAAAAAAAAAAAAAAAAAAAAAAAAATTCTTTGTCACTCTTCCCTCTGTCAATCATTCAGCAGTGGCAGATGCAAGGAGTTTCAGTCAGTTCCATTGAAACCCCTTATAATAAACAAGTGAACGTAATTTTTTTTTTCCAGTCTTTACTGAATGCTAACAAAACAGTCATATGTTATAAGTCACTCCACTTAGCTGTATCAACTTACTGCACATACTCAGAAAGCTCCTTCCAGAAAGTTCGTACCAGAAAGCTCATTTCCAGGAAGATCATTCCAGAATAAAGCAGAAAATATAATTGTGGAAGGCTCATTCGCAGAGGGCCAAACTTTTAAATGTGTTATGTGGGCGTGGCATATTAGGAACATGGTAATAGCAGAGACGCATAAGTTCCCCTGCCATGTTCCACTCAAACCTCTTGTCTAGACCAAGCTGTTTTGAGATTTTTTCTTCATTCCCCACATTAGGCTCCCATTCAAATCTTGTAAATATAATAATGTGCCTAACATAAAATGTCCATGCAGAGTGTGCACTCGTGCATGATAAATCTTGAAACTCTCTTTCATTAATCCTGGATTCGTCCTGTAATCAGTGTTCTGGGAATAGACTAATTGCTTTCCGGTGCTAGTTGATTTGTACTCATGTAGTTCAAAAATAGCAGGCAGGCAACCTTCTTACAATGCTTAACTGCGTGCAGGCTATTTTGCAAAGAGCAAAGTGATGCAATATTCCCAAAAACCAGTCAGTCACAACATCAGAGATTGAGTGAAGGATAAAGGTTTGTCTTGGACAGATCACCAGTCACCAGCTTTTACACAGTTCATGTAAAGATAAGCATCTGCCCAACTCAGGAAATTGTTCAGACGTTTGTTATGTAGTTGAATTGGTTCTCATACAATGCCATATGATACCAGAACTGCTATAGTAAACAATTACCCATGACACATTCCCACCTGTTTTAATTTTTTTCAGTGAATCTTTCAATTGAGACACTGATTCAGCTAATCTTCTTCTTGTGAAGAAATGTCCAAATGCTGAAGCTAGGATGAGACCATACACTTCAGTAAACATTTATTACATCCTTTACTTGCAAAAATAAATGGGCATATTCTGTTGCTAGTGAAAGTACATAAATGTGTGTTTATGCATTAAGTATAAAAGGAATGCAAACAAATTTAAGCCTAGTACCCACAAACACTGGGGAATATATGGAATGCACCCAGACATGGCCATTTCTGAGTTATGGGTAGTACCTGGTCCCTACATGCCCGTATATGGGTAGTTTGAGGGTATCTACTGTAATGTAGTATAGGCTGTCTAACATTACCATTCATACATTATGAAGGTAGAAGGTAAATGTAAGCATATATTCTGTTTTCTAAAATGTCTGTTTTTTTTTTTTTGTTGGCATAATATTTTTGGATGTGAGCATCTTGTTAACGTAATAGCACTAAAAATTCTTTGAGACACACCAACTAATCACTTTGAATATAATTGGTTTGACCAAATAGTTGATATGGTACAACCACATAATACAAGGAATGTGGTGACTGAACACAGTGGGAGAAATACTAATTAAATCCCCTAAATAAAATTTAATACAAATATGATAAGACATAGTCTAATCAACTGACTCAAATTTGTTAATATTGCACTGTAGAAAATGGATGCACTATTTTTTGGATGATAATCTTGCATTTGAAAGTGTTCAAGCATTCAAGAAAGAAAATTCAATAAACCCCCCAAAAAATTTGAAAAATTTAAAGTGTTATCAGCTGAAAAAAGGTACTAAAATAAGGACAGCTTATTATCTTGATTGAAAAAAGTGGTTAGCATGTGCAGCAGGGGAAAATCTCGAGTCCAGAAGTAGGTACATTGTCAGAATTTCAGATAGAGGAAGTTGGCAAACAGAAAAGAAAAAGACCTCATCTTATTTAAAAAAAAGTTATATATATGGCAGCCAACACACCTCCACTTGTGACACATTGTCAGATGCATTTCAACATGGCTTCATGAATCTCACTCATGTGTGGCTGTTTTCAACAATTTAATTTGGGCCAGAGCTAAAAAGAATCCATTCTGCAGTCAGATTTACAGGTCTATGTATAGTCACTAGGTTCATTAGCTAAATACATATAATGAATATAGTATTTGAGCACTAAAAATTATCATGCCTACTCTGTTAAAATGCAATATTACCTTAAATTTTACTAAATTTTTTTCATGCAGTACAATACTACCTTAACTTCTACTAAAATACTTCATAAATGTAGATACACACACATCAATGGAAGTTTCTACTCACCATCCAAGCACAGAATTATTGCAGCTTTCTTGTGTGCTTGAAGATATAACACGGTGGCCTTCACAGTGTCCAAAATCACAGCGATATTGGACATAACGATTGTAGCATCTTCCATATCGTTTCAAAGTGAATGAAGTATCTTTTTTAAGCTGTGAATCCATCAGTGCCAAAAATCGATACATCCAATCAGTCATCTTTGTCTCACCAGATTGCTGGTCACATTGAACTATCCATCTGCCTGTACATCTGAAGTGCCGCTTTAAGGTGTGGCAAGTCCCAAGATACAGAGAAGCATTGTAGCTACTGCAAATTTCATTAACTATTTCGTTATCCATGCCATTGCAGTTGTGTATGTCATTTTCACAGGTATTAGGTGCCTCAAACCTAACAATATTGTGAATCTTAGAACATGATGGAAATCTTTGCTTGCACAATGCTCTCTTCAAACCTTCCCTGCATTGCTGGTCATCTCCCATTTGGTCTACCCATAACTTTATTGAAGACTCCAGGAATTGCGATTGTTGGGCTATCAAAGCAGGTACCTCATGTTTGATAATGTCCCGACAGTAGGCTAAGCTCGGTGTCCCGCAAGTTCCGACATACCCGTAGTCATTTTCTTGAGCGAAGGCAGTCACAGCGAGAGTGGCCAAGATAAGCATTAAGAACGCCATCACACGTCAATATCTAATATCCCTCTAGCAAATTCTGAAACAGGGAAACTGTTACAGTTGGAATTGTAGTTACCCTCCTTTTTTTCTTCCGCTTTTATACCTCGGTTATTCATTCCTCCTTCAAAGCGTTTCACACTGAGCCTGCGCGTTGAGCGGCATACCTGGCATGCCTGGGGGCTCATATTAAAAGAACGAGCAATTTTAAGGTCTTATTTAACAATACTAGGCACATTCTGTTCAGTTTGAGATAGTTGTTTCGAGAGATTCCCAAACATTTTTAACTGAATTTTTTTTTGGACAGCATCATGATATCCCACCTTTTTTCATTCACTAGTCACTCACTCACATTAGTTGGCAATTTCCTTTAATCTCTATCTTCAACATTCATTAGATTATTGGCTATATCTTCTGGAACATTATCTTTTGTTACAAGTAACATCAGGGGTATTCTTGACTCAGAAAAGTAGGTGGTTCCATTTCCATATCCAGCATGAACCCTGAAAATATCAAATTTTGTCATCCTGCTCCAGGAAACTCACAACACCAATGCCTCCCTTAAGATCTCAGGCTTCATACTAGCTGGCTGCACTTACAACAATCACCATGGCCTTGCACCTTTTGTCAAAGACAATATGCCATGGATGCATATCAGCCAGTTTAATGGTTCACTACTAAAGTGGCTGATATCACCATCATCAATACTTACAAGCCACCACCAACCCTGTTTGAACAGACATCTCTCCCTGTTGTGCCAGACCATGCCATCCACTCGGGTAACTTTAACAGATGTCACACTGACTGGGGATACAGGAGCATGAACCAGGATGGCACAACCCTGACCTAGCTTTCACCAAACCACTCCCATATGAATCTCTGCCCACTAGGCGTGTTCTGGACCATTTTCTATGATCTCAACACCGCCCATCACTGATAACAACAAGGTCATCTCTTATCCAGCCAATGGAGGGAAAACCAGTACAGAGATGGAACTTTCATAAGGCAGACTGGCAAGCTTTCAAAGAAAAAGGTCGAAGTATCTGTTGCGGCTCTCTCACCACCAACAGCTGCCAACATTGATGAAGCCTATTAGGCCTACAGACAGATGTTACTCAAGGCTGCCAAAAGCACATCCTCAGAGGTCACAGAGCCAACTATAAGCCCTGCTGGGACAGCCAATGCAGGAGCTGCTTCACAACCACACTATTGCTACAACTGACGAGGACAGAGCAACGGCAGCCAGTGAACTTCTCACCACACAAAACACCAAGCGCAACAAGAGATGGGGAGAGGCAGTTGAGTCAGTTGACTTCACTCACTCGAGCTAACAAGCCTGGTAAGCCATCAACAGGCTCACTGGCCGAGTAAGCTAACCAACACCATGCCCCATCTCGGCAATCTCCATCACAGCGCAACTCATCAACCATGGCAGATTTCCTGGCCCAGATAAAGACTTCATGAGAAAGATCATGTCGGAAGTGAAGGACATCCTCACAGCACTGGGTGCTGACCTCGACCTCTCAAGCTACCTCACAACATAAGAGATGGACATAGCCATAAAATGCTTGAATCCCAACAAAGCTCCAGTGATTGACTACACCCACCCAGAGTTTGTCCTGTATCAGGGCAAAAAGATGAAGAAATGGCTGCATTGCCTCTACAATATGTGCTTCAGGACATCAAGGTTACTTAAATTCTGGTGCCAAGCTTGAACATAGCTCTGGCTAAGCCGAACAAACCACTGGATGACTTGAAAGGATGCAAGCTCATGGAATGTCTTGTCCATTCATGCCTCAATCCAGTCATCGATCCACAATTACTGAAGGAGCAAGCTGGCTTTGAATGTGGGAAGTCCACCACTTACCAGGTGGCCCTGATCACCCAGTATATCGAAAATGTATTCCAATGAGCTGAAAATCCGATATCATGCTCATCTACCTGACCGCTTCTTATGACACTGTCTGGCACAGTGTATTCCATCTTAAACTGCTGCAGACCATCCTGGACTCTCATATGGTGACCTTCATCATGGAAATGCTTAACCAATTAGAGCTTTACTCTCTGCACCAGTGATGGTCAACAGAGCACACTGAGACAGCAAAAGAAGGTGTCCCACAGGGTTCAGTACCTGCCCTGATGCTATTTAACATCTATATCTATGATATCTCGGTCACAGTGGTCAAGAAGTACGGATATACTTGTAACAACTGAAGTTCTTAGTGGACACTATCTTATTTGTGGTCAAAATTGTAGTATGAACTTATAGATGTCCCATGATATTACCTCACAGGATGTATGAGGCAGACTTGTATATATATATTGACCCTGACACCATTGTATTGTTCTGTTGTGTTGGAATTGAAAAGAATAAGATTTGTTGAACTGCTAAGAGTGTTTCATTGGTAGCAGAGAATGGTTCTAAGTAAGAGACCTGCAGTATGGCAACAGACAGACATGCCAGTGTTCCCAAACCACTTGCAACTGGAGATGCTAGTGAATGGTTTACAAGATTTGAGATCTGTAGTAAAGCAAATGAATGGGAAAATGCAAAGATGGCCCTGAAGCTTCCAACATTACTGGAAGGAGAGGCACTAGCAGTATGGCTAGACCTAGCAGAGGGCAAACAGGCTGACTATAAGGTGGCCAAGGAAAAACTAGTGGAAAAGATGAAGCCCATGGGATTTGTAGCACTTGAGGAATTTCATAAGAGGAAGATGCAACCTGGTGAGGGTGTGACCATGTTCTCTTACAACTTGAAGAAGCTACTGAACCAGGCAATGACTAATCTTGATCCAGCAGCAAGGGAACAACTGCTCCTGTATCAATTTCTGGCATGCTTACCACCGTCTGTTAGCAGGCAGATTTGAGCAACTGGTGAGGCGAGGGCTAGGGCTAGGGCAAGGGCTAGAGAGTGCCTGCTTACTAATGGCAATCAGTGAACAGGAGCACACAGCTGCAATACCTGAGGATCTACAGGAGGATCCTAGTGAACTCCAGCAATTGCATAAGCAAGTTCAAGACCTTACTGAGCCTGTGGCTGCACTAACCACACAGAGACACGATGAACATAAGCAACAACCCTATAGATGTTGCTTCAAATGCAAGCCAGCCAGGACACTTACAAAGAAATTGCACTTGTCATGGAAGATTACACCTGCCAGATGGACATCTGGTATGCTTTAATTGCAATCGGCCAGGACACCTTGTTAGGAACTGCCATCAGGGAAATGACGGAGGGGCACCCGTATTGGGCTACCGGGGTCCCAACACCAAGTGAGCCCTCCAGATGCTAGCATCATCACTGTTGCTACTGTAAAGACTAAAGCAGCAGTTATCTTTGGGGCTATCTGTGGCACTCAAGTAGAAATGGTGCTTGACTCTGGATCATTTGTGTCATTAATACAACAAGGAGCAGTCCCCTATGACCCTAGCAATATCAAAACCTTACCTGAAGTTAGAAAACGACTTGTTACTGCAGCAGGAGAGCACCTACCAATTGCTGGACACATAAGGGCTCCAATATAACTAGGTACGTTGCAACTGATGCATGACTTCATTGTTGTGAAAAATTTGGTTGCACCTGTGATATTAGGGGTTGACTTCTTGTGCACAAATAGTCTCATCCTGGACTTTACCACTACACCAGTCACAGTTCATCACAGCAATAAACATCTATCACAAGGTATCCCCAAATCATCAGGTACTCAAGAACAGTTGTTTTCAATGTTTGAAGCTGCCAACAAAAAAAGAGCAAGATATGTGCAATCAAGGCACTGGAGGACCCAAGAACAGACATGATCGAGGAATGTGCAGTCCCAAGATTTCGGGACAGTAAATGCTATGACTATCCTGAGTGTGCAACCTCTCAACTCAATACTGTCCTTCATGACTGCCAAGATTTGTTTAGAAAAACACCAGGTGTGACCCAGGCAGCATATCACCACATACCAACCACGGGAATTCCTGTTAAAGTACCACCAAGATGAATTCCAGTACACTACCACCAAGAAGTCAACCAATTGATCCAGGAAATGCTACACCAAGGTATCATAGAAGAAGAGAGCAATAGTCCTTGGATGGCACCAGCTGTTATTGTAAGAAAAAGTCTGGTTACATCAGGTTGTGTATAGACTACAGGGAATTGAACAAGCAGACAACCAAGGATACCTACCCTCTTCCACTTCCTGATGAAGTGCAAGACAGTCTTGCAGGATCTACCATTTTTTTCACATTGGACCTGCAAAGCGGTATTGGCAAATGCCAGGACCAGGTATGGGTCTCTTTCAATTCTGCATAATGACTTTTGGACCGACAGGTGCACCAGGCTCGTTTCAGCATCTAATGGACAAGATCCTCCGAGGCCTACCCTATGTCATCATCTATTTGGATGGTATTCTCATACATTCAGCAAACGAACAACACAAGCGACACCTGAGAACTGTCTTTGACCATCTGAGACAAGCGGGTCTGATACTCAAAGGTAAGAAGTGTCGTATAGGAATGTCAAAAGTCTGTTACCTGGGACATATTTTCTCTGCATCAGGGATGGCACCAGATCACACTAAGATCAAATCAGTTTGTGATTGGCCAGTACCAACCACTGTTTAGGCTATGTCAATTCCTTGGTCTAGCCTCCTATTACCGCCGTTACATCCACAAGTTTGCTGATATTGCAGGGCCACTACACCAGCTGACTCAGAAAGGAATCATGTTTGAGTGGACATCAGTATGCAACAAGGCATTTGGCACACTCAAAGAATAGCTTACTCAAGCACCTATCCTCTTATATCCCCAATTCCACCACAGTGCAAGCAAATTTACCTTACAGACTGATGCTAATGCATCAGGAATGGGAGCTGTGTTAGAGCAAGTGGGCTATGTTGTTGCATATGCTAGTCGTACCCTGACCAAGTCAGAAAGAAACTACAGTGTGATCCAAAAGGAGAGCCTTGCAGCTCTCTATGCTATGAAACAATTTCGGCACTACCTTTTAGGATGGCCATTCACCCTTGTCACAGACCATGCTCCATTGCAATGGCTATCAGCCCAGAAGATGGAAGGGTTGCTTAGTCAGTGGGCACTAGCTATCCAAGAGTATGACTTTGTCATTCAATATCGGAAAGGTATCCTCAATGGTAATGCTGATGCTCTGTCATGCTCTGAGACTGCAGCAGGTCAATGTGCTGTGACAATCACTATATCACATACTTCAACAGAACACCTCAGACATGCTCAATTGGTGGATCCGATCATGAAATGACTTGGCCATGCTCTTCCAAAATCTAACAAATGACCCAGCCTTTCAAAACCTTTCTGGTGTAAACCTCCACTCAGACGACACAGACAACTGTGGTCCCAACTGAAGATAGTTGATGGTGTTATCTGCAGAGAGTATGCACCAGGCCCAACTTCAGAGATTAACGTCCCACAATACTGCAGAGTAATCACATTTTTCCTACTGCTGGACACCAAGGAATAGAAAAAACACTGAATCATATCAGACAGGTTGCTTACTGGGTAAACATGGCACAGGAAGTGGACAAACACTTTCGGGTATGCACTAATTGCCAACAAGCTAAACTCAGTCTTCCACAGCAAGCATCAATCACAAACATACCTATAGGAAGACCATGGCAAGTGATAGCAGTTGACATACTGGAGGTCCCAGTTTCATCACATAACAATCGTTATTTTGTTGTAGTGCAATACTACTTCACAAAGTGGGCGGCAACAATTCCCATGAAAGACCAGACAGCAGAGCACATCACCACTGAACTAGTCAAATTATTTTCCACATTTGGTATGTCAGAAATTGTGCACTCTGATCAAGGCCGTAACTTTGAAAGCACCATCTTGCGGCAAACACTACAGGCCTTTGATTTTGACAAGACACATACCACAGCATACCATCCTCAATGCGATGGGATGATTGAATGATTCAACCAATCACTGCTGTAACTGCTCCAAATTTATGTGGAAAAACAATGGGACTGGGAATGACACCTTCCACTAGTGCTCTATGCGTATCACTCTGCAGTACACAGCTCTACTGGCATCTCTCCATTCTATCTCATGTTTGGGAGACATCCTAAACTGCCTGCATCGTCTCCGGATTGTAATGCATTTGATGTGGGTTCCTACCAAGCTTAATTACAGGTAACAATGGCAGAATTACAGGACATTGTTGATGCTCATGTTACACAGTCAGCAGAGCACCAAAAGGAATTGTATGACAGACATTCCAAGATAAGATTATTTCATGAAGGTGATCCTGTTTGTCTGTCTGTTCCTACAGCTGGGAAGCTAGATCCTAAGTGGGAGGGAAAGTGGGTTGTCAGGAGCATCAAAACTCCTATCACCTTGGAAATAACAGATGGAGATCGAACTAGAGTTGTACATGTCAATCATTTACAACCTCGGATTTAACCTCAGACAGTTAATAAGAATCCAGTAGTTCCAATCCCATCACCTGGAATTTGGAGTGCACCACAAGTTGAGCATATATTTATGCCAGAGAATACACCAGGAATTGAACATCGATATCCCCGATGTGAACGACACCCTCCAGCTCACTATGGTTATGCTAGCAATTGAAGCTCGAGGTCGAGCTTTGAATGGGAAGAGCGTATGTAACAACTGAAGTTCTTAGTGGATACTATCTTATTTGTGGTCTAAATTGTAGTATGAACTCTATAGATGTCCCATGATATTACCTCACAGGATGTATGAGGCAGACTTGTATATATATATATATATATATATATATATTGACCCTGACACCATTGTATTGTTTTGTTGTGTTGGAATTGAAAAGAATAAGATTTGTTGAACTGCTAAGAGTGTTTCATATTGATCCAATATGGAAAGCAGTGGGTGATGATTGAAAAGGGGCTCACCATGGATATGAACATCCTGTCCTCATATCTCCACAGGAATATGAAGCTCAGAGTTGGAAAGATCCTGTCCTCGGTATTCCATCTGAACAACCATTAGGCAAAACACGAGCTGAAAGTCAGTGTCAACGACTGCCCACTCCAGTTTAAGGCCACACCAATACACCTTGTAGTTAAATTAGACTACTCCTTGATGTATCACCATCACGTCGAAAAGTTAGCCTACTCCACAAGTTCATTAACAAACCTGACAACGTCCAGGGTACTGAACTACCATGAAAGTAATGGACCATGTTCAACTGCCTCAGAATTGGTTTAGGCTGTTTCTCTACCAGTATGATAAACTGGGGCCTGAGGGGTTCTGCCAAATATGACTGTGGTCACCCAGAACAGAGAGTGCATCATATCATTGAGGCCTGTCCACTCTACCAACCATCCAATGTTTAGCACGGATTAGTGGAACTGGACTATGACACAAGAATCTGGCTTGAGACAACTGAGCTACAGATTTGAAGGTGAGAGGCATAGGAAAGAAAGAAAGACTTACTGTCCTTTCAATACAGTTGCCCCATTAGTCAGCCTGAAATGACCAATGTTTGGTAGTTTAGCCAACCACACCCAAAATATGGCAAATTAAAAAAAATAACCCCACTACAACATTCAGACACTATTCTATTCTTTGATACTCATTCCATTCTGTAGCTTCAAAGTTAAAGGAATGTATACCATACATGCACACACCCACACTGATGCATGCACCCACCCATGTATGCATCCACACACAATGCAAATGCAAAAAATGCAAATTATCTACCTGCCATGACACAGTCATGTGTACCTGACATAGCCAGAGTGTCTGTGCAGTAAGCAGGCACTATGAGCCAGTGCGAGAAAACTCTTGGAGCTAGGCTAGGAGCTTTCAGGAGGACTAACCAAGACTCTCAGCTTGTGGGTGTGGGTACCCAAAGTTCCACCTCGATCCCTAGTTGATGGCCAAGCCATGACCAGTGAATTTGCACCCCAGAAATTTCAGTCCCCATCAGAGCTGGGTGGACTGGTGTGGGAACATTCTGTCAAGGTGGGTTTGAACTGACAACCATGGGGTTGTTAGTTCAAGAGAATAACTACTCAGTCTGCCACACACATGCATGCACACACACATGCACAAACAGGACCACATGCAGGTAAAAGTTGCAATTTTGGTCCTTCGCTGGACTACTATGAGTGTGTAGGACACTTTTGCTGAGAAAATGGGATGCCTTCAATGAGTGCATGCACCTGGGGTCACAGTTTTCTTCAAGAAAAAAAAATAAAGGATTATTGGACTTTGTCCCTTCCTATGCCTTCCCCTATTTGATCAATGAAATGAAGAAAAAGAGTAAAACTAATCAACCTCAACTTTTGGTAAAGACCTGCGAACCCTGGAGTTATAAAAATATGGACACCCAAAATGAAATCATTCCAAAACAAAACAAAACAAAACAAAAAAAAAAACCCAACAAAACAACAAGGCTGGAGATTTCCGACCAAAAACCCACTCACTTATGATTTAATGTTTAACTCAATCGTGGGTAACAAAAATTATTATTTTTTTAATTAAAAAAAAAGAAGAAAAAAGAATAAACAAATAAATAAAATTATAAAAAAGGAAAAAACTCAACCATGACCAGGAGTTGAACCAGGGACCTCAGCACTGGTGATCAGATGAAGTTGCATAACAAAAACAAGAAGAATGAGAACAAGATTCGGAGAGAGAAGAAGATAGCCTCTATGTGGCCTCTCCTACAAGTAGCCTTAAGTGGAACTAATGTCTTCACCACATCTACAGACTGCATATATATATGGACATAGCTTTGCGTCCTTGTCAGGACGGGCGACAATAGTGCCATCAAAAGTCCAGGTTTAGTATTACTGCAGCTCAATGTTGAGGGCTTCACCATCACCAAGCTCAACATTGTCCAACAAATCATCAAGAAAAACAACATGACTATTATTCTGTTACAGGAAACACATGCGGATAGCAAGAAGTTCTTGAAGCTTCCTGGGTTATCGCTGACTACACACACTGCAGACAAACATCATGGCATAGCTACCATGTCCGAACTGATATCCCTTGGACAGCCGTAGCACAATCTGCAGATGATGCTGAGATAGAGTGGACAAGAATTAAAGTGAAAGACACCACCATTGTCAACATCTACAAGCCACCTCCAAGCAAGCTGCTTCATACTTCACTACGCTGGTGACTTCAACTGCGAACACACAGACTGGGCATACAAGAACTCCAATGAGGATGGTGACTCCCTGGTGGAATGGGCTTCTTCCATTGATGCTACACTTCTATACAATCCAAAGGAACCATGCATCTTCTACTCAGTAAGCTGGGATAATTACACGAATCCAGACCTGGCCTTTGCAAAATGTCAAAATGGCGAGCTGCTCCCAATAAGATGCATTCTGGACAGATTTCCTCAGTCACACCATCAATCCTCGCTGATTATTATCCCATCGCTAGTTCAGCCTGTTAAAGGTAAAAGCATCAAGAGGTGGAACTTCCAGAAAGCAAACTGGGAAGGCTTCACACAATATACCAACAATGCTTCTGCTGGCCTCCAACTTCCACTCTCTACCAACCTGAACAGTGCTTATGAATTGTACAGCAAGATACTGCTAGCTGCTGCCAAGAAAAGCATACCTCGAGGTATACGCATATGACTTGGCCATTCTACTTTGCAAGCAATTCTGGAAAGCAGCAGAAGAGGGCCTCAATGAAGACATGGTGACCCTGTCAACATACTTCAAGAAATGGCACCTCAAGCTTAGCCTGGGCAAGACTACATCTTCATTGTTCCACCTTAACAACAGGGAAACATCCCACAAGTTGAACATCATAGGCGACAAAGCCAGACTACAGTTTCAGTCTGTCCCCATATATCTGGGTGTAAAGCTGGACAGAACGCTGACCTTTAAATAACATCTGGAAAAAGTCAAAGCAAAGACCACAAGTTGTGTTGCTCTGATACGCCACCTTGTTGGAACCAAATGGGGAGCTGCAACAAAGATGCTGCGTACCTCTACCAAGGCTTGGTGTTCTCGGCTGTGGAGCACTGTACCCCAGTTTGGAGTCATCATCATGTCAAAAAACTGGATGTCACCCTCAATAGTACCCTGCGAACTATCTCTGGTACTCTACAAGCCACCCCAGTAAACCAGCTGCCCATTCTTGCTGATATTTCCCCAGCCTCCATCAGAAGAGAAGCTGCCACTCTGGCACTCTCCAGAAAGGCATAAAAGAGTGAATCACATCTCCTCCACAAGATAATCACAGAGAGGCCACATTGTGCATACATCAAATCCCAACATCCCTTTGCCACACATGCCCATAAGCTCCTTGCAACATCAGCAGACGTCTCCAAGGTCAACTGGATCAAGACAAATTGGAGTGATCAATGGACCTCTTCAGAACCATCCAGGCTGCATCGCTTTGTCAAAGACCCAGAAAACATCCCCTGACAGAATGTATCATGGAAGCGGTGGACAACCCTCAATTACTTGAGGATGGGTGTTGGATGGTATGGTGCAGCAATGAAGAGCTGCAGTCTGGTGGACAGTGGATCCTATGGCTGTGGGGAACCAAGCCAGACAGTAGAGAATGTCATCAAAAACTGCTCCATACATTGACCATTACATGGCAAACAAGGACTGATTGACCTGGACAATGAAATACTGAGCTGACTTGCATCAACAGAGCTCCAACTCAAAATGACTTATGACAGAAGAAGAAGAGAACATTCCCAAGAAAGCAACATTTAGACTCCGAGAACTTGTTAAAGTTCTTTGGTAAAAAAAAAAACAGGAAATTTCATATAAAATCTGGAAATTTGGTATAAAATCGATAAGTCACTTGCATCAAGTCAGGTACAAAACATAGTAGCCAAATTAAATAGTTCAATGTAGTACAAATCCATAAGAATTTTAGAAAATTGTCCCTATATTTTCGACATAGCTGTTCCTAACAGTCTGCCTGAAATGGTACAGCCACCAAAACACAATCATGATTCACCTATACAGTTAAGAAAACCTGGAATCATGTATTCCATTAACCAACAAAAATAATACCCCTAATTCAGGATTGAACAACAAAACTTAAGAAAGAAGTAGGAAGGGGAAAAAAAGGAAAGGATTGACAGGAATAAAAAAGGAAAAGACAAGACAATACTGTCAATTAGGTTTAATTATTATTACAATCACAATGATCAAGTCAAGTTATTTCTATTAAATTTCACTTGGTCTTGGGTTAGAAAAAATTTCAATGAAAAAGGGCAAACTGCTATTCTAGCAAACGATGTAGTTTAAATGCTATACTGAAATATGTATATGCTAGATTAATATTTAATCTTCTTAACTAGTATCCAAAAAGTACTCCATTATCAGTGTTAGATCCAGGGGGGAGGGGGAAATTCAGCCTGTGCTTTCCCCACCCCTCCCCCACCTTTCTCCCGAAATAAAAAATAAACCAGGAAATTCCAGAAGGCACAAAAACTGGCAAGAAATTCCACAGAAGCACATAAATTACAGCTGCAACAATTTCTACCAGCACTGACCAGACAGCCAACTTTTCTTGTGCAACTGAAGGGTCAGAAATAATTGATGGGGTGAGCAGTAAAACATAGCATTTTCAAGGAAAAGAAACCTTAGCAATCACTCTAAGCAGCTGCACAAGAGTTGCTTGCAGTGGATGATTTGGAAAAAAATTTTATGTAGAATTCTATGCTAAAATTTCAAAAACTTCATTGTTCAGCACAATATATATAGCTTGGTGCTTGCACATCCCAGGCTCAATGAAAGTTGTTCAAAGTTCCCCTTCTGCTATTTGGTGGAACCACCACTGTAGTCATTCCACCTTAGTTATTCCTAAGTAATTTTTCAATGTTAATTATTCCAAGCTGGTGAAATAATTGTCTTCATAGTTTATCCATTATTCTTCTTGGTGGTATATAAGTAAAAAAAAAAAAAAAAAAAAAAAAAAAAAAAAAAAAAAAAAAAAAAAAAAAAAAAAAGAAAGAAAAAACATTCCCCCCCCCTATTTTTGCTATTTTAAAAATGGGGTGTTGTTTTAACCCTTTACCATGAAAACTTGGAGTTGGAGGGACAGACAGACAGACTAGCCTTGATAATCAGACAATATATCATCTGATCCAAAAGCAGTTCATGAGAAAGGGTCTGATACAACACTGTACTAGGTTTTGTTTTCACTAAATCCATCATTTTGGATGGCATTTAAGAAGAACCATAATTTTTGTGGGTATCCTTTCACCACTGAAAAGATTATTCCACTTTAAATAAAATGATTCGCTTTCATATCACTCACTAGCACTTAAAATAAGTTTATAACCTCATATTAAAAGTGCACCACAAGTGCCATAGCTCCCAGATGCAGCATACACTAAACATTCCAATCCCTGGAGATGAAAATTAGGGAGACTTTTGCTAAAGAAAATATTTGAGCTACAATTTACCAGACAAAGAAGTCAGCACATGAGGGAGGGGGGTCATTTCCCACTCCACATTGAATTGTTTTGAAAATTATGTTTATTGAAATGTGGTACTATTCACTTCATTTTGCAGTATCATGACTGATTTACAGGCCAGTTATGATAGTTTGCTTCCTGTCTATAGTGGATACATTTCCGGCTATATGTACATCCCTAGTCTCAGTAACTTACTTCCTAGAGCTCTGTGCAGTGCACCCAAGACTTGGCCATTAGCTCTGCTCCAGTTGGCCAATGCAGTACACCCTTATTGAATAACCATGGGTGGGCTTTAGGAGGTCCAAAAATAAGGAATTCAATGTTAACTAAATATATAGGTTAAATGCTCATTTCATTATTGGAACATGCTCAAGGTCAAAAGATTTTCAAAATGTGGTTATGCCATGGTAGCACCTCCAGGAGCAAAATCAAGTGACCACATACACAAACATCAGATTAGTAGAGATATTGTGTTGCAGGTTCATTACTTATTTTTTGCAAATAATTTGAAAAAAGAAATGAATTGTTTTCCCAAAGGACTCCTTCAGAATATGTTTATTTTGTAACTACCACAGCTGGTATGGGCTTTGACTAGGTTTGAATCCAAGACATGGTACCAAACTTACTATATGGTCTCTGTCACAACACCCATAACTGAGCTTAGAGACTTATCCAGATCCAAATTAGAGCCAAATTCTCTCTCCATTTCTCATATCAAAGAAAATAGTCTCCTCTGTGCATTACTTGGGTGAATTGTCAAATCTGACTATATATATTTTTTTAATTTGGAAGATTACCAGGCAAATGCTCCTAGATCATATCCATACTGTGATTATCAAAGTTAAGCAGTTCTGTCTATTACCTCTGGTTGTTCTGAAGTGTGGTCAGTGTCCCACATTCACACTCTTAAAGTTATGATTCAGAATTTTTACTTGGCATTTAAAATTAGGGAGAATTTAATCAAATTAAGGAGGAAGATAGATCTGCCAGTAAATGAGGGAGTGACTCACCCTTTTCCTCCCCACTGGTGGTTTAGGAAGTAAAGGATCTGTCTAGGAGACTACAGACAGACAGACTGGCAGAGGACAGATAGAGGGACAGAATTGTGTGAGAGTTTTGATAAAAATTCTATGGGGTGGTGGATGAGAAAGATGAAAATTGTCTGCTGTGGCCAATACTGTATGTGGTTTGGATGCTAAATGTAATCTCTGTATTACAGTTTTGGTAATGATTTTTTTTCTTGGCAACTGAAAAAAGCAATGATTTTGAGCAATTTTGTAGCGTGCACTCAGTGAAACAGCGGTCACGACAGACTAAAAAAATTAAAAATTTTTTTTTTACAGATTTCAGAATGCTTGTGAACTCACTGCTCAGTCTAAGCGAGACCCTTTACCCTGCCAGACAGTTTGTGGTTCGGAAGGTAAAGGGTCTAGTTAGTAAGACAACGTGAGCTTCACCCGCCGGCCGCCTCGGGTGATCTGGTGATGGTGATGAAAGGAGTCCCAGATGTACATTGGAATGCAGGTAGTAAAGTGTAAGGTCACGCTAGATAAAGTGCACTTTAATAGTAATGGAGGAAAAAACAACAGCGAAGGAACTAGATACCTGGATATCCCGCTTAAGGGTGTGCAAACAGCTTGATGAGAAAGAAGTGAAACTACTGTGTGCGAAGGTAAGGACGGGTTGCGGGTGTAATTAGGGGTTGCTTGGTGTAATTAGGGGTTGCTTGGTTTGTTCCCGAATATTCATGCTATTTGGGGTGGAACCAGTGGTGCAATTAGTTATTATAGCTGGTTGTCGGATGTATTCATGGAGTAGTACAGATTTAGCTGAATTATGATCAAAGCGTCTTCTTCCACAGTGGCTGTAAAGGTTTGGCTTCTGTTTATTATCTTGTTGAACAAGATTAGGCTTAATAATTTACTTTGTGGGCTTGGATTTCCATCAATTTTTTTGCATCCAATAAGTCCCCAAGTATTATTTATTTTAACTCCATGTTATGGAAGGAAATAAGTATTGAAAACTTTTCCAACAGATGAAATAGTCTGGGAGTAGTCTGGGTAGCCAGACCCTTCATCCTCTAAACCATCAGCGGGGAAGGAGTGCTGCTGGTCTAACTCTGTATTTGGTTTTGTTTGTGTGTACGCTGCATCTTTGCATCTTGAAGCTATGGCACATGCACTGCCTTTAAGTGTGAGGTCATAAACTTTTTAAATTGCCCTTGAATAATATGAAAGCAGGTTATTTCATTTAAAGTGGAATAATCTCTTTCTACATGAATAAGTGGTGAAAGAACAAGGGCACTCACGCAATTTTTAGTTTTAGTTCTGTGCATGTCATCTGTCAAAACGATGGATTTAGTACAAACAAAACCAAGTACTGAGTTGTACCAGACCCTTTCTCACGAACTTCTTGTGGTTCAGAGGGTAAAGGGTCTTGCTAGCGAGGCTAGTCTGGGAGGACTATTTGCTTGTCATGGTGGTAGAGCTAACTATTAAAGCTTTTACTTTGTAAGATGCCAATCACCAATCACCAATTAACTGATAGCAGATTTGTAGTTTTACTAGCACTATGTTTAGTTCATTTCTTCGTTTGTAAAGTTTTGCGTCTTCTGAAGACCACTATTCCACCCTTATAACAGTGGAAGGAGAGAGAGAGAGATTCTTTAAAGGTGGTGCTATTGCTTTTATTAAACACTCCTAATCCCCAATGGCCCAGCAGTGAATTCTTACTTACTTTTTATTAATAGTAGTTACGCTTTGTCCAACTTGGGATTAATTGCAGCTTCTGGACTGCTCCTTGGGCTTGATGTAGATTTAACTAGCTCCTTAGCAAGTTACATTACCCTGTGGCCAGAGAGCAATTGCTCGTGTGTGTGTGTGTGTGTGTGTGTGTGTGTGTGTGTGTGTGTGTGTGTGTGTGTGTGTGTGTGTGTGTGTGTGTGTGTGTGTGTGTGTGTGTGTGTGTGTGTGTGTGGTGTGTGTGTGTGTGGTGTGCGCGTGTGCGTGCGTGCATGCATGCGTGTGTGTGTGTGTGTGGCACTGTGGGTGCATGTGTATCGTAAGGCCAGTAGAACTATTATGGTGGTTCATTCTCAGCCTATTATAATTGACATGATTATGATTGGCTGAGAGTGGACAGCCATAATAGGAGAGGCTATTTTCATGTGTAGGTAGAGAGAGGCAGCCAAGTGGTAACTAGGTAGCCAGCACTGTGATCACATCTTTATAATAATTAAATCTTCCATATGTTGTGTGGGCATCTTCTGGGAGATGAACTAATTAGGTCCTCACACAAGCCAAGCTGGTCTTGTCATGCTATCATAAGTAATGTGTTGGTCTGCTAACCTACCCAGTTCAGGATAAACTGCAAAAATTTTTCCTGGGGAGGGGGGGGGGGGGGGGGGGGGGATGAAATATTAATGGCACAGACTATTTTCATGGGGAGCACGTTCTAGGCGGGTCTGGGGGTATGTTTCCAATGGAAAAATTTGGAAACTAGGTACTCTGTGAATTCTGGTGTATTTTTGGTTGCTATAACTACTTTATGTACTAGAGCTATATTTCATAACTGCTGCTGCATCTAACATGACATCTTACTTTTGGTTGGGGGGGGGGGGGGGAACACCAGGTAATTCCTCAGGTAATTCCTCAGGTAATTCCTCAGGTAATTCCTCTGTATGAAGCACTGCAATTCATGCCTAGTCCCAGTTTACTGAGAGATTACTCTGTTTACTGAGGCCAACATTTGCAGTGCATTTGTGGTTGCTCTTTATCATCTCAGTAAAACAAGTGCCTCAGATCATTGATTAATCATAACCTCATCCTTTTTAGGAGATTTTAAGCTAGAGCTTGAACTGGGAGAAATGGCGATTTATTACATTTGGTAAAAGTGGTCAAAGCAGATGATATATGTATCAGTATAATGAATGCAAGTTATGAATAAAACGTGTGAGTGTGTGTGGTTAGTAGCCCTCGTTCTGGCTGGAGAGGAAACAAAATTTGTTTAAAAAAAACAGCCCGGATACATAAATTGTATAAGTGTGATAATGCAGTTCTTGTGGATTAATATAGGTTTGTGAATGGTAAAGTTAACTCTGATACTTCTGTTCATGAGGAAGTCGTAATAACTGTCTGTGCAGAGTGGCTGTACTATACTATTAGTGCAGAGTGGCTGTACTATACCATTAGTGCAGAGTGGCTGTACTGTACCATTAGTGCAGAGTGGCTGTACTGTACCATTAGTGCAGAGTGGCTGTACTGTACCATTAGTGCAGAGTGGCTGTACTGTCGTCAGTGCGGAGTGGCCGTACTGTACTGTCACTGCAGAGTGTTGTACTGTACTGTTACTGCAGAGTGGCTGTACTGTACTCTCAGTGCAGAGTGGTCGTACTGTACTGTCAGTGCAGAGTGGTCGTACTGTACTGTCAGTGCAGAGTGGTTGTACTGTACTGTCAGTGCAGAGTGGCTGTACTGTACTCTCAGTGCAGAGTGGCTGTACTGTATTGTCACTGCAGAGTGTTGTACTGTACTCTCAGTGCAGAGTGGCTGTACTGTACTCTCAGTGCAGAGTGGCTGTACTGTACCGTTTGTGCAGAGTGGCTGTACTGTACTGTTTGTGCAGAGTGGCCATACTGTACTGTCACTGCCGAGTGGCCTTCGGTGTTGACTTTACCATGGGTTGATGAAGCACCTCCTGCTCACATTAAGATATGCAGGCCAGTGAATTGGAATAGACTAATATTCACATGCAAGATTGGCTTCACAGCCCACCCAACTTTCAATTCTGGTAAAGGGTTTATTTTTTGTTGGCTAATTTGAAGAAATTCCTTTCTCCATGTGCCAGCACAAAATGGTGCAGTAGGTCATGGGTCACTGGTCCATACCTCAATGTGCTAGCTTTAGATACGGCTTGGGGATAAATTTGCTTGAATAATTGCAGAGTCCAAAATGCAGAGCACAAAATGCAGGCGGTCATTGGTCAATTACTGTGCAAAATAGTAAATTGACTGAGTAAAACTTCACTTGCAAAGCCACAGCCTGACCGACCAACTTTGCCACCACCAGGGGCAGGGTGTCTATAGAGAGTCTGGGGGCTAACAAGTCTAAAGAGCCTATTAAAAGGATTGCAGTGGCAGTGGGTGTGCTATGCAAGATTACCGAATCCTTTGTCTTGAAGTTATTATTCTTTATTTCCAGTGGAAACACTGGGTGAAATCACAGCATACGGATGTAGATAACATTGTACAGCAGTTTCTCAAAATGACCCATTCAACAATGTAGTATTAAGGAATCTCTTATTTTCCTTGTTAGAAAGGAATTTGATTAAAACATTAGAAGAAGGCCAACTGAAACACGAGATGATGGAACTGTCTTCTAGATTGTACCAACCCAATATGCCACCACCAAATACAGAAGTAGCTCTGATGACACAGACAACTCTGATGGTGAATATTAGGATACACAATTAATCTTTTAAAAATAAAATGAGCTGATTTACTGGCTCATTGTCCAGAAGTGTACATTTCTGCATTCTCTGGGAGGCCTCAGTGGATCACTTCCCTCACATCAGGACAACCCATCCTCATTCTGAAAGCACTGGTTGCAATTACAAAGCGTAAAGCAGATGGGGAAATGAACTGTTGTAAAAATTTCTTTTTCACAAAAGGATGTGTGCAGTGCGACTAGAATTCACGCAAAAGAGATAGGGTCTCCCAGTTCTAGTACAACTTCTCCAAGAGGTGATTTCCCAGGTTCAGTGCAACATTCTCCAGGAGGTGATCTCCCAGGTCCAGTGCGACATTCTCCAGGAAGTGATCTCTCAGGTCCAGTCCAATATTCTCCAAGAGGTGATCTCCCAGGTCTGGTGCAACATTCTCCAAGAGGTGATCTCCCAGGTCCAGTCCAACATTCTCCAGGAGGTGATCTCCCAGGTCCGGTGCAACGTTCTCCAAGAGGTGATCTCCCGGGTCCAGTGCAACATTCTCTAAGAGGTGATCTCCCAGGTCCAGTCCAACATTCTCCAGGAGATGATCTCCCAGGACCAGTGCAACATTCTCCAGGAGGTGATCTCCCAGGTCCAGTGCAACATTCTCCAAGAGCATGAAAATACAAGACGAAATATATAGCAATAATATCTCAATAAGTATGATAAAGTATTGTTGCAAGTCTCATATTTTGATCACTAATTAGTGTCGTTACTTTATAGGTTGGAATGTTTCATGGATATCCTCTCGGTTTGTGCGATACAAAATATGTAATGTTACTTCTTTAGTGGTGGAATGTACACACAGCAGGTTACACACACTTACACTTAAATTTGAAGTTCCTAGTTGACCAAGTGGCAATGGCAGGTAGTGTCATTACGCTAACACTTTCGGGGACAGGCTCCTTATTCCCCCAAGATGAGGGAATGCCATCCTGAAAGTGCGAGTACTAAGATATTCAACAATGAAACGAATGTTGAAATGACCTATCTTCATTGCTTGGCTACCAAAATTTTTCTCTAACTCTCAACCTCTGAAAGTGCCGCACTCAGTATTGTAATTCTGGACACCTAAGACTTCACCCATTGAACTTATTTTCTAGCACACTTAACCCTCAAGTCCATTTCAGAAATATATGTAATCAAATTCTCTGTCATTTATTTGTGAGAAACGATTCCTTCATACAATCTTATATTATTGCTAGCAGACATACTCAGCGTTGCCTGCAGTATAATGAGCAGGCCCTTCTATGTGGTGCCAAAAAATGGCCACAATAAAACACTTGAGTGGCATTTCTTTTACTCATGCACACACACAATGCACACCGGCCCAATTCAACAGTCATACTAGCATGTACTAATTATGTTGTTGTGCCCCACTGTATGACCCCTCCCCCTCCTCCTCCCCCAGGCACAAGAGATCCTGGCCCAGGAATCTAATGTACAGGAGGTCAAGTGTCCTGTGACTGTGTGCGGTGATGTCCATGGACAGTTCCACGACCTCATGGAATTGTTCCGTATTGGCGGCAACTCCCCTGACACAAACTATCTGTTCATGGGAGACTACGTGGATAGAGGGTACTATTCTGTGGAGACAGTATCTCTCCTCGTTGCTCTGAAGGTCAGTAGGGGACACAGGTGGGGGACACAGGTGGGGGACACAGGTGGGGGTTGAGTGTGTGACTTGTCTCCAGGGAGATGCCCTCCTCAATGCTATATGTGTTGATTGATTGTCCATGGCAGGACTGATAAGAATGCAGTCACACACACACACACACACATGCACGCACGCACGCACGCACGCACGCACGCACACACACACACACTGTAGTCTAGTCTGTGTTGCTTACATCCAACGGCTGACCAACATGTGACAGCATGAGTGTCTATTGGCAAATAGCATAAATAAAAGATAATACTATTTGGGAGAAGGCAAAGTTGTTAGTCTATTTAATATTGTTGTTCAACAGTCCTAGCCACTGTTCCGCTGGTTCACCCTCTATTTTAGTAATACACACAAAAAAGTTTTTTTTTTGTTGTTGTTAAACTTGTTACAAAAGACCACACAATGGTTGATTTTAGTAAAAGCAATTAAAACTGAAGGCTAGTTCACAGATTGACATTGCACGTCATCACTCAGTGTAATGTCCGGAAAGGAAAGGAAAGAAAACTGCTGCTGGACCTTAGCCCATACATCTCTTTATCTTTTGGCAGAAACATGCCACAAATAGGGACACTTCCTCACAAATTCTATCAGCTATTCTTTATTCATTTCAAAAATTTTTTTTTTTTTGACGATGACATTGCACGTTGATGTTGGAATAGAATTTTTTCTATTCCAACATTCTACCCGCTGTACCATCGTTTGACCTCATTCCTGGTTCACGGAGCAATGCGTTACGATGAGCCATTGTGCGGATGAACACTAAACTGAGCGTCATTCTGTGAACCCGCCTTAAGTTTGTCACATCCACAAATGTAGTACACATTTGTATGCTAGCCAAATAAATATTTTAGGAGAAAGAAATTGATGGGTACAGGTATCCGTTCCATTAACAGCTGCACTAATTAGTGAAGGTCTTCCTTCTGCTTTATTCAGTTGATCCTAGGGTTCATCCTAAGATAGGACATGTGTAGGTTTTATAGACAGGGCTGAGCTGACTAGACCAAACAAGTCTTGTACTCACACACATCAGCAACTCTTACATATCAATAGTGATATAAAATAGAAATATTTGTGTGAATACAGGTTCGCTATCCAAATAGAATCACCATCTTGCGTGGAAACCACGAATGCAGGCAGATCACGCAAGTGTATGGCTTCTATGATGAGTGTCTTCGGAAGTATGGAAACCCGAATGTGTGGAAGTACTATACTGATCTCTTTGACTACTTCCCTCTGACGGCTTTGGTGGATGGCAAGGTGAGTGTGCTCTAGATGGGTGTGGCCTGGTGTATGGAATTAATGTGTGCAGGCTTGCAATGCCTGTTAACACCTCCCCACCCCCGTTGCATATTTTTATTGAGTAGTACATATTTGAAATATTGATAATTAGGCTAGAAATGTGATGTTATCTTAAAAGTGGGAGGAGGGTGGGTTGTTTGAGGGCTTTTTGGTGTCCAAAATATGCCCCTAAAAATTGTCCACTAGACACAAAAATAGTATCTACTTTTCTTCTCTGAGCTCAGACAACTATTGGGAATTGATAAAAGCTGTGTCCAAGATTATCCTTGGTCGAGCAGTATCTCCTATCTGGAAGTAACTTTTGGATTGATTCTTTTGTGAATGCTTGTATATTAGTTTTCAGTATTTGGGTAATATAAAATAGATGTAAATGCTAACATTATTTATTAATCATATCATAAATACATGCAATAGTTCCTAAATAATGTTAGTTTTTCTCTTTTTTTGCCAATTTATAACTGCGATCACTCAACAAAAATGACCTCAATAAATATTTCAAGAATTTAGATACTTAGGTCAAAGTGTTTTTCCTAAATACCATTTTTAGCATTTTTAGTATTTTAGCATTTTTAGCTTTACACGCCTTGAGGGAAAGGTGTGGCCAGATAGAACCCTGTCCATGTTACTGCCAAATGCAGTTGTGTGCGCATACTAAGTTTTGGGTCTGTAGATCCAAGGGTTTGTCTGGCCAAACTGCCTTGGCTGTGTCATTTTTAAACACAGGAAGTGGTGTGACTGTATAGATAACTTAAACTGTTCCCCTGGTGACACTGATTACAAATATATACGGTTGGTGGATCTAACTTAACAGGTTCAAGCGTGAATCTTTACAAACTGACAAATATACCGATTAACTATTCGATCTTTTTAGTATAGATTATTTTTAAAATTATTATTATTTAATTAATTATTATGTACATATTTATTTGGCAAATTTCTGTCCTTCCCCCCCCCCTCCCCAAAGAAAGGTATAAATGGAGCATGTTGTGTATATGCACAACTGTCTCACTGCCACAACAATTGTAGTTGTTACCTGCTCATTGTGGTGGTTGTACAGATATTCTGCTTGCATGGCGGCCTATCTCCCTCCATTGACACTCTGGACCACATCAGATCATTGGACAGGCTCCAGGAACTCCCCCATGAGGTAGGAATTGTGTGTTGTGTCTAAGTAAGGCGCTCCAGGAAGTCCCCCTGAGGTAGAGATTGTCTAAGCAGGGTGTTTTTTTAAAAAGGAATGATTGCTAAGGGGAGGGGGGCGAAATAGAGATGCTGTCTACGAGGGGGGGTGGGCATACATGTGTCAGTGTATATGCATGTAATAATGCTCAAGGGGGCACAAAATCTTCAAGGGGCATCCGCCTTCCCTAAAAAAACCCCTGCACAGTAAGTAAGGTTGTAGACATCTTTTGAAAGTATGACTGCGACATTGGAATGGTTGGAGTGTGTCATATTCTCTGTCTGTTGAAGAGGATGTAGTGTGTCCTATTTTCTGCCTGTTGAAGTGTTCGTAGTGTATCATATTCTCTGCCTGTTGCTGTGATGTCTACAGGGGCCCATGTGTGACCTGCTGTGGTCTGACCCAGATGATAGAGTGGGCTGGGGCATCTCCCCACGAGGGGCAGGCTATACATTTGGACAGGATGTCTCGGAGAACTTCAACCACAGCAATGGACTGACTCTCATCAGTAGAGCACACCAGTTGGTTATGGAGGTAGGTTGGTGTGGTTTTACTTAATGGCATGCATGCAATATGCTAATTTACATGTGATATAGCATGTAGAATTTTGTGAAGTTGTAGACTTATGTATGTACGTACTGGTTCAACTCTTGTTCCAGGTTGTCCTGCACAAGATACTAAGATATAAATTAATTAAAGAGTATGATCGTATTCCCAATGTTGGATAAACTATTTGCAAAAAAAAACAAACATTAAAAAAATTTGCTCTTTTTTTAAAAAAACTTTTGTTGTTTCTTTTTATTTGTTTTGTTGTTTCTTTTTATTTGTTTTGTTGTTTCTTTTTATTTGTTTTGTTGTTTCTTTTTATTTGTTTTGTTGTATGTGTTTTCATTTTTTTAAATTTTTGTAATTTTATAAAAATTTTATCATTTTTTTTTTACATATGTATTTTCAACCACAATTGAACTATTTTTATTTGTATTTAGTAAAACTATAAAGTATTAAAAATTGCAATTGTAAGTATCTTCTAATCAAATTCACTTTTAATTCTTTATGTTGACGAGTGACGTAGTTGACATAGGTCTGGGTCTAATTATCCTTATGACAATGCACTTACATGCTCCAATAAGTGATGGCAATTTAGTAGGGCTACCATATTTACAGATTCAAAAAGAGGACATTTTGAGAGGGGGAGGGGGTATTATATTTTACTGGTGAACTTTTTGTGTGTGAAGGACCATTAATAAAATGGTAATGTTGTTTGGAAACGTGTAGACAATGAAGTAGAACAATTGTTTAAGTTCCCATTCTTAATTTCAATATATCTTGTTTTAAGTGAAAAATTTTTTTGCATAATAAAAGAGCCATAGTGTATCTGTCTGCCAAACTCAACATCTTGTAACTGTTGTATTAACTAGCTGAAGTGTCAACATACACACTAACACTTCTTTAAGCAAATCATTTGTGGTTGTTTTTCCTATTAGGGTTACAATTGGTGCCACGAACGTAATGTGGTGACAATATTCAGTGCTCCAAACTACTGCTATCGCTGTGGCAACCAGGCGGCTATAATGGAGCTGGACGATGGCCTCAAGTACACATTGTAAGTTCTTAGTCTTATCATCCGATGCAATTTCATATGTCTGGTATATTTGTATACAGTACATGGTTGTTACCAGAGGTCACTTGTGCCGCTTGGTGGCACATCACGTTACTGGCTTCTTAATTTAAAAAAAGAAAAGAAAAAAAAAAAAAAAAAAAAAAAAAAATTAGTAAAAATGATCCCCTGTGGTTGAAACACAGAATAATGTTAGGACATGTGGTTGCAGCTTATTTATTTGTTTATTTCATTTCATTTTTTATTTTTATGGACTTAAGGTTAAGGTTATACTTCGATGGGGAGGGTTAAAATTGAGACTGGTGCTGTTCCTTTTTCTTTCTTTTTTTTTCTAGTAGAGACGTAAGTGGATAGGCAGGACATAGTTTGGATTATGGATAATGTTTTAAAAAAACTAATAAAAAAAGTCGTGTTTTTAGTTTTTGCCTAAGTCACTGCTCTACTACATTTTTGTGGGGGCAACCCTGGGATGCTAATTGTATATACACGTGTGTACCCTGGGATGCTAATTGTATATACACGTGTGTACCCTGGGATGCTAATTGTATATACACGTGTGTACCCTGGGATGCTAATTGTATATACACGTGTACCCTGGGATGCTAATTGTATATACACGTGTGTACCCTGGGACGCTAATTGTATATACATGTGTGTATCTATTGGGTTATAGGTAGAAATTAATGCATGTGTTCATCCTTGATGTCAGAAGGGGTGTGGTTAAAGAGGAACGGCCAGGTAATCCAGTTGTGTGGAGGTAGTAATTGATGAGAGATTGGTGGTTCCTTTTAATTTTGCTTGGCCTCAGACTTATAATAATAGCAAAGATAAATAAGTATTCCAGCACAAAATAATACTAATAATTAATAAATTTACCAGTAGTGAAGTTAGCAGTTGTAGTCCTCCTCCACTGTGAAGTGATAGGGCTTGGTGTTCTTGCTGAGGACTCCGGGACTGATGAATTAACAACTGTCAGGTGTAATCCTCCAGTGGTGGTGGCACAACCCCCACACAAATGGTAGTACCAGACCTACTGCAAGGGATGGGGATTCAAGTTATCATGTCTTAGTTCATCTTCAAAGGGAAATCAGTATGGATTTTGCACTGTATTTTGCACTGTATTTGCCAGAAGCAGTTATACAGTGAAAGAGGAGGTGTCACCTCAGGAGGTTTGGTGGAAGAGGAGGTGTCACCTCAGAAAGTTTGGTGGAAGAGATGCTCATCAACAGCTGACAGAAGATGTTGAACAACAAACTGTGGTGCCAACATGGATGTCAGGCACCTGCACAGTGTCAGTAACTGCTGACCTCTACAAGTGCCTAGCAGCTCTATCGTAGCAGTTCATCTACCAAGTTCTTGAACTAGAAAAGCACCTCAACAGTTTTTAAACTCAACAGGATTTCACTTGGTCAAAACTGATCAATGAGATTACTCTCTGTGCTTCTCCAGAAATCAGCTTCCTTTAAGTAGGTTAGCTTCCCTCCAAGAGGGAAATTGCAATAAGTAACAAGACATTCAATGAATAATCACCAAATTGCAATAACATGTATCTGTGTGTGCATGCATGCTACTTTTTATTCAAGTCACTAATCTACATGTAACACGTTAACTTAAAACAACTTAAATCAATACTCTAATTAACTAACAATCTAATGTTGATTGTTCATGGCTATGTATATTGCTGTCCTTATTTTTGGTATGGGTGAGAGTTAATCCACAAAGGCAGCAAGGGCAGAGGCTACTATGTATAATATGCTGGTAGAGTGCTGTCTTTCTTTTGTGTTGATGAATAATTTGGCCAGGGAATATTATAATCCATGCTTTTCCTGACAGCAAGATTGCTAACGAAGTAAAATGTGCAATAATTTGAGTTCACAACCATTGATTTGTCTAGCATGTTCTTTCGCATTAAGTGCACAGGAATTATGACTGCTGATATGTTAGCCTCTCCTGCAGTCTCTCATAATGAATGAATGATAGGACAAAGGAGATATGAGAGAAGGAACTTTAATATGATTTTAAGTTAAGATGTTTCACAAACTAAGGGAGTCGACTTGTTTAAATGTCTCAACTTTCAGCTGAAAGAAGATGGCTTGACCTTATGACAGGCTAATAGGTTGGAACTGTGCCAGTGCTTGTGTGATACTCAGAGTATATAACACTGTAGTTAGCCCATTGTGTTTGCCACACCTCCCACTTGCTAGCCAAACTGCAATGAAATAGATGTCTTCTCCTCTCTCTCCTCCCCCTCCCTCTCGCCAGCTGACACCTTCTCCTCCTTTGACTTCCCTCCATTTTTCTTCTCTGGGCTTGGAAATATATACTTCATATGTCATCCACGTAAAATAAGATTATCATTTGATATTGCCACTACAGTGCAGTGTGTGTGTATATCAGAGAGTACTACCGTACTCTCTAAGTAGGGATGATCACCAAAAAAAAATATGGCGGCCTCATTGAGTAATATGACATGAAAGCTTCACTTTCTCTGCTATGGCTCAAACCTAGGCCACAAACTCACCTGCAGTCCATATAAGCTGCAACACAAACTACCAGGAGAGTTTCTGTCCTACAAATCAATAGCTAAAGTAGCGAGCGCAGACTCGTCAAAATCACCAAATGTTCACCATCTTTCTTCTTATTATTATTATTTATATTATTCAGTTCCAGGGCTAGAGCATAGCTGGCTACATCAAATCATGCAATAGTTATACTAACAGATTACTATATCTTTTGACCAGGTCCACGACCACTTCATTTGCTTTGCCATGCTAACAAATTACCGAAGTATATCCCAGACCAATAGCTGCAGTGTTAGTTGAAACCGCCATTTTGACACTACCAATTCTACGCGCACAATTAAAAACTGGTTTGTGTGAGGCTATGAATATCATTACCAGAGCTACACCTAATCTTGAATGTAAGTCAAATTCAGTAGCTAAATTTGTTACAGCTAGCCATAGAATTGTTATAGCTAGCTAACTGTTACTTCCTGATAATCAATTTAGAGTAATTGAGTACTGTACTGGGAGAATGCACTCCCTCTGGAGAGGTGCAGGTAGAGTGCGCACTTGTGGATGCCAATCAAATGAATACAAGATGCCAATCCAGTACTGTAGCCAGCTACCTGACAGTGTGCAAAAACTAAAGGAAACAAGCGAAGAAAAAAAATTCTTTGAAATAAAAGTGGTAAGTAGGGATGATGTGTCAGCAAAAATGAAGAAACAAGAATTCTGTGACAGTGTGTGTTACAAAATTCCCTGCTTCACCGATTCCACATTCTCACATAATGTGTAAGATGTGATGCCGAAAGACTGCCACCTCTTCAATTAGCTTGTAGCCAGCTCATGTAGAATAATTATTTTAAGTTCACAGGAATTTTGCAATACAAACTGCACACTATCATGTAGAATTCTGTTTACAGGAATCAGTAAAGTAGGGAATTTTGTAACACACACTGTCACAGAATTCTTGTTTCTGCACTTTTGCTGACACATTATCCCTACTTACCATTATTATTTCAAAGAAATATACATTTTTTCACTTGTACAGTATGGTCTTCAAAGAGTGGTTAGAATATATTCCCATAAGATTCTGAAGAACATGGACACCAGATGGCTAAGTTTATAGAGTATGTGTTAACCACATATTAGAAAAGTGAAGTCCCCTTGTGCTTCTTTAACTCTGTAGAGAGTTCTAAAAAATCTGATGAGAAAACTGGGAAGATGAAAGCTATGAGGGGACAGTTCAAGATACCAATTGCTGAAGTGTACCTGTTCTTCCTGAGAGCAATTATTAAGCATTGCTAACAAGTTTAATCTACTGTTCCAATCTCTGTCTGCAAACATCCAGCCATTGGTGAAGGAGTTTGATCAATGACTCTAAACAAATCTATGATCCCTCAATATATCCGCTGTGCTCCCAGGATTTTAAATGTTGATCTATGAAGGGAGTTACAAAGAGCACATGGATGTCTATGCTGGGTCCTCCCCTGAGTAGAGACATCACTGAATGAATGGTGATCTGGAGGCAACAGAGGACCTCACTGATTTTTCTAACGATGTCTGTGGATTCCTTGCCAATGTGGTACACAGTGCTATGAAGTGGCTACACTTAATGGCAGTGTGTTGAATCATCTAGTCTGGTTAAACCTTGCTGATAAGAGTTTCATCCAGTCTTGCTTTGGTTAGAGTACTAGCTATGAGGCAGTTCAAGATGTTTGTATCAGAAGAGAAGCTTGATCAGCGGGAAGAAGACTTTCACGAATACCAAACTGATTAGGACTTTCCAGACGATATTGCTTTTGACCAATTCAATGTTGATATCCATTAGGGTACGATAGGAGAGTGGATTGAGCATGTGCAAACCAATGAACTTCTGCATTTTTCTAAGTGTTTATTGTGTATTCCTCGTGGTAATTCTGATAGTGAAGGGATGTTCTCTCAAGTCCATCTCGTCAAGACTGGTCACTGTAGTCAGTTACAGATGTCCACTGTTGCAGCCTGTGTGGATGTTAAATTGAAATTAAAGATGAGATACTGAAGATTGCATAAATAATGAGAAGATATCACTGCAACTGGAAAGATGATGCAACAAGGGCCAGAATTGGTGCTTATAGGCATCGTGCCAAACCAGGTTTGTGCTCAGCCAGACTTGAGTAGACTGCAGCAAATAAATTCTTACAGTCATGGAACTAGAAATAAATAAATTTTTGAGAACGTAATTATTGACATTTGTCGATAATAGCTATAGCAAATAGTATTATGTGTAGCTGTAAATTTAAAGAGAAGTGTTTGTGTATATAGAGTGTAGAGTATGTTTGTCCCAGGAGCCAGCAGAGTCCACCACTCCTACTGTGTTGGCACATTTTAGTATATCCTGTAATATGACAAAGATAGCATACATCATTATTAACCAGTTTTGGTCCAGATGGCCCCATAAATAAAGATGCACCCCAGACCCACCTAGAGGTTGCACAGAATTTTGGGACTGTTGATTAGTTGACCTGGCAACACTGAGCTCTGAACACTTCTGTTTCTTACCTTAGTGAGAAGAACACTGCATACTGCACACCTTACCTATTCTGATGTATTTATCATCATCATTCGCTCAACATTCCATCTCTATTGAAGTGATAACCTGTGTCTAACATATACATATCCGGATTCATCCTTATTTCAATTGTTGCAACTCATTGAGTGTGTATGAATGCTAACTGAGACTCGACTCTCAACAGACCCTATTCTTTGCTCTATTGACTATTACTCCCCCCCCCCCCCCCTCCCCCTCATTTTTATTTACCTTTGTTTCCTTCTGCAGCCTGCAGTTTGACCCAGCTCCAAGACGTGGTGAGCCTCTCGTCACACGACGAATACCGGATTACTTTATGTAGAATTTGCTTGGCTCAATAATTGTTCTTACTTTGTATCACATACTATTAAAGATTATTGACAACATTTTCATTTAATTCATGTACATGCTTTGAACCTACATCAGATAAATATTTAGTATAATTTAATTTGCTGACGTAGTTCTAATATATATATATTATTTTATTTGGTGGTTTTTTTTTTTTTTCTTCTTTCTTTTTTGTTCTTTTTTGTTCATTTATTTTCTTCTATTTTGAGTATACATGGCTATATTGTAATAATGCACGTAAAAAAAAATTAAAATCATATCTTCCTCCATGGTTTACAATTAGAGTTAACTGTGTGTTAGAGGGCATATTGTTGCGTTGATTTTAATAGAATGTGTGAGCAATGTTGTCATCCACAGAAAACTGCACACATGCATTGATGCTAACATTTCTTTCATATGATCCAAAATGGAGAAAGTGGCAACACTGGTGAGTGAAAAGAGAAATCAAATTTTGCATAAAAAAAAATAATAACAAAAAGTATCTATCAATGTTACAATTGGCAGATGTTCCTTTACTCATATCCAATAGCAATCTTCTCTTGATCATGCAAACTTGAATGTTGAAGTGAGGCAGCCTAAAGTTATATACACTAGCAGAAAGCCTGCTGCATTGGTGGTTTTAAGTAATACGTTTAGTTTGCTTTATGTAACGTGTAGGGATTATTGACACCAATTTATGCAGAGCTTCTTATCTCTTAAATTGATTAAGCTAATTTCGTCCTTGGTACATTTTGTTATTTTGACCAGTTCTTAGTCTGGTTTGTCACCACCACGCCCATAGCCACTTGATCTGAATGAAACTTACTTTCACAAGGATGTGCAGTGATATGCCTTAATTGATCCCTGAAACTTTTGTGAAGATCCCTCCAATGGTAGTGCACAGACAATTGTGAATTATAGTAAGATTGACAGATGGTAAAGGTAAACTTCATTTAAGTTGAACCAAAAAAACAAAAAAAAAATCGTAGCTGCTTGCCTACTCAACCTGCTGCTTCAGAGTTTAATAATTGTTTATTGACTACAAGGTGGAGTATTGTATTCCATCCTTACCTCATCATCAGCTGCACATGTATAAAGAAGAGTAAATGCACATTAGGAGTGGAATAATTTGAAATTTAGCTTAACACTTACTTAGGTAAGCGCTATCTTTCACCATGGAACTGGAATGGTGATTCTAGGTGACACATTCCCACATCATTTTTGCATTCACTTGATCATTTGCAACTTTTTTACCTAGATAAAGCTACTCTTGGAAAAGATTTGCTGGTAGATTCAATTTCCACTTGTCCCTTCTTTAAATTGTTGATCTTGATAATAAATTTCTCTTAAACTTTTGTCAAATAGTGTATGGCTTAACATTTGATTTTGAGTTGTTTTTTTTTTGTAATAGCAATACCTTATTTTCTGTATATAAAGCACCACTATTACCACCACTCTACTGCTAGAATTATATTTGTCAGTAGTTATAGCGCCAAAAGGAATCTGAATAAAATTTTCAATGCATTAGCTCATAGACCCTTTACGCCATGTCACAAATTGGATTATTTTCCCTGCAATTTAGCACCATATCAAGTTAGAATTATTTTTTGGTGGTGCTTTAATTACAGAAAATGCAGTATTATGCCTGCACACATTTGAACTATGGTGTAATTAGGGTGTAATACAAATTCTATTGGTATAGGTAATCCAGGCTATTATCTTGTGAAGAGTTCTCAATGAACTGACATTCAGATAATACCTACTTTCTCAGAAAGTGTGGCCATTCCTACAATGGCAGTAATATAAATATACATGTACGTAGAATTAAGAATTTCAAATTTTCAGTTGTGTTATAGATGGTACTAGTGGAAGGCCTAGGTGAGTGTATTAGGAAGCTGGAGTGTGCAGACAAATTTATTGGATGGCGTCATCAACGATTGTATCATTATTCATCACGATATATTCACTTTTTGAAGATCCTGACTTGGATGAAAAAAGATACATGAACACTGGTATGGCTTTAATTTAAAAAATTGCAGTATTTTTTTTTTTAAACCTATCTATTTTCCTATTTGCATGCAACTGCTGAGCCAAAGTTTGGCAGGAGTACTTGGAGTGGGTGGGGAATGGTTTTAAGTTGATGAATTTTATAATTGTAATATTTTTGCACATCTATGAACACTGTCTTAGAGGTTAGGACCTTGGCTCAAAATTACTTCCTTCAAATCCTGGTCAAACCTTCCCATCTACACCACCTCTTCCCAATGCAGCAGTTGTGGTCAAAGTAAGGATCAGGGGGCTATTTCCCTTTGCCCCCTCCTTTTCCCTTCCATATACCACTGCAATGGACATTACCAAATGGGGTCCAAATCCAACATGGATATGAATTTAGCCCCACCTAATCTATCAATATGCTTTACCATTGGCATCGGCCACCCAAACACAAGGCCTATCTGGTGGAATAAATATCAGCTTTAACATCACATCACAAATGCACCTTTAAAATCGGAGCTATTCCAGGATTCCTAAAGTGGTTCAACAAAAGGGGGATGGAGGGACAAAGAATATCTGAGAAGGATGCTGTATTCAGTCCACGGATCTCAAGCGTATGATAGTATGTAGCGGAAGATCAACAGATATGATGCAACCAGGGCAGACAATTGCCATGTGGCAAGGTCAACCTAGCTTTCTGATTAACCACATTCAATTACATTAAAATACATAAATTGATATGGTATGTGTATAATATGCTTACAAAACAAATGACAAATGTTTTGGCATATTGTATGACATACAGAATAGCACAGCATATATGCACATACATTGCCCCGGGTTGTTATGCTAACAGGACACAGATGGCTGGAGGTAATAATTTATGCCTACATGAATTTGTGTATAACAGCATGCATGCTGTCATGAGTTAATTGGATCTAATTGGATGGTTTCAAGCTGCTTCATGAGTTCATCACAGATCTGTGATGCCTGCTCCTTTTCTTCCTCCTAGGAAGAAAAAAAGAAGAGTAATTATAGTCAGGATGTTGCTTTGCACATATGCCTAACTAATATAATGTCAGTAATCTATTACTACTGCAAATCATGCATTAAATAGATATTGTTTGTGATCTGTGCAAACCAAAATAATGAAATTATCACCAAGTCGGTACAGTATCATTACGCAGACTTTTCCTGAAATGTAGCCAGTACATTGCCTTGTCATCTAATCTGATTCTACACCACAGATATTTAATGACACCTCTACTGATTGCCATTCATCTCACCATTCCAATCATTCCTACCATTTCAATACCACATGGCATGAACATCTTCCCAGCATAATCCAGATTGCCACTATATAATACATCACAGAGATACAATGAAGAATACAGGGTTGTCACCAGAAAAATAAAGTAGAGCAGTGATTTACCCTAAACACACTCCTTTATTATTAATTAAACAACTTTCTTTATTCAATGTACACCTGTATTTTAGAAGACATTCAGTTTATTATTATATATTTTTAGCATAGATTATGAATCCATATTCTCAGTGATGGCAGCTCCAAGTCTCAGCATGATACACCGACCTATTGTCCTAAAGTGTGGTCACTGTTGCAAGCTTTTCGTGATCCCATCAGGTGTGTTATATGGCAAAAATGTAATCATAGTTCAGAGTTCATGAATTATTCAAAGAATTGAATTGGGCCATTGATTGCCCTGAAATTTAGTCATCACTAACTACTATGATTGTACAGCACAATCAAATTTGGTTACAAAATCTAGTAACTGGCTCATGAAAATCTGCATATAGTATCTGATTGGTCAGATTTGTACAACATCACATATTGCAGTCATATAATTATTGATGACTAAATTTCACTGACAATCAACAGTCCATTTCAATCTTGCAAGTCGAATAGTTCACAAACTCCTTCAATATCTGCAATTGTAATTACATTTTTTGAAGACCCACTCCTTCCCCCCCCCCCCCCCCCAAAGAAAGAATGAAAACAACAACAACATGGCCACACCTCTTCTGTGGTCGTGTAAGGCTAAAATTTTAAAATGATACTTAGGGCAAACAGTTGGACCTAAAGATCTAAACTAGCACATTATGTCTCAGGGAGCAAAAATGGACCTGGGATCCACCTGATCGCACCAACTTCTCTAAGCATAGCAGGCCAAAAATATATACTTTCTGTGGGTATGCATGTCTGTGTGTATCCAATTTCAGACTGAATCATCATCCAAAAATTAAACCCACTCTTCAGAGTAAACACATTCTTCACCAAGGATGGTAATACAGCCAAAATTATTTGAACCATATGTCCAACACCTGTTCTTGTGGGCATGGGTATCAAGGACAAGCCCTCGACACTTGACATCTAAAATTTGGCATGCACACACATTGTAACACTGGGAGCAACTTGGGCTGGGTCCCACCTGGCAACAACTCTTCATCTGAGAGTGTAAGGCTAAAAATGCCCCCCCAAAAAATACTTGGCCAAATCCTTGGTCATGGCTGGGTCATATATGGCCACACTTATTTGTATGGTCGAATCATTATATCCCTGGCAACACCGGGTGTGCCTGCTAGTAAAATATAAAAAGTTCATAGTGAAAGGAGACTAATCTAGTAGCAGTTAATTAGAAAGCAACATACTGTACATGGTAGTAGTATGACCTTCACCTGATTGATAACCAAGATACTTAACGTCTGCATGGAGGGCACCACTGCCTGCTAGTGTGCCCCACCCCCCCACTGCCTGCGAGTGTGCCCCACCCACCACATCCTATGGGCTGACCTTCTGCTTGTAAGCCTTCTCTATGTTGTCCTGCTGCATCTTTAGTTGAAGAGCTTTGGCCTTTTCTATGGTCATCTTGGAGAAGTGATCTTTTTGCATGTTCTCAAATCTCTCATCCGCTCTGCAGAAATACACACACCCACACACAAACAATTGTATATATGAAAAAAAAAAAAAAAAAAAAAAAAAAAAAAATATATATATATATATATATATATATATATATATATATATATTATAGATGATTGGTTGTCATATATTAACTGACTTGGACATTGTACAAATTTGGAATATTTCAGATGGAGAGAGATATTGAGAAGAAATCCAGGGAGGTAATTATTCAGTGGACTTCATTTTTCCCCCACAAAATGATAATAAAAAGGTTAACAATAATAAAAAATTATTAAAAAAAAATCTTTGCAGACGTTCAGCATCAGTACTGGGCACAAAGTAACATTTAATTAAATGATTAAATCATTTATTAATTGGGATAGTTTAAAAGCTAGTTAGTTAATTGCAATATTACCAATTCAGTTTGGTAATATTGCTAACACATCATCCTCATTATTACATTTAAAAAAAACAACAGCATTTACTTACATACACACGCACACATACCAGCGGGTACTTGGCAGGGTCAATGGCAACATGGAACATGATTGAAACCACTTCGCCTCTATTTTTAAACCTTGTGGTTTCAAACAAATAACAGCAGTTCATAAGTAGTCGTGCATCAGAAGTAGCCACCTTTGCCTACTCTCAGCTCTCAGCTCCTCCCTCAGCTATGCGTAGCCAACTACATGTACTGCAGGCAGTGAGCATGTGTGTATCCTCATAGTATGCTACAGGGCACACCACACTCACCCACCTCTTCTGCATTGTGTGCAGCTCTGTGTGCAGTGCAGTAGTGGCTTCAGAGTCCTCACTGGCCCAGCCCTTGAGCTCAGTCATGCGCTGGTGCAGGATCTTGTTGCCCTCTGCCAGGCGCTGGTGCACCGCCTTCAACCTGACATACCTCTGGTGCAGTTCATCAAAGGTGTTCTCCATCGTGCAGCTGTCTTTGGACACCAACTCCAGCTGCTCCTCCAGGTCTGTCACCTTCTTCTTGAACTCGCTGTGTTTGTTGTGAAGTTCATGTTTCTTCTCCACCTGAGACTCAATCTTGGTCCTATTACGTTTTAGATTAGGAGGGAGAAAGTAGTCCAGAAACATCCCATTGGTGTGTGTGTGTGTGTGTGTGTGTGTGTGTGTGTGTGTGTGTGTGTGTGTGTGTGTGTGTGTGTGTGTGTGTCTGTGTGTGTGAAATGCATGTGTGTGGGTTAAAGGTATTTACATGTAATGTGTAGAATGCATTGTATGCCATGAATGTGTAGAATGCATTGTATGCCATGAAGCACTGTGTTGTGGGGAAGTGTGTACATGTGTAGTGATGTTGTCAGAGAGAGAGAGAGAGAGAGAGAGAGAGAGAGAGAGAGAGAGAGAGAGAGAGAGAGAGAGAGAGAGAGAGAGAGAGAGAGAGAGAGAGAGAGAGAGAGAGAGAGAGAGAGAGAGAGAGAGAGAGAGAGAGAGAGAGAGAGAGAGAGAGAGAGAGAGAGAGAGAGAGAGAGAGAGAGAGAGAGAGAGAGAGAGAGAGAGAGAGAGAGAGAGAGAGAGAGAGAGAGAGAGAGAGAGAGAGAGAGAGAGAGAGAGAGAGAGAGAGAGAGAGAGAGAGAGAGAGAGTATGTGCAGGTACAGGAGCTTACATGCAACTGTTCAAGTCCTCCTCAGCCTTCATAATGGCTGAGTCTTGATGGGCACTCCTTGATGACACGCTGCCGTTCCTGACCTTGCTCTGTTTGGCATGATTCCTGGCTTGGGCCACTTTCTCCTTCAACCTTCTTATCTGCTCCTCACACTGAAATACAACCAGGGATAGAATGAATCCAGAGGGGAGACATAACAATGACAACAACAACAGCTTTACATTTGGGGAACAATGACAACCACCAAAAAAAAATCATAAAAAAAGTTAGACAGTTATTTTCTTATACAGCTGTTATTTCTTATTTGTATTCATTGTTATAGAGATATATGGAGAAGACCACCTTTGCCATGGCTACTTAAAGTGAAGAATAAGATTTTATTAAAATTTTCTTCAAGTTTTGAGGCATTGAGTACATTTCTCTTTCCCTCTACCTTATACTGTTTCTTGTCATATGATAATCTTCAAGCATATTTATTGCCTGTGCATGCACGCATGTCTATGCTAGTCATTTGAGCCAAACCAATGAAAAAAGTTAACAGATCAGTGAAATGAAGCACCCTCTTCCTACTGTCTAATGAGACAGAGTACGAGTATATTGCAAAGTTTTAGTTTAGGTGGTGATGCTGTATTTGGAAGAATCTCAGTGCGCAAGCATGATAGCAGAAACCTAATATTTCTGGCTCATGTGAATGGTCCTTCACCCCTCTCCTTTGAACATCTATTTCCTCCTATAGGCAACTGGTACACAATCTCACAGCCATAAGTTCTGCCCCCCCCCCCCCTCCCCCTCCATCAAATTGCTGACATCTAACTCCAAAACATACACTAACTTCTACCATTTCAAAATCAGGGTCAGAATTCAGACTTGGTAAAGTTTCTTGTCAAACAGCCTCTCCACCTGATAATCGTGCTGCATCCACGAAGGATCCAACAATGATGTGTCTCTGCTTATTTGCTTGCCAAATGTGTACCTATACTCTGCATGCCTGCATTAACGATACCTCAGATCTCTTGTTTTGCAAACACCTCTGCATGTAACCATGGTAATCGAGAATAACCTCCTGAGTGTACTATTAAATTCCCACCAAGTGCTCACCATAGCATTTTCAGCTTCTCTTTGTTGCTTCCTTGCAGCTGCCAATATTTCAGACAAATCATTTTCAGAATACTTCAAAACCTGTAAATACATAGAGCACAATTACACACACCACACGGCCATTCACACTTACTGCCCAAGATGTAGCGTGAGAGCCAAACAAGGAATTTTTTGTTATACACAAGATTCACAGATTATTCGTTTTGGCCATTACCATAAAAAAAAAAAAAAAAAAAAAAAAAAAAAAAAAAAAAAAAAAAATTAAGTGTACATTGTGTGTCCTGTACTACACACATACATGAACTAAGATATCCGCCTCTGGAGTTGCGTTGGTGGAGGCTTGCTGGGTGATGGTGGTCTGTGAATCTGAGGCAGCTGTAGGAGTGGGGCTGAAGGTGGGGCTGAACAGGGGTGACTGCTGGAGAACAACAAAAACAAAAAATCAAATCAGTAGTGTCTCCAGCACTACAACAACACAAACAGATGTAAACATAAAGGTAATAGTGAGACAAGTGATTTCCTTGATCCATGGGCATTGCTCTAATAGCAACAGACCTCTAATAATAGCCATTCACACAGTCACAGACACAATGGAGACACACAAACACAGTGTAGGTATTATCGTGTAATAATAGACTATACTCATGAAATCAGAATTTGTTATTTTAAAAGCCTGCCACACAGAAATGGTGGAAGAGGAGACTTACTACCATCTACCTAGAAAGGATTTTCTTTCTTCTCCTCCTTTTTTGTGTGGTAGATTCTTTTTCCCAAGGGCCTGAAATAATTTGGTATTGTAGCACCCTCCAGTAGTGCAACATTGTATGCATACACATGTGTGTATGTATGTACACATAATGATGGAGTATACCTGTGATGTGGTGGAGTCTGGCAGTGGCAGGGAGTCCAGGTGGTTGTCCCAGGAGGACTGAGGGGCGGGGGGCACAGGAGTGTCATGGAAGAGCAGATCACTGCACACACAACACACACACAGGGAGACCATCACATTCATGAAGCATGAGCAAGTTAACCTTTGCAATGCTGCCCCATGCCATGTCCTGCCATGCTCTGTGTGTGAATGATTCCTCGCACACATCCATTGCCAACTTGAATATACAACATATCTGAGAAGTACATAATCCACTAAAAAGCACAAATTCCACAAGCAAATGAGACAGTGCTTGTGGTGTGTTGTAATTTTCTGCCCTGTATGTGCTAGTGGGATTGACAGATAAGGAGTTGAGTTATACTTTCTAACATGCTGGACTGGGAGAGAGCCATAGCCAGATCTTTAACAATCATTCAATTTGTTGAAAAAAAATAATGGATTTTTCTTTATCTCAGGTTTCAACCAGTGGCTGGAGGTAGTGGGAAGGGGGGGGGGGGGGAAGATAAATCCCATTTTTTTTTTGGGGAAAAAAAAGAAGAAAGAGGCTTTTATGTTTTGTTGCTTATACAGTTGCATAATATCTGTAGAAGCTGTCTTTCAAATATGAAGCAATTTGGACGATCCATTGTTTTGTTATGGTGGATTTGAGCAAGATATGTTTTGGTGTAATTTCCCAGAGTAAAAGTGATCTCATTGTTAATGTGGATTTTTGGTATCTTTGTGAAAATTTAGGGAAATATACTTTAATACATATCACTCTGTAGCTCTCTGATTACTTTATATTATAAACAACAATACAGCACTTAGTGGTGCAGTATCATGAAGTGCTTGAAATAGCAAAACCACTCCAGACACTCCAGCTGTAAAAAACAACAACCCAACAGACAAACTTTTTTTATATTGGTTTTGTGGCTATTAAATGACTTAAAGAATGCTTTGATGATAAGAGAACACTCTCCATAGTAGTAAATTGGTCCATGAGGTAGCAACTAGAGCTGGCTGTTTCTCATGAGCAACTCTTGTCTTTTTTCCTGTTGATAGAGACTTGGGATATTTACAGTGGGACACGTACATGTCATAAAGCATATCATTGGAAAACATTTGAACTAAGCTTTCATTTGGAAATAAAATTAAGGGTAGGGGATGAATGATAACAAGATATGATAGATAGCGTATTTTCTCATAAATAATTAAAAGTTATTTCTGATACACAAATCACATAAAGTCCAAATGCAAGTTCACTTGGTAATACTACAGCCATGGACACTGTGTACCTCCACTATTTGACAGGCAACAGGCCAAACAATGCACATCCCTACATATTTATACTACATGTGAAAATATATATCTTCCAGCAGTAAAATTGATTAGGTAAAACATGATGGGAAGGGGAGGGGGTTTGAAGAAGAAGAAAAACAACAATCCCACCTCCCATTCCACCTGATGTATACACAGTGGAACCTCCCTAAACAGACTCTGAAATAAGAACAACTTTTCTACAATGGACAAACAGCAAGGCACTGACAAGAGCTAATAGATCCGTATCTCTGAAAGTGGACCCTCCTAACTCCGAATAACGGACAAAAGCTGGGGTAGCTTCCAATAAATCCATTGAAAATGGACCTCTCTGAAGGGACAAAAGCCACACCCCCAGACTCTTTGTGAAACCACACCCCAACTATTTTGTGAAATTGAATGAACAAAAGTCGAGAATAAAGATATATGCTAAATGAGGTTTGTGACTGTTGCTAAGTGAGGTGAATGACTCTGAAGATTCTCTACCAGTTCCTTTTGCATCTCAGTGTAGGACTTTAGTCCCTACAGCCGGTAGGTATATTGTTTCTAGGCCAAAACCAGCAATTCTATCCACAGTTAGGCAGCAGAATCCCTTGTTGATCTCTCAGTGCAAGAACAACACTAATTGTTATTATTTCTCTAAAAACAAACAGAGGGCATGCCAGTTCAGTCTTGAAACAGGGCACGAACACTCAGTAGTTAATAATTTCCTAATCCTTCATTCCTAATCACTGCCTTTGTTGCTTCCCCCCTTTTCATTATAGTAAAATAAAATAATCCTTGTACATACTCCTCATGAAGTAGTAAGTAGATCCAATTAGCTGTAGCAACATAAGAGATTACTACTATGATATTACTAGATATTCAGTGGTTTATCTTGGGCAGACCTCTGATAGAGGACAACCTTTCAACAAAGGACAGATGTGTGGGTCCTAATGTATCTGCTATTCGGAGGTTCCACTGTAACCTAAATTGGTATCATAAGTTGAAGGACAAGAGGTAAAGGGTTGTTATCACACCACTACTAGCGGTCTACTTGAGTGCAGACAGAAGACACACACTGTCACTTACTCTTCAGATTGTGGGATAGCAGTGGTTAAGTGAGTGGTGTTCCCAGGTGGCATCTTGCCCCTGTGTGATTGTTCGCTAACAAGGGGGTCAAACTTGGCGTAGAGACTCTCTCGGGATAGACCATTCCCATCAGAGGTGGCCTCTGCTGATATGCCATCCAAATAGTCCACATCAAACAGCGCTGTAGAGCTCTTAAAGTCGTCATCTGAACACTCGTGGTTTGTGTCGGGTGGTCTTGTCAGGGAACTGCCACAAATAAAATAACATAGAACATGTTATACTAACAATAACAATAACTACAAAACATGCTGTTTTGTTAATTCACTTTTTCTTTCATACTTTCAGCCATTAATTACAGACCTTGCCCACTAGGCAAGCAGTAAGAACCACATGCACTTAGAGTGAAGTGAACGATGCATTGGATGGCTGATGGGGAGAGGTTTACACAGCTTGGCAGCTATTGGGAGGCAGAGGAATCCAATAAAACTCTAATGGTGTCATACACTGTGGTACCACTGTTACGAAGGAAAAGAAGAATTCCGTGATAGGACAAAAAACTATACATAGGGAGAGTGGCTTTATCATATGCTAAAAAGAACAATAACAACCACATCTCCACTCCAAGAAACATTCTCTTATATTAGGACCATAACGAAGTATTGAACACAGCCACTGTTATTATAAGATAAAGCTCAATGATTATTGTTACACCAACTTACACTGGCAGCTTCTGGACCAATTCAGACACAACCTCCTGAGGGGAAGAAAAGAACGCAACACAAGGCACTTTCAAGTACTTGGACTGAACATGTACTGCATCCACCATCCTCTTACCTTCGCTGAGTCCAGCAGTAACAAATGCTCTGACTTAGAGACAACCACTGTTCTTTCTGACCACTCTTCATCATCGTCCAATGACCGGATAGCATCCCATGTGTCCATGCTTGACATTGATAGCTCCACAAAGTTACCTACAAGGTTCATGTTAGCAGTGATAAAACTATTTCCACATCATGATACTACGAATGATTACAGTATGGATTCATTAGTGAGTAAAACCCTGCAATCTGTGAATATTTGCTCCAAAACTCCACCTCATTTTGTGTGTCCATGCTCAGTGGTTACCTGGCATGCATGCATGATAGTCACCCACTCCATGTAGAGGCACAGATATAGTTGATGCTATAGGGGAGGGGGTTTTTCCAACCTGTCAAAGCATAATGTCTAGAGTTGACCCAAGCTCAATCAGTTCCATCAGGCACAGAATGGATTTCCTTACGCTATTGGAATAAAAGTAGCCAAAGTAACAAACTTTCATTACAAGTGGAATGATTCTCACTTATGACTGAAATATACTTTTGTTGGTTTCGTGATGTTTACAACAACAAAAATTGCCTTGTAAGCAGAGAAAGTGTTCCCGAGGGTCAACTCCATGCACTATGCTTTGCTAGACCACTTCTCCTGCAGCTTCAACCTACATGAGAGACGCAATACCTATGAAATGCTCTACCGCCATATTATTCTCTCATTTCAACAGGAACAGATAAGCTATCAACTGTAGAAATTTCTGTGCACTAGCCCAAACATAAAAATCCTCCTCAAAAAGTTTGGTAGAAGGGATTCTTCCACACACTGGCTAACTGCTGCTAAAATTCTACCACAGAATATTTTTTGATGTTTGTGTAGCATTTCTCTAGCACTGTGGATGTGACATGTGGAAGATTTCCACTAACATCATGGTACTAATGTAAGATTTTAAGTAACACTCACAATTATGTCCACTAATACATCAAAACTGGTAGTTCCCTATTTGTTGTTGCAAATGTACTCACCATGCGGACTTCATTTCCTATCTAATCAGTATTGGCATACAGAGTACTACATCTTAAGATTCACCTCTTGTCCCCAGAAATTTGTATATTCAATCCTGCACCTTTCTTCTCCTTTGTATACCATACCTGATAAACTGCATCAGTTGAACAGTCCCGGATGAACCACTGTGAGGTGGTGTCACTGAGCAATAAGTGGCCGAGTTATCTCATAATCCCCAGAGTCACTACCACTAGCTAATGAAGGTGGGCATGGGCGATAGGATGCCTACCAAATCATCCAAGAATATCCATAAAAGTTATATATTTTCATATTCTAGCAGAATAAGCTGCTCATTTTGTAGAGATCACTTTCCAACTGACTAGTACGCAGAGTCATTAAACACCCATTTGAAAAGGGAGACTCATTCTCTCCAAACACAAGTAAAGAGAGAGAGAATAAAGAAATCAACATCCACTTGAAAAGAGACACTCACTCTCAAGCCAGCGTGAGTTTTCAAATCATAAATAGAGGGCAGGGAGGGGGGGTGGGGGAAGAGAGAGGATTGAACATCCACTTGAAAAGGTGGACTCCTCAAGTCAGTCAGTGTATATTTACAAGTTAAGAGAGAGAGAATAAGTACCCACTTGAAACCAGAGACTTATCCTCTTTAAGTCTGTGGTGTGAATGAATAAACATGCAATTGAAAAGGGAGACCTGCTCTCTTCAGGTCAGTGAGTGTTTAATCAGAATTTCTGCCCACAATTTCACTCAGAAATTGAGGGTGAGGGTATGCTACAAGATACCAGTCTATTAAAAGGCGCCTACTGGTGCTTGGAATCTTTCAATAATATATTCAGCTTAAAGCAGTTAGTTTTGCCATGCCCATACGAAACATTGAGAAGATCTCCTGAAGGGCTGTATAAAGAAAATGAGAAGACAATGGTTATCCTCTTGTCCATCTAGCTCAGTTGTATTAGTTTACCTAAAGTCTCGATGAAGTATGATAAACATGCTATTTATATAGGTTTTAATGTTCACTCTCCCCTAGGCAGTCAAGATACTACACAAATTCAAAGTTTTATAAGAATTAATTGTGCAAAACTAATAATTTATTGTTCTCGAAGAGATTGATACTTTCACTGTCTGGTTTACTCGATTGATTCAAATAAATCTTAAGAATAATACCAATCATTATATATTAATAGTCACTATATGGCATATATTAAGTCAGACCATATTGATTTGCAACTATGAACTGCTAGGAATTACATTGCCACATAGGCTAAACTAGAACTATCTGTTTCAATTTGCTGCTCTATCTACATGTCAATTGGTTGCCTAGAGACTCCTGTGACTTCACTACCGACTTGGTGAAAACAATAGCTGTAGAATTGTAGCAACTAAATACTGGCAGTGCAAACAAAAGTCCAGAATTTTCTGTAACTAGCATGTTAACCAGCCAAGTGGTAGGGCCAGTAGAGTCATGGGCTTATTTTGCATGAACTGCTGTTGCTTGGTAATGAATTGATGTTTTCCAGATAGTAATAATATGCATACCGCACACTCAAATCCTGTTAACTCAGTGACAAGACAACTAATACCCTCAAAGATTTTATGGTTCCTGTGGGAAGGAGTCACCAGTATCCCCATCCATTACATTGCACATAATGATGGACTTTCAGACCTCATTGCACTTACTACAGGACTGAAAGTGGCCACACACTATCTAATTGCTAGATATATATTTCAACATCTTACAATGTCTTCCCACAAATGATATAAGATGTTTTAGGGAATATAACAGGCTGATATAATTCTAAATGAAGCACCCCATCATAAAACATCAGGAACAGGCATGATCATGCATTCTACCCAATAGCTACCTTAAAAAATAGCATCTCCTCCAACCTTCTATACAACATGTCCACAATTATGTCTACTACCAGGTAGGAATGCATTAATTCTTTAGCACTTCAACTTCATCTGAGTATGTCAACATTCCTTGGCAATTATAACTTACTTTAGAGCCAAAAACAAGAGCAGCTTGTAAACCAATCTTTGGAAAAGTGGGAAGGTGCCGTGCAGAACCTTAACACCCAACAGACATAGTGTAAACGAAGTGTTATACCTTAAACACCCGCAGCATTCAATAGTGCCTGAAGTCCATATTTAAGCGGGTAAAGTGAATTAGGAGGTCCGTGACCTCCTACGCAATTAAGAGTAAAAAATCTTCAGTTGACAAATTAAAAACTTACACTGAAGGGAAAGGCCTTTCCTCAGAGACCTTTATCACTGTTGTAGCCGGAAAAGTTGAGGGGGTTTCCAGGTGCTGTCAGGTTGTTATGTTAAAAATACACAGAAGTTACACATTAAACAGTTAAACTACGCAAAACTTCTATTTTACAGCCATGCATAAGTTTACCTGTTTGTTTGCTATCTCCTCCCAGCCGCTTAAGCCTACAGGGCATAAGAGAAGAAAAGGAAAGGAACTGAGAAGGACAGGGGTTTGGGCAAAAAAATTTTTTTGACCTCACCTAGAGCTTCTCTCTCTCTCTCTCTCTCTCTCTCTCTCTCTCTCTCTCTCTCTCTCTCTCTATTAGAAGACCTATGTAACTATGTAACTATGTAACTTTGTTTGCCCAAAATCCCTCTGTTAGATTTTGACCAAACTTTTAGGGATGGAGGAGACCCACCCTGAGATGGTTTTATGCCAGGTGGCATGTCTGGGAAAAAACAGAATCTGTCTGTCTGTCTGTCTGTCTGTCTGTCTGTCTGTCTGTCTGTCTGTCTGTCTGTCTGTCTGTCTGTCTGTCTGTCTGTCTGTCTGTCTGTCTGTCTGTCTGTCTGTCTGTCTGTCTGTCTGTCTGTCTGTCTGTCTGTCTGTCTGTCTGTCTGTCTGTACCATCATTGCGGCCAAACCGGTACGTGGATTTCTCTGAAACTTGGCATGATGATAGGTTTTGACCCAACTTAAAACATGGGCTAAAAACTGCGACTAACAGACCACCACCACTGAGAAACAGGAGCCACCACCACTACCACCATGACCAAACACCCACCACCACGACCACCACCACGACCACCACCACGACCACCACCACGACCACCACCACTGAGGAAACCTCTGCCACTTCCAGAGCCTGGCCAACTACAGGATTTTAGCCTATATTGGCCGGGCAACGGGGGTATATGCTGCTAGTGTTTACATAATCTAGTAGTAATCATAACAGTTTGGTGGTCATTTATGCATGAAATTGAAACCCCCTTCCAAAGGAAAAAAAAAAAAAAAAAAAAAAAAAAAATTAATAAAAGAAAAAAAAAAAAAAAAATTAATAATAATAATAATAATAATAATAATAATAATAATAAAATTAGATAAATAAATAAATAAATAAGTAAAAAATGAAAACCAACAATAAAAAAGAACGCCCTGTAGGCAGGGTTTTACTATAATTTACCAAACACAACCTGACTTTGGGAGTAACATGGGCAGAATTCCTCTTGGTTACACCTCTTCACATTAGTGTGTAATGCCAAAAAGTGACAAAAAAGAACTTTTGAAAAACGTTGGACCAAAGGAGTTAGATCTACGAACATACTTTAATATATATTTTGTTTCGTAAGAATGTGTCTAGGCATCATGACTAAACACCTGAATTAAATAGGCAAAATTTCGGCATGTACTCTCCAAGAACCCGGGTGAGCATTATTTAACAAACGTGGGTATTGTAATGGGTGTGTTTTTGCCATAGCCATACCCACAGGATGTTATTTTGGCTGAAAATAGTTAATCAGAGACCAATAAGGCAAAAAAATATGCACATAGTCACCAAGTACCAGGAAAATTATTATTAACCGAATATGGGTGTAGTTTATCCTTAGACACACCAACTGGAAGTTGTTTGGGCTATTGAAAGCTAATCAAACGACCAACCAGACTGAAATTTGGAATGAGACTTCCAAGCAACTGGGTGAGCCTTACCAATCACATGTGCGTTCATCAATGGGTGTGGTTTGGTCATTGCCTCACCCATAGGACATCATCATACCTGCCAAAAACTCATTTATGGACTAATCAGGCTGAAAATGAGCATATGGAGTCCAAGTAACCGGTTGAGGATTATTAACTTCATAGGGGCATGGCAATATGTGGTTTGGTATTAGCCACACCCACAGGAAGTAGTTTTGGCTGCCAAAGCTAATAAAAGGGCCAACCAGGAGAAATTTGAATGGCATCTATAATATTTCATATTAACATTGGCTGGGCAATGCCAGGTATATGCTGCTAGTACATAATGAATTTTATAGGTCTTAGCCTTTTTTCCACCCTCAAACAATAGTTCTACTCCATAAAAAAACACTAGCTGTGGATAAATTGATGATACACTATTTTGAAAGTTCTGCTTTGTTTTTGTAAAGCAAATTCATAAAGGATATTACAATTTTAGCAAAATGGATGCATGGAATGCAAAACCCATTTCTGGGGAATCAGGAAGCCCCCCTCTGGCTCTGCCCCCCCCCTCCCCCCCTCCCCTCCCTTATAGTCTGAGAGGGGGAGGCACACACCACCCTAACTCATTCATTATTCATGATATATCTAGTATATACCATTACTTTGTTGTCTTTGTTGTCTTTCACCCCCTATCCTTAATTTCATTACCAAATGAAAGCCTAGTTCAAATGATTTCTAATTATATGCTTACCCATGTTTGAGTGTCCCACAAAAAAAAAAGAACTCAAGTCCTCCATGAAGACATTACCCAGAAGTAGTAGCACTTCTATGAGGTCATTCCCAACTGTGAGAATTGCCTTTGGTGACTAATTGATTTTTTAAGTGTTTTGATTAGCCACAAAATATTCCTATGATGAATTTTATATCGGTACACTCTAAGTCAACCACTTATCTGCACTTTATCTACACTTAAATTGTGATGTATACACAGGGCTTTACAATGATGTATGATATAGTATAGTTCCTAAAATTTCCATATTAACAAGAAATCATTTTTACTTTGGGAAATCAATGTAGCAGCCAAAGCACATCTTATTCAAATTCATCATAACTTAACATATTTTCTTAAATAAAAAAAAAAAAAAAAAAAAAAAAAAAAAATCTTTTTATTTACAGGAAATCAACTAGTTTTTCCATTTTATAGTTTATATAGCTACATAAATTCGGTTTCTTATGTCACTTCATAGAGAAATGTCTGACACAAAGGGTGGAAGCAGTCAGAACACCCTCACATTTCACTATGTACTTCTTTGGCTCGTAGGGTTGCTTGCGATGGCAATAAACTGGTATATCCTCAGTGTATAAATAACACCTCCACCTTCTGATTGCCTTGGTGATGAAAGGATTCTTATGTCCTAATGAAAGCATTTTTGGATATGCTTTCCCATATCATCCCATTTGTAGTGATGTTCTGAGGTGAGAGACCTGCACACACGTTCAAAAAGCTAACTTTGTCTGCTTCAAATCGATCCTCCCTGGCAGACTGGATGTACTTGGATTTATGGTATTATTGCTAGTCTGGAGTACAGGGAAAGTTAAATGCCTGTTTATAACAGTGGGGGATTATGTACAAAACAACAATAAAAATAGAAATGTAATAAAAATAAATAATTATAATAATAAAATAAGAGAAAGGTAGAATAAAAAAAAAATTAATACAGCCAAAAAATAAATATATAATTTTATTTTTTAAAACTAAATATAAATAAGTAGTATAAATAAATTATGACTAGCATGCAATTTCGGCCTTTTTATTGCTGTGATCACAAAATTATCTAACAGGGGACATGTCTTATTGGAGGACATGTCTTGTGCTAGGGTATGTCTTACTGGAGGACATTTCTCATGGGACTACATGTCTTTCAGGATGACATGTCTTATTGGAGGATATGTTTGATGGGAGAACATGTCTTGTAGGAGTACATATCTTCAGGATGGCATATCTTAGAGGAGGATGTGTCTTACTGGAATACATTCTTTACAGGAGGACAGATCTTACAAGAGGGTATGTGTTATAGGAAGGCATGTCTTACAGGAGGACATGCTTTACAGGATGGCATATCTTACAGGAAAACATGTCTTTCTGGAGGACAGGTCTTACTGGAGGGTATATCTTATAGGAGGGCATGTCTTACATAGGGGCATGTTTTACAGGTGGACATGTCTTACAGGAGTATATGTATTATGGGAGGACATGCATTACAGGAAGACATGCTTTAAAGGAGGATATGTCTTACTGGAGGACATGTCCTACAGGAGGACAGGTCTTATTGGATGGCATGTGTTGCAGGAGGGCATGTATTACAAGTGGGCATGTCTTGCAGATGATAATGTCTTCTGGAGGAAAAGTTTTCATAAGAACATGTCTTACAGGAGGGCATGTCTTATAGGAGGACATGTTTTAAAGGGAAGATATGTCTTATAGAAAGACATGTCTTACAGGTGGACATGTCTTCCGGAGGATCAGTCTTGCAGGAGGACATCTTGTGGAAGGTCATGTATTATGGGAGGTCATGTTTTACAAGAGGACATGTCTTGCAGTAAAACATATCATGAGGGTAGAAGTGTCTTACATGATGACATGTCTTGCAAACATTTATTTAAATGCAATCATACTTTTTTTTCCAAGTGCAAACTGAAATCCTTTGGGTTCTCCCTAAGATCTGCTATCTGTGTAGAAGCTGCAACAAATTATGTTGCTGTGAGTTCGAACAACTGTTGTGGTTTTTTTTCTCTAGCACCGTTTCGTTTGCTCTTAAACATGCTTTCCAAGAAATTATCATTTGCTATGTTCTTATTGTGTTTCTAAGTTAAATCTCAATGTCTGCTTGATTGAAATTTTGTTGAAATATCAATAGCCTTCACGAATGCTTGACAAACATTCTGAAGGCTGAATCAGTTCTCTTCCTGGTTTACATTTTTAGTAGGTGTGTCAGCCTGTTTGACACATCATGGAAATGCAAAAAATGTACTTCTGGCTCTTTCATGTTATCTAGGTACTTTGAGAAACCCTAGTAGAAGTTTACCTCACACTCTAATTATATTCAAGATACAATTTTAATTGCATGAACTGAATACCAAATTGCTTCTCCTGCCAGTCTTTTACCCAAGAACTTGTTTTTGATGAGTCTAAATTTTACTTTGTTGTAAATTTTGTTGTTGTTCTTTTTAGGTTACTTCCTCAGAACACCAGTGCTAAGATCTCTGATTCAATTCCTAGTCATGGTTTTTTTTTGGTTTTTTTTTTTTGTCTTTCTTTTGTCTTTTTTTTTTTTGGTTTGTTTTTGTTTACCCAGGGAATGGAGGAAAAAGAGTGAAAAATAATATGCTATTCGGAGTCAAACCATTGCCCTTCTAGTGGAAAGGAAGGAGTAAAAAAGGAAGGCAAGAAAAGGAAACAAAAGGGGTTTTTTTTTCCACTGGAAAGAAAGGGAATAAAGGGAATAAAAAAAAATAATAAAAAAAAAAAAATAGAAGGAATAAAAAAAAATTAGAAGGAATAAAAAAATTGAAGAAATAATTACAAAAGGAAAAAAGTATGAAAGCAAGAAAAAGAAAGGAAAAACAAGGGGTGGGAAAGATAAAAGGAAAAAAGGAGGTGGGTAAAGATAAATGGAGAAAAAAGATAAAAGGAGAATAAGTCTGCTTAAAATTAAAGCTTTTCCCCATAATTTGAATGACCTGTAAATTACCTTCCTTCTCTGTTTCCACTAATTGCTAACTCCTGCCTAAGCTAAATAAATGAAGAAAAAAGAGGAAGATCAACAAACCCCAAAAGAGCCCACAATTAACACTTATACTCAATTGTTCACATGTGGTAGAAGCATGAGCACTCATACCAAATGGTTTAATTCAATTGAGTCTGAATCTTCTCAACAACTTAAGGACAAATACTGCATTTGAAGTTGTCCTTTCATCTTGTTGTGCATGGATAAAAGTGACCAACAGTGTCAGCTCATTTGCATTTGAGCAATGTTTATCTTAACACTCCAGTTTGAATAAGCTCTGTGGTAATACTTAACCAGATAACAAAACCAGGTAACTCAACAAAGCAGGTAAAAAAGTTTGAGTTTAGAATATTATTGACCATCATGCTGCCATGTTTTATTGTCATCTCATATTGTTATATTAGACAAAATTGAAATATGTATAAATTCATTAAAAATAATTCATAAAAGTTCTATGTATTTTATGAATGATGTTACTATGTCAAGTCCTGCTTATCTACATCTTTGGAAGATTTATTAAAATATTAGAAAGATTTTAATCGTACAGGATCTAACTAATGAAGTAACATGTCACAAAGTACTCATTCTGCAAAATTAGTCCACACTTTGCAGATTCTTATGCAAAGTTGGAATGTTCACATGAATCATTTTGGATGCTCAAATCATAATTTCTATTATTTTGATACCTATCCATAATGAGATTCAAATTGAAGGATGTATACCAAACACACACATTCTATATGTGTACATATTTGTGTGGAATGTGTGTCCTGCCTCTGGAGCATGTAAAGTTTACTTGCCAGGAATAATTTGCACAACTTGCAAAGGAAAAGTGTTAACCAATTATTATTTCTTGAAGGCTGCAATAAACATTATAATAAATGAAGTTTGACTATAATGAGGACACAAATTGAAATTTCTAAAGGACTATTAGAGACTGCAGAATTAAATCTTAACTGAGGAGAACACAATGACAGTAAGTTCTTGACTGGAAGTAAGGTTATATGTACTGCCCAACACATGATACACAAAATAAATAAAAATTCCCCGCGTGAATCAAATATAAGTCAATAATTCAGGAATGAATCATTGTGACGATGCCAGCATCCGTGAACTCCCTACTTGGTCTCCTCTGTAACCACATGGAACATTGTCATGTGAGATGATGACAACACACTCATGAATGGAACACCTGAAGTGATGCTTGTTGTAGTCATCATAATTCTTTCTTCTCCTAGAAATCTCAACAATGATTTGTCTGACGTGACCATCCGGATCTGGATCGACTAAAACTATTTTCCCAAGTGGCCAATGGTTTGTTGGAAGTTGTTAAAGTAGTATGATGTCACCGACAATGAGTGACTTCTTCGGCTGTTTCCATTTGTATCTTGACTGCAGCTCTTGAATATACTCCTTTGCCATCTGGTCCAAAACAGATCTGCTGGATACTGAGCTCTTGTCCACAACCTCTTGCCATCTGTCAAACAGTCAGCACTGAACACTCCATGGGGAGCAAAATGAGGCATATTGTCACACAGAGTGAGTATCATGGTAGGGCATAAACTTCCCAAAGAGGTGTGGAGTCCACAGTAGCAGACACCTCGACAAGTCAAGTGTGGAGTTTATCTCTCATCAAGCAACGCTGACCCAACATATAAGTGTTCCTTCAAGTACCATTCTAACTGAACCAATTTTTCTCTCCTAAACACCTCCAAAGTGGGAAGCGTAAGCTGGATTGTAGATCCAGTCAGAGTCCATTGAGTTAATGTAAGCTCTAATGTGATCTATGTAGATTGTGACCTCTTGGCTAAGTGCTTTGTCTTGGTTTCTGGATCCCACAAAGTTCTTGACTTTGTCACTTCTAAACAGATGATGTCAAGGAAACAACTAAGAGCATTCTTGAATGTTGAAATGTCCAAACTGTCTATCAATTCCAGGTAAACAGCACTACTGGAAAGACAGGTAAAGAGCACAACCCAGATTATGTTTTCAGCAATATGACTGCGAGTAGCTTTGCCATTTAAATCACCAAAGATGTTCAAGCCAACATTGGTAAATGGTGGAGCTGGGTCCAGTCTATCTGGTGGCAGGTCAGCCATGATTAGGCCTTGGAGTATTTGATGGAGGCACTGGCATAAAATACATGCATTAATATTTAGTTAGATCACTCTTTTACTGCTGATAATGTGGAATCCCTCAGAACAGATATCTCCATGGGTAAGATAGTGACCTTGATGATAAACTCTTTCAGGCAATTACGTGGTGAACCTTTGGTAGTAGGTGTCAGGTCACTCCCATGACAGGCGGACCAAGACTGCCCATAAACATTAAAACATAAACTATAATTAATAACAATGGACTTTGAAACATGTATCATAAAACATATACCTGTGATTGTTGTTTATTGTTCAAGGGTTGTTTTCCAAGAGTATAAATGCTCTGGACCACCTGCTTGTATCAGTGACCTTGTGGATCCTATGATAGATCATATCTTTTGATTAACCTCTTGAGAGCTAATTTACTTGCCTTTAAGCAGGCAAGAAAAATACAAGATTACCCTGGTGGCAGCAATACCACTGTCAGTTGTGAGGTGAGGGGTGCAGAATAAGCCACAGCTACTAACTCTGACCACAACCTGACACTAGGATTGGATGCCATTTGTCGAATGAAATCTGAGCATTCTTCAGTCTTCTTCTAAATCTGATAATCCCATCATTGTCCAAGATTGGAGCCAATTTGGAGCCAATTTGGAGATAGAATATGAGTCTAGAAAAGGAGTTTTTCTTTGAGATCACGAAGGATCCTGGGAAAGTATTCCGTTGTGCTTTCCACAGAAGAAGCTTAGTAGCAGTCTCTGATGCTATGGAGAAAATGAGTGGATGTTGGATCACATAAGAAGAGGCTTTGACAGCCTCAAGGGTCTTGGAGGTTGCATTGACGAGTTGTCCACACCTGGAGAATCTTGGAATGAGTGCTGATGTAGGAGAGTCTGAATTAGTCTGCTGAGCATTGGTAGCCAGGACTTGGCCTACAGTCTTCATTTCAGATAGTTCCTCTGGAGGAAGGGGTTCATATACCAGGTCTATGGGTCCCTCTTTGGCATAAAGAAAGGCAGGTGCTTTGAGCCAAGAAGTACAAATGAGTTAGTGTGGCATTTGAGGATGAGTAGCACAGTCTGCCGGGGTTGACTGATGTGACAATGAAGGACCAGTCAGTTGGCTTGGAGAGTTTTCTAATGACATAAACTCTATTCCCAACATAGCGTGCAAATCTTCTTTCCTCATTATATATGTATCCTAGAACCACCTTGTTGTCACTGTAGAATATAATCTTGTCTGACTTTTTTTTTACTATTTCTGGGACATTGGTTATTGCAGACTGGATGGCATTCACAGTGGCACAGAGCTCCATCCTTGAAATAATTGTAGCTCCTTTGGGAAGCCACTTGCTTTCACCCATGACAAAGGTGACACCGATTCCTTTATGGACATTGAGAGTACATGATAGAACCAATGGCATCCTGAGATGCATCACAGAAAGCACACAAAGAGAAGAAAATAATGGTACCAAACCCTTAGATGCATATGGACCTGGAATTTCAATAAGGTGGAGCTGATACAAACTCACTTTCCACCTGTTCAGCTATATACTCTGGAGTAAGTGGGTTATCCCAACCGAGATTTTGATTTTTCCCTGCATTGATATCATCCTTGGTGGGAAATGCTTTGTGTTGAAGAAGCCATCCATCAAGGATCATTTATGTGCCACAACCAAATACATCATATATTGTGTTGACAACACCCAAGACTCCACATTAGGTGAAGGGACGTTCTGGAATCTGAATTCTATTTACAAACATGTCTTTGTTGATGTCCCAAGCATTATCAAATGTCCGTTGAATTGCTGCTTATGAAGACAAATTTTGACTGAGGATAGGACCTTAATAGCAGCCTGTGGTGTTGGGGCGGATTCAAGTCACTAATTGACAAAGAAGCGATTTTAAATGAAGTTATAAGTCTTGCACAATAATTTGCACTACTTGCGAAGGATAAGTGTTTCCTGAAGGCCCCAATAAACATTACAACAAATAAAGTTTGACTATAATGAGGGCACAAATCAAATTACTGAAAACTATGAGGAACTGCAGAATAGAATCCCAACTGAATAGAACACAATGACAGTAAGTTCTTAACTTAAAGTTAGGTTATAATTTTGCCAAACATGATACACTAAATAAATCAAAATTCTCCCGTGAATCAAATAAAAATCAATAATTCAGGGGTTCATCATTTAGATGATGTCAGCATCTGCAAAATGTGCCTACTTCTAATCATGAAGCTTGTGGTGTGTGTGTGTGTGTGTGTGTGTGTGTGTGTGTGTGTGTGTGTGTGTGTGTGTGTGTGTGTGTGTGTGTGTGTGTGTGTGTGTGTGTGTGTGTGTGTGTGTGTGTGTGTGTGTGTGTGTGTGTGTACACGTGAACACCTGGGCAAGTAAAAGTCAAAGAAAGGTGACAAAATGAGCTTAAATGTTTAAGGATGACTCATGTGGGCTACATGCATTTTGGCTGTATCCCACTTGACCACACCCCTTCATGTGAGAGTCACTTGTAAAAACAGGTCAAAACTGGAGGTTTGGAAGTATCGTTTGTGTGATCTAGCCACACAACCAGGATATGTTTTGAATATCTTACTTTTTTCCTTTTCTCTCCCATGCCATCCTTACTTACTAAATAACTTTCTCATTTTTATTTGTTACTGAATTGTCCTACAGCAGCGATGTTTTCTTAGCTAGGTTTGCAGTTGCTTCCTTTTAGATGGTTTTGTCATTATGTATCTGCTCAAAATGCCCCACACACGGTAATAAATTTGTGAGGAGTTGACAAATTTTTAATTTAGCATCAAATTTCTCCCTGTGGTAAAGTAAGATGAGAGAGCAGAAGGGGGGGAGGGGGGGGGGGGGCGGGGGAAGGATAAGGAAAAAATGGAAACTACCTACAAGTTCTGCTGTCCCCAGGTGTTCACCCATCCAAGTGCTCAGCAGACATAACTTCAGTAAGTATTTTAATTGAAATGAATTTGAACCAAAAAGAGGAATTTGCCCAAAAATTGCAGATTCGAGCAACTGTGGATTCTAAATGCATATTTGGTGGGATTTTTACAAATCAATAGTCAAATCACATGCAATTTGGATAAAATTCAACCCATCACCATGATCAAATGTAGTTAATAAAGCTCACCCAGATACTTGGAGATCACATACCTAATTTCAGCCCGAATTTTCCCATGGTGTGGCAGTAAAAACCACTTATGCATGCACACACACTCACATACCCTGTACCTATTTATGACTAGAAAGCTATATAGATCCTAATTTAAATGTCTCTGTCTGTCAGTTAGTCTGTCTGTCTGTCTGTCTGTCTGTCTGTCTGTCTGTCTGTCTGTCTGTCTGTCTGTCTGTCTGTCTGTCTGTCTGTCTGTCTGTCTGTCTGTCTGTCTGTCTGTCTGTCTGTCTGTCTGTCTGTCTGTCTGTCTGTCTGTCTGTCTGTCTGTCTGTCTGTCTGTCTGTCTGTCTGTCTGTCTGTCTGTCTGTCTGTCTGTCTGTCTGTCTGTCTGTCTGTCTGTCTGTCTGTCTGTCTGTCTGTCTGTCTGTTAACTCCTCCAAGACACCTAGATCGATATCCATGAAACTTTGTATGAACGTTTGCTATGGCCTGAATATGGCTGATAAATATTTGGGTTTGGATTTGCTGCCTATTGTGGCTGCAAAGAATTTTTGAAGGGAATTGAGATGATAATCTGGTAAAAGATCATTGATTCCACACACCAAAATCACCAAAAAGAAACATCCATAAAAATAAAAAAGAAATATTATTAAACGAGTGGTTGGTTGCTGAAGGAGGCCATTCGGAGGTATATATAAGCTCGATTATTCAGCAGGACAGTATTTAATTGAACAACCAAACCATACCCACAGCCACACCCACACAAATGTAATTCCACATCCAGTCATATAGAAACCACACTTGCTCTGCTGGACCAGTGAATTTGACATTTTTGGTTAGTAGAGAGTGATTCACCCTCCTTGGTATGGCCACCCAGTTTGGCCATAGGCAAAAGAACAAGAGCCTATTGATGGAGATATTGGTCCAGAAAAATTGATTTACTTGAATGGCCAAACCACATCTTTTGAGAATGCGAGCACTCCTTCAGTCACTTGGTCTTGCTCTATACCTAATCAGGCTTAAATTTAGCATGTATTCTCATGCAACAGAATGGTTTTACCCTCTTGTGGGAGTGATTGAGCATGGTTTGGCCAACAAACATTAGAGTCTGTGTGAATTGAGTGTGAATGCCAGCACCTACAGGTTGCATCCAATTTGCAACATGCAAATCTTACTTTAGTTCATCATACAACTTTCCAACTTTGCTGGACCATATGAAGCAATGATGGGTGCACTGGTATCTTTTTAAATATTATTTTTAGACCATTATACTTTCAGAAGAGAGCCTCACTGCCAAAGAAATGCTAGCAAACCACATGCAGCGTAAGAGGAAGGAATTTAATTTCCTCCCTACAAACACCAATCATGCTAGGCATGATATCAGGTTAGTAGCAAGGCTTGGAATCCCTGGTTGGTTAGTTGATGCTGGACAAACAGAATCAACCATGTTCTTTCATCCTTTCTTGGAAGAGGCACATTATACACCTGATAGGCTTTATATAGAAATAATCTTGATCATGTTTCAGAGTAGTTTAGTTGAAACACCTTTTGATATCAAGAAAAGCATAACCCAACCCCCCTCATTAAAAAAAGTACTGTGAACATTGGAATAATTTATTTCCAATTAAAACATTCATTTCCATATGCAGATTAACATATCAATTATGAAAATATATAATGTCAGTCAATACAGTGATGAAGTCTATGAAGTCTTTGTTGCACTAAAAGTAACATAACTACTTGCTGGTCATCATGGCAACAAATTCTAAGCAACCCAAAAAAGTATCAAACTCATCAACTCCACCAAAATTTAACTATTGGGCATTTACCTTCATAATCGACTTGACCATCACCATCTACATTTGCCATTTGGATCATCTCATCCAATTCTTCATTGGTCAGTTTCTCCCCAAGGTTGTCCATGACAAGACACAAATCTGCAGCAGAAATGAAGCCATTCCCATCCTTGTCAAACACCTTGAAAGCTTCTCTGATCTCCTCTTCGCTGTCTGTCCCTTTCATCTTCCTTGCCATCATGGTTAGAAATTCTTCGGGGAAAATCAATGGTGCCATTACCATCAGCATCCACCACATTGATCATGTCTTGAAGCTCTGCTTCAGTAGGATTCTGGCCTAGAGACTGCATAACTGTACCCAACTCCTTCGTGGTGATAGTGTCATCACCGTCCTTATCAAAGAGAGTAAAAGCTTCTTTGAATTCAGCTATTTGTTCCTCGGTCAATTGGTCCGCCTAATGGGCGGCCAGTTAAAAAAGGAAATGATAGAATAAAGCATTAATTTTCCTAGCGGAGAACTTACCATTACTTTAAGTCAAGCGAGCGCAAGCACAGCACTGACAACAGCCCTGAAGAAGAAATGATTCGAATGACGGTTCAGGCGCTAAAACCTTTTCAGCGGTTGTTGTTGCAGACTTCCTGCTATGCAGCAGGAATGTGGAATTTTGATTGGTCAGCGTCCTCACCCAAACATGCCCTTTTAATTCTGCTGCAGACTTCGTGATTGGCATGAGCAGCTATATGTAAAGTGACTATTGTTACGCCTTTTCCAATAATAATCAACAACGTGACCAGAGGAAGCAAAAAGTCATGCCAACAAAAACAAGTAAAGGAAAGATAAGGAGAGGGGTGCCTGCAGTATATATGATGGATGGCAATATTAAGGAAATTTTGAAGAAATTAAAGTGCCCTTCCCGCAGAATTTTTTCCAGATCTTTACCCAGCACCATATAAAACCTTCGCTAAAATCATCCTCTGTGAACCCCTTCAACACAAAAAAAAATTGAGCCTTTTATTATTAAGCATCTGAGAGGAGATAGAAAAACAAAATTTCTAGTATGTACATGCTAGCAGTATACTCTGGCTTTGCTGAGCCAATGTCAACATTAAACATGTGAGAACACACAAAAAACATCATTTCTAGGCCTTCTATTTCATTCAAGTAACAAGAAAGGTAGGTACAAAACAATGCTCTGAGCTGCTATTAATTTCAAAGGCTTTAACATCAACATTCTCTAGCTCCATGAAGGTGAAATTAATCTTAAAATCATCTTCTAAAATGTTAAAGAAGACTTGCTCATCAAGTGGTCAGATAATTTTTTCTTGACTTGGCTTGGTTTGACTTCATTTAAAAATTTTTAATTTACTACTATTATTATTGTTTTCATTGTAGTAGTTATTATTTTTATAATTATTGTTATTATCTGAATAATAAATCACCAACATCTGTCTGTCTGCATGTGTGTCCGAGAACTCCTAGATGCCTGAGTGTATTTCAACGAAACTTGGTAGAATATTTTCTATGGTCAGACATCGCCCATAAATATTTTGGTTTCTATTGTCTACATATTGTAGCTGTAACCTCATTTTTCGGCATTCTCAGCAGGTCCTATGAGATTCTGGTAAAAGGATCATCATTTTTGAAAACCGGCACTCCACCTCCAAAAAAAAAAACAACAATAAAATAAACAAAGAATTCAAGAGTAGGCATAAATTTGTGTGGAGTTAAGAAATTTCAAATTTGGCGTGTCAAATCTTGCCCTTTGTGGTAAAGTAAGAAGAGAGAGCAGAGGATGGGGGAAAAGATAAGGAAATAAAAGGAAACCACCATCAAGATCTGCTGTTCCCAGATGGTCACCCATCCAAATACTGAGCAGGCCTAACAGTGCATAACTTCAGTAATGTAGTAACTTGAACTTTGAACATTGACTATTATTAGTTAACTAACCATTTGTTAATCTCTTGTGTGGCGCATGTGCCAGGGGCCTAATAGAATGCACCAAATGTGTAGGCGAGTACCAGCCAGGCAATGAACCATTCATTTTGTATCTGTATCTGTAGAGAGCAGAACTGTGTTTCAGAGCCAACGAAGTGCCTGAAGCTAAGAAAGTACCGGTCTTTCTGAATGTGTTAGGTAGCAAGATCTACTTTGTGCTGAGGACTTTGGTGACACCTACCATTCCCCAGGACAAATCCTTTGCGGATTTAGTGTCAGTCCTTAAGAAACACTTTGATCCAAAGCATCTGGTAATTGCAGAAAGATTTCAATTTCACCAACGTGCACAGAACATTGGTTAGTCCAGAGCAGACTATGTAGCAGAACTTAGGCAGTTCACCATTCATTGTCAATTGGCACTCACCTTGAGGAAGCATTGAGGAATCATTTGGTGTGTGCCTTATATCTGAGGCAGAGTGCCATCAGTTGTTCCCTAAATCAGTTCTGAAAAACTCATCAGTCCTCCTGAGGACCTACTCGGGATAACGAATACATGTGGTGAGGGAAATGGATGTATGTGTGCAATATGAACACCAAGTGCAGGATTTGGTTCTAACTGTTGTTGCAGGAGATGGTCTGAGTCTATTGGGAAGAAACTAGCTCCAGAGAATTCAGTTCAATTGGCTGGAGATCTGGGCAGTAACTAGTCACCCCAGCGGGACTCTGGGATACCTGCTCGACGAATATTGTGACATTTTGTGGAGGAATTAGGCACAATTAAGTCTTACCAGGCTAAATTACATATTAAATCTGATGGACCACCAAGATTTTTCAAAGCCCGAATGGTTCCCTATGCTCTTAGGAGCTCTATCAAAGATGAGTTAGACCACCTTGAATGGGAAGGAATCCTGGAAAAAGTAACCCATAGCGAGTGGGCAATCCTTATTGTAGCTGTTCCTAAGCCAGATGGACGAGTTCGTCTTTGTGGGGATTTTAAGATCACTGTCAATCAGTTTCTTAGGGTAGACCAATATCCTCTCCCCACTGCTCAGGACCTCTATGCAACTTTGGCTGTGGGAAAGATGTCTAAACTGGACCTCTCACAGGCCTTCCTCCAGCTAGAACTTCATCCAGACTCACTGAAGTACTGTACGCTGAATACACATTGAGGCTTGTATCGGTTTACACATCTCCCTTCTTGCATAGCTTCTGCTGCCACCATATTTCAGAAGATGATGGACACTATCTTGCAAGGAATTCCTGGAGCAATGTGTTACATCGATGACATTTTGGTAACAGGGGCTTCAGATGTTCTCCAGAGATTGTAAGAGATTCTCTTCTGCTTGCAAGCCCATGGCATCAGGATGAAGCATAAAAAGTGTCTCTTCCTTCAAAATGCAGTGGAATACATAGGGCATTGAGTGGATGCAGAAGGAATACGAGCCTTATCAGACAAGATTGAAGCAATAGAAAGGGCTTCTCTGCCACAAAACATACAGCAGTTCGATCATTTCTAGGGCTACTGAGTTATTATCAGAAGTTCCTTCTGAAATTAGCTACCATCCTTCATCCTCTGCATGATCTTCTCCTTAAAGGCAAGAAGTGGGTTTGGTTCACCGGGTGTTCACAGGCTGTCAACACTGCCGAACAGCTCTCGACCACATCCACGGTGCTTACACATTATGACTCCACCTTACTACTTCGATTTGTTGCTGATGCTTCATCATACAGACTGGGGGCAGTCATTTCACATGTGCTCCCAAATGGAACCAAGTGACCAATTGCCTTTGCATCACAATCTCTGTCGAAGAGTGAGAGAAATTATGCCTAAATGGACAAGGACACTTTCGGTCTCATATTTGGTGTCTGTAAGTTTTCACACTTACTTGTATGGGAGGAAATTTATGTTAATTATGGACCATAAACCACTCACCACTATTTTGGGCCCAAAGAAGGGAGTTCCAGCCATGACAGCTGCAAGGCTGCAACGATAGGCCATTCTGTTGGGGGCATATAACTATGATATTGAATTTCATTCCACTGTGGAACATGGAAATGTTGATGCCCTTTCCTGCTTGCCCTTGCCAGAAGGAGGACATGAGCAGTCCTTGGAGACTAGAATGTGTAACATCCGATAGATTGAGATGTTGCCCTTGTCCTCTCAAGGGATCATGAGAGCCACTCAGCAAGACTCCATCCTTAGCAAAGTTTTATCATATTGTCTGAGAGGTTGGCCAATGCATGTTCCCAAAGCTTTTCAATCTTACCGCTCAAAGTTTGCTGACTTTTCTATGGAGGAGGGCTGTTTGTTATGGTGAGGATGTGTTGTCATTACTCAGAGCTTGCATAATGTGGTGCTAACTGAACTGCACAAGGAGCATATGGAGGTGTCACACATGAAGGCACTGGCCCACAGACATATCTGGTGGAAGGGACTGGATAAGGACTTAGAGAAGCAATCACTGGCTAAATCTCCATTACATCCATGGACATGGCCTGATCATCCTTGGCAGAGACTTCATGTCGATTTTGCAGACCCATTCCTTAATCAATTCTTCCTTATTGTTGTGGATGCACATTCAAAATGGGCAGAAGTAGTAGAGATGACACACACCACCACTGCTAAGATCATTGCCGCCCTGAGGCATTGTTAGCCATGCATGGCATACTTGAGCAGATAGTGTCTGATGACAGGCCCCAATTCACTTCTTCTAATTTTGAGGAGTGTGCAAGAAGAAATGGAAACAAGAATTCGCGATCATCACCTCATCATCCAAGCTCAAACGGTGAAGCAGAACAGTTTGTCAGGACATTCAAGGAGGGCATGAAGGCTGCTAAGAATGATGGCCTTACTCTAGCTCATCGGTTGGAGAAGTCCTTTTCTCATACCATACCACTCCACATATCACCACAGGCACTCCACTATGTGAATTGCTGATAGGTAGGAGTTTGCATACTAGATGGCATCTCCTGAGACCAGATGTGGAGTGACGAGTTGGTTGGCAGCAGTCCCAGCAAAGGATAGATTGATCAGCATGCTCGGCAGAGGGAATTTACATTGGATCAATCTGTGATGGCTAAGAACTTTGGCTCTGTGTCTTCCTGGATATCTGGAGTCATTGTTGAACAAATAGGACCACTGATATACATCATCAATGTCTCTGATGGCTGACTGTGGAAGCGTCATGTGGATCACATAATGGAGTATGCAATGCCATGCCCTTGCCCTGAGCCAGAAGATATAGGAAATTATGATACTACTCCAGCCACTGCTGAGCCTGGTGAACTGGCCATTGGGCTGCTTGAATTCTTGCCATAGGACGGTCCAGAAACCAGAGTGGAGATAGAGTCTAACAGAGCATCACCACTTATGGATCTGCCTGAGAACATTATTCTGCCTCAACCACATTAACCAGCTAGGAATGCCATAGCTGATCCATCTCCTCCAAGAAGACACACATTATACCACTCACCCATTGGTCCAAAACAGTACCCAACCAGAAAGCACTCCCGGCCAGATTACTATCATGCTAAACTCTGGTGAGGAAGGAGTATAGTAACTTGAACTATGAAAATTGACTATCATTAGTTAACTAACCATTGTTAATCTCTTATTGGTTGAAATGTTCTTCTTGGGCATGTTGGTCTACTTTTATGATCTGCTTGGTTGACCTTTTTTTATGATAAGTTAATCATCTTCTTGTATGCTTGACAAACATATCTCCTGAGCAATGGTTGGAATGCATCAGCTTTAAAATAATTAAATATGATAAAAGCTTTATGATTCTTTCTGACCAAATTATATAAAAATAGTAAGATCAAATAACTCTAGCATATTCAACTACACCTTCGATTGAATTATACTTTACACAAAATGTCCACCTACAGATATTTTGTATTTTTTATACCACAGCCAACAGTAAATTCACTTTTTACATTCTACAAAGCAATGTTATAATGACAATTATAGCAACTAGCCTGCATTTGCAGCCTCCTTTAGTCCTACCATTGTCTGCTGGGTGATTTTTACATAATAAAATGTGCAACTTCAGTATTTGACCTATCTTGTCCTCTTTTTTATTTGCGTGCAACCACTGAGAAGATTGGGATCAAATCTGGCATGCAAAATAGGGTTCAGTAGGGGAGAATTTTAAAATAATGACATTTAGAATTACATTATTTCTTTGCCTAGCTATCCCCCTTTTATTTTGTGTTAACTTCTTGCTTGACTTGAATAAAAGTTGGACAAGGAATGCTTCTTTCCTTCTACCTTTATTTTCCCACTGCAATGGGCATTACCAAAGGGGGGTTCAATGGGGCCAGATCCAACATGGTTATAAACTTAGCCCTCCTAATCTATTAATGACTCCTCCGCTTTTTGCATCAGGTATGCATCATTTAAGAACTCTTTGCTAGTATATATACATATATATCATGTGTGTATGGCACTTTTTCATTCTTATTACCTAGCAACAGAGAGGCACCAAGAACATTCCATTCAAAGAAATTCGATGATGTTCAGTAAAAAGTGTATGAATACCACATGAATAATGAGCGAGCACTAACAACCACATTTATGTAAATACAGTCTAACTTAGGTCAGCATAACTGTATCCAAACCCATTTAACTATATCAAGAATATGAAAAACCTTGTTACTAACAACTGTTGTTGTTGTTTTTCAAGTACCACTTAGACTGTTCCCAGGAACTAGCCAACCTCTTTACCATTGCAGATTTCTTTAAAAGTGTGTATTGTATCTCTTGTCTTAGACCATTTTATATTGAGAGGTATTGGCTGAAATAGGTAGAGAGAGCTGTGCAAGCTATCAGATTACAGTGTCGTTTGGGTGCCCTTTAAAACTCATTTGAATTATTTTTTTTCATCTATTACCAGATTATAGTGTAGTTTGTAAATTTGTACAACCTTTCAGTTACTAATGAATGAAGAAAGTTTACTTACTCTAACCAAACTCTCCCCAAACTAGGCACTTTGACCTATGAGCAACCACTGACATTTTCAGATGATTTGTTCAAATGTCTGGGAGGGGATAAAGCATGCACAGACAGAGAGACAAAATAAAAGAATATGGTAAGATTTCTGTTTTTAGCTAAACAAAGAAATCAATAAAACATAATTAAATATATTGTAGCCAACAGTTATGGTGAACATTATTAACTGATAAAATTCATGTAGCATTTTCACGATCTACCTTTACCAGTGTTGTCTTTTTACAATTTTACAATTGTGTGCTTTTGTAAATATCAGCAATTTTTTTTTGTGGCTACAGTGGTGACCCTGGCATCAGAAGTGACACTATTGATTACCATTGCTGTAAAACATATTGTCTCTCTTGAACTCCCAGGTTCTGGACTTCTCAACCACAGGTTTATTTTCCCAGGTTAAAGCTCAATTCAACATTAGAAGGTATAAATACGATTAAACCAAGTATTTCTACATCCTCTCTGCACTTAATCAACACACTGAACACCCTACCAGAACTCATCAGCCTACCACCACCAGACAGTAACTATACTGCCTTGAAAGAAAGGCTATTACATACTACTAGCCTTAACAAATGGGAGAGGGCCTCTAGTCTTTTTAACTTTTAAACCCTGCGTGATATAAAACCATCAGTACTGATCAATGAAAGGTTTGCCCTGCTAGGAGATCACCCTCCTTGTTTTTTATTTGAACAGCTTTTCTTCCATGGGCTACCAGAGGATATCAGGGTGACCAATAGCAACAGGAAAGATGAGGTGACACTTTCTGGGCAGTCCGGGGAGCTACTATGAATGCCATACAGCAGCACCCACCACAAGGACAGACCAAAGCAACAGTGTGACTAGTATTAATCAGCCTCCTTTATGGATAGGATAAAATCAGTGGTTGGCAGTTTCGGTTGACACAGGAGCAGAGGTTATGTCCTACCTGTCACTGGCCTAGACATATGCGTCAGCCAATCAGGGCTTTTGCTAATGGCAGCTAATGGCAGCTAATGGTAGCAAAATCAACATGTTTGGAGTACATACCAACCAATTACATTTAAGATTTTTGAAATATGACTGGTGTTTCACTGTTGCAGTTGTGTCTCATCCCTTGCTAGGATCCAGCTTTCTATGGGAAAATTTTCTCCTAGTGGACCTCAAAGGCAAGTGCCAAGTAAATGCAGAGACATACCTCTCCATCAGTTTATGTCAAACTCCAGTTCTTGATGCTATTTCGACCTCCACTGAATAGTATGCCATCTTGAAGCAGATTGTAAATGGCATTTAGCAAGCATCCTTCAGCAAACAACTGCATATTCCAGAGAGGTAGAATAGAGCTTTCGACTGGGAAATGTTTGCTTTTATCATGTAGTGAGGCATTTCAGTTATTTCCATAGCTTACACAGACCATAAACCTCTCACATTTCTATGGCCAAAATGTAAGATCAATGGTCTGGTCAACAGCAGCGACACCTTACCTATATTTCAGAATTTACCACCGATATTGGTCACATTCATGGTATGGACAATCATGCTGCAGACACACTGTTTGCCCAGTACCACCTTTGCTGCTCTGCAGGAGAGTTTGAATTATGATGCTATGGCTACTACCTATAAGGATGACCCAGAGATTAGAGCTTACCGACTGCTATCATGTGGCTTCAGCCTGAAACATTTCATTTGCCACCCAAGATGCTACACTTATCTCTATATTTATACAGGTCATCACAGACCTGTTGTTCTTACTGGGTGCTTATGTGTACTTTTCATTACATAAATGGCCTCTCTTATCCCACTATGCATACCACAAGAAAGCTCATGGCGACAAATTTCATATAGCATAGTTTCAAGAAGCAGATGTGTATCTTGGGTAAAGTCTACATCCCTTGCCAAACATCCAAGGTCCAGTGGTACATAAAAGTGCCACTTGGGACTTTCTATGTCTCTTAGTGTCATTTTGACCACATCATTGTTAATTTGGTAGGGCCTCTCCCTCCACTGCTGGGTACACCCATCTCCTCACTATCGTTGTCCATTTAACCCTGTGGCCAGAAGTTATTCCTCCCTCTGACACTGCTGTCTCTGCTTGTGTCCAAGAAAATCAAGATCAATGAAGTCTTGTTAAATATATCATGAAGTCATTTCACAATCCATGAATGACTAAGTTACAAGTTATTACAGTGGCGAGGAGGATGGCTGGTCAAATTCGGATAACACACCCATTTGAGAAGAAGAAGGAAGAGTGGACACAATATATTGAATTACTGGAACATTTTTCGCTACAAATGATCACATTGATGCAGGAAAACAGAAGTCCATCTTACTCACAGCTATAGGCCCCACAGCTTACAAGCAATTAAGTAGCTTGATCAGTCCAGCTTAACCAGGAGAAAAAATGAATTCTTGATTGGTGGAGATCTTGAAAGCTCCTCATATTTTAACTCCATCTGAAATTGAACAAAGGTTCAAGTTCAACAGGTGGGATAGACATAAAGAGGAGACGATGGCAGATTATGTTGCAGAAATTCATGCGCTAGCTGAATTTTGCAACTATGGTGAAACATTGAAAGACATGCTCAGAGAGTGTACAGTTTGTGGAGTGAGGGACAAGCATATTCAACATTGTCTATTGCAGAAGGAAAATTGTTTCTGCAGAAGCAGCTGCATATCGCACAGTTAATGGAGCGAGCTGTTGAGAATGCTGCAACTCTGCTATACAAGGACAGTCACCAGGCTACTGCAGTTTCAGGTTTCAGCCAAGGGAATGAATGCCACTTCCTACATAACTGTATAGGGTATGAACGTACCATGAGAAGAGATAGACCAGAGGCTATACTTTCTATCACTCTCAACTTATTCTTCCTGTACATACTTAACATCCCCAAGATTTTTTTTAGGGTTATGGTATGTTTTCTCTCTACTCTTGCATGCAGGTCTGATGCACCTAATTTCCCACAGTGAGGACACTTGACATTGTTGAACTTGCACAAAGCAGGGCTATGACCAGTTCTAGCACATCCAAAACAAGGAGACAGAGGTTCTCTGTGTCCCTTAGAGTTAGAAATGAAGTGCTGTTTATAAGATTGTATACCCTTTAACATATGTACCTGATCCAATGAAGGATTTGTGCATTCATTCTTTGGCTGAAACATGAAATCACCACAAATTTGGACTGTTTCCTTGTCACCTTTAAGTACTGGTACAATGGGTGCTGCCCAATCAGCATACTGACAGGTTCTATGACCCTTTCTTTCATCAATTGATCTAGTTTCTCATAATATAAAATGAAATCTTCATTGAATATGGTACAGAATGGGCTTTATAAAATCTGGGACTTACAGATGGGTCTACAAAATTTTTTAGCTTTGAATGCATTTAGAATTCCAAGATTTTCATGAAACACTGCTTTGTGTTCCTCCAGGAAATCATGCAAAGATTTCAGGTGCATTTGTTTGATTAGATGCCAATCCAATATTAATTTCTTCAACCAATCATGCCCTAATAGACTGGGGCTACACTACAACTAAGGATAAGCAAACCTTTTGCTTATTGTGAGATACCTGAACATTTAAAGTACCCAATTTGTCAATGTTTCTCCAGAATAGGTTTTAAGCTTTGCAATTGTTGGTAATAATCTTTCTTAGACCACAATTTTTTTACATGTACTTTCAGATATTAGAGAAAGGGAGGCTGCAGTACCTATTTCCATTTTAAGCTTACAGTTAATAGAGCTGCAAAGCTAGACAAGTAACCTATACCTACGATTGAAGATCTTTTTGCCAGACTAGCAGGTAGCCAACTGTTTACACAGTAAATATGAGTAAGGCTTATCAGTAACTCCTTCTTTCTGAGGATTCAATGCAGTATGTGGTTATAAACACACATAGGGGATTATTTAGGTACAACCGGCTACCCTATGGAATTTCATCTCTACCTGGAATATTTCAAGAAACTATGAAAAGCCTACTACAAGGCATCCCTAATGTAGTGGTATACCTAGATGACATTCTCATCACAGGGTCCATTGAGGAATTACAATTGGAGACATAAGTGTAAGTTTTAAGGAGAATCCAGGAAGCTGTTCTCAAACTTAGGGCAGAATAGATGCACAAGGGTTGTACCCTATGCCAGAGAAAATGAAAGTAGTAATGGATGCGCCTCAGCCAAAAACAGTTACTAAGTTGAAGTCTTATTTAGGACTATTGAATTGTGATGGAAATTCTTGCCTAATATCTCTACTATTTTAGCTCCACTTTACACCCTTTTACGAAAGTCAGAACCTTGGATATGGTCTTATAAGCAACAATCTGCTTTTAACAAATTTAAACAATTGCTAACCTCCTCAAAATTATTGGTACATTTTGACCCTAGAAAGGAATTAATACTTTCTTGTGATGCCTTTCAGTATGGTATAAAGCTGTGTTAGCACATAGATTCTCTGATTGATCAGAAAAACCTATTGGGTTTATGTCCCATACTTTAACAGCTGCGGGGAAAAATTGTCCTCAAATTGAAAGAGAAGGTTCAACATGTGTATTTGAAATGAAGAAATTCTATTGTTATCTCTATGGTCATAATTTTGAATTAGTGACTAACCACAAACCACTAATCACTTTGTTTAGTGGGAAGAAAGCAGTGTCTCCACAGGCTTCTGGTAAAATACAATGATGGTCTCTCACCTTAGGTATGTATGAATATACAATTTCTTTTAAACATGAAGGTATGCTATCAAAATGAATGCAATTTTTCTAAAGATTTTATCATCAAAATATCCTTCCCACTTCTCAAACCCCCCAAGCTAAACCACATGAACTCTCCCAGCTAAACAAAACCAACCAAAAAAATAACACACCTTAAACAATCAAAACATGGCCTCCAAGAGAATTGTCTGCAAACCTTCGCCTCCTCTGGCGTCAAAATGGGTTAGACCAGGCTTTTGCCACCAGATTCAATTGACATTTGAATTGGGGAATTCAAAGGATGACTTCCTGGACATACTTGAATGGGCTAAAAGGATTTTGTCTCCTGGTTCTTATATAGAACACCAGCAGTTGCTTCTCTCTCTCTACTGGACAAGTTGGTGGATAGCTCAAGTGAACAGCTCAAGTGAACAGCTCCAAGAATAGGAGCAAACCGTGTCCTCAGTATCGATGCTGGCTTCATCAGGTTGGTTCATTTTTTAGTGATCAAGTAGAGTACTACTATTTAGCATTTGACTATGTGTGTCCCTTGATGTGTTTGTGTGTGTGTGTGTGTTTGCGTATGTGTGTGATTGTATGTGTGTGTGGTGGGTGTGTGTGGTGTAACTATCAGCATCACAATATCTACCATATCAATAGGAACATGATCGGCTACATTCTACCGCTTTCCATACCTAATAATGCTACCAGATGACCAGCTTATATAATCTGGTAACATGGGTCACTGATGATGGAGTTGTCTGATTTAACACATTGACACGGTCTCTACATGCAACCCCAGGTTAACCAATAGAAACAATGTCAATTTTTCTTCATCAGCTTTAACTTCCTGCTAATTCAGTATAACTTCTTTCTGGCAATAATTTCTTCATTGTGGTTTGTTATTTCTCTGTGATAGTCTTTAAACATTGACTATGAGACTGCTGAGTAAGTGAACAGGTCTTCAGATAAAACAAACATGCTACTCTTAATTTCATTCTACAAATCCTATCAGGGTTAATCACCAGTTATTACAAATACTGAGTGAGAGACACCAAATAAAAAATCAAATATGAAAAAGGTAGTTTATTATAATTTTACATCTGTGTTAGTGGTATCAAATCTGCTGATATGTGATAGTACAGGTTTTCCTGATAAAGGAAATCTATTATGAGGGATGAGTATATTCAATGTTGTCTATTGCAAAAGAAAATTTGTCTCTGCAGAAGCCGCTGCATATCGCACAGTTGATGGGGTGAGCTGTTGGGAATGCTGCAACTCTGTTATGTAAGGACGGTCACCAGGCTACTGCAATTTCAGGTTTCAGCCAAGGGAATGAATGCCACTTCCAAGTAGTAGCATGTAAACATTTACAAATTCTCTTTGCTAAAAAAATTGTGGACCATGAAGAGCCTCTTTTGGCTTCTTTTAGTTGCTCCACTTGAACAAAGGGGTGTGGGAAAATGGGACCCTATTATTACAAGATTATTCTTCAGTGTGCTGTGGTCACAAAATTGTTTAGAGAAAGGACATGTATTATGGGCAAATATGCCTTATGCTAGGGCATGTCTTATTGGAGTACATGTCTTATGGGAAGATATAACTTTTTATAGTATATGTCATTCTGGAGTACATGTCTTTCAGATTGACATGTCTGACAGGAGTATATGTTTTAAGGAAAGTCATGCTTAATAAAAAGACATATTTAATAGAAGGACATATCTTGAAGGAGTGCATGCTTCAGGATGGCATATTTTACAGGAGGAAGTGTCTTACGGGAAATCACGTTTTACTGGAGGACTGATCTCACTGGAGGGTATGTCTTATAGGAAGACATGTTTTACAGATGGGCATATCTTACAGGAGTACATATAGAGAGGACATGTCTTACAGAAATACATGAATTCAAATAGGATGCATTTTATTGGAGGACATATCCTACATGAGGACATGTTTTATTGGATGGCATATCTTGAAGGAGGGCATGTATTACAGGTGAACATGTGTTGGTGGAGGTCATATCTTATTGAAGGCCACGTCTTACTAGATGATATGTCTTTCATGAAAACACATCTTATGGGAGGACATGTCTTATAGGAGGACATGTTTTATAAGAGGACATGTCTGATGGGCAGACGTGTCTTCTGGAGTGGAAGACTTGCAGGAGGATATGTCTTGTGGTAGCTCATGTATTATGGGGGACATGTCTTTTGGGAGCTCATGTATTATGGGAGGACATATCTTATGAGAGGCCATGACTTACAGGAGTATATGTCTTAGAGTAAAACACATCAAGCGGGTAGAAATGTCTTACATGAAGACATGTCTTACGAGGATTTAGTTAAATACAATCATACCTTTTTTCCAAGAGCCAACTGAAATCCTTTGGGTTCTAACTAAGATCTGCTATCTCTATAAAAGCTGCAACAAATTATGCTGTTGTGGGTTCGAACATATGTTGGATTATTTTTTTCAGCTCCGTTTCGTTTGCCCTGAAACATGCTTTCCAAGAAATTATTGTTTGCTATATTCTTCTTGTGTTTCTAAATTAAATCTCAATGTCCACTTGATTGAAATTTTTTTGGGAATGTCAATAATCTTCATGCATGCTTGACAAACATATTCTGAAGACTAGATCAGTGCTCTTCCTGTTTTACATGTTTCAGTAGGTGTGTCAGCCTGTCGGACATATCATGGAAATTCAATAAATGTTCTTCTGGCTGTTTCATGTTATCTAGGTACTTTGAGAAACCCTAGTAGAAGTTTACCTTACACTCTAATTATATTCAAGATAAAATTTTAATTCCATGAACTGAATAACAAATTAATTATCCTGCCACTCTTTTACCCAAGAACCTGTTTTCGAGGAGCCTAAATGTTACTTCCTTGTAGATTTTGTTGTTGTTCTTCTTAGGTTACTTCCTCAGGAAGACCAGTACTAATGTCTCCGATTCAATTCCTGGTTGTGTCCATTGTTCTTTTTGATTGCTCTTGTTTTTGTTGTGGGTCAAACCATGGCCTATCTACTAGAAAGAAAGGAGTAAAAAAAGGAAGGTAAGAAAAGAAAATGAAAGGCTGTTTTTCCACTGGGAATAAAAGGAATAAAGGAAATAAAATATAGAAGGAATAAAAAAAAAGAAGAAATAATTAGATGAGGGAAATAATATGAAAGCAAGATTGTGATTTATTGGCTAAGTGCTTTGTCTTGTTTCTGGATCCCACAAAGTTCTTACCTTTTTCACTTCTAAACAGAGATATTTTACCCATGATGTCAAGGAAATGACAAAGAGTATTCTTGAATATAAAATGTATAAATTGTCTCTCAATTCCAGGTAAACAACACAACTGGAAAGGCATGTAAAGAGTGCAACCCAGACTATCCTTTCAGCATCACAACTGGGAGTAACTTTTCCAACTTTAACTTCAAAATCACCAAAGACATCAATGCCAACATTGGTAAATGGTGGAGCTGAATCCAGTCTATCCGGTGACAGGTCAGCCATGATTAGGCTTTGGAATTTTTGACAGAGGCACTGACATAAAATACATGCATTAATATTTTGTTAGATCAATCTTTTACCATGTTTTAAGTTGGGTCAAAAGCTATCATCACGCCAAATTTTAAAGAAATCTATCCACAGGTTTGGCCAAAATGATGGTACAGACAGACAGACAGACAGACAGACAGACAGACAGACAGACAGACAGACAGACAGACAGACAGACAGACAGACAGACAGACAGACAGACAGACAGACAGACAGACAGACAGACAGACAGACAGACAGACAGACAGACAGACAGACAGACAGACAGACAGACAGACAGACAGACAGACAGACAGACAGACAGACAGACAGACAGACAGACAGACAGACAGACAGACAGACAGACAGACAGACAGACAGACAGACAGACAGACAGACAGACAGACAGACAGACAGACAGACAGACAGACAGACAGGCAGACAAATTTTTTTTCCTCAGACATGCCACCTGGCATAAAATCATCTCAGGGTGGATTTCCTCCATCCCTAAAATTTGGTCAAAATCTAACAGAAGAAGTTTGAGAAACAGACCAACATAGTTACATAGTCAGTTACACAGTTACATAAATCTTCTAATATATATATATATAGATTTATCAAATATTTTGAAAGAGACACACATTCAGTATGAATGTAAAAATTCGACAAAATAAGTCTTCCAAGCAGTCAATTGTGTGACCATAGTCTGCCAAAAGTGGTCCCAGCAAGCCCTTCCTGATGGAGGTCGGGATTATGTACCAGTTAAAATTAATTACAGCAGGAAAAATGTAATCATCCTAAATTAAACAATTCTCTAGAAAAATTCCCTAATCTTTACTCATACAATATTCAAACTGGCCTTATATGTATACTATTTAATTTCCATCAACCTTCTCTTCATATGGTAATTTACTTACCATTTAGGTCATCCAGTAATGGTAAACAGCCCTCATCTACAGAAGTAGGAACAAGAATCAAAGAAAACACCGCCAATATGCAGTACATTTTCTTTGAGGAAGATACTTTTTGCAGGCTTTCCACATATATTGTCTTGCAGATAAATTAAATAGTACTAAAAATGTTGTACACAGCACATAATACTGTGTACCTCTGCTTTAAAGTATTCATGCATACATACACACATAAAATGCATGCAAACACTATATATAAGTATAAGTATGCAATACTAAGATTATAGATATAAAATGAACACATTTTGTGAGTGATAAAGGAAAATTTACTAGTCTTGTTCTGTTTGTGAAAATTTAAGGCTTGTTACATTTTTCTAAGGTAAAAACATGTTTGAAACATAAATGTAGAACCTAATTATTATAAAAGAAAGATATAACTGATGTAATATTGTATCCATGTTTAGACACAGAGCTGAAATCCAAGAGAAAGTAACACATGAGATATGAACAATTATTTCATACATTGTTCAATGGTGCAGGAAACTGTTTAATAAGAGTGAAATATCATCAAAATTAAAATTAGCTTGCAAAGAAGTTATCCTGCTATTTTAAACATTCTGTAGTTGATATCACTCAAGATCCTTATTACCAACAGATATAAATTTGAAGTATTATGCTCTGTCACATCAGACATTATTCGAGGTGTTGTATCAAATACCACCTAATGGAGAACGTGAGGCTGTAGCTACCAATGCGCAGTGACAATATATGCAGCATTTTAAGTTAAATCGAAGGCAGGTAACTAATCTTCCATAGCTACATTGATATATTGTGCATTTAAAAAAATTTCTGAAATGACTTCATTAATAAAAAAAAATTATGCAACAATAAAGTTCAATATCCAGGATACCCAGCAAATGCCAGAAGGAAAGCTTTGATAATATTTGCCATCCATAATAAATAATGCAGCCATCTCTTTCCTTACCTTTTCCTTTTCATCTTTTGTTGGCATGACTTTTTGCTTCTTGGATCAGGTGACTGAATAGCTGAATGCTTAAGTTACTCACTTTTGATATATTGGAATTGAAATACCCATTGCTCCACATCACAGTGTAACACCCCTGATACAAAACATTCATTTTGAAGTTGCTGATTATTATTAGAAATGGCGTAACAATACGTCACCTTACCTATGGTTGTTCCTGCTAAGCAGGAAGTCTGCAGCAAAATAAAAAGGGCGCAGTTGAGTGGGCCGGCTGACCAATCAAAAGTCCACATTATTGCGGAATAGCAGGAAGTCTGAAACAAAAACCGCTGAAAAGGTTTTAGCGCCAAAACCTCACCTCATTCCAGTAATTTCTTCTTGTTCAGGGGCTGCTGTTAGCGCTGTGCTTGCAATCGCTTGTATTATAGTAATGGTAAGTTCTCCACTAGGAAAACTAACGCTTTATCCAATTATTTTCTTTTTAACTGACCGCCCATTAGGCGGACCAATTGACCGAGGAACAAATAGCTGAATTCAAAGAAGCTTTTTCTCTCTTTGATAAGGACGGTAATGGCACTATCACCACGAAGGAGTTGGGTATAGGTATGCGATCTCTAGGCCAGAATCCCACTGAAGCAGAGCTTCAATATATAATCAATAAGTTGGGTGCGGATAGTAATGGCACCGTTGATTTTCCCGAATTCCTAACCGTGATGACCAGGGAGATGAAAGAGATAGAGAGCGAGGAGTGGATCAGGGAAGCTTTCAGAGTATTTGACCAGGATGGGAATGGCTTCATTTCTGCTGCAGAGTTGCGTCATGTCCTGGCCAACTTTGGGGAGAAGCTGACAGACGAAGAAGTGGATGAGATGATCAGAGAGGCCGATACAGATGGTGATGGTCAAGTGGATTATGAAGGTAAATGCCCAATTGTAAAATTGTGCTGGAGTTGATGAATTTGATACTTTTTATGTTGCTTAGAATTTGTTGCCATGATGACCAGCAAGTAGTTCCTTAGTTTTAGTGAAAGAAAACTTCATCCACTTCATCACTGCATTGATTGACATTATTTAATCTCATAATTGATATGATGTTGATCTGCATATGGAAATAAATATTTTAATTGGAAATAGATTATTCCAATGTTAACAGTTCCTTTTTTGGGGGTGGGAGAGGGATGGGGGGTTTAGTTATGCTTGTCTTGATATTGAAGGATGTTTCAACTAAACTACTCAAGCATGATCAAGATTATTTCTATATAAAGCCTATCAGGGTATAATGTGCCTCTTCCAAGAAAGGAGGAAAGAGCATGATTGATTATTTTTGTCTGGCATCAAATAATCAATAGAGGATTCCAAGCCATACAACTAACTTGATATCAAACCAAGCAAGATTGGTATTTGTAGGGAAGAAATTATATTCCTTCCTCTTACCCAGCATGTGGCTTGCTAGCACTTGTTTGGCAGTGGGGCTCTCTTCTGAAAGCATAATAGTTTACAAATGAATATTAACAAGATACCAGTGCACCCACTGCATCATTGCTTCATATGGTCAAGCAAAGAGGGAAAGTCATGTGAGGAACTAAAGTAAGACTTGCATGTAGCAAATTGGATGGAACATGTTGGTGCTGGCATTCACACTTAATTCATACAGACTAATGTTTGTTGGCCAAACCACACTCAATCACTCCCACAAGTGGGTAAAGCCATTCTGTTGCGTGAGAGTACATGCCATATTACAGCCTGATTAGGTGCAGAGCAAGAGCAAGTGACTTAAAGGGTGTGGTTTGGCCATTCAAGTAAATCAGTTTTTCTGGACCAATATCGCCATTAATAGGCTCCTGTGGTTTTAACCATGGCCAAACTGGGCAACCATACCCAAGGAGGGTGATACACTTGTACTCAACAGATGTCAAATTCACTGGTCCAGCAGAGCAAAAATTGTTTCCATATGACTGAATGTGGAATTACTTCCATGTAGGTGTTGCTATGGGTGTTGTTTGGATGTTCAATTTAATACTGTCCTGCTGAATAATCAAGCCTATATATCTATATATACCTCCTGAATGGCAACCTTCGGCAACCACCCACTTGTTTAATAATATTTTGTAATTTTTTTGGTGGTTGTTTATTTTTGGTGATTTTGGTGTGTGGAATCAATGATTTTTTTACCAGATTATCATCTGAATTCCCTTTAAAAATGTCTGCAGCAGCCACAAATTGCGGCCAATCCAAATCCAAATATTTATCAGCCATACTCAGGCCATAGGAAACGTTCATACAAAGTTTCATGCATATTGGTTCAGGTGTCTTGGAGGAGTTTACAGACAGACAGACTGACTGACTGACTGACTGACTGACTGACTGACTGACTGACTGACTGACTGACTGACTGACTGACTGACTGACTGACTGACTGACTGACTGACTGACTGACTGACTGACTGACTGACTGACTGACTGACTGACCGACCGACCGACCGACTGACTGACTGACTGACTGACTGACTGACTGACTGACTGACTGACTGACTGACTGACTGACTGACTGACTGACTGACTGACTGACTGACTGACTGACTGACTGACTGACTGACTGACTGACTGACTGACTGACTGACTGACTGACTGACTGACTGACTGACTGACTGACTGACTGACTGACTGACTGACTGACTGACTGACTGACTGACTGACTGACAGACAGAGAGACAGACAGACAGATATTTAAAAAATTAGGATCTATATATCTATCTAGTCACAAATAGGAGCATGGTATGTGTGTGTATGTGTGAATTGTTTTTATTGCCAAACCACCGGAAAATCAAGCTGATATGAAGTATTTGGTATCCAAATATCTGGGTGAGAATTATTAACAACATGCAGGTGTGGTGATAGCTTGGGTTTTATTTAAATCAGTGTCATTTGACAATTGACTTGAGAAAATCCCACCAAAAATGCATTTAGTATCCACATTTGCTCAAATCTGCAGACAATTTATGTGCAAAACCCTATTTTTGTTCAAATTCATTTCAATTAGAATTACTTACTGAAGTTTAACACTGTTAGGCCTGCTCAGTGCTGGCATGGGTGAATATCTGGGGATGGCAGAACTTATTGGTAGTCTCCTTTTTCCCCCTTATTTTCCCCCATCCTCTGCAATTTGACGCACTAAATTTGAAATTTCTCATCTCCTCACAAATTTACGCCTACTCTTCATTTATACATGGATCATTCTTTATCATTTATGAGGCATTGTGAGCAGATACATGATGAAAAAAAATCTAAAAAAAAAAAACTACTGGAAGCCCTGCTAAGAAGTTATTGCAGCTGTAGGACAATTCAATAACAAATCAAAATGAGAAAGCTATTTGGTGGGATGGGGGGGGGGGGGGGGGGGGGAGGGGGATGGGGAAAAGAAAAGAAAAGAAAAGAAAAAGTAAGGTATTCAAAGCGTAGCCTGGTAGTGTGGCTAGAACCCACAAAGAATAATTCCAAATCTCCAGTTTTGGACTGTTGTTACAAGTGGCACTCACAGGAATGGGTGTGGTCAGATGGGACACAGCTAAAATGCAAGTGGTCCACATGGGTCAACCATAAACATTTAAGTTCATTTAGTCAACTCTCTGTGACTTTTATCTGCCCAGGTGTTCACGGTTGAGCTCACATACATACACACAAACACACACACACCACAAGCTTCATGATTAGAAAAAAAAATTTGAGTATTTATTAGGCTCACTTTATGGATGCTGACATCGCTACAATGATTCACCCCTGAATTATTGACTTTTATTTGATTCACAGGGGAATTTTGATTTATTTGTTGTATCATGTGTATGGCAGCACATATGACCTAATTTCCAATTAAAAACTTATTGTCATTGCATTCTATTCAGTTGGGATTAAATTCTGTGATCCTTCATAGTCTTTTAGTAAGTTTGATTTCTGCCGTCATTATAGTCAAGCTTTATTTGTTGTAATGTTTATTGGGGCCTTCAGGAAACACTTATCCTTCACAAGTTGTGCAAATTATTGTGAAAATTATTCATGGTGAGTAAACTTCACCTGCTCCAGGGGTAGGACAGTGAAAACTATCCCAGACAAAGATATTATCCAAATTCATTTTTACGCTTGATGTGTCCAGTCTCTGCATTTTGTCCTAGCTTTAGTTGAGCAATAGAGAGGTTATCAGTCTTTATTTTTCCTTCCCTCCTAGTAGCTAACCAAAAAATTCAAGAATAGTGTTTAGAAGGGATCTTTCAAGCTAGACTAGCTCTATTGCATTGATTCCTTAGACTTACTTAGTTCATAGCTCAGGACGGCTTTATAGGGACAAGCACCTGATAACTTTGATATAAACAACACTAATGATAAGGAATTGATGAATGCAACAGCAGGAATGGATGGAGGAATATTTATCATGTCCGGAGTATGAAAACCAATACTGGAACAAAGCCAAAGTCAATGGGAATTCAGTGAACAAGCCCTTCAGAGATACATAGCCCGCTTACATGATAATATGCCAGAAGATACCAATTACCTAAGTCATCTTCTCAGGGACATTCTTGGTAATTGGAAGACTTGTGCAGAGAGTTATTCTCAACTCTATTCATAATTTCAACAACATGGTATAACTCAAGAAAGAACTATCTTGGAGGATCACTTCCATGAATTGTCTCAAGAATAGGAAGAAGCACAGCATTGGTTCCTTTGAGAAAGGATAGCTTTGAGAAAACCTCCATTGATTCATGCTTCATGTCATTCTATCATGTCATCACATCATTCCAGGAAGTCTGGGATTGTTCAGCAGATCGCTTCTATGGATGCTACTCTGGCTTATGACGATGAACAGGCACGAATTCAGGAATAAATCAATGCACGCCAGGAGGAAGAAGAATGAAGAGAGTTTAAAAAGAATCGGGAGATTCAATGCAAAGAAAGAGTGGATCCATGGCATCTCCAGCAACTGGAATGAGAGAAGGAGTGAGCTAGGCTTGCAGCTCTGGGAAATGGATCCCAGACCTGTTCAAACATACCCTACAAGTTTTCTGGTTATATGCCTCAGCTCAGTGCTGAATCCACCATTTTCCAACCCTTAGTACCCGTGTTGACTCCATATGCACCTTTGCTCACTGTGTCTCGACCACAGATCTCACACCCACTTCATGTTTCCTTTTCTCAGTCGTTACCTGTTACTTCCTTTCAATCCAAGTCAACTTTCTCTTCACCTTGGTTTAACTTAATGCCCCACTTGATACATTGGGTAGTTCTCTACCAGTCCTAATGACTGCAATAGGAAATCCTCTGCTAGTCCAGTCAAATAGAGTGGGAAGTTTTCTGTCAGTCCTGTTGACTGCAATGGGGAGTTCTGTACAAGTCCTAGCGATTACAATGGGGAGTCTTTTTCTCTACCAGTCCTAGTGACTACAGTGGGAAGTTCTCTACCAGTGCTGTCGACTACAGTGGGGTGTCACCCATATCAGTTTCAGCCTGCTGCTCAACCAGCTCTTAATCCTACCACAAAACACTTTCTCCATGGAGATCTCTTTGAGGCTCCTGTGGCTCCATTCAGGGGAGATCAATCACTGTTCCACTCTTGGCGTACGAGTCTGCAAAAGCAGATTATGGAATTAGGACTTAGTGCAGGCAACATCATCAATGTTCTGGGAGCTCATACTGCAGGGGAAGCACAGAAGGTCGTACTGACTTTTAGGTTGCAGGAAGTTCCAATGCCGAGAAATGCCTTCAAAAAATTAAGGACAAGTTGAAAGAAAGGTTTGGTAGTGCACCACTCATCACAGCGAGCCTTAGGAGGCAGCTTAGTGATTTCCCAACACTCAGTCACACGAATCAAACCAAGCTTAGAGAACTGTCTTATCTCTATAGCCTCATTCTCATCCACATATCTGATCTTGATGATTTCACAACCTTTAACTTTTCATCACATCAGAAAATCATCATCAAGAAGCTTCCTTGGGATATGGCGCACAAGTGGAATGGATGAATAGCTGAGTACCAGTATCAGCACAATGGTAGTTATCCACCATTTTGCATCTTCTGCCACTTCCTAGAAGAATGTGATCATGTGATTAATCACCTGAATCTACCTGTGGCACTCATGTCAACTGTCCCTGTAACTTCTTCTTTTAACTAAACAAGCCAATTGTGTCACGAACTCTGCAGACTTCGGCTGAAGACATGGATGATGATAAGGGGCCTAGAAACTGCCTTGTTCATCCTTCCTGCTGTCACACTTTAGATGACTGCTGAGTGTTTTAAGGCCGGTTCACAGTTTGATGCTCAGGCCTGCGTAGCATAATGTATCTATCGTAAAGGAGACCTGTGAGGTGAAGACCCCATCATGTGCTGTTGATTGGGTGGGAATCAGCAGAGGGTTTGAGCAGTTGTGGAACTTTCCTAACTGTATTGGTACATCATTGTGTAGAATTTCATTGTTAAATGTGAAAATATTAAGTGATAATCTTATAATGTGAAAATACTGGAGCTATTGATGGGAAATATGTAGTCATTCAAGCTCCCATTGGTCCCGGTTCCTCTTGTTTGAACTACAAGGGGGCACACTCTATTGTTTTGATGGCAGTTTGTGATGCTCACTATAGGTTGGTTATTATTTAGAAGTTTAAAAGAAAAGAGCCAGGGAAATGAATTTTATGTTTATTAAATTTAGGTTCATTCTCATGGACATTGGCGATTCTGGATGCCACAGTGATTGGGAGTACTTTCTAATTCTGATTTTGGTCAAGTTTTGGTAAATGACTCTCTCTTTATTCCTGATCCATGCCCCCTCACAGGTATCACGCAACCAAAGCTTCCCTATGTGATTGTTGTAGACAAAGCATTTCCCTTAAGGATGAACATGGTGTGACCATATCCTGGAAAGAAACTCCCTGGTATATCAAACATCATTTATTTAAATATGCTTTTTACTTACTGGTTATTTCATTAATGCAGAAGATCAAGCCATATTTAATTACAGATTGAGCAGGGCATGCAGGGTAATTGAGAACAGTTTTGGGATACTGGCAGCTAGGTGAGCAACTATACTTGCAGCAGTACAGCCATGCAATATACTTTATTGGTTTGATCTATATTGGGTAGGTGGTGCATCTCAGGAGACCAATCATTTCAGAACCCAGTCGAGTGGAAGTGTATGTTAAAGCAGCAGTAGCATTACATAACTACCTCAGGACGGAAGAGTCAGCAGTTTATTGTCCATCTGGGTTTATTGATGTGGAAGACAGGAATGGTAACCACATAGATGGAAGGTGGAGGGCAGACAGTGATCCTTGTAGTGGTTTAGAACCTGTGTCATGCTGGAAGTAATAGGTTAGTTCTGGTTATAGTTCTGTTGATGATGTTCAAATTATATATATATAATAATAATATACGTAGGTATTCAAGATCGGCTACTTCAATGCATGATGGTTACAAAGATCACTTCACTAGCAGCATTAGAGAAGTCTCTTGGCAGTACTCACATGTTAGGAGAACATAGATATAATTGTATATATTTATCAAATAGCACTATCAACACCCACGTCACATTTACCATCAGCACATGTTACATTATCTCTTCACTCAGAACTACTTCTAACATTATTAGTAATAGGCACACCCTTTGTACACAATTACAAAATACGTATTATATAATCAAATTTCATTCAAAATTAATAGTTGTCTTCATGTGAATGTTCACTGTTCTGAGAGTATGGCATGGGTGAATGGGTTGTGAATTGTGAATGGGTTGGGAATTGTGGTTGGGGTGGGCAATGTTCAGGGAAACTGGATTCTAAAATTAATTGTCTTATTTTAAGTTTACAAAAACAATTCTAAAAAGGAGACATTTTCCTAAGACTGGCTGCAACCTCCATTCCAAAGAAGTGCTCTTCATCGTGAGTATTTCTTTTTTTGGTTGCCATCTTCTGCCTCTTTGCCTCCCTCTTCTCCTCTATCAGTTGCGGTATAGCTTGATCAACATCATTGACTGGCTTCTTCCCATGCCTTGCCCTCTTGGAAGGTGGTGATGGTGGTGTCTGAAGATCGGCTCCATCATTTTCAGCTGTGGACTTAATTAAACTATGCACAACAACAACAAAAAAACAAAGAGCTAAAATATATCAAAATTATTTGACAAGCACAAATTATACTGTACCTCTCCTCAATATCTGTCTCCAGGTCTTCTTCCAGAGAGCTAAGGAGATGGGGAGCAGTGGACGTGGATGGGGTAGGAACAGTGGAAGTGGATGGGGTAGGTTCTGTGGAGGTGGATGGGGTAGGGGTTGGGTCATTGCAGGTGGATGGACTTTGAGGGCCAGGTAAGACAATCTCCATAGTGAGTAGTTTGAGGAGGTACTATGTTTTAAAAAAGAAGAAAAGTTGCTTTGTTTAGTAACTGCCGAGGTCACCATTTCCTATTGGACTTACTTTCTGTGTTTCATGGTGTCTTTGATGAAACTAATAACAATGAATAGAGGCCAAGCAGGTACATACATTGGCCCCTCTTCACCACTCTGGCCTGCCTTTTTCACCTGTTATGCCATGACAAGAAAGATTACATACTTTAAAATTTGTGGGAGAAGATTCATAAGCAATGCTACCTATATTTACCACCTTTATCTCCGTCACAAGTCTATCCCTGAGTGACTTACACTTTTTAAGGCAATTCTCTGCCTTCACTTGATTTCCAACCTTTAAAAATGTAATATTATAGCTGGTTAGCTCTGTAGATACAAATAGCTGTACCAAATTGCTAGTAGTTTACCTCCTTATATAGTTTTGTACCTGAGTGGCAAACTCTTTCCAGGCATTCTCCTTAAACCGTAAGTCTTTATACTTCATACTTCGTGGAAGAAACTTGCCACAAACAGGGCTACTTCCTTACCGATTTAACCAGCTTTTCTTCATTCATTTTTAGCAGATTTTTTTAGCTGACGGGACTTTGCACGTTACTTTGACCTTGGAATATAATTTCTTTCTATTCCAACGTTGAACTCGTTCATGCTTCACAGAACGACGCTACGTTATGTTAAGCCATTTCGCTGACCAACGCTCAGCTGAGCGTCACTCCGTGAACCAGCAGCTTCAAACTGTGAACCAGCCTTAAGCCATGTCATTGGAAGACAGGAAGATGGGCATTAATGGGAACGCTATCTTTTACATCTGTCTCGGAGATCATAAGCTTACCTGACTGTACAGTGACACCCTAAAACTGCCAAAAAAAGTATGGTTTCAAATGTCATCACACTTTGTCCACAACGACCTTCCTAAAAAAATAATAAAAATAAGAAATACTAATGTCAGTGATTACTCTGCATTTAACTGTTCTCTGGAAACCAAGTTATACCAGTTCTTCTCCTCCTAGGAAGAGACAGTGGTACAGTTCTGAAGCGTTTCAATTATGCCAGCATGAAGGAACCTTATGCTCATCAGATTATTCTTGGTTGGGCAGTCATTGGTTTTGTTTGCCAAGGTAGAAACCATCAACAAAGAAGCCTTCCGACTTCTATAAAGTGCCACTCTCATTTTCATGCCAAGCCACAATTCTCTCATGTGCTTGACTTTCCCAATATTTTTGTTGAGCAATGAGACATGAACTATTAGAGTTCTCCAAAATGCAAAAAAAAACAAACAATGCTATCAAAACGAAGTGCATGCCACAACAAAAAAAAAGAGAAGTTAAGGGGTTGCTCAAGCAACTTGAAAACCATATTAGGAAAAAATTGAATTATTACTTAAGACTATCATACTAGATTTAAAATGTTTGCTTCTAAAATAACAAATACCAAGAAAAAAAGTACAATACTAAACCCAAAAAATCATCTAAAGCCAACCAAACCAAAATAGGGAGGTCAAGTGAAACGCCACAAACCATGCATTTCAGTTTCAAGCAAATTTAACAGGCAGACACACAGACTAATCCATGAAACACCAGAAGTTCGCCAATCACATACAACAGAAATGTCTACCAGATAAAGTAGCAGCAACATTGAGATTCTGATACTCATGTCGATATCATTGCACAATATCTATTGCAACAATATACCACAAGAAGTAGACACCTCCGTTGTGTAATAGGCAAGGTGACTACAAGATAATAGGTACTTATTTATGTAGCTAATCATCAGATAAGATGTCTAAAGTACAAATAAACTTTTTAAACAAGCAACTGTACTATTTTGTCTTATCTGAAAAGAGACAATTAAAATTGTATAACAAAAGAAAGTACACCAGTGTTATTTCTACAATGAAACATTCGCTCACATGTGAGCATGAATAAACAAGAAATAGTGCATAATATTAAATTCAGGATTACAATTTAGAGAATTAAATTGAAGAATTAACATTAAAGTTCCAAAAAATAATTGATAACAAAAGAAGAGTGAAAGTAACTAATTCACACACTAATACCAATTATAACCAAAGGTAATACATTTGCTTCAAAGATATGTATTGGAAAGTTCAAATTAAAAAAAAAAATCACATGCTCACATTAACTTCCCTTTTTTTTTACAGATTACTGCCAAAAAAATATCAGTAACAAGTTCGTTAGGAAATACTCATGGAAACATTAATGCACAGTAAGATTTTCAACAAGAATTATACCAAATTGCAAGTAATATCATCTCACAACAACATGCAACACTTTCACATTTTCATCAAACCATGACTTTCCATGAGACATGTACTCGCATTGTACATGGCATTCAGATGCCCTCCTGTATGATATGCCCTCCGATAAGGTATTCCATCATTAAAACCTGTTTTCCTGTAAGATAAACCTTCTTTTAATACACATCCTCCTTTAAGATATGCCATCCACCAAACATGTTCATCCTAGAATATGTCCTCCCATGATACATGGCCAGTTACAAAGCATGACTTCCAAAACTTTAAACTTTCTCAAGAAACATCAACCAGAAGGACATGTCCTCCATTAAGATAATTTTATACCACAGGATAAAATATGGCCTTAACTGGCTTGGGTTACAAGCAAGCCACCTGTAGGATGAGTAAGTACCAAACTGCTTGTGTTAATAACCAAAGAGAGGTTGGGCTCAGAGAGCTGACCTTATGGCTCAGTTATCATTGTTGAATTGGTCATCCTCTTGGGTATAAGTGGTACTGATAGAGTTTCAGGAAGTAGCTATGGGAAGAGTGGAGCTTTCTAACCAACCAGAGTACATGTTGAGTAATTTAGCTGTGTTTTAAACGATTGAGGTACAAAAGAACCTGAACAGGCTAAAGTAAGGTCAAAGGTGACCCTTTGGATTACGTATGAAACCCACATTTGGCAACCACTTCTTATGGTTTGTCATGGTAATTCAATTGGCTGAACAGTGGCTATGTGTACCACTAATCCTCAGTGACCATACCCTTACACTTCTTTTCCTTCCTGCATCTCGAACTTCAGCCTTTGCTTGTCCAGAAAGCAACAGCACTGGGCTGGATTCTGGACCAGTGCTGGTCATATGGCTATGCTGTGGACTCATTAAGTCCCCATCAAGTTGTAGGTTTGCTGGAAACCTACAGCTTGATGAGGAACCATGAAGCCCTGGTATAGTGGAGAGCCAGAGAGTGGAAGGGTCTGGTCATTCACTGTGGGTGACTGTGGTCTGAGTTGTCATTGGTTGAAGGTTCAAATACTTCCTGGGTGATTTTTTCTTTCCCTTTTTTCTTTTCCTCATTCCCATCTAATCTATTCTTCTCCTCCCCCATTCTGTCCTTTTCCCTTCCCTCCCCTCACCCCAGTTCCCTCGTCCCTCTACTTATTCTTTTTTCTCATTTTTTCCCTTCCTTTCATCCTTTTCCTTTCTTTCTCTTCCCCTCTTTCTCTTTCCCCCTCCCCATTTCTCTTTTCCCTCTCCCCCTTTTGTTCTATTTTCTTCCTTCTACCACTTTACCCTTTTCCTATCCTCTCTCCTTTCTGTTCTCCTTTTCTTTCATTTTTTTACCTCCTCCTGTGGTTCCCCTTCCTTTTCACCCTTTCCTCTCTGTTACTTTTCCCTTCTATTTTCTACCCCCAAGACCCCTATGACCCATCTTTCTCTCTCTCTCCCCCCCCCCCCCCTTCTCTGGATGCCAGTCCTCTGTACCCCTTTTCTTCAATCCTTCCTTTCTTTCCCACTCCATTTTTTTTAAAAACTGTGTTACACACTGATCTATACAGTAACCCTTGGAATGGTGGGGGTGGAGGTATCCACAAGTAGGGGACATAAAATGGATAGTTAACTTGAGATTACAATTATGTGGTTTTACTAAATGGGAGTCCAACAAAAAAGTTGTACATCACATTGCCTAACTGTTTTGGGGTACTGTTGGATAGTCAGAGTGGAGATATCCAAGTTCAAAGTTGCTATTTAAAACAATATACTTTAATAAATATAGTAAGTATTTCCAACAGGTCTTAGTGCACATGTCTCTTCTTTCCTTTCATTTCCCTCTCTCCCCTCCCCTTTTTTCCTTCATTTCTTTCTTCTCCAGTATTTTTCTTTCCTTCTTCTTCGACCCCCTTTTTTTCCTTGCTTATTTTCTTCCCCCCCTTTTTCCTTCCTTATTTTCTTCCCCCCTGTTTTTCTTTCCTTTCTTTCCCCCTCCTCCTTTTCCCCTCTCTTCTTTTCTTCTTGCCCAACCTATTTTTCCCTTTCTTTTTTTTTTTTAAATACATAATAAAAAATTAGTAATTAGGTTAGATCTTAATCACATCTAGGCACTCTTTTTTTTGGCTCCTACATATGTAGGTTGTACATATACTTGTGTGCATCCATTATACCACCAAAGCATCAATTTATACTATATAGTGTGAATAGTCTGTCTGTCAATGACATGGCTAGGTCCCACCTGGCTACACCTCATCTTCTGGGCATGTCAGGTCAAAAAATAAAAAAATTAATTTTTGTGTTTATCCCTTCTCGACGTATGCACCATACCAAATGGAACTCACTCTTTATGATAGACACATCATAGGCAAGGATGGTTTTAAAGCCCAAATTTTGGATCACCTGGCCACATATTTCTTGTGGGTGTATGAGGCTAAATATGCACATGCACATGCACATGCACACAGGCAGGCACACAGGCAGGCACACAGGCAGGCACATACACAAACAAAAAGAACTTTGAACTTGACATTTCAAAGTTGGTATGACACACATTATGTATCTGGGAGTAACATGAGTTGGGTCCCATCTGGCCAACACCTCTTCTTTTGGGAGTGTCAGGCTAAATAGGCCAAAAAATGAACTGGCTCAACCCTTGGATATGAGCTGAGTTACACTTAGCCACACCACTTCATATGGTCATATCATATTCTTGGCAATGTTGGGTATGCCTGCTAGCATATATACACATACTAGCAGAAGTACCTAGCATTACTCTGTAAATCTAATTTTGAATTTGCATAAATAACCAACACCCCAAGCCAACAGTTATGAAGCTCTGCCATATCTGGCTTAGTAAAATAAGACAATTATTTGTAATGTCTAGAGTCTCAATTCTGTGACCATTCTCTAGCTAAAATATTTGGATGATTGATTTGATATCTATGATCCATTTAAAAAATTGTATTGGCACATATCCTTCTCATAATTCCAGACACATTCTGCCAGAGGGCAAAATCCAATTTGTCTATTGAAGCAATCTTGAAAAAATGACTTTTGAATCATAGTACATATATATTGTTTAAAAACACCCTTTTTGTGTAAGTTAACCACAAGGTTTCTGATTCTGGCACTAGTTCAATGTTGTGACACTATATTGATGCAGAAATCTAAGATGGCTGCCATCCATCAGCTGTATGTATGTTATTCAAGAGTGACATGTTTGGCAGATGATTGTATGATATTGAAAGGAAGCTTTGCTATTCCTCTGCTCCATATTTAAGTCAGCATGAAACCCATTGTAGGAAGGGAGAGAAAGAAAAATAAACAATAGATTTTCTTTATCAGGAAAACCTGTACTATCATATATCAGCAGATTTGATGCCAGTTACATAAATAAAAATTATAATGAACTTTTTTTTATATTTGAATTGTGATTTGGTTTCTTTAGCTCAGTATTTTAAATAACTGGTGGTTAACCCTGACAGGAATTGTAGAATGGAATTAAGAGTAGCATGTTTGTTTTATCTGAAGACCTGTTCACTTACTCTGTGTTCTCATAGTCAACTGGTTAAAGACTATCACAGAGAAATAACAAACCACAATGGAGAAACTGTTGCCAGAAAGAAGTTTTGCTGAACTAGCAGGAAGTTAAAGCTGATAAAGAAAAATTGGCATTGTTTCTATCGGTTAACCTGGGGTTGCATGTAGAGACTGTGTCAATGTGTTAAATCAGACAACTCCATCACCAGTGACCCATGTTACCAGATTATATAAGTTGGTCATCTGGTAGCATTATTAGGTATAGAAAGCGGTAGAATGTAACCGATCATATTCCTATTGATATGATTAACATTTTAATGCTGATGGTTACACCATTTTTGTAATAACTTATAACTTAGTTATTCAAATAAATCATGATCAAGTCTTGTTAAAAATATCATGAAGTCATTTCACAATGCAAAGATAAGGACAATCAACTGACAACCAACAGACAACACTTTCTGAGTTAAGCATAGATGATACAAAAGGGACTAACAAGATGTAGCATTAACCACAATACGATAAAGGAATGAAGCAAAACCACAATAACTAATATCATCAGTGTCATAGTAATAACAATAAGTAAGACAGTTCAGTTCATGTTATGACACTTTTCTCCCCTTAAATGTGAGAATTCTCTAGGAATGCCTGACTCGAGTGGGGTAGTGAAGAAGTATAGGCTGTTCAACATCAGATTCAGGTTTTATATCCACTGCAATATTTACAGAATACTGGACCCTGGATCCTTCAACTAAGAAAATGTGTCTTTTCCTGTTCCTATGAGGTCAGAATCTTTTCCATAGCATTGCTGATTAAGATGATGACGCCACACCATCTTACCTTGCAACAATTACACAGAGAACAATTGTGAGCCAAGTTTTTTTTTAAATATTTTCGCTGGTAACTACTTCTCTCCTTGACCATAATTTCTTGCATATATTTTCCTCCAATGTTAAATGTTCGATTAACTGCTCCTGGGTAACGTGCAAATTTCTGTCTTTCTCGTTTCTTCTCGACTTGATGTTGTAGATAGGTTTCATTAAATATCAAGTGCTGATTTCAATCTTCTTCCTAACTAATTCTGAAGGAGACATTCCTGTGGTTGATGAGATGTGATTCTATAATTGAATAAGAATCTAGCAATTTTAGTTTTTAATGTTCGACCAGACAATTTTGCAACATGTGCTTAAATGTTTGCACCGCTCTCTCCACAAACCCATTAAATGTGGGATAATAAGTTGGTGAAGTTGTGTTCGTCACATTATTCCTTTGTAAGAACCATTTAAATTTCATGTTTGTAAAAGTAGGACCATTGTCAGATATTACCTTTTCTGGTATCCCAAATTGTGCAAAAAATATTATGCAAACACTGAATTGTTGCTGATGCTGTAATGGAAGACATAGGATGTACTTTTATCCATTTGGAATGTGAGTCAATCAAAATAAAAAACATATGATTAAGGAATGGACCTGAAAAAATTAATATATGAACTCTAGTCCAAGGTCAACTAGGCCATTTCCATGGCATCAATGGTGCCACAGGAGGGGAAGAGTGATTTTTCTGACATTCAGTGCAGTTTTTTTACACTGTCTTCAATATGCTGTGTTATTCCTGGCCACCACACAAACATGCGGGCTAATCTTTTCATACAAGTTTCCCCAGGATGACCACCATGTAACTCATGCAATACCCCTAGCCCTAGCCCTAGCCCTAGCCCTAGGCAGAATGCCAGCACATGCAATGACATGAATGAGTCTAAAGACTTCACCACACACACACTCACACACATTGTTGCAATGATCCATTATTGCAGTGATCCAGTGCGCACCCATAATCTGTGAACTTGCCCATGCCCTTTCTCTGACACTTTTTGCTTGCACACCTAAATTCCCCTTGAAGTATATCTCCCATCTACAGATCCCAAGATCAAAGGTAAAAATAAAAATTGAGCTTAAAGAAATTGTATGCATCAGCTAAATAGAATTCTATTGAATTATTGACACAATAATTGACTTTTCCCATTTCACTGTGTGTAGTCCAACCAAAAAAAATAGCACTGGTCAAGATTTAAAAAAAAAACAACTTTTATTCAATTGAAAAAAGATTACAGAGAAGAATTTACTATGGAATATATGCATATAATTCACATGAAACATGCAATTCACCTGTTTATATGAGCTGGTACCCCATCTATTGTTACCACAGCTACACATCTGCTAAAGACCAGACACCAAATTGCTCAAGACACTCTGCTCACACACAAACAGGGGGTCTCTCACATTAGATTTCTAGGTAACAATCCCTATAAATATTGTATAACCCAAGCATTTGCTTACTGTCATATTATTTATATACACACAGCCATGCTGCATCCATGTATGCACCACACACATGCGTACACTAACCCACACATGTGCTACACACCACACATGTACACACCATACACACACACCTACACATGTGCCACACACACCCACACCACACACACCCACACCACACACACAGACAGAGACACAAACCCACATACACCACACGCATGCACACACCTCACCCACTACACACACGTCACCCACCACACAATCCTCACACACACTCACACTTGCACACAAGTACACACCACATATACATATGGGATGTGCCACACAAACACTCTTCACCACACACACACATCCACCACACACACCCCCAACACACTCATCCACACTTTCACCCAAGTATGCACCACACAGGCATTGGATGTGCCACACACACCCCCACCACACACACATGCCCACACTTACACTCAAGTAAGCACCACACACATGTACTGGATGTGCCACACACACACCCTCACTACACACACACCCACCACTCAGGCACAATCACATACACACAGAGACAAATGCTAAATAGTAGTACTATTACTGAGGAAATGGTTTGTTCCTTTTCTTGGAGCTGTTTACTTGAGCTCTCCTCCAACCTGTTCAGCAGAGTGAGAAGCAACTGTTTTTTGTCCATGGAAGAACCAGGAGACAAAATCATTTTAGCCTGTTCAAGCCTGTCCAGGAAATCATCCTTTGAATTCTCCGATTCAAATGTCAATTAAATGTAGTGGCAAAATGCAAGTCTAGCCCATTTTTAGGCCACAGGAGGTGAAGGATTGCAGGCACTTCTCTTTAAGGACATGTTTTAATTGTTTCAAGTGTGCTATTTTTTGTTGTTGGTTTTTTTTAACTGGGACAGTACACATAGTTTAGCTTGGAGAGTTTGAGAAGGGATAAGAATATATTTTATACCTGAGAAGTGGGCCAGGCCACCCTTATTTTTGTTTGGCTTCAGCTGGCAGCCTTGTTGCTTGACATGATTAAATCTTAAGAAAAATTGCATCCATTTTGTGCCCCACCACACCCTTTTATACTCAATCTTCACATTTAAAAGAAATTTTATATTCATACATGCCTAAGGTAAGAGACCATCATTGTATTTTACCAGAGGCTCGTGGAGACACTGCTTTCTTCTCACTAAACAAAGTGTTTAATTGTGTGTGGTCAGTCACAAATTCAAACTTATGACCATAGATATAAGAATGGAATCTCTTTACTTCAAATACACATGCTAAACCTTCTCTTTCAATCTGAGAACAATTTTTTTCTGCAGCTGTTAAAGTACGGGACACTAATTAGAGAATCTATGTGCTAACACAGCTCCTATGCCATACTGAGAGGCATCACAAGAAAGTATTAATTCCTTTCTGGTGTCAAAAGGTACCAGTAATGTGAAAAGGTTAGTAAGTGTTCAGATTTGTTAAAAGCTGACCATTACTTATCAGACAATTTCCAAGGTTCTGACTTTCGTAAAAGGGTGTAAAGTGGAGCTAAAATAGTAAAGATAATAGGCAGGAACATGCCATAATAACTCAATTTTCCTAATAAGACTTTAACACAGTAACTGTTGTTGGCTGAGATACATCCATTACTGCTTTTATTTCTCTGGCTTGGGGTGCAACCGTTGTGCATCTATTCTGTAACCAAGATACACTACAGAGGGAGCCTTAAAAACACACTTTTCTCTCCTCGGTTTGAGATCAGCTTCCTGGATTCTCCTTAAATCTTTCCCTAATGTTTTCAAATGTAATTCCTCAGTGGACCCAGTGATGAGAATGTCATCCTGGTATACCACTACGTTAGGGATGCCATGTAGAAGACATTCCATGGTTCCTAGAAATCTTCCAGGTAGAGATGAAATTCCATTGGGTAGCCAGTTGTACCTAAACAATCCCCTATGAGTGTTTATAACCACAGATTGCTTTGAATCCTCAGAAAGGAGGAATTGCTGATAAGCCTGACTCATATCTAACTGTGTTAACAGATGGCCACCTGCTAGTCTGGTAAAAAGATTGTCAATCTTTGGTATAGGATATCTGTCTAGCTTTGCAGCTCTGTTAACTGTAAGCTTAAAATCACCACAAATTTGTACTGTTTTCTTGTCACTTTTAGGTACTGGTACAATGGGTGCTGCCCAATCAGCATACCGATAGGTTCTATGACCTTTTCTTTCACCAATTGGTCTAATTTTTCATTCATTAAAAGCAGCATCAAATGATGTACAGAACGGGCTTTACAAAATCTGGGGCTTACAGAAGAGTGTACAAAATATTTAGCTTCGAATCCATATAGCCTTCCAAGATGTTCCTCAAACTCTACTTTGTGTTCCTCCAGCAAATCTTTCAAAGTTTTCAGGTGTAAGTGGTTGATTAGATGCCAAGCCCATTTTACTTTCTTCAACCAATCATGATTTAATAGACTGGGGCCACTCCCAGTGACTATAACTAAGGAAAAGCAAACCTGCTTATTGTGAGATACCTGAACATTCAAAGTACCCAAAATTGGCAATGTTTCACCAGAATAAGTTTTAAGCTTTGCAATTGTTGGTAGTAATCTTTTCTAAGGCCACAATTTTTTACATGTACTTTCAGATATTAAAGAAAGGGAGGGTCCATTATCTATTTTCATTTGAAAATTGTTGTCTAGCCACTTCCAACATAACTGTATAGGGTATGGTCATACCACAAGAACAGATAGACAAGAGGTTATACTCTATCACTCTCAATTTGTTCTTCCTGTACATGCTTAAATCCCCAATATTTTTTTTTTTGGGGGGGGGGGGGGTTATGGTGTGTTTTCTCTCTACTCTTGCATGCAGGTCTGATATGGCCTATTTTCCCACAGTGAGGACACTTAGCACTTTTGAACTTGCACAAAGCTGGGCCATGGCCACTTTTAGCACATCTAAAACAGGGAGACAGAGGTTTTCTCTGTGCCTTAGAGTTAGAAGTGAACTGCTGTTTATAACATTGTATACCCTTTAACATATGTACCTGATCCAAGGAAGGATTTGTGCATTCATTCCCTTGGCTGAAATCTGAAACTGCTGTAGCTTGGTGACTGTCTTTGCCTAGCAGAGTTGCAGCATTCTCAACAGCTCGCTTCATCAACCGTGGGATATCCAGAGCTTTCTGGAGAGTCAAATTTCCTTTCTGGAGTAGACATCATTGAATGTCCCTCACTCCACAAATATATCATCTCTGAGCATGTCGTTCAATGTTTCACCATAGTTGCAAAATTCAGCTAGAGCATGAGTTCTTCAACATAATGTGCTATAATCTCCTCTTCATGTTTGTCCCACTGGTTTAACTTAAACCTTTGTATAATTTCAGATGGAGTTGGACTGTGAGGAGCTTTCATGATATCCACCAGCTGAGAATATGTGTTTTCCCCTTGATTAGTTAGGCTGATCAAGCTACTTAAATGCTTATTAGCTGTGGGGCCTATAGCTGTGAGTAAGATGGACTTCTGTTTTCCTGCATTGGTGTACCCATTTACAGCCCAAAAAGTTCCAGTCTTTCACATATTGTGTCCACTTTTCCTTCTTTTCCTCAAATGGGTGTGTTATCCCAATTTAACCAGCCATCCTCCTCACCACTGTAATAACTTGTAACTTAGTTATTCATATAAATTAAGATCAATAAAGTCTTGTTAAAAATATTGTGAAACCATTTCACAGTCCAAAGATAAAGGCAACCAACTGACAACTACAGACAACACTTTATGAGTTGTACATAGATGATATAAAAAGAACTAACAGGATGTATCATTAACCACAATGTAATAAAGGAATGAAACAATACCACAATAACTAATATCATCAGTTCCATAGTAATAACAATAACTAAGACAGTTTAGTTTATGTTATGACAGTTATGGGGAAGGTTTCTTATTTAATTTCTGCATGTTAACAGTCACTTTTATGACATATGACTAATATGTAAGCTGTGTATTTGGGATATCTGTAAATGACACATATCACAAGTTGCTTCACTTCAACCAACTACCAAAGTATTTTTAAACAAAAATTTTTTTGACAACTCATTACCAAATTTCCATTCTTGAGAACCTGCTGCCATTAATTTGTGTGATTTCTTTGGGTGAAGCTGCAAGAATGGGCTCAACTGAAACCAGTCACCAAATTGGGCAGAAAGGAATATTTTTGGAATACATTCTTCTGCAAATAAATCCATGTAACATCAGTCATTTGTGTTATATTTGAAAGTAGGCGTCATCATTGTAAATACATATTACAACAGAAAATATATTTTCTTATATTATTTTCAATGAAAAAATTCCTATAAAGATAAATATTTTTGTAAAGAAAATGAGACAAGTTAGAACAAATTTTAATCACATGAGTTAACTAAAATGCTAATAGTAAACTATTCCATATGATTCTAGCTACAGCATTTAGTGTTTAATAATTTTGGCCAGCACAATTTGCAGAAGATGGTGAAATCATTCAACTATGCTATTGGACTGCAGGTGGTAGGCATTGGTGTGGTAGAGCTTTGTGACCAGCAGCTGTGAAATAGAATCCCACAGATGGATGTAAACTGTGACCCTTTGTCAGAAGATGTGTCTGCAGGCATGCCAAAATGAACTATACAATGAATAACCAATGCTTGGGCACAATCTGAGATGGCTGTGTCGGAGAGAGGAATAGCTTCCAGCCACGGGGTTAGATGGACAATGATAGTGAGGAAGTGGGTGTACCCAGCAGATGAAGGGAGAGGCCCTACCAAATTAACATCGATATGGTCAAAATGATACTGAGGGATTTGGAAAGTTTCAAGTGGCACTTTGATGTGCCACTGGACCTTGGAGGTTTGGCAAGGGATGCAGACTTTAACCCAGATACATATCTGCTTATTGAAACTATGCTATATGAAATTTGTCACCAAGAGTTTTCTTGTGGTATGCATGGTGGGATGAGACAGGCCATGGATGTAATAAAAAGTTCACCTCTGTACCCAGTTATAACAACAGGTCTGGGATGGCCAGTAGAAACAAAACAGATAAGTGTAGCACCTTGGGCCCCAAATGAAATGCTACAAGCTGAAGACCTGTGATGCGTAAGCTCTAATCTCTGGGTCATCCTTCTGGGAAGTGGCCATGGCATCATAATTCAAACTCTCCTGCACTGCAGCAAAGGTGGCTCTGGGCAAACAGTGCTTCTGCAGCATAATTGTCCATATCCTGGATGTGTCAAATATCAAGTGGTAAATTCTGAAATTTAGGTGAGGTGTCGCTGCTGTTGACCAGACCATTGATCTTACATTTTAGCTATAGAAAAGTGAAAGGATTGTGGTCTGTGTATGCTATGAACTCCCTGCCCACAAGGAAATATCTGAAATTCCTCACCATAGGATAAGAGCTAACACCTCCCAATCCAAAGCTCTGTACTTCCTCTCTGGAGAACACAGTTGTTTGCTGAAGAATACTAAGGGTTGCTAAATGTCATTTAGAAAGTGCTGGAAGAAGGCACCTTCTCCTGCTCTAAGGCATCCACTGTCAGTGAGGTTGGTGTGTAGGGATGAGGGTCTGTACATTATGGCTCTAGGGAGTGCAGCTTTGATGTTATAGAATTCTGCTTCCATGGGCTCACTCCACTCCAGGGTCTTGGCTATCTTAGGCTTGCCTGCTAATATATACTATAAAGTGTGAAGTGTTTGTCTGTTTGTCTGTTTGTCAGTGTATATGTGATTGACACTTTAACGATTGAAGTTAGACACACGAACCCATATATATTAAGAATCAGTGTCACCAGGGGATCATCATGGGCATATCTATATGGCCACACCCATTTCCATATAAAAAATCAAAAATGTTACTTTTTCTAGAAAAAAAAATGGAGCTACAGACCTAAAATGTGACATGCAGACACAAATTGATTGTGTAAATAACATTGTGTGAGTCCCATCTGGCCACACCTCTTACTCTGTATGTAAGGCTAAAAATGCTAAAAATTGTATTTCTAAAAAATAAGTTTAACATAATTATATGATCATTTTTGTTTTAAAAATATACATGTATCATTAAAAGGAGACATTTTTGTGACTGTGGTCCACCAAAGGTGGGCCAAGAAACCACCAGTATGGTATGATAGAAATTTTGCTAGAGTTGAATAAAGCAGTGACATCATCTTAGCATGTGCAGGGATAAATCAATGGTAAAAGTTTACCATATCCACAAATTCTTGTAGGCCTTTGATAATGAGTGGTTATTTGAACTGCATTATGGATTCTACTTAGGAAGGCAAATGCATAGCACCGTATTGTGAGATGCGGTGGCCTAAAAAATCACTGGTGGAGCAGTCAATCTAGCATTTGGCAACATTAATGACTATTACATGATAATATAGGTGCTGAAAAAGCTGGCAGAGGTGTTCTTTCTGCTCTGGGCCATCCTTGCAAGTTGTGTATTTGGCTACTAATAGGCTCCTATGCTTTTGATTATGGCAATGCTGAGCAGCCATACCATAGGAGGGTGATAAGTCATACTCAAATGTCAAATTCACTGGTCCAGCAGAGCAAGTGTTGCTTCCATGTGACTGGAATGTGTAATTACATCAGTGTGGGTGTGGCTATGGGTGTGGTTGGGATGTTCAATTAAATACTGTCCTGTTGAATAATCGAGCGCATATATACCTCCGAAATTGGCGTCTTCAGCAACCACCCACTTGTTTAATAATATTTAGTTTCTTTTTTGTGGATATTTTTTTTGTGGTGATTTTGGTGTGTGGATTCAATGATCCTTTACCAAATTATCATGTGAATTCCCTTAAAAATTTCTGTAGCAGCCACAATAAGCAGCCAATCCAAACACAAATATTTATCAGCCATACTCAGGCCATAGCAAACATTCATACAAAATTGCATGGATATCGGTCCAGGCATCTTGGATCAGTGTCCACACAGACAGACAGACAGACAGACAGACAGACAGACAGACAGACAGACAGACAGACAGACAGACAGACAGACAGGCAGGCAGGCAGGCAGGCAGGCAGACAGACAGACAGACAGACAGACAGACAGACAGACAGACAGACAGACAGACAGACAGACAGACAGACAGACAGACAGACAGACAGACAGACAGACAGACAGACAGACAGACATGTATAAATATATGTATGTATATATATATATTATAGGCAGGGTACCCGTATCCTTTACAGGCTTCTTAAATCTAACAGCTTTGTGTTAGACAACAATCCCTGAGGTGTCCTGCATTGCCAAGCTAGACAATATAACCTGAGATATGGTCTTTGAACAGCTCCTTGATATAACTGAAACATACATTTGAAAAAAACTGAGCTAAAGGATAAAGTCTAAACTATATTTGATGTCTAGAAAAACATGACCTACCCCTCCTCACCCCAATCTTTTTTAAATGTAGGTGCTGCTCTAATACCCTTGCACAGTCATATTTGTCAAAGTCAAAAGGCCACCAAATTATTGATGGGGGAATATTGTGGTCCAGGGGGTCATTCTTATGTATTTTCCTTTTCAAAATTGGATCCCCTCAGCCTATTAGAGATGGTATTTTTTAACATTTTTTACAGGAGGAGGAAGGGGGGGGGGGGGGGGCAGAGGAATGGCCTACATGAGTAATGTTCAGAGTAATACTGATTGCATTTATGTAAATACTGTGCATAAACCCCATTAACTCAGGCTTAGTCCCACCTTGCCACACCACTGCATGCATACATATATACATCGAACATCATTCTAGACAAAGAAGATGAGTAAAAGCAAGAGATTGGCGGGCTAAGCTTGGGTTAACTTCACAATCAAAGTATGACTTGGTTAGGTGGCTATAATATTAAAGTTGAAGGTACATTTTAAAACTAAATTTTGTCCTTGCAGCAGATAATTATGTTACAGCCGGATGCTGCAAAATGCTAGCTAAGTCCATATCTATTTATATATATGTGTTCGAACTCCTCCCAGAGAAAAAGGCCAAATGCCCAAGGCTATCTAATTTGTTGTTTCAAAATTGGATCCCATTAGCGTATTATGGCTGGGTTTTGGGAATGGAGGGGTGGGAGGGAATAGGAGAACAAGGGACTACATGAGTAATGTGTGAGTACTACCATCCAAATTTATATAAACATACTCTTACTGAGGTCAGCAACAGTGTGCCAAAACACCATTAACTTAAAATTCCTTTTAAAATAGTCAAGTCCCACTGCTATATGCATTCTGAAACTACTGTAAATGTCCTTCTAGCAGACAATCATGTGACTGACTCCAGCTCACCAAAGTTGGTCCTAGCAAACAGTGACTGCAGGAGGCTGTGAATGCAAGCTAGAATATTCAATCTTATGCTAATAGAGCTAGTGGTATTTATATTTCTATTTTTATGTGTACATAACCTGCCAAATGGTAAGCGAAAGTAACCTCAGCTATGTCTCCTTCGTCCAAACACCACTGTTCAAGTGTTGCAACTGAAAGAAGACCAAAAATGGCACTTCCACATCCACCATTTTGTTTTCATCAAAAGGAATGCATAGCCTTTCACACAGTACCACATCAAAGAGGCATTTTTTTATTTTAACATGGCCAGCAAAGTTGACCAGATAAAAACTTATCAGTAATTTAAAGAAAAAATTGATGAATTCTGAAGTAGTGTTCTATGACATCCTATTTCTGCAAGGGACCACTGCTTCTTGACAGCTGCTGAAGGTACAGAATTCTGTGCTCCCACTAACCACCTTCCCTCTCCCCCCAACCTCCACTCACCACTATTCCTGTAAAAAAAATTAATCTCCTGCATAACCAAAATAATGACTATCAAAATTTCACAGGAGGATCAGTGTAGAAAGAAAGCAAATTAGTGTGCCAAAAAACTTATTGCTAAAAGAGCCACAGATATAGTATTAAAATGAAAATTATTCCATAGTAGATTACAAACCAATCTTATTAGTATATGATAACAACTAAACCTCCCACCATCATTGTCTGGCACATTCCAACTACAAATTTTAAAGCTGGTGCATATACACCATAGTTGAGGGGATATGTTTGTCAAGCATACATGAAGCCAATTGGCTTATCCAAAGAAAGGTCAACCAAGAAGACCACAAAAATTTAACCTACATACCCAAGAAGAACTATTCAAACAATAAATTCTTGGTAAGCATATATCTGCAAGACATGTCCACCTACTACACATGTGTTCCCATAACACATCTTCTCATGAAAGACATGACCACCACTAACACAAGTCTTCAAGTAATATATGCCCTTCTGCATAACATGTTATCCTATAAAACCTGTCCTCATGTTGGAGATGCCTTCCAGTGAGACATATCCAACTTTACTTTATGTGTTTGAGCAATACATGACCACTCATATGACATGTACTCCTGCAAGACAAGTCCACCTGTAAGGCATGCCCTCGCATAATATATGGCTTCCTATAGGATATACCCTCCAGTTAAACTTGTTCTCACATAAGGTTTCCCCCTGTACAACAAATCATCCTGTAAGATATGCCCTCCTGTAAAACATGTACCCCAGTAAGATATCTCGAATAGCAAAACATGCCCTTCTATAATACATATCCTTAAGTAAAACATGACCTCCAGTAAGACATGTTTTTCAGTAAGAAACAACAAATTGTAAGATGTACCATTGTGAAGACATGCATTCCAGCAATAATTGATATCCCATAAGACTTCCTACAACAAAGCATGACCTCCCTCAAGACAAATGCTATCATAATACATGTCATCCTTAAAGATATGTAATCCAAATAATCATGTCCTCCCATGAAATATGTTCTTTCTTAAGACAATTTTGTGACCACAGCCCACCAAAGGTAGGCCTAGCAAGCAATTGTGTGCTGTATGACTAATGATAAAGTGTATATTAGTGTTTCCATATATTATGTGGAAGAGTTACAATAATGGTGTTACAATTCAAATATCTTGATTAATTTGCTACAGGTCCTCCAAAAATTTTGAACCTGGATAGCTATGCCATCAATACACAAGACTACCTCACAATCTTGATCAACATTGTTGGTTATCCATGGCCTTATGTGACATTTCATCACAGTCAGTATCATTGGTGAGTGTGTACTGAGTTGTAAATATGTTGGGGGGTTGGGAGAGAGTGATTAGCTTGTTGGATAAAATAAGCCTGTAAAAGTTTAAATGAAATTAGAATCATGCTAAATAAAAAGAGCAATCACCCAAGCATACATGCATGCCATGAAAGCATGAGGTAAAACTATTTCAACCTCTTTCAGTCCATGATGATGTGTTGCTCATTAGCACATACATTTGCTCAAGAAAGAGTTATTCCAGAATTTATGGAAAAGTGCTGAGTTACTATGTGATAAAAACTGCATGTTGTATATTCATCATTAGAATTAATCTCTTCAGTGTACATTCTTCAAACCATACTGGTCAGTGCACTCTTTACACATACATTCTGTCAAGGTATATCAACTAAAGAAAGAAATCTCCTTTCATAAAATTAGTTGTCTATGTAGTTTAAATCATTGTGTACTCAATCTTGTGCATCAAGTTGTACTTTCTGCAATAATAATAAAAAGTTCATTACCCTAAGAAGGAAACCTTGAATGAAGCATCAAAAAATCTTAAATATATGTTCATCAGCTATCTAGCATGTACACTATGATACCATGTCTCACATCTAAGTGAGAGCAAATGTATTCTTAAAAGTTGATAGCTATATCGCTTTCCTTCCTTGCACAAGTTGATCAGTAATTTTTTAAAGATATCCTTTTGGTGAAATTGAGAATATCTTGTGCATGTCCTTTCATATATTCTAATTAACACCAATTTATGTTGTAATAATTTTTTTTCAGAATATAGTTTAGGGGTTACAATCTTATTTCATCCTACAAATAAGAAGGAAATGATACAGCACTTACATCATTGCTTTTCTGTGCCATAGGTCCAGACCCTCCTGTGGTAACAGTGAAGGATGAAGTCATCTCATATTATAACGACGTAATTCAGTTGCACTGTGAGATTCAGTCGGATGCCTATAAAGTTGATGCTACCTTAAGCTGGACAGATTCTGATGTAAGTCTTCATGTTTTCACTCTATACATATGCATCATATGTATAACTTTCTGTAATTTCTAATCATGTTTTTCGCACAACCAACCTGTAGAATATGCTGATCTCAGATAAGCAATCAACTAAAGGTGTTTATTCTACTGATCAAGAAAATGGAACTCTCCTGCTAACTATTAATCAGCCATGCCACACCTTCATTGGGTCTTACACATGCACTGACACTAATACACATGCTACTCTTGTTGGCATTACCACTGTGTATGGCCTTCCTCCTCCTATTGTTCCAACAGTAATGTGAAAATTGATCGGAGTACAATCACAGTCAGTTTGGAAAAGTCTATCCTAAATGCTGTCATCACTTACTATTTGCTCATTTTACACAAGTGAGTTCTTTTTTGTATATTATATTCACCTACTTTAATAATTATAAAGAATGACAATGTATATTATGCTATTGAGTGTTATCTCTACTCAGATTTGGTATCAGCAAGGAGTGGAGGAACGATGTGACCAACAGCTTGCCTTCCATCTGCAATAACAATTCCTTTCTTTTCACTGATCTTCTGCCTGGAGAATATCAGGTCACTGTTGCCACAGCATTTGATAAAATAGTGGGTGCATAGAGTGAACCTATTCATTTAAAACAGGTGAGTGATCCATAAGATGTGCTACGATAAGATGTACTCATGATAATAAAAATGAATACCTTATCAACCATTGTTCTTCATATATATTATTTATTTCATGTTTTATATGTGACTACAGGAGCATCATTACCTTTCCTTGTAACTTTAGTAGCTGTGCCAGCAAGCAGTGAAGTCAGTTTCCTCATTATAGTTACATTGTGGGATTATACATCTTCTGTCATTATTCCTACAAGAAATCCAAGTAAATACAGGTAATAAAACATGAAATCAACTTGTAATTAAATGGTCACTTGTCAGTCCTTGGCTTACTCTGTTAACTTTATTTGAAGCTTGCCCTTTGCACAATGATATGCTGTACATTTTATCCTTCCTTTCACCATTACCTCTAATCACTTACATGTTACGTATACCTTACTAAACAAAGTGAGATGATGAACTGTCTATAGTTCCATTTAATTTTGTTTCAATGTTATATCTAATATTTTGCCTCATGTGCCTGTTTGTGAGGTCAAACACTTGCAAGAATACATCATGTATGTGATGCTGTTCATTTTCTTAATACGGTAGTGAGATCAATGCTGGGAATCCACAACAGTGTGCAAATGCAAAGGTTCATGTGATAGCCACGATTTTCTATGACACACTGGAGAAATTCTATTATAACCCAGATCTCCTCTATGAGACTCATGAACTCCCTCCCTCTGTTAACAAACAGGAAATTCTACAGTCTCCCATTTAAAAGAAAATTAATGTTACCCGTGTATAACTCATTAACGATTTCATTGACTGGCAACTTTTCATTGATAGGTAGTTTATGAATTAACTGAGTATATTATTATCCAAACAATGGTGTGAGCTGACTTATAATATATCAAATTAATTTATTTTATGCATATTATTAACTTCAGTAAGAATATAAATCTATATCACTACATAATTTATCAATTTACTAGTTAATGTATCTATAATAATTCTTATGAAAAAATTCTGTGGGCTTATAATTCAAGCGGAATGATTCGAAGGACAAGGAGTATTTTTTTTTGGGTTTATAATTATTGGTGTGCAAAATTTTTAGTAACATTTCTCATCTAATTGCTTGTAGTTTGCTATTTTTTTGAGAATTAATCATTTACAGTTTAAGAATATACAAGACTGGAACTTTCCAGCCAAAACCCAGCCCACCTATAATAATAATATCATAATTGGGGGTAAAAAAAGGGGAAAAGAATAGAAAAGGAAAAAAATTAACTATGACCAGGAGTTGAACTGGGGACCACTGCACTGTGGTGAGAGGAAGTTCACAACAAGAACAAGGTTCCCAAAAAAAAGTTACATTTAAACTCCATGAACTTGTTACAGGGTTAAAATATCAAGGAAGAGTAGAATTATTTTGTATTCCAAATGAAGACTTATTTGGCAGAGAAATATGGGTGAGTGGGGGGGGGAAGGGGGTTGGCAGGAGTAAGGGCCAGACTCTGAGGGAAGTGGAAAGTTGATTGGTGGAACAAGTTTTCATTTTGCAATTGTTCCTAGCTACGCTATAAGTTGATATAGTATCTCATTTCCACATAACCATCAACAGTTCCTTGGACTAAAAAAGAGAAAATGTTGTGCATCCCAAAATTCTTAAGATTGATTGATTTATGATTGTGTATGGGGAAATAGGGTATCAAAAACAAATAAGTGAACATTTCAACATTGCAGGTTTGGATAAAAAAAGGTTTGACCAGTCACATTTCATGTTGTCAGGATATTATGATGGAACACTTAGAAAAATTAACATATGCACAAGGCCAACCCACAAACTAGCACTGTGGGTGTAACTAGCCAAACACCAAATTTGGGTGGAACCTCATTTAGGAGTATATACAATGTTTGCTTGTTTTACATAATCTATACCTTCAGATCTTAATTTAATGAATTAGCTAGGTGATATCATGTCACCTCTGAGAATTTGGATATTTTTAATTCAAAGTTGTGTAGTGCAAAGGAAAAAATTGAAATAAAATATAACAAAATGGTATAAAGTATGTCATATTGCATATCAGTATCACCATAAAGATATCTAAAATAAGAATATTATGCTATTCTGTGGTTTAATAGAGTTCTAATGAAGGGGTACCTTAAAATAGGGGATAAAAATTGAGAAATTGAAAAATTTGTGACTTTAAAGTAATTAATTAGATTTCATGTAATTTGGATTCCATGTAATTTTGGATTTCATGTAATTTTGGATTTCATGCATGAACTGTTTTAATTTTGCAGTATATTATCACTTATTAGTTATGAATATAGCTAGCAACCTCATAAAAATCAACACATGATCATCCCTAAATTTTAAACTATACACATATACTAGTTTCAATCCAAAAGCATACCGAAATCAACAAGCTCAAAGAAAGAGATATTGCATGGCTCAATTATCTAGGGTTGTTGGGTAGAGGTGAATCATTTTCAGTCTACTAGTTATGGATGAGGAATGTTTTTCTAAGTGGGAGTTTCACTACAAGGCTGGTCCACATGATCTGATTAATTATGGACCTGTGATAATCAGATCAATCATTCAGTGCAGCTTGATGATATATACATGAACAGCTCCTAGAAAGGCTTGATCCCAGTAATGATTTGACAATTATGCTACACAAAATAAATTGTGTGTATACTTAACAATCGACCATACATTTTCAGAAACTGGTTTATGCAAAAGATAGAGTCACCTTCCATCAAGAAGGTAACAAACGTTCAAGTGAACAAAAATAAATCAACTTCAAAGTAAATTACTTTTTTTTGTGGGTAAAAGGTGAATGTGGTGAAACATGGAAGGAATCCATCACATTGGAGGCAATCTGTTTTATGTAGAACTGTAAATTGGGGTGCTGGAAAGAAATCATTCAAGCTGTCTATTCTGGACACATGTCAAGGGTGAGATAACCAGTGGGCTAATAACGTTCACATATATGTGGAAGTGGCTATCAGTGACCTGCATACTGCAGATGCTGGGTATCATGCTAACTTTGTGTCTAGATTTATGGGATCAAGATTTGTGAGTGCAGCACAAAATGTTGAAGAAGTCTCAAAGCTACACAGCTCTCACAGCACTGTTAACCAATGCCACTCTTAATGTTTTACATGTCTAGAATACAGTAGAACTCTTTCAAGTTGTCTAATATTGTTTTGGATAACATTTGTAATTTACATACATTTTCCATTCAGCATAAAACTACAATTGCAGAAAAGTGAACCCAGAAGCAATCCCTGACAACAGATAGGTGTAAATCTATTTTCAGTGCTGCAAAGAAAAAGTGTGCTGCCAGGATCCTTTGACTAGGCAAAGGTCTTATTGGTAAGTGAAGGATTATCACATTTGTTATGCAATTATGTAAGAGTATGCAGAAGAAAGTAAATCCAATCGGACGATGCATGGTCTAATTTTAAACATATTTATTCCTCCTTGACAAAGAACTCAAGAAAAACATTTAAAAAACCCCTATATTCTTTTTGTACAAAGAAGAATTTTTTTGGCTCTGAAAGGAACTCAGAATGGCATTCAGAAGTAGTCTGTAAGAAGCCTCACGTCAAAGTGAAGGTTCAATTTGAAGTCATCTGCATAGCAAAAAATGCACAAACAATTTTTAAATGTGTTTTCCTCCTCAATGGCAAATGCAAAAGCATATGCTTTGCTATGACAAGTCTGAAGAAATTAGACATGCTACCATTGTATTACATACAGAAATTCTTGCAATGCCATCATTAATGATTTCATCACCAACTACAGTTCAAACTTGGAAAGAAACAGCCCTATTACTTGGCTAGGATTAGTAACACTTAATGGATCTAAAGCATTGCTTAGCATCCTAAACTGTATTAGCAATGATGAAGTGAAGCAGCTTGAGACCAAGATTGTCTTATACATATACAGATGCTCCTAATCTTTGATACCCTAATTGGTGGCATGCAAGCAGGAACCAGAGTTATCACATGCCAGGATGTAATTGACATAAATGCAATTGCCAGTACATCTGATGCAGTGTTCATCTGCAACAGAGGAGTTGCTTGTCCTATGAAGCATATATCACTTGGCTAGGATTAGTAACACTTAATGGATCTAAAGCATTGCTTAGCATTCTGAACTGCATCGGTTATTGTATTGGCTATGATGAAGTGAAGCAGCTTGAGACTGAGATTACCTTATTCATGTACAAATGGTGCAGGTGAAACATTTGCTGGTTTAAACCTATACAACAACATAGGAACAGGTAATCTATATTAATATCAGCATCATAATAAAATTAAAGCGCACTACTCAGCATGTCCGTTTAATCTTTCAGAATCAGCTTGGGATGATAATAACATAAATTCAGAGAGAGCAGATAGCAAGAATACTCTATATTCCACAGTGGGGATATGTCACAGAAGGAGTTTCCATTCCATCAACAAATGCACCACCTGCAAGGACCAATAGTGGCACTAACTGGCAAGGTGCAATCCTTGGTGTTTATGAGTGATAATATTAAAATTAAAAAATTAAAAAAAAAAAAAAAATGAATTAAAAAAAAATTTTTTTTTTTTTAATTAAAAAACCTGGCCTGATTAAGGCAAATAAGTTGTGCCTCACTTCCACCATGCACAAAAAAAAATTCAGTCTAATTTAATGTGCACAGTATATCCACAATATGTCCCAAGAATGTGCAGAGAGGCAGTCCAATGATCCCACAAGTGAGACTATTCCCACCGACTATAGATGAAAACTTACTCAAAGCTACCTGATACTAGATTGATACCCTGGTAGTTCAGTCCCTGATTCCCTCACACTGGTATCAACAGATGATGGAAATGGGTTACCACAAGGGCTTCAGACAATGTGTCGGATAGTGCATGGAGTAATGACATTGATGAGATGCGGAAAACTCAAGAGAACGATACCGTTTAACAGTGACAATGATATTTTCTTCTGAGGATGTAGACTTCATAAATTATACCTTCTGTGTAGATATTTCCCTTTAATAGTAATATAACTATGAAAATATGGGTACAGACTCCATTTGTGTGATGATACCATGCATTGTTTAGCTGATATTCACTAAGATCAAATTCATTTTAATGGTGTCACTAATTAAATGATTTGGGGTAGAAAGCTGCACCCCCAACTGCCAGGAATATATTTTTGTGTGATATTTGGACAGGGTCCCATCAATGTATGTGGTTCATAGCTGTGTCCCATTTTACAAAAATAAACCTTCGTGGCTCCAGCTCTACCCAGTCCATGATGCTACTAAAATCATTCTGTTTCCTTGACAAGTTTAGTTCATTAGGTCCAGTCATTCCAGGGGTTTATCCCATTACCATTTTGGCTTTTTATACTCTCACACACACATACACCAGAAGATGCATGATGTGGTGTTTCAAAACTTTTTTGGACTAAAAAACCATTCTTGGTGTAAGATGTGATTACCATGGTTAGTGAATTTTAATTGATTAGATATTCTAGTGAAAAATGGACACACACTCAAATATGGTGTAGGATAAGGGAAGGAGGGCAGAAGTGGAAGAGTGGGATGGTTTGAATCGTGTTGATTGCAGTGGGTTGGAATGGATTCAGATAGGTATTGGAGGATTACGCATTCAAGGACTTTGCCTGTGGGGCAGAGGAGGGAGATCTGCTGGTAAGAAGAGCTGGAGTTTGGGGATGTTCCTTGTTTCAGGGGAGGAATAACAGTAGAAAATTTCAAGGTGGCAGGAATAATGGAGGATTGGAAGGAGAGGTTGAATAGGAAGGTTGAGTAGGAGATGCCTAGTTGGCCAAGATATTTGAGGTGGAGGATGGTGAGGTTATCTGGGCCGATAGTGGTGGAGTTGGAGGATTTGGAGATGGCTTGTTGGATGTCAATGGTAGTGAAAGCAGTAAAAGATCCGTCAAGGGAGTGATTACAGTGAAGAGTTCAGATGAGTTTTCAGGACAATTTGTCAGTTTTATGGTGGAATAGGGCAGAGAATTGTTTGCAGAAAGAGTTGAAGATGGATGGGCTGTTGGTGAGGGTTTTGGGCTGAAGAAGATTGGTTGGTTAGTTTGGGGGGGGGGGGGGGGGTTGAGTGATTTTTCCCAGAGAGGTATTTGAGGACTGTCTAATATTTAGAGGGGCTGGCGCAGTTGAATTGTAGGATGGAGAAATTGGATTGTAGGTTGGGAGGGGCTGGTGGGTGGGGAGGTGGTGGGGGCAGTGGGGGTGAGGGGGATGGGGGTGGGGAGGAAGGGATAGTGACAGTGGGGATGTTTGGTGTGGTGTTGAGGATGGGGTTGAAGGTGGCAGTGGCAGTGTGAGGGAGGTTGTTGGTGTGGGTGGTGCTTGTAAACAGGATAGGCAAGACCAGGAGCAGAGTACGAGCAAGCATGGGTAGTTTGGAGCATTTGGCATGGGTCTAGAGGTTGCAGAAGTTACAAAGATAGGAGCCGATGGATCTGGTGATGAGGCAGGAGCAGACTGAGCAAGGGTATTTGGTGGGAGGGGCCAGGTTTGGGGTGGATATCTCCAGAGAGGAGGAGGGATGGGATGAAGGGATTGGAGATGGGTGCCTCCCTCGTGGAGCATTGGGTGTGGGAGCTGACATTAGCCCCTTACGCCAGCACCCAGGGAAAAACACGAAATGTTGGATGTTGGTTTGTTGGAGCAGTTTGGCCCCCCCCCCTCCCCCCCCCCCCCCATATTGGTGGGGGAGGGGGGGGGGCCAAAGCTGTAAGCTGCTCCTTCGATCCTACTTTGGACTATCTAGATGGTAATGGTGGCCCTGACAGTTTATCTCAAGAAAGTTAAGATATTGGCATTTTCATTAAGCCTAATATAATTACTAATGAAGTAATCAATGTGGTAAATTCTTTTGGATAGAGATTAATATGAAATGGCTATTAAAAAAATTCTTAGTTGGTTTATAATAAGGTATGGAATTGATGGTGGGTTTCATATTTTTTTTTGTGGTTTGTTAATAAAAAAATAGGAGTATGTAAGGAATTCTAGTCAATACACCTTTTAATAAATGGGTCAAGGTACATAAGATAGTAGATGGTCATTCCTCTGATCTGCACCATCTTAATGCAATGGCAGATGCAAGCGCTTTCATCCAATCTGTAAAAAAATCCACAGCACAACGTAGATGTACGTACTAATTCTCCACTGGCTAAAATTATTGAAGAAAAACGAAACAATTCATTGTAATACCAGAGTGTATTTTATTTTATGGACGACAGCGCCTACCACTAGGGGGATATGATGAAACTTGATGTAATGATAACCAAAAAAAATATCAAAAATGTTCGAATATAGGAATATGATTGAGCATCCAATTTGTCCTGTGAGCAGATTGGGTTGCAAATTGACTGACTATCCACTATTTGTAAGATATAAAAAGCTATCATTATCACAAATGTATTTCTGGTCCAGCAACACATGGTATATTCATCTGTTTACTGTAAGTAGTATTTCTTTTTAAACAAGTAAAAAATCACATTGTATCTATTACACCTATAGGTAACGATAAAAATTTGGATTTTGAGTACTACATCATTTTAATTGATTAGCATATATTTTTTATCTATGTACATCATTGATTTTCCCTACTTTTATTATACATTTTCATCTTTTTTTGGTTGCATACATGGTATACCACAATTTTTTTTTTTGGTATTATCTATCATTGTTCTAACAAAATTTGTATCAAAAATGAAGAAATAGAATTTTTTATTACATTACTAGAGAAAAACCCATCTGCCAACCTTTCATGGGCTGTAGTCACAGAAATGTCTGCTTCGATGACATGTGGTAGAATTTTAAAACAAAAGTCAATATGTGGTTAGGTCAGTGTGTTTCTTTTAAGTACCATTTTTGACATTTTCAGCCTTACACACAAAGAGGAAGAGGTGTGGCCACCCCAGTTATTCGCTGAGTCGAGTTGTGTTGCATGCCAAAGGTTTAGGCCTGTAGCTGCATTATTTTTTCAGAAAAAGTATTGTTTTTTTCTTTTTCTGGAATGCAGAAAGGGGTGTGGCCATATAGATATGCTTAGGACGTTCTCTTGGTGATACTATTAAAAAATATATGGGTTTGTGGGGCTAGCTCCATAATTTTTGGGCTGCCATAAGCACCTTTTATGTTTTTTTAATGAATAAAGGGGTGCATCCATATAGATGTGCTTATCATGTTCCCCTGGTTACACTGATGGAACCAACCATGTATTATTTGCAGGGGTCAAGCTGTGTATGCATGCCAAAGTTTTAGGCCTGTTGCTCCATTAATTCTTCTGGTAAAAGTACCATTTTTGGCTTTTTTTTAAATACAGTAAAGGGTGTGGCCATATAAATATGCTTATGACATTCTCCTGGTGACACGGATTCTAAATATATATGGGTTTGTGCATCTAGTTCCATTTTTTGGGGCAAAAGTACCATTTTTGTTTCTTTTATATACAGAAAGGGGTGTGGCCATATAGGCTCATGGCATTCCCCTGGTGACACTGATTCTAAACATATATGGGTTCGTGAGTCTAACTTCAACCATTCAAGCATGAATTGTGGACACACAGATAGATAGACAAGCACACACACTGTTCACACTTTATAGTATAGATACTACATAGTAGAACTTTTGCAGCATGTGAGTTGTCCACATATTTGTCTTTCTCATTAAAATATTATCAATCTGATTGTCAGAAATTTCCAGTTTTATGCTGAGTTGCCTTTGCACTGCAACAGATCATTTGTAGTAGTAAATATTGAAGGAGGTCTGTGTCCTCCATAATCTGCCTCAATCTAAGATTCACCTCTAATGAGGTTTTCAGCTGGAATTCAACTTGTGACACTATATGCAACATATATGGATGGATGGATGGATGCATGTATGCATGCATGTATGTATGTATGTATGTATGTATGTATGTATGTATGTATGTATGTATGTATGTATGTATGTATGTATGTATGTATGTATGTATGTATGTATGTATGTTTATATATTAAAATGGGTTCGTGGATCTATCTCCTTCAGTACAATCATTATTCAGAAATTTTTGCTTGTTTTTTTTTTGGCACTTTTTCTTTTCACACACCAAAGGAAGTGGTGTAGAAAGGAGGGATCCAGCCCATTTACTCCCAAAGTCAAGTTGTGTATATGCATTCATGCATTAGGTCTGTAACTCCAAGGGTTTGTATGGCCAAAGTATCATTTTTAATAGCCACTACCACTTCCAGTGGGTATGGCTAAGGCCAGACTACACCCATATCCGGTTAATAATGCTTTACCCTGTAATTAGAGACCACATGCCAAATTTTGCCTGATTGGTCTCTGATTTACTTTTTACAGCTATATTAACTTCCTGTGGGTGTGGCTATAACAAAACCACACATATTACCATGCCCACAAGTGTTTACTAATGCTCACTCTGGTTCTTGGAGAGTATATACCAAATTTAGGCCTTTTCTGTCCAAGCATTTAGCTGTGATGCCTAGACACATACGTACAAACCAAAATATATATTAAAATGCGTTCATAGATCTAACTCCTTTAGTCCAAGTGTTATTTGAAAAATTATTTTTTATGGTGCCTTTTCACTTTACACACCAATGGGAAGAGGTGTAGCCAGGAGGGATTCTTCCCATGTTCCCCCAAAGTCAAGTTGTGTATGCAAACCATGTTTTAAGTCTGTTGCTCCGAGGGATTGTCTGGTAAAGTACTATTTTGGGCCTTTTTTGGGCCTTTTTTGGGCCTTTTTTGGGCCTGACATAAAAATGGAAATGGGTGTGGTCATATACATTTACTCAAAATATTCCCTAGTTTATATTGCTTCTAAAATATATATATGGGTTCATGGGTTTAATTCCCTAGGTTCAAGTGTTTTTACTGAAATACCGTTTTTGGCATTTTTAGCCCTACAGAGGGAAAGGAAGAGGTGAGGCCAGGTGGAACCCAGCCCATGTTATTTCCAGAGTCAAGTTGTGTATACATACCAATTTATGGATCTGTAGCTCCAAGGATTTCTCTAGCAAAATACCATTTTTGGCTTTTTCTTGTTACTATGGTTAGCATTTTCAAGATTTTTTTTTTTTAGCTCATGTTTTAAGTGTGGTCAAAACCTATCATCATGCCAAGTTTCAGAGAAATCCACCAACAGGTTTGGCCAGAATGATGGTACAAACATACAGACAGACAAAGACAGACAGATAGATAGACAGATAGACATACAGATATCTCCCTTTATATATACACTAGCAGCATATACCTGGTGTTGCCCTGACAATGTCAACATGAAACATTATAGAAGCCACTCAAATTTTGGCCTGGTTGGCCCTTTAATTACCGTTGGGTAGCCAAAATAACTTCCAGTGCATGTAGTTAATACCAAACCACACACATCGCCACACCCACATGTAGTTAATAATGCTCACCCGGTTACTTGGACTCGGTATGCCAAATTTTAGCATGATATAAGTATTGGGCAGGCATAATGATGTCCTATGGGTGTGGCCAGGACCAAACTACACCCAGTGACACACACACACACACACACACACACACACACACACACACACACACACACACACACACACACACACACACACACACACACACACACACACACACACACACACACACACACACACACACACACACACACACACACACACACACACACACACACACACACACACACACACACACACACACACACACACACACACACACACACACACACACACACACACACACACACACACACACACACACACACACACACACACACACACGTGATCACTAATGCTCACCCAGTTTTTTGGAAGTCTCATTCCAAATTTCATTCCAGTTGGTTGTTTCATTAGCTTTGAATAGCCAAAACTACTTCCAGTGGTTGTGGCTATGGCCGAACCACACCCACATTTGGTTAATAATACTTTCCTTGGTACTTGGAGACCACACACCAAAATTTGGCCTGATTGGTCTCTGATTAACTTTTTAAAAGTCTAAATTACTTCCTGTTGGTGTGGCTATGACCAAACTGCACCCATTACCATGCCCACATGTGTTTAATAACACTCACCCGGGTTCTAGGAGAGTATATACCGAATTTCAGCCTTTTTGGTCCAAGTGTTTAGCCGTGATGCCTAGACATGATCTAACTCATTTGGTTCAAGCATTATTCGGAAGTATTTTTGTACACCAATGGGAAGAGGTGTAGCCAGGAGGGATCCCACCCATGTTACTCCCAAAATCTAGTTGTGTATACATCTCCTACATATATAAAAGGAGATGTCTGTCAGTCTGTCTGTCTGTCTGTCTGTCTGTCAGTCTGTCTGTCTGTCTGTCTGTCTGTCTGTCTGTCTGTCTGTCTGTCTGTCTGTCTGTCGGTCTGTCTGTACCACCATTCTGACCAAACCTGTGGATGGATTTCTCTGAAACTTGGCATGGTGATAGGTTTTGACCCAACTTAAAACATGGGCTAAAAATTTCGGAAAAAGGTTGCCATGGTAAAGAGAAATAGCCAATTATGGTATTTCTGCCAATAAAACCATTGAATCTACAGATCTAAAACTTGATATATACAACTTTACTCTGGGAGTAACATGGGCTGGGTCCCACCTTGCCACACCTCTTCCTTTCCTGTGTAAGGCTAAAAATGCCAAAAATGGTATTTCAGCAAGAACACTTGAACCTAAGGAATTAGACCCATGAACCCATATATATTTGGAATCAATACAATCTGGGGGATGTTTTAAGGGCATGTATATGACCACACCCATTTCTGTTTCAATGTCAGGCCCCCAAAAAAGCTAAAAATGGTACTTTCACCAGACAAATCCTTGGAGCAACAAACTTAAAACATGGTATACATATACAACTTGACTTTGGGAGTAACATGGGTGGAATCCCTCCTGGCTACACCTATTCCCATTGGTGTGTAAAGAAAAATATTGCCCCAAAAAATCAATCTGAATAATGCTAAGACTCCAAGGGTCAGATCCAGAAATACACTTTAATGTATATTTTGGTTCATAAGTGTGTTTGTACATGTGTGTGTCTAGGCATCACAGTGAAATATGGCATGTGTTCTCCAAGAACCTGGGTGAACCTTATTAAATACATATTGGTAAGGTAATGGGTGTGGTTTTGTCATAGCCACACCCACAGGAAGTTGTTTAGGCTATTAAAAGCTAATCAAAGGACCAACAAGACTGAAATTTGGAATGAGGTATCCAAGCAACTGAGTGACTATTACTAATCAAATGTGCGTGTGTCAATGGGTGTGATCTGGTCATTGCCACACCCATTGGACTTCATGCCAGCCAAAAACTCATTTATGGACCATTTAGGCTGAATTTTTTAATATGAAGTCCAAGTAACCGGGTGAGAATTACTAACTACATGTGGATGTGGCAATGTGTGTGGTTTGATATTAGCCACACCCAGAGGAAGTCGTTTTGGTTACAAAAGATATATAAAGGACCAACCAGGCCGAAATTTGAAGAGGCTTTTATAATGTTTCATGTTGACATTGGCTGGGCAACGCCGGGTATATGCTGCTAGTACTATATATCAAGTCTGTCACTCCAAGGGTTTGTTAGGCCAAAGTATCATTTTTGGCCTCTTTTGGGCATGAAGAGTTTATTGATAGATTAGGTAGAGAAATTTCATAACTATGCTGGATCTGACCCCATTGGACCCCCTTTAGTAGCAACGGAAAAGTGAAGGTAAAAGGGGGGGGGGGGGGAAATATGCCTTCCTTCTCCCAATTTCATTCCATTTGGCCAAACAGTTAACACAAAAAAGGAAGGACCGAGATAGCTAGGGGGGAATACTTTAATTGTAAACAATTTTTTTATGCTATCTCCCACAGACTCCAACAGTGCATGCCAAATTTTATCCTAATCTTCCCAGCCGTTACACACAAATAAAAAAAGGTTGATAGATAGGTAAAATGCTACAATAGCACCATTCATGATTTAAAAATCACCCCACCCACTCTCAGAGCTCATGGCAAATTTCATCCCAATTGAATGAAAAATAAGCAGAAATTAGATCATTATCTATTGAGGCCTACCTACAGGGATCAACAAATAAGAAAATGAAAGGAGCAGGAAGTGATTAAGGCCCAGTTTTGCTGACCTATGTATGTTTACTCAATTATTGTTTTTAATAAGTGCAGTGGTTTACTCAGGCATGGAGTTGTGACCCCAACCAGGAAATTTGGGGGGGAAATAGCCCCATGAACTACTTACCTGCCTGCCTGATTGCTTGCCTGATTGCTTGCCTGCCTGCCTGTGCAGATTCTAACTCCTAAACCGCTGGAGGGATCTTCACGAACAAGGATTAATTAGGGCACCTCACTGCATGCCCTGGCAAAAGTTTCATTCAGATAGGATGACAATGGGTGTGGTTTTTCAATGGATGTGGTTTGGTGACATGGAACACCTAAAGTATCACTGAAATTTGGCATGTTTATTAATTATATCATATTTTCTTGATTAATGAGTTTAGTATCAATAATCCCTATATGTTACATAAAGCAAACTCAATATGTTTGTCACTGCAGGTGGCGCTTTAAAAAAATGAACTAAAGGGCGTTTTTTCCGCTAGTAATGCTAAGTCACAACCACCAATAAAAAAAATTTTAATTAGCAATAAGATTTATAAAAATAGAAGAAAAAAAATTAAAAATAGAAAAAAAAAGAATGAATTTTAAAATATTACATTTAAATATGTTAAAGATGTTTAACTACACCTACTCATGGCTATCAAGAAATTAGGTGAAGTTATACTGGAGATGATAGAAGACAGATTTCAGCTTCCATTTCACCACCAGTTGAGGAACTATTCAAAAAAAAACAACTAATCTGAGCATGCTAGGTAAAGGGGGAGGGGGTGAGAAGCAGTATGGACAGTGACCCATCCTACAACCCTCTCACTCCTAGACTAGCTGTTTGAAAATATTTGGAAAAAGCAAAACCTATCCCTACATGAACAATGTCTCGGGCTGGAGACATTAGTTACAACATAAAAAACGACAATGAAAATTAGAGGAACAATAACATCAATAATAGAAACTCAGAAACTGGAGATATTCACAGCTGCCGACATAACATAGTTGTGGAAGCTATTTATCCAACAAATATAACTGCTGCCAAGCAGAAGAATTAACTGGAAACTCTTTCAATGCCCTTTTTGATAATGTTTAGGATAATGATTGTTGGATAATCAGTGCAATGATCATTGCAATCAAAGCTGCAAATGGGCCTCTGGTTACAATTAACATACATAAAAATATATTTCAGTTACAATTACAATTACACATATTAAAATGTATTTCAATTACAATTAAGTAAGCTAACCTATTTTGTAATTGAATTCCATTTGTAATCTAATTTACCCAAGTTTGCCAGCTGAATCTTTGATCTCACAGACCTGAACTTGGTATGCATACACAACTTGACTCTGATAGTAACATGAGCTTGGTTCCACAGGCTAAAAATGGTTCATGTGTGTGCATGCTCTTGTGTATCCACTACCTACCAAATCTCCATGCCAAATAAGACTACTCTTCTGAGTGGATATTTTTTGCATTAGTGATAAAATTTGGTGAAAATGGAGCCACAAATGGTATTTCAGAAAAAAAAATAAAATTGGACCTCTGGACCTAAACTTGGCATATACACACAGCATGACTCAGGGAGCAACATGGGCTGGTTTCCACCATGCCACACCTCTTTCTTTCGGTGTGTCAGATTAAAAAATTGTTTGTGTGTATATATGCTCGTGTATATCCACTTCCTACCAAACCACGATACCAAATAAAACATACTCTTAATGGTGGATAGTTTTGCATCAATGATAGAATTTAGCCACAAAATTTTTTGATTACCTGGCTACACTTCTTCCTGTGAGTGCGTGAGATTAAAAATGCAAAAAAAAAGCCAAAAAAAAAATAGTAATTTGGAGAAGAATTTATATCTACAGTTTTAAATGGAGCATAATACACACTCATTATGATTATGAGTGACATGGGCTAGGCTGGGTTCTATCTGACCACAACTCTTCTCTCTTTTTTTTGGTGTGACAGGCTAAAAATGGTTCATGTGTGTGCATGCTCATGTGTATCCACTACCTACTAAATCTCCACGCCAAATAAGACTACTCTTCTGAGTGGATATTTTTGGCATTAGTGATAGAATTTAGCCACAAAACTATTGGATTATCTAGCTACACTTCTTCCTGTGGGTGTGTGTGGCTAAAAACGCCTAAAATGGTAATTTAGAGAAGAATTGAGACCTACAGTTTTAAATGGAGCATACGCACATCGTAACTACAAGTGACATGGGCTAAGCTGGGTTTTACCTGGCCACACCTCTTCCTTTGAACGTATCAGGCAAAAAATAGTTTGTATATATGCATACATATTTATATCTATCATTTTATAACTTAAGCACAATATCAAATGAAATATACTCTTCAAAATATAAACATCCTACACCAAAGATGATTTTTAGCCAAAAAATATTGTTCCCCTGGCCACACCACTTGCTGTGGGCATGTGAGGCTAAAAATGTAAACAGGACAAACTCTTAGACCAAGAAAACTCATACTTGACATGCACACACATCATCACTTTGTATGCCAACTTTCTCTGGGCATGTCAGGCTAAATTTGCCAAAAATGGTATAGTCCATGGGCTGAGAGTCACCATTGACCATGGGCTGGTTCACACTTGGTCACACCACCCCCCCCCCCCCCCCCCCCCCCCCAGCCAAACCACCTTATCAAATGAAACCTGCTCTTTTTGGTTGACATATCCTGTAAGGATTTTTTTTTGGCAAATAAATTTGGGTTACTTAACCACACCTCTCCTGTGGGCATGTAAGGCCAAAGATGATGTGATCTATTTAAGCTAATTACTTACGATCAAACTCATGGATCTAGAGATATGCAAACATATCTTGACCCTGGTAGGGAAATTGGCTGGGTCAAACTTGTGTACACTTTTTCATGAAGCTGTCTGTTTGTATGCTTGCACCGTCAACAAGGCCAAACCTATGGATATATTTCTCTGAAACTGGACATGAGTAAGGGTTTTGAACCAACTTAAAACATGGGATGAAAATTTTCAGAAAATGGCAAACCTTGTGGTGAGAAATAAAAATTCCAATTTTTCATTAAAAATACCATTTAAAAACATGGCCAAGTGGCACAGGTCTATTAAATTGGAAAATCCTGGTTCAAATACAAATTCATGTGATCATACTTGGAGTAGACTGCTTGCACAGGTTCTTGTGTGCATTTGGTCAATTGGGTTGAAATGCCATCCAAACAAGTTAGGTGTTACTTAATTTATTTGATCAATTTTTGTTCCAGTTGCATAATGCATAATACAGATATGCACTGGCGCATGCGCACGCACACACCACACACAAGCTCATAGAATTGCGACATGTAGAACTGCGGACACACATGCACACACACACACATGACAACACATGCATGAATACACTCACACAACCATACACATCATGCATGCATGCACGCACACGCATCACACGACAGACAGACAGACAGACAGACAGATAGACAGACAGACAGACAGACAGACAGACAGACAGACAGACAGACAGACAGACAGACCCAAGAAGTGTTGTGATCAGACAACCTCAAATATGGGCTAAAAACCATCCTTAGTATAGGATGTATGTACCCTGAGAAGTGGGTTCTTTTTGGTATGGTGGTTTGGTGGGAAAGTGGTGCGGCCAAGTGTGATCCAGCCCATGGCCAAGGTTCCTTTTTTTTGTATTTTTAACCTGACACACCCAGAGGAAGAGGTGTGGCGAGGAAAAACTCAGCCCCCTGAATGATAAAGTGTGTACGCCAAGTTTTGGTCTCTAGAGAAAGTGGTTTCTCCCAGAATCATTTCTGGTCTCATATGAACTTTTTTTGGGGCCTAAAAACTATCTTAGGGCTCATTTGCTACGGTGCTTGTGTGGTAAAATGGATATACAAAAGCATGCATACAAACTATTTTTAGCCTAACACACCCAGCCAAGGTAAGAGGTGTGTCAAGATTGGACCTAGCTCATGTAGCTCCTGGAGTCATGATGTCATTGCATATCAAGTTTAGCTCTCTAGGTCCAAGCATATGTCCTATGTACCATTTTTGGCACTTTTAGTCTCACACGCTCAAAAAGAGGTGTAGCAAAGTGACTCAAAATTTTTTTCACTAAAATCTCTTCTTGATGTAGAATTTGTGTACATTGAAGTGCAGGTTTTATTGGTATAGCGGTTTAGTAGGAAAATGGAGAGCATATCTAAACACACATGCAGAAACTATTTTTTTGCCTTACATACTGAGATGAAGAGGTGTGTCCTGGTGTGAGTAAGCCATATTTCTACCAAAGTCTAGTTGTGTGTCCTGCCAAGTTTCAGGTGTGTAGGTCCAAGGATTTTTCTGATCATTACCATTGTTTTTGCCTGACACACTGCCCAGGAAGAGGTGTGGCAAGGTAGAGATGCCAAAAACACTCCCTTAGTCGCACTGATAATTCCAAATATGGTGGTACTGGTAGGTTTCAACTTGCAAACGGTAGGTGCTAGAAGAAGAACAGGGAAGAAGGGAAGACAGAGATTACGAGCTTGTGTGTGTGCTTGGGGGAGGGGGGGGGGGGGGGGTGGATGTGTGCTTGCATGCATGGAGGTTATCTGATCACACCATTTCTTGTGTGTGTATGGTTTCGTGCATACCTTCCTGCATGTGTGTCTAGCTAAAAATGCTAACATTGATGAGATCTATTTATACTTTTTTTTTTGGTTGTTTTGTCTTTGTTATTTTTTCCTTTTATTAATGGATTATTTTCCTGATTCTTGCATATTGGCTCAGGTTAAAAATACCAATCATTATTTTTAGGTTATTATTTCTACATCTATCCATCTGTCCATGGCACCTGGCCTTGTTTTATGGTAAAGGGTCAACACCAACCACCCTGTTTTCAAAATGGCAGGAGAAAAGAAGAAAAAAAAATTTAGTGACTTACCACCAAGAAGATTAATTGAGAAACTAATTATTCACCACAGTAGAATAATTACCATAGAATAATTTTCATGGAATTGCTGCAGCTGTAGAATTGGCTACCTGCTTTTTTGCTTTCTGGGATTTGCTTATTTATTTTTTACTTTAGGAGGAAGGTGAGGGAGCACTTGCAGAATTGACCCTTCCTCCCCTGGATCCACCACTGATAATGGAGTAGTTTTTGGGACTAGTTAAGAAGATATAGTAAACATTGATTTAGGATATATATATTTCAGTCCAGCAGTTAGGCTAAATCATTCACCAGAAAGCAAAAGATGTTAGCCCTTCAACATTGAAAAAATTTTTCCTATTACAATGACCCAAGTACAATTTAATAGTAGAATTTACCTGACATTTTCTTTATGATTGTAGAAATAATTAAACAGTCATCATCAACAATATTGTCTTGTTGGTTGTCCATTGTTTGTTTGTTTGTTTGTTGTTTTTTTGTTTTTTTTTTGTTTTTTTTGGAACTACTTTCAATTCAAACTTTCTAAATGGACCTGGAAGGTCAGAAATTCTAGGAAGGTAAAGCTAAATACTCCAACTGAAAACTCTTTCCAGACTGGAGTGATAAGGTGGTAGGGTGATGTATTGACTCAAATGTCCTAACTGTGAACTGAAGTCAGATATTCTTCTAATTGAGGTGATATCCAGGCATAAAGTAAAGGTAAGTATCTAAAAAGCAGAGTTATTATTAGATAAATATCTTACTTGATACAAATTCAAACACATACATAGTACATTCTATATTACTTGATCAACAATGATTCCATTCCCTGTTATTATTCATGGCAGCATGGTGTTTTAAGCAAAAGGTTGTGATTGATTCCTGATTGCATGGTGTCACTGGACTGCATATGTAAACACAAAACAAACTTAACAATGTCATAAACATTTTACATTGATGTAAATGCAAGTTGTTTAGGTATTGAATCATGAAGCAGTCATACTACACTCCTTGCATGTAAAAGAAGCGTTTTTGCCCATCAAGTGATTGGAAGACAGGATTTACAGTGATAACAAGAGTGGTTCCGCACTAAGACTTGTGGCAAATAAGAACTATAATATTTATTAAAAATAGTGCTTTAAACCAGACAAAATATTTGTTTACAATACCTATGATAAAATTATAATTGTGGTAAAATTTACAATTTCTGGGTTTCTATATAGTAAGATGCACTTAGTTGTAACCACAGGGTTTCCATAGAGTAAAAGCACTTAGTTGTTACCAATTGGTTGTAACAACAAATTTTGGTGTTTCCAAACAGTAAATAATTAGTTAAAAATCCATTCTCAAGCAAAACTTGTGGATGTATCTCTTCCCACCCCTATTTCAAGTGTTCCAAGACCTGTGTACCACAGGTAATAATATTAATGGAATATACTACCTTTGTGACTTTTCAAACAAATTGTTTCCAAATGGACAGTACATGTGATCAGGTTTTCCTCAAGTTCATTAACATTTTTAATTTATGGTATCTACTATATTACTACTTCTTTATCTGCAGAATATTCCGTTGCAAGAAGAAGAATAAAACTGATGTATTAATGCTAAAGATATGGATGTGCAGTGTTGATGACAGTCAATCACACATCAGACAAATGGACCTGCAGGATTACCTTTAAGTGTGTATGTAACTATATGCACGCATGCACAGTGTAGGTAGTAATGCATCTATGGAAATATAACCTGAATTGTCAAATATACATGCCTTTTGCTTTTGCATTCAGTTATCAACTTTTAAATACAAATCTGAGGCACCATTAGCCACACTCATAGTATCCCTAACCTAAAATAGTAACTGTGTTCATATTTGAGGCGTGAACTTATTGTGAGAGCATCACGTTCTTTGCATTATTGTATTAATGAAGTAATTAAGTGGTCTTAGCAAGTTGAATTGAGATCATTCAGGATAACCATGTAATCCGTGCAGGACAGGAACAGAGCTGATATATCTAGTACTTTTCCGGACATTCCAGGATAATTGATAACCATATGTACCCAAGTTTTATTCAGTGAATGGGATGGGATTGGGGGGTTTGAAGTGGGGAAATGGCCTGGTATGTATTATTTTCATGTACACATTATTATTTATAAATTAATTAAATTATTAGTATATCACAAGACCATGTGCTATAGCACTATCAATAAGATTCGCATTATACAAACAGTATATACTTGCCCCCCCCCCCCCCCCCCCCCAGTAATCTGGCGGCAAGGCTTAATATGCCCTGTAATCTAATTGATTTAGTTCAAAGTCCAATCCCACCTTTCAGTGTCAACAAATAATGGCATGAGACATTTCTTGTGCCATATATGAAATATACTGAAGATTTCTCGTTGTTATCAGAGCAAAATTGATTCACCACAGCTCTTAACTGATGTTTTCGGACTCTTTTCTCAACCAGATTCTCCACTCAAGCCAGATGCACTGCTCAAGTCAAACTTTTTCTCTCAAACTGGATTATATATTCCCAAACAATTTTAAACAGAAATAGATTTCTCTGGCCAAGCTGAAAGATGATACATGCCAACCGAAAGCGCTTCCACTAATTCTATGTTCAGAACACAATTGTACCATAACTGTATGCACCCCTATTAATTGAAAGCCCAATCACATCAGTGTATATAATTCCTTGCTCCTCAACAAATTTCTTAACATTTGATGTTATAGTGAAATGAATTATCATCTACCTTATGGTATGCTCCTACCCCCTCCTACACATCTTTATAAGAAATATCTTATTTTTAGCTACACCCACTTGAAAAGTGCAAATAAAGTGTGACCCACCCTGTTATTTCCCAGCCACATGGAATCATGGAAAATTATAGCATGATGTCTGCCAACAGTGAAAAGTAGATTATTGGCCACACCTACCCCATGGCAATATCATGGTCCCATAAGAAACCAAATATAATGGTCCAGTGATTCAGCTGACAATAGGTATTAGTCCTTGGCAAATATGGCCCAAATTTCTGCCTATTTTTCTTTTTCCTTTATGCTCCTAAATTCCTAATATTCACCATTTTTCTACCAATTTTCTTTCCAATACACTTATTTCTCTTCATTATAGTTACTGACAAACACATTTGTTACAACTTTAAAAAAAAGTTAATGGTATAGTTATTCAAAGTTCGAATATTTTAACAGCTAAAATTATTTATAGTTGTGACTAGCCAAGTATTTTCAATTTAATAAGTAATACGTCAGAGATTTGTGTAAGATTTGCCGTGATGCAATCAGTGACTCTAATGTATAATCTAAAGGGTCATTTACTTTTTCCCCCCTGAAATACTATTTATTTTTCCTGAAACTCTACCTATTTCCCAGCATTATTCTCACTTCCCAGATGAACCTATTTTCCCCAAAATTATTCTAACAATAATCAAGGCTAATGAATATTAAATACCAGTTTGTATATGATCATTAGCCCACTTACTGGACACACCCATATGACATGTGACCCATCCTATGTTACTACTCCAGTTACATGGAGACTACATGCAAAATTTCAGCCTGATTGACCAAGATATTTTGGAGGAATATAGAATGCATAAATAAGTAAACATCGAATAATATAGCAACAGTGTTCATTATAGCATTGGAGATGCATAAACAGAATTAGCTATATAGGCCTACGTAAATTCCTAGTAAAACACACGGCTTTCTCACAGAGTCCAGCAGTAGAGACATCTGGGCTCTAGTAGCAGTGAGTCCCAGTATGACCACTTCATGATTCTGGACATCCACAACCTGCATCTGTGCTCCAGCAACAACTATGCAAGCTGGAATCAACCACTTCATCTTACTTCATCATGCTACCATGAATAACAACAGTGAATGGATGGGATCTGTATTCACCTTAATTATTAGCAAATGCTCTGTTTAAATTTCTATCTTCTTTGACAATATATCTCAGCAATTACATTGAATGATATTTCTTACTAAATACATATCATAAAGAGATTATCACTCTAAAACTCATCAGTTAGATCCAAGTTGAACTCACCATTGCTTATCAACATAGCAGTCAAAACATATTGCTACATCTATGCATAAACACACAATTATGACGAAGAAATTAAGATGTTATAGTTTACAGCACTTTATATAAGCGGTAGCTAGTTTAAATAGTTATTAGTATTAACCTCACATCATCACAAAGCCATACAACACTTCATTCTTGGACAAGTTTATAGGGGAACTGAAGGGGTAGGTAGAACGTACTTTACCTACCTTGAACTTTCACCTTCCAGGTTCTGTCAGGAAGGGGTTCAACCAAAAAAAAAAAAAAATTAATATAACCCCTGATGCTGGGTGGGGTAAAAAAATTACAATTTATAAATACTACCCGTGTCACTGGTTATCCAAAACCACATCTGGGGGGGAAAGGTAGCCGGATGTAAATAAAACCAAGAGAGAAGGCCACTTACACAGGATTTCATTTATAATCACGTGCCAAGTTAACGGAAGCACACGTGTCATATATACCAACATAAAATACAATTGCCCATTGCAGCACTAAAATATATGTCAAAGGTTGTAGCCAGGTTAGGGAAGCTAGCATTTCTTAGTGTACTCCGGGAACACCTACCTCCACACCACCCAAGCTCCTGCGTTTGTTCTACAGGTGAGGCTACAGTGGTGTACCGGACCTCACCCCACTTCTTGGACAACTAGTTCTACTACGCTAGGTCCGCCGTAGCCTGCAGAAGAAGAAAAAAGAATAATTTGAACACTCTCCGCTGAGGGAGTAGCGCTTACAGTTCTTGAGTCTGACCACCACCACTAACTTGGCAAAATTCAGAAGATAAAAAGTGGGTTTGTTTCTTTGTAGGTTTTGTTTACTTTCTTTGCTATCAGTACGTATAAGGTTAGAAATTGTGGTGAAGAGCTTATCTCAAATATTGTAGACCATCTACCCAGATTTCTATCTCTCTCTCTCTCTCTCTCTCTCTCTCTTTCTCTTTGCAGCTGCACTTTTAGAGTCTAAGAGAAACATTTACATACTTGTGAGCTATATTCCCCCTGTTCCCAAAACCTTCAGTAGCATCACATAAGTATAAACAGTTTCTTACCATTTTCTTTTGGTCCACCCACAAATTATCTTGACATTAATGTAAGTATGAGAATATAAAGATTGGTTTCTCACATATTATTAGGACTCTTATTTTGTTGAGGTGTGACACTACTTTGTTCATATTTCTATCTTTGTACAGCTTGCATGACACTTGTACATATCCATATAACATCCTGATTTATCAGCGTAATATTCGTATCTGACTACGGAATAACGTAGTTACTCCAATTGCTATGATATTTTTCTTTGAACACAGCCTACCAACTCACTCTTTCTTTACCATCCTTAGAGTGATGGGGATGTTGGATGGAGAGTGACATACTTCAATTTCTTTGTTTTTCTTGGACTGAAAAATAATCACATAGAAGCACACAGACAAGAAAACCAAGCATACTCTTAACAGGATGAAAATTTATCGTTTGACACATGCACACACACACACACACACACACACACACACACACACACACACACACACACACACACACACACACACACACACACGCACGCACACACAAAATATGAGAAAAGCTTCCATTGTTCTTTTTTTTATGTGTGCTTTTTTGATTTCAAAACTAGTCCCATGCTGACTTGGTAAATTTTATTTTGAGATAAGATTTTTACTGGTATGAAGAAATTGTTGTTCAAAGATTTAATCTATAATCATGGGCGTGTAAGTGTGTATGTTTATGCATTGCTAGCCTACATGTGCAAGCCTGTATTCGTGAATGCACCTTTTGGTGTGTGTACCATCATTTTTTTACTGTTGTTTTTTCCTCCTCTGTTCCTTACTCTAGAATGTCTGACCAGGCCATGCACAGTTTGGAAGACCTTATTCAGGCTGCGCAGTTCATTGAAGAGAATGAACGTAAGATTAACTGTTCCACCAAAAGTGGGCAGTAGTAAACAAACATATTACTTATTTGTTCCGTTATATACTACCACGGTTAACCAGCTGTAATGCACCTGACACATTTCTGCCTGTATGTATATATATATATATATATTTTTTTTTTTTTTCTATTTTTTTTTTTAAGGAATAAATCCATCCCCCCCCCCCCCCCCCCCCACTTCACACTATTATGATGCACACATTTGTATTGGGTCCAGTTATTCTTAATTCAAAATAAATCTGGAGCGACGACTGGTGAGTTGTTTAGACATTTTAAGTGATCGTAGCTATAAGTAATTAGCATTCCTGTGGTGGATCAGCTGTCTTACTGAGATGAGACGTGTTAGTCTGCCAAGAGTGCACTTTGAGCTGGTTGTTATGCAGCTGCCATAGATTTGAGGGCAAATGTATATGTGTGCAGAAGAAACTATTGGTAATTAGCCAATGGAGCATACCACACACAGGGACATTTAATCATGATTTTTTTTTTCTTCAGTGCGTGATTATTGTATGCTATGGATCCTACTTCTGTTTTCTGATATAGGCCTCATCTACTCATTCCTTTATTCTAGAGACCTAACTACTAGATTATTGATGTACACGTCACATCCTCTTGGTTTCAGACATTGGCCTCACCTTTTCTGACAAGTCTCACTCCTCTTACTTTTTGTCAGGGACCCGCCTCCTTTTTCTTTCACCGTTGGATCCACTTCCTCTTGCCCTCTTGGGTCCCTAGTCATGTGGGTAGGGTTCCTTATTAGTTAAAAGTGATTATTTGGATAATGGCAAAATATTGATGTTAGGGTGTGTGACTGTGGTGAACATATCCTTTTACTCATGGTCTCACTTACCCACCCATATAGCTGGATAATGACTTCCATCCCCTTCAAATTTTGTCCAGATTGCAATTCTAGTTCAAAGTAAAGTTTTTCTTTCAATGTTTCTTCCATAACCTTGACAAGGCCACGTCATCCTCACTTATCTGCCCAGTATCTACCCTTCTCTCTTTTTATTTATTATTTTACAATTCCTCCCCTTAGCCAGCCATATTGCTCCCGTTTTATTGTGTGACGTGAGTACCAGTCATCATCGGAGTGATTGAATGTGCCAACCATGACATATGATCCATTCATATATTTAACTGGTTAATTGAGGAATGCCTGCCTAATAATTATTTAGAAGTGACCATATGGACATGTGCAGAAAGACAAATTTTGCCATCTGTCCAAGAAGTCTTGTGTGTGATTACTTTTTTTTGTTGCCAATTATGGAAGAAGTGAAACAGATGTTAATTAAAATGTTTTTCTTTAGTGAACTGAAGTTGAAGAAGTTTCCTCATGGAGATTGTGTTGATGTGGCCGTGCTAATTCATTCTGTGACTCAACCAGAATTTATTTGTATAAATCTGTGCTGTCATTGTCCTGGCTGTCTGGGAACAGCAGTGCAATCACAATGCTTGAGTAGCGATACCAGAAGCTCCATCATTTTACACAGGAACTCAGCCACCCTGTATTTTTACATTCGTTCAGACCTCTTCCTCGATTATCGTGTCTCTGGTAAACACGGGTTTGTTGAACACTGTTTGGTGTATAGCCATCTTCCTCAGCTGCAGTGGAATGCAGAACATTGTTGATAAACGAAATAGATTTTTTTGTGTGTGGTCAATCCTGCTCTTCTCTCAAGTATCCTCTTTGCTATGAGGACAGTGTGGTCACAAATGAGCCACATATATCCTTTTGAAGCTATCCTCCAGACATGAAGCTTGTCAACATTTGAATGCCTGTTGCAGTCTGTGGTGGGTTTTGTGATTTCTTGATGGTAACCTTCCAGCAGTTAGTGTTAGAGAGATTGGCTAGAGGTCCAAGCCTGATGTCCGTCTTGAAAAGCAAGTTATAATATCTGTACTCTAAATATTACATGGAGTCCAATTAAAAGTGGTTACAATGATTTGTGTACCAGTGTAACAAATCATATATGTGGTATTGTGTACCAAGTGATTGGCATGGTGAAGTGGAATGTTTAGGAAGAGGAGGAAGAGAGACATGTGTACTGTAATTCAGGTCACTATGTATTTGGTAGGCTTCTCCATTGCCTCCATTGAGACTGATGCTAGTTTAGTTGTTGCTTTTCACCTATTTCAAGAGGACAGTGTTTTTTTTTGTTTGTTTTTTATCAATTGCTTTGCTCCGTTCTTATCGGATTGTGTGGTGGTGTAGTGAGGTTGAATGGGAGCTGTCCATCCACATTCTTCCATGTTTGTGTTTCTTGAAGCCACTCACATGATTATACTCCGACTTGTTACGTTGTACCTTAAAAATAACTGAACATTTCTGCTTTGCTTGGATGGCTTCTTAAACTTCACATGAAAACCTGTCCAATGCTTCTTGTTTCCATCAGACTTCCTCTGCACATGAACAAGGGCACCTACTCTTTCTTTTTCTTGGCAGTTTTCAGTATGAAGGCTTAAACAGACAGATATATTCTTTGTTGCATCTAAGGGTAAGTAAGCAGATAGAAAAACTGTTCCTGTATCCATTATTACGTAATTGTTATTTGACCCACTTTCAAGTTTGTGCGATTGTATACCACAAAGGCAACTTTGTGTTCCAGCCAAAGCATTTTTGAAGCATCTAAGGAGAACCTTCTAGGTGATTGCTGGTATTTTTTTTAGAAATTTTTAAATTAATTTATTAATTTTTTTAATATTATGCGTACTCTAGAGCAGTATGTCTATTCTAATATTATTTTTGCCTGTTACTGATCAAAACACTACCAAAAAAGGGCTTTCTCTGTGTAAATATGTTTCACACCAGGAATAAGGTAGAGGGAGAGAGAGGTGTGAGGTTTCACACCATGGAGATGTGCTCATTGAGCGTTAAATTCCCTTTTCCTTTGAAATAGCAACATTATGGGATAGTGTTAATTGTGTTGAGTATCCAACTGAATATTGTTAATATGACTAGCAAAGGACCTGTCCTACGGATGGAGACTATAAAGACATCTTACCTTATTTCAAAATTTGTTTATTTGTTTGATATCTCCTCCCAGATGATTGAGCCTACAGGGTTTTTAAAAAGAGGAAAGATGGAAGAGGTTTGGGCACAGTCTTGCTGACCTCACTTAGAATGTGTTAAGGATGACAACTAAAACATCTTACTATAGTTTTAGATTTGTTCATTCACTTGTTGGTTGGATATCTGGGGGCAAAGATGTGTTACCATAATTGTAGACTTGCTTGTATATTTGCTATGGACTTCCGGACATTAAGGGCCCCACAGGGCTAAAAAAAGAAGAAAATGAAAGAGAGTTTGGGCTCCATTTACTGACCTCACTTAGTGCTTGTTTACACAATAGTGGTTTGTAGTGTGATAATGCAGCTCAGTGGTCATCCATGTATGAGATTAAGACTCCCTCCCCCAAGGAAACTGGGTTGAGTTTTACTCTGATCTTTATCATTCTCACCTTGATACATCCACGAGTGATCTCATAAACCCATAAACATTTGAGTCATGATATGAGAATTATAGTAAGATATTCCTTCTGGAGGTTTTCATTCTGCATTTCACACACACCAACTCTTACACACACACACACCAACTCTTACACACACACACACACACACACACACACACACACACACACACACACACACACACACACACACACACACACACACACACCAACTCTTACACACACACACACACACACACACACACACACACACACACACACACACACACACACACACAATTATAGAACTTACTTAATGCCAAACCTCTTGCTAAAAAATAATATATGCTTTGTGGTGGCTAGTTGAAATTCAGGTTTTGTGAGAGCCTGGTGAAGCTTCTTTATTTTCTTCTGGCTGCTCAGCGAACTTAGGAATGTGTGTCTGTGATGTTTGCCAAGCCACTCACAGGCCTGGGTGTTGGGTTCTTGCCCAAACCCTGGCAGGGTGTATGTTTTGTGATGGGTTGTTAGTTGTCTTATAAATTTTATGGGTTCCTGCTTCCTTTAGTGTTTTCACTAGTGGGCAGTATTATGGTAGCCAAATAAATGTGCAGGCATGAGGGAATGAATCTGCAAGCTCTGCATGATTTCATGTACCAGAAGAGATTCTCTTGGGAAGAAAACCCTGGAGGTAGACTTCTCTTAAAAGGTCAGAATCTGATAATGCAAGTTCCCATCGTTTCTTCTTTTTAATTATATGTATATATATATATGTAACAAACCCTCAACTTTGCCAAGTTCTTTGCTTTACTTAATTCAGTGCAGCTGTGTCTCACCCACAACCAACTCGAATATTTATATTGTTCATGAATTGAGATTTTTGGATCTGATCTTGGGCAAGGGCATGATAGACTGGCTTTCACTTTTGTTGGATTTTTTTCTCAAAATAAAATTTCTGGAGAGCATCACACACTTCCCACTAAATCGAGCAATATGGATAAGCACACGCTTACACAAACTCATGACCTCACACCACGAGCACACACACACACACACACACACACACACACACACACACACACACACACACACACACACAGTAGTAATAATGCACACACACACAGCGTACTATTATGTCGATCGCCTAGTTTCTCTTCTCGTACCTTTTCTGATACATGTCACCAATATTGTTATTTTTCTGAGATTGTTGTTTTAATGAACTCTTAAGACTGATACTCTTCAGCTGAAGAAGGTTTATTTGGCACTTGATGTTTCTGTATGTATCTGCAACAATATGAGTGTAATTTGTAAAGACTTGACCAATAGATGCCTGTCAGTCAGTCAGTCAGTCAGTCAGTCTTCAGGACAAATATTCAGCAAATTGATAATGACTGAACAATTAGTATCTGCTCATGGTCATGATCATTGGGTTGGCAATGCCTGAGTATCTTCCGGGTGTGCTTGATCTCTAATAAATAGATAATAATTGCTGCGTAGTTTAGTTTTCTTACTATCAGAAGTTCCTGCTGCAGTTATGCACTGGATACTGTCCTGATCCACACCTGGTACCTCCAGTGGCTTCCACTCACTGTTCTGCTCACTTATCATTAATTAGAGACAATCATTGTTATTTTGTGTGTTTCGTATTTGCTGGAATCACTAGTTACAATAAACAATGAATTGTGCATGTAATTAGGAAAGTGGGTGGGCATGTTCTGAATATGGGCACATACCGTTGCATTCAAAGATAGTAGAATAGTGTGCAAGCCATTCCAGAGTGCAAAAACAAGTTTCTCAAGGGTGTGCATGTTTGAAATAGGTGAGACATAACAGCCTGCGATAAGGAAGCTAGCTAATTAGGTCTGCCTTGATGAGGTTTTCAGCTTTACGTTTACTCTAAATCTACTAAAACAGCATTTTCAATAACTTCACTGAGTGTAATTGATGTGTTAGGAATGACGTCTCATTATTTTGTGGTATGATCAATATACAACTTTATACATACTTTGCCTATGTTAGACAGAATTAATGGATTTCCTCAGCTCACCACATGATGTGGTTACCATGTGAGTCCATGTGACTTCTGTTGGGTGGGTAGTATCTAAAGATGATGTGCAGTGAACCAAGAGTTTTATGTATGAACCCCAGAGATGCCAACTGACTAATCACAGTTCAATATCAAGCAAACTGAAGCAATAATAATAATAATAATAATAAGAGTGCCAACACTATCATTTTCCTTACTTTGCACATGCCCGTGTCCCAGAATCGCAGTTGCTGCTGCTGTTTTCTCTCTCTCCTACATTGGAGCTAAACAAACCCTTTCAAAAGAGAGAGAGAGAACAGCTGCAGCAACTATAACACTGGAGTGGGGCATTTGAAAAATAAAGAAAATGTAAGTGGCAGTGTTTGGTATTGAAACATCTCAATGGTTATAAAATACCTTCAGACAAATATGTATATATTCAGTTACAGTGTTTAGGAAAAGAGCATACCAGTAAATGTTCTTAGATCACTAAGTATATTTCTATCATTAAACTGACATTATGTTGTCATAGTTTCAAGGGTTATAAACATTTACAGTTGTTAACACTAATTTCCCAAGGGGTCCATAACTTTGAGGTTCTACTGTACTGGGTTAGGCTGCTCTGTGTAGATATGAGTCCAAAATGGGTATGCAGGCAATGTTGGTGTGTTTTGACTTGACTTGACAATTATTTTTTAATGAAGTTTTCATATATAGTAGTTTGTTCCAAGATTAGAGTGTTGTGTGGTCCCATTTCCACCAGATTCATCATTCACTTGGGTGTGAAATGCCTGATCATTACTTTCAGTCTTGTGTTTGTATGATTGGCTGTCCATGTGTTCATGGTAAAGGTATGACAAGAAAAGTTTTAAAAAATTTAATAATTTCGGAAACCAAGAAAGTACACCAGGAACTATGAAGACAACTATTTTAAATCATCTACTGCAAGCACCTCTTTGGAGTGGTAGTTGAGGTTTCCTTTCCTTGAAATTTTACTTCGCCAGTTATTCCTGACCCTTCAGCTGCACAAGTAGAAAGTTGGTTCCTCTGGTCAATAGTGGTGGTAAGAATTGCTGCAGCTGTGGAATTTGTTGCCTGCTGTTGTGCTTTCTAGGATTTGCTCGCTTACTATTTATTTAGGGGGGGGGGGGGGGGGGTCTCCCCCCTTCCCCCATGGATCTGCCACTGATGAAGGAGTACTTTTGGGTCTAGTTAAGAAAATGTAATAAATATTGATATAGCATATATATTTTAGCCACAGCATTCAGACTATGTCATGAGTCCAGAAAAGCAGAAGACATTTCCGTTTTTGGTGATTTAACTTTCCTCGATATTAGAGATCGTTTTGTCTGAATTGACCTAACCTGATCATAGTAATTGTACTATCCACTAATCCTGAGTCATCACGACAGTATTCTCTTGTTCATTTTATTTTCTGTTATTTGCAACTGCACATGTTTCAGTTATCCATGTTCATCTATAACCTGAACATTTCTTGCAAGTAAAATGTCAAGCCAAATCTGGAGGTGGAATGCCCTTGTGGTGAGTGAGAGGTGGGCACACTCTAAGAATGATAATGGTGGAATGAGGAAGTCACCCTCAGTGGTTGAGCGAGTAGGGTTTCTAGTGGGTAGGAATGTTGTTTTCATCACAAGTTAGTTTAGGTTATGGTAGATGAAATGCATTGTAATCTCAACGGCCACAGCCTGAATTCTTGTGGTCCAAAAAATGAAATGTTTCACAACACTGTGTGTGCGTGTGTGTATTGAAGTATGTGTGTATTTTGAAATATGTGTTGGTTGTGAAGTATGTGTTGGTTGTGAAGTATGTGCATCTGTACTCCATATCTATTAAATAAAAAAGTTATTTTTCTCCCTTTGATGTGTATAAAACACTTGTTCACCTTACGTTAAGTTTCACAACTTCTATCTCTTCAGATGGATTTGCGGAAGAAACCAGTCCAAAAAAGAAGAACGGACGTAGCCGTCAGGCTAAAAGGGCTATACCGTACAGGTATGTTTGGAGTAGAATGTGTTATACAGTGTCATCATTAGAGGTTCTAAATCAAGTCTGCCTTAACTGTCCGTCGGAGCATCTTGCGCTAATTATTATGAGAGAAAATTCTTAGTTGCTGTCTGTGTGTCTAAGCTTTGAATAATTGGTTTACCTGTCATACAAAGATATACAGAGATATTTCTCAATTATTTTTCTAACATAACTTTTGGTAAAAATGACACTTGAGTATTGAATGACCAAATGCAGAGAATTCTATATCACTATATAGTGGAAATGTTGATCTCAAGGAACATGACAAGCCCACTAAAGGGGAATACTGCAAGGTCATCCTCGGATCAAATCTCCTCATTTTATAGTTGGGATCATAGTTTAGGCCCATCTTGTTTCTTGTGGGTTTGGCCGCATAATATGCTCATGTCAGTAAGCACCGACTACAATGGTTCATTAAACACATTCCTAGTGTTGCTAGCAGCGCTTAGGCAGTGTTGGTATGTGTGAGTGTCTGTATGTGTGTAGCCTACCTCAACCTAATTACACTAATTTGTTATATCACTTTCTAGCTACCTTAAGAGTGTTTATCTTTTCTTTCTTTCTTTTTTTGTGGGTGTACATTATGCATCTCTCTCATGCACACACGAACGCACACACGGACGCACACACGGACGCACACACACATTCACACACACGGGCATGGACACACACACGGGCATGGACACACACACACATTCACACACACGGGCATGGACACACACACACCTCATCGTACTGACTCTGCTCTTCTACCTATCTGGGTTTATGATACTTTCGCTCCTCCTAATCTCTACTGCGTGCAGCCATGTTCCTAGAAGGTAAGGTTCATATACATCATTCAAAGAATTACAGTTATGCTCTCCATTTTTGCCCAGAAAAGTTTCACCTCTAGTTAATGCCCAGTATTTATAAGGGCATGGCCAAATGTCACCCTTTCTACTTTTTTTGTGTGTGGCCGTCAGATCAAACTGAGGATTAAATTTGGTGCTTATTGGAAGCAATAAAATTGTACAACTCTTGAATGCTAAGTTAAGCACTCAATATTTTGTTAAAGTAATACCATAGCAGCTGGAAAATCACTGGAACAGCAGTTTTCTGAAATAGAGTTTGTAATCATAAATTTGAGCTTTCTCTGTCATCAAATAGGAAGCAATCCAAGAGTGATATAGAAGCAATTACCCAAACGTTCAGCAAAAAAAATAGAGTTTATGCAAGCACTGCAACGTGCTGTACACTGTTCCTATATGACTATTCCCTGGACACTGGGGACACTCTTCAAGAAGCTAAATGCCTGACAGATGATGACTGTTGCAGTCGTGTATGATAGTTCATATTTGATATATGGGCTCTTGACTCAACTTGGTGTAAATCAATAAAATTACTAATGATTTCATATATAACTCACTTTTTTATATACATTATTTGGTTTTAATTCAAAGTCAATTGTTAAATGTACTCCCCACCCCCCCCCCCCCCCCCCCACCTCACTCTAATAAAAAGAGGGAGGGAGAAGAAGAATATGTATGAGAATATAGAATAAGAAATAAAAAGTGGCCCTATATTGATGTCACGTTTTATGAAAATGGTCATTTAACTACTTTTTGACCAGCTCGATTTATATATCCCTGCTCAAAATTCGTTTCAACTGTAACATTTAATATTGTGCATAAGTTTATGATTCTATCCTTTGTTCCACCTCACCATTGCAGTGTAATGCACACTAGCTCTAGACTGTGATGCACTGTAGTGATGAGATGGAACACTGTTTAAGGTTCTTTTTTTTCTTCTTGTTACTCCAGCCGAACTACCCATAATCTCTTGGAGAAGAACAGGCAAGTATTTAAAAAAAAAAACAACAACATGTTTTGTTGGGGGGTTTTCCTTCATCTCTTAAATGTATCAATCTAATTCCCTCTTTAATTTTTTCTCTTTGTTTTTCCACCATCCTCTATTTTCAAACATCTCTCTTCCATATAGGCGTGCCCAATTGCGTGATAGTTTGGAAGTGCTCAGGCAGCATGTGCCCTTCCCGGACAAACTGACTACACTGGCTCTTCTGCAAAGTGCTAAGAAATACATTGAGGTGAGAGCCTGCATTGGTTTTGTATGAGTTTCCTATGTTGCCGCTAATCCAATACTTATGGGAGAGATATCTGTCTGTTAGAGCACTATCTGCTCCGAAACCGCTTGAGCTATGGCCACCAAAGTCGGCATGGAGAGAGCCTATGTATATACACAGGCTATAAGCTACTAGAAAAGTACTCATTTTATATAGGGGGAGAGGGGGGAGGGGATTGTAGGAGGCATTGCCCCATTTCTAAAGTAAATGTTATGATTCACCTCTTGTAATTCATGTCCTTTTGAACTTCCTGTGTAATCAGATAAGTGTGATTTGTAAACACAGCTTCCTCTAGAAATGTCATTTTGAATGGGATCGGATGATACATTAATACATTACAACTTGTTGGTTACTCATAAATGGGGGGGGGGGGGGATTTAATGGACCTATGCCCTAACCCTATCAATATTCTCCCCAAACTGGGCCAGGAGTCCTGTGAGCAACCCCTGAAATTTTCAGGACGATTGGTCCAGGCATCTGGGAGGAGATAGCGAATACACAGGCAGGCAGACGAACGGCAAATTACAAATTATATTAAGCTATTACAAAATAATCTATCTGTTCAAACACTATTTTTAACCACTCAAGTTGATATAGCGAGAAGCAGTCTGCTTGCTGCCAATATTGAGGCTGTTTGGTGACGTACTGTACTACTAAAAATCTAACTAACTTTGAAATATGAAATATAGTTTATTTCTTTTAAAGCTGTATTTCCTACACCCTGTTCTGTCACAAGATGCATTGTACTATAGCCCAGTCAGCGTAGGGAGCAATTTTTCTAGTCAGAATAGATTATCTATTTCTGCAACATTACTAATACTACTATTATCATTACCATGGTTTCATGTGGGAGACGACCATAGAAACATTTCTTTTATATTAAGAATGATACCAAATGATGCTACTATTGCAACTACTTCTATATAGCAGTGCAATAGTGTCTCATACCAAACGTCATTCCACAGAGCCTCCAAAAGAAGGAACGTGAGGACGTCTTGATTCACCAGAAACTCGAGCATGAACATTCTTCTTTGCTGGCTAAATTGGTGGAGCTTGGGGGTGGTGTCTTTGTGAATGCTTCAACATCACCCCCATCCCCTCCCCCTCCTGGGACCACGCCCACTGAGATTGCTTGTCCTAATGAGGGGCTGCAGCTGCATCTCAGTGATAACCACACCCAACAGGTGCTTCCCTCGTCCAATGACTTGGACTCTGCCATTGGTGAGGTCACTTTTCTTTAAAACTGGTTTGCAATACAACCATTAAAACAATGCCTGCAAATGCAACTAGCACAACGACACACTTTATTTCTGTCCCAATTAATTCTGCATTGTGTCGAATTAGGGAGTGTGATATTGTGAACTGTGACTGGTGTGTCACAATTTCACTAAGTGAAGCTTGAGAGATGTGGATAATGCTAAGAAATCATTTCGTTTTATTTATTCTGAAGGTTTACATTTTCTTGCTTCTAAAAGGTACGTATTCCCCCCCCCCAAAATTATGCCAGCATAATCTTTCTAGGCATAGCTGTATGGCCTCGGCATAAAATTTCTTGTGACCCGAAGTATGGGAGCAGCATTATTTCATTGCTATTCTTCTTTTAAAAAATGGGATCGTGTTATATATTCTTTGAACTCACACTGTATTCACAGGGAAAGAGATGATCTTGTAACAGGTGGGAAATTTCACAGGTGAAGCACCATTGGCTGCCATAGCCTACTAGAGTTGTATTCTGTTGAAATTTTATTTGCACATTGTTCAGCTCTCAGGGAAAAGAGCATTGAGAGTCCTTTTGCAAATATTCAGTATGATATTCACCATTCCTGTCTCATCCATAGATAGCAAAGATACTAAAAGTGTTCTTTGAGAATTCACACACACCCATTTCACACCTTACCTATTGCAGTCTATCATCAAATCAGGCATCAAGTTCCCTGCTGTGTTTGTGTCAAGTTCATTGTACATTGAATGTCATATTTCTTGTAATTATGTTGATTGTGCGTTATGTTATGTTAAGGCGAACCAGATGAAGATGACAGTCTAGTTATAGACGTACTGTCACAGGAGTCTGAGGAAGAAGATGACCTCAGTTCCTTCACCTCTGGAAGTGATGGGGACTGCACCGCCACAAGCCACAAGTTCACTTCGTAATCACCAACTTCATTTCCTACTCTCCACTAACTTTAGTTGCTTAGTACCAGTCAGTCCTTTAGGGTTCTGGCATGCTGAATAATTAATTTTAATGCTTAAGGAGAGTCAGACTTCAAACGTAATTTATATAAAATTAATTCATAGGGATTAACTTAAGGGTTTGATTTTATTCTCAATCTGTATTCATAACATTCTTGCTCTTTTTGGGGGGGGGGGGGATGGTTTTTTTTTTCGGTTTTTTTTTCTCTCTTTTTTTTTCTCTCTTTTTTTTCTCTCTCCTTTGGTTGTACACATTCCGAGTTCTACATCATCTATGAGCTAGGTATGCACATTTATTTTGAGCCTTTAGTGCTTGTCATCCGTCACATGCACTGTTTGTTGTCTAGATAGTGTGAAAGAGCTTCATTTCATTACGAACAATATTGCGTGTAATCACAAGGACCACCATTGAATTGTTGTTGTTTACATCCTTTATTGTTCTTCAAAAACTGCATAAGTGCTCCTTTTTTTTTTAATAAAACAAAATGTGAAGAAAAAAATTCAATGGTATGCCTTTTTGTTTGTGATACTTGTGTAAAGAATATGATTATGTCTGTGGATTGCCATTACCTATACTGGCAAAGATACCTGACCATGTGTTCGTGTAGGGCGGTGGGTTCATCTACTTATTATTTCTTGCATTAAAGTCATGCCTCACTTCATGATTTCTTTGCTGCTGCTCGTCTTCACATATGTTGAGGCAAATGCTGTGTGGGGGGGGGGGGGGGGGGGGGGGTGGAGGGAGGGAGGGAAAATAATGTAGTGCATGCTTGAACTGTGGCTTTCCAAGCTGTACTACCCTAGTCCAGTTTATTTTCCAAATCATGCACCCCTCTGGATTTTTCGTTGGGACCTTGAAGTCTTATTGAGTCACTTGGCAAAATCTTATTTCACTGGTCTATGACATTAGATATGTCCGGAATATATTAGAAACAAGTGGTCAGGTGCATCAATGGTGGGGAGGATGAACTTGCCCTAGACATAGTAACTAGTTTGGTAGGACATGTAGGGCTATTGTTTGGACTAGAAATAATCAACAACTATATAAACACTGAGCACCTGTCTCAGTGTGTGGGATGGTACCACATGATGAATTGAACAAATTAATTATATTTATAAAAGGCATCCTTCATTCAACTTTTTTCTCATTTTGACCAAATTGTAAGCAGCTGTAGTATCAGTGAGTGACAACACAAGTTATTAGGAAATCCAATAGTTTTGGAAATGTGATCAATTAATATCTAAGCAGTCGCTAATCAACATGGAACCATAGAAGTGTTTTTGCTGCATCTGAAGCCTCTGATGATGCCATGTAGAGATAGGCAGTTTGTACCTCTAGAGAGGATATCCTCTATGCTATGCTGAAGTTTTCAGGTGTTTATTGCATCACCACATCTCCACTTAGCATTGTACATGCCACAAATAGGTGAAAGGACAGTTTGAGGTTAGTATAACCTCTTTCTCCATGTGATCAAATGAAATCCCACAGAGAAGTCTGTTTTGTTGCTGCCTGTTCAAGATAGTTGTTATATTTATTGGATTAAAATCTTCCACAGGGAACCTTTCCTTTAACCCCCCACCCCCTCCATACATTTAAAAAAAAATTTTATTTGCTTTCATCTCCTTCACCATGAGTTCAATTCAAGCAGTTTATTCTGAGCAATCACTATCAAAATGGGTACAATCTGAAGGTTAGCTCCATTATTCATGTTCTCTTCCTTTAACTACACTGCTGCTCTTTGCTTGACCTGAAGTCGTTATCATATGCTATGATACAGTCCTCCACCTAACAAAAGGTTACTTGAAAAAATCATGATCTGCAGATAACAAGAACTAAAATACAAACAGAAAGGAAAAAAAAACAAAAAAAAACAGACACCCAAAACAAAATGAATTACTGTGTGTTGTGTATGTGCGCGCCTGCGTGTGAATGTGTGTTCATGCGTCCACACATGTGCAAGAAAGTGGGTACTTGTGATGGCTTAAGTGGCATATATGGTAATTTGTAATCAGAAAAATTGTTTAAGACCAATTTTGTCTGTTTTAGAGAATTTAATTCTCTCTGTGTATACATTTAAGTATATTCGTTTAGATTGTTTCATAATTAAAAGAATAAACCAAGTGTGCTGTTAGAATAGGATGCAAATGAGTTATAGAAGACTGTTAATTAAGAAAATAACCAAAGAGAAGCAAACAAATAAAAACCAATAACAAGCAAACAAACGATTTGTCTCTGATAGATGTGGCTTTATTATGTTAATATCTCTAAGTGAACTAAAAATATCCCAGTCCATTCCTGTGTGTTGTATGCACTGAAGAAAGCACATCAGGTGTTTCACAACACAGTGAAGAAGAAAAGGGGGATCAAAATGAGTTCATAGTCAGAATAAAATGAGTAGGTTGGGCTTGTTACAATTCTTTACTGTAACATGAAAGTGAACCTCAAGACCAGTTATCTAGTCACCAGTGCTCCACACTCTTTCTCATTTCCACAGGTCATAAGATTTTACAACCCTCACTTGGTGGCATTTACAACCACTACAAGTGTGTAAGGTCTGATGGACCACTAAACTGACCAAAGCACTTGACTCAGTTAAGTGTTTACTTAAGATGTTATGGTTACGTGTAGTACACACAACTTGTGGTCGGCTGAAATGCTCTTGTTGAGTAGTTACTGCACATTAATTGACCAGAACTTCCTTTTGGCCGGTGCAGGCATTTCCTTGCAGAAGCAGAAACAAAAATGCCCAGTAATTATGTCTGGACAAGTGATATTCCAATATTTCCTATTTCTGATGCTAGGAATAAACTCCAGAAAGGAAAACCACAGTGACCTTTGTGCACTACATGAACCATGACCTCTATGCATTACATGCATGAATATTGGTTAATTCCATATTTATTAAAATTATTTGTGCCACCAAATGATGACCTGGACATGAAGGAGCCAAGTTTTCATGAAGCTGCTCTTCCTGTATAGTATTGAGAAAAATTTGGGAGAGAGGGCTATCTTGCTGCATATAATTGTGAATGTTGATTGGAATAGAACATTTCTAGGGTTTCTTCCACTCCATGGCACCATAGCACAAGTAGACCACATTCAACATTACACACATGGATAAACATGTTTGTTAGCTAGATAACTTAGAAATACTCCTTTGGGATCAATTCTCACTAAAGTTCATGTTCACATTCTCTATACATTGCATTTGTACCATAAGACCAATCTTTACTTCGTATTGAAGCACATTGAATCTCTCTCAATGAATATCCTTATTCATTAAAACACCTACAAAAATTACGATCAGTCTCTCATTGCTAAGTTCGAAGTGAGAGGATGAAGTCATTCCATACACTTGTACCAGCACACTCCATCACACATGTGGCATACAGGGAATACTACACTATCAGTCTATTGTTTTTGTTTATGTACACACAATTTTATAACAGTAGTACTGGACATGTCAATAGGATGGGGAGGGACTTTAATCAAGTAGTATGGCACAACAACTCTCTATATAGCTGCATACAGGACATGACAACTTTCTTAAAGTTACTAGCAGCAATCAAAACTTCCAGCCACAAATGCTTGCTAGGCCCATTTATTAGTGGGTTGGGGGGATGTAGTCATTTTATAATGGAATATAGATATTTGCATGTAATTTCTTATTCAGTCTTAGTGTAGAAAGATTGAGAAGATACTGTGGATCTTTACATTTCAATCAAGTGAATGAACTACATAATTTCATGATTAATACTATTGTCAATGAAAGTGCCAGAGTTATCTTCGTAAGTAAACGTCATGGTTTTTAATTTGATCTTTTTACTTGTTCGTGAAATTTTTGAGCGGATAGATAGATAATAAACAAGCTATTTTTTTAAATTTTGAAAGAGCTATAAGCCTAATTAGGGGGAAAAAATGAAAAGGGAAGGGAGGAGGGGAGGTATTCCCAGGCAGTGGTGTGACTAGATACGACTCAGCCAAATGTTCATATGGTCAACAGGAGTTCCTCCACCCCCACTGAAATAGAAAATTTAAACTCATTTAGTCCACTAGTTCTTGATTTTTAGCCCAGATAGGCACACATGAGCGCACGCATGAGCGCACGCATGCACGCACGCATGCACGCACGCACGCACGCATGCACGCACGCATGCACACACACACACAGAACAAGCTCCTCCATTATAATAAGATAGTAGTACAACTTTATATATATATATACTCCTGAAACGAGAGCAAGGATGATTGTTAGTGATACTAGCATTCCCTGAAATTAGGTGTTTAAGGATGAATGGAAGAAACTATGACAATGTAAACCACAGGTTGAATGATCTTTTCTGAATATAAAATTACTTGGTAAAGGGTCATATAACTTGTGGCCACATGCTTGGTTACCTACAAAGAAACAGATCTAACTTTAAAATTGAAATACTAAATTTTATTATAGTTTCATATTGCTTCTAACAATAAGCTTTCATTTGATACCCAACTTGATAATACTTGGTCGATATCATATTCTACAATGAATAATATATTGTATTTCGCATGCTAATTACCACCTAGAGATCACTAAGTGTCAAACTAAACCGGCCCCTATTTCTAAAAATCTTCCTAAGGGTATCTCCTACGTCCATGTAATATTCCATACTTGTATCACAACTAATTGGTTAAAACTAAGTTCTTTACTGTATGGAAACCCTGTGGATACAAATAAATACTTTTCTGTATGGAAACCCAAAATTTGTAAATCTTACCACAAATTTTTAATCTCATTTTAAATCTTCTAAATAATTTTTTTTTTGTATAAAACATTACTTTTTAATAAATATTATAGCAATTATTGGTCACATGTCTTAGTGTGGGACCACTCTTGGTACTTATCAGGTCTCTTGTGAATGTTTGAAACATGTCCTCAAGGGGGAGAAAAATCATAATCAATGTTTTGTGGGCAAAATAAAACAGGTTTAACCAATAGAAATTGAGCTACATAGGGACAGGAAAATTTAAAAAAATTGAAATGTGTTGATATGAATTGGATATATTTCATATCAACATTTAAAATAACTGGTAACTATCCATCTATACTATAAAATGAGAATTGTCTGTCTGTCTGTCTGTCTGTCTGTCTGTCTGTCTGTCTGTCTGTCTGTCTGTCTGTCTGTCTGTCTGTCTGTCTGTCTGTCTGTCTGTCTGTCTGTCTGTCTGTCTGTCTGCATATCCTTGATTCACGCTGAAATGGCTGAAGTTAGACCCACAAACCGGTACATAATTAGAATTAGTGTCACCAGGGGAATGTTTTAAGTATGTTTATATGACAATACCCCATTCTGCATTTAAAAAACCCCAATATGTATGGGTTTGTGGGTCTAACTACACCGGCTTATGTGTGAATCCTAAGCACACAGAGAGACAGGCTATTCAATCTTTACATTATAGAAAATAGTGTACATTACATAATATAATAGTGTATATTACATAGTAGAATAGTATAGATTATAGTGTACATTATAGATTACAATAGTTTAATCTATGGAGCATAGATTCACACATAGGTATGAACCAGAAAGTAGTGCGGTTAGGATTAACCCAACAAACCCTTTTTATCTGTTATTTGAAAGAAGGAAGGGAAAAAGGAGAAAGAAGAAAAGGAGGAAAGGCAAAAAAAAAGAAATGATAGAATATAAAAAGAAAAAGGATTTGAGAAGAAAAGAAGGGAAAAGGGGGAAAAAAGAAGAAATATGCGATAAAAAGGGGAACAAAGAAGGAAGGGGAAAATGGAAGGGGTGGGGGGAAGAAGGAAGGAGAAACCCCAAACAGTAAAAATACTCCAGTCCTTGGTTCGAACACAGAGTTTATGCATGGGCGACAAGTGCCTTAACAATTTGGCCTTGGTCTTTTTTTTTCTTAGCTTTTTTAAAATTTTTTTTTGTGGAGAATTTGAATTCCTTTTTATTCACAAGCAGTGCGACTTTTTGGATAAATTATTTAACATTATTATTTTCTCCTTTCTTTTTGGTGATAAATGTAGCTAGGCACCCAAGGATCATGCCTGCAATGTTTAATCCAAAATCTGTTCAGCCGTTTGGCCGTTTACTGTGCACATGCACACCAGAATCTTCTATTTATATATATTAGAAAAGTATCCTTCTTATGGAGGGAGAAAACAAAGGCTTTATCAGACCAAGGTACCATTCCTGACATTTGTTGAATACAGGAAGGGGTGTGGCCATATGGGCATACTTTAAACATTCCCTTTGACTCACTGATTCCAAATATGCATGCTAAATTAGCAGAAATATCACCTCAAATTTCACGATTCCACTTTATCTACATGGAAAATGTTTGCATAGCAACTCTTATTAATAATGCATGAAAATAGAAACTGGCAATAAATCGAAGTAAGGGTGTAAATTTGTGAGGAGTTGAGAAATTTCAAATTTATCACGTCAAATCGCACCCTTGTGGTAAAGTAATTTTTTAAATGTATGCTTTCAAACATTAATTTATATTACATAAATTCAATATTATAAAAATATATTTTGATAGCAATGGGCAATGTCCTAAATTAGTGTCCGAATAAAGTAGAGTTGACTAAACATGGACTCTGGTCTCTGTACAAGATATTAGAGTTTAACCCCCAAATTGTCTGCAGATTTGAACAACTGTGGAGTTTATATATATATACAGCATATATGCCACAAATATACACTGCACAGTATGAGAAAGAGAGTTTAACCCCAAAATTGTCTGCAAATCTGATCAACTATGGATTCTATATATGTATATTGCATGTATACTGCACAGTATGAGAAAGAGTGGTTAACCCCAAAATTGTCTGCAGATTTGAAAAACTGAGAATTTTATAGATGTAATTGCATACACACTGTACAGTATGAGAAATAGAGTTTAACCCCAAAATTGTCTGCAGATTTGAGCAACTGTGGATTCTAAATGCATGTACATTGTTCAAATTAGTGGGTGGGGCATGAGGGGGCTGGGATGGGTTAGCCGTAGTCTCAGTCCCAGTCTCCTTTATTTGCAGCACTGGATGTATTGCATCACCAGCATGCAAATAAAGTGAGTACAGTGACTTGCTTGTGCATTCCGTGTTCTTGCACTGGAATTCGGCGCAGATCATAATAATTTTATAATGAGGTTTTAAAACCACCACACCTACCGCCAAGGTTGTAAAATTTTTCAAAGTGACTGAATGTTTCTGATGCCATCCCCAGTACCTGGTGTTATATATTTATGCGCAAAACATATGACTTCCTGAATATGTAGTTCTGGTTAACCAAATGAGTGGACGTGGCTTTTATGGTTGTGTTCATGGATGTCTAAGGAAAACGGAGTGCATAGACAAGTCACCAGACCTACTTTATTTGCATGCTGATGATGCAATACATCCAGTGCTGTGAATAAAGGGGTCTGGGACTAAGACTAGAGATGGGTAGGGTTGGTGAAGGTAGGATAGGTGGGGTAGTGGGTGTGTGGAGAGGAGTTTTTGGTGGGATTTTTGCAAATCAATAGTCAAATTGTGCCTTTGGCGCGATTTGAATTACAGACAGTCTATACAAAGAGGAATATGCATGCCCATCTCTCCATAGCAATCAATGTGTTGCAAATTAAAAGGGTACTTCCTGAGGTCACAGGGAGATGAAATTTGGCATAAGAATAGGTGTACTAGCAAAGTAATTAGTTAATGCACATTTCTTAGAACAGAGGACCATTTGCAGCTTTGCCTGCAAGGTTGGAATATTAATCTAATTTTTTTAAATCTAGCCCTAGCCCTAGCTCAACTTTCCATAACTTAATCATAATTCAACAAGTATTAAGAATTTTAAGGTAGGTGTGCAACATTTTGTGTCTTTTAATCAGAGGATCTATTGATGGTTGTGTGGAGATGAGGTGGGGTAGCAACTATTGCTGCAGCCACAAAGAGTTGTCAAATGAAAACTGGTTCATCCAATTAAGATCCTATTCCCCCTCCTCCCTTTTCTGTGCCAAATAATTCCTCATTTGGCATACGAAACCAAGATCCCTCCTATTCTTTTCTCCTTAGTTTATTTGTATTTGGTAACCATTATTCTCAGAGAATGAACTTGTGTTTGTGCCACCGATGCTTAACCACCTATTCACCTATAAAAACCAAACATTAAAATATTTCTATTTCTTAAAATTTTAATTCCATCCAAACAAATTCTGTGCCCAGAGCAGCAGCACAACCTGCTTTTTTTTCTCTTGGGCTTTGCAATACAGCTGTTCATTAGACAGCCTGAAATAGCTATTTTTGTCGCTTTTGCTAGCTATATCCAGAATAAGTCTTATCAAAGTTTACTAATCACACTACTACCTTTGAGTTTGACTTCTGTTTGTTTTTTTAAATTTTTTATTATCAGTTGTTTTTATTAACATTCAGGACTGACTCTGGATTATATGTAAACATATTTTAATGTAAGTTTATGTAGTGGAGTTGTTTTTGTGTGTCCTTTTAGTATTTATGTATTTATTTTTTGTATATTTAAATGGAATTTTGTTGTTGTTGTTTTATATACCTTTTCGTAGTTTTCTGTGTTTCATAGTCTATAAGCTCACTGGTCCTCCCAACTGCACTGGCCAGGCCAACACATTTGCTTAGAAAATAACTGGCCATGCCAACAGCAATGCTCAGTTTAAAAAATAGACAAATTTGATAGATTGAAATAGTGTTTTCACTATTTAATTCTTGTTTGTATATGGTGGTTTTTATTTTTCCTCATTGCACTACTCATGGTAAATTTAAAGCTTTATTGTCTTTGAAACCAAGCTACAAACACTCACTGGACATTTTTTTGGCCATTGGTACCAAAGATAACAAATTTTAGTGGGAATTGGAGGAGTCCATATGCCACAAACAAACAAACAAATAAATAAATAAATATGCACACACAAGGGAAATTTATAATAGATACTGTTGAAGATAATTTCAACTTAAAAAATTTGCATTTGTGCAATTTTGACCAAAGTTTGATCAGCTCACCACACCCACTTCATCTCCAGTTGATTTATTTTATTATTATTTTTTTTTGTGCCTGTTAAGACCCTGTGAGCTCACAGGGTCAAAAGCTACTCTATTATTGTTATTGCTGTTGTTCTTATAACACTTCCTCAGATTTTCCAGTGCTGAGGTTCCCTGTTCAATCCCTGGCCTCCAGTTGCTATCCCCCCCCCCCCCCCCTTTTTTATTCCTCCTTCTTGTGACACTTTCTCAGATATGCAAAATATGGGAAATTAAAAAAAAAAGGAAAATTAGAAAATATGTGAGTGGGTTATGCTTGATACATTTCAAGCTTGTTTTAAGTCCTGTAGCCTCCAGTGTCCTAACCTCACCCAAGTTACCCCCCTGGTCAAGGTGTAAATGCAAGCCAGATAATTTGCATCCAGTGTAAGATAAACTCATCCACCCACTTAATCTTCAGTTAATTTTTTTTTAAGTTCTGAGGCTCCCAGAGTTCTAACCTCACCCAAGTTACTCCCCTGGTCAAGTTATATACGCAAGCCATGTTTCAGGTCTTTGCATCCAAGGGTTTGGTAGTGCATAAGCCACATAGGTAGGTAGGTATGTATATATTTGTTCTCACAGAGTCTAAATGTTACTTTCCTGTTCATCTTCTTCTTAGGAAACTTCCTCAGGTGCACTAGTGCTATGGTCTCGGTTCAATTCCTCACATGGTTGGGTTCCCCCCCCCCCCTCACTTTATTTCTTTTCTCTCTTCTTTTTTCTCTCTCTCTTTTCTTTTTTCCAATGGTAATTCAGTGGATTTGGAAGTCAACATTTTAAGTCATCATGAGTCCAACAGCTAGTCTATATAAAAGTTACTGTGCATTTCCCTCCTCCATTCCCAATACTCAATGTGATGGCAAATTAAAAAAATAAAATTTCTTGAGGTTGCAGGTAGATGAAATTTGGCGGGTGGATAGGTGGTGGCAAAGTTAATGTACATTTTCTTAGATTTCTGTACTGATAATTTCAACGGGAGTTATACGTTTTTGGGTCAGGGACAATCTAACAGTACCTAATTAATATCCAGTTTTCCAGGTCCTGAAGGCCCCCCCCCCCCCCCCCCCCCCCGAATCCTGCCGTTCTAACATTGTGTATGCAAGCCAGTGTTTCATATCTGTACATCCAAGGGTTTGGCAGTACATTAGCCACTTAGTAGGTACATACATACTTCTCTTTTTGTTATAGTTGAGTGAGTGAGTTCACCCGCAAGCTCCAGTGTGACCAATCACAATTGTCTGTAACTCACCAGTGAGTAGTGTGACATCACAGAATCTCACATATAATAAAATACACTGGACTTGTCTTCAAGCAATTTTGGAAAGGGATTTATTGTCATACAGCTTAAGTTTTGCAAGTTTAGCATGGCATTCTGAATCAGTCTTAATCTACTTATAAATAGGGTGTATGTGTGACCATTCAGGCTGAAATTTGGAATAAAGGTGTACTTTTATTATAGTCACACCCACAGGAAGTTGTTTTGGCTACCAAAAGCTGATTAATGGACCAATAAGGCTGAAAATTGACATGTTTTCCAATACCTGGGTGAGCATCATTAACCATATGTGGGTGTGGCAATGGGTGAGGTTTTATTATAGCCACACAGAGAAAGTTCTGGCTGCCAAAAGTTTATTAATGGACCAATCAGGCTGAAATTTGACGTGGTTTCCAAGTACCTGGGTGAAAATTATTAACTACTTGTGTGTAGTTTTGCCATAGCCACATCAAGTTGTTTTGGCTGCCAAAAATAATCAAAGGACCAGGACCAATCAGGCTGAAATTTGCCATTCAGATTCCAACCAACCTATGAGGGTTAAACAAATGTAGTTGTGGCAATGGGTGTGATTTTATTACACACACACACACACACACACACACACACACACACACACACACACACACACACACACACACACACACACACACACACACACACACACACACACACACACACACACACACACACACACACACACACACACACACACACACACACACACACACACACACACACACACACACACACACACACACACACTGGAAGTTGTTTCAACCATCAGAACTAATTGGAAATAAATTTGGCATGTGGTCCCCATGTGATCGGGAGAGTATTATTACCTTCCTAAGGGTGTGGTTTGGCCATTAGACACACCCACTGCCAAGAACCAGTCAGGCTGAAGTTTGGCATGTTGTCTCCATGTGACCAGGAAGAGTTATTACCTCCCCGAGGGTGTGATATAGCCATAGCCACTCCCACACAAGTTGTTTTCACTGGCAAGAGCCAATGATGCTATAACATGGTATGTGGTCACCATGTGACCACAAGAGTATTAGTAACCTCCTGTGAGGCATCTAGCCACACCCATTAAATATTAATGGAGACAACCACAGTGGTCAACAAGATTTAATTGAACAGCCAAAGCGCACACAAAGCCACACCCCCAGGAGAGTAACACACATCCAGCTACATGGAGACTACATGCTCTTGCACTGCTGAACCTATCAGGCTGAAATTGAGTTATTACCTTCCATGGTAATAACACCCATAACCACTTTGGTGTGGTTTGGCTAACAAACATTGGTGTAATAGCATCAATGACAGCACCCACATATTTCATTCCGAGTTTCTCCCAGCAAATCTTGCTTTAGTTCTTATACTACTTTCCTACCTTGTTGCACCAATACCACACAGCATAGCTGCAACAGGCCCACTGGTCCAGAAGATTTCAATAATAAGAAAAATTAGAACTTTTTCATACTTCTCCATTTCATCTATACCCACAGACCCATATATATATTTAGAATCAATGTCACCAGGAGAACATTTTAAGCATGCCTATATGGCCACACCCCTTCTGTATTAAGAAAAAGCCAAAAATGATGCTTTTGTCAGAAAAAAAGAATGGAGCTGCAGGCCTAAACTTGGCATGCACACACAACTTGACTCTGGGAATAATATGGGATGAGTTTCACCCAGTCATACCTCTTCCTCCTGATATGTAAGGCTAAATGCCAAAAATAATACTTTTAAAAATCACCTATGAATCATTATATATATATGAAATTAGTGCTGTCAGGGGAACATCTTGAAAATGTCTATAAGGCCACACCCCTCTCTGTTTGTGTTAAGCCAAAAAAGATACTTTGAACAACAAAATTCTTGGAACCACAGATCTAAAACTCTGTATGTATACACAACCTGACTCTGGGAGTAACATGGGCAGGGTCTCAACTGGCTATACCTCTGCCTCTGCGCGCGTCAGGCTAAAAACAGTTTGTACATAAGTATGCATGTTTGTCTGTATTCACCTATCACCAAAGCACCACACCAAATAAAAATCACTCTTTAGGGTAGACACAGCCCACAGGAAGGATGGTTGTTTTTTTAAAAGCAAAACAGATTTCCAAAAATTCGGATCTCAAAATCCAAAACCTGGTAAAATGGGATTCCATGCGTAACACTGGTACTTAATGTGATATAACAATGGCAAATAACAGTCCATCAAATTTGATACTTATTGACTTAAAGTGTGTAAGGCAAAAATGTCAAAATGGTACTTTTATAAATCACTAGGACCTAGGCAGCTCTATCCAAGAACCCACATATATTCGGAATCAGTGTCGCCAGGAGAAAAATTTTCATTTAAATAAGAGTACATGTCTTCAAAGCAGACACTTCCATGACTACAGCCCACCAGGTATCGCAGGTTTTTCTCTAGTAAATATAAAGTAAACAAGCATACACCAAGTGTCCATACACAACATAATTAGTTAAGAAAAAAAGCACGAACCAAAGCTTATATTCAGCCCCCCTTCCTCCCTTCCCCCCTATATTCACCATACTTGCAACAAGAAAAAAACCAAGATATCAAAGAAGTTACACTATACATACTATAGGATTGACACTGGGACCATATGATAGTAGCACCTTTGCATAAGCAGTCCAAAACCACATACCAAATAATTTCAAATAAAGCCCCCCTCCCCCCACCCACCCAATGTAAAATTACAATTTGGAAAAGTTCACCCACTCAGTTGTATTAAACTGCTAAATTGGAATAATACAAATTAATATATCACCAGGAATCTTAAAATAAACATAATCATAATTATGGCCACAAATTGGATGTATTTTGCAGAACTATGTCAACATTAGCCCAAAATAGGAAACATTTTCCAGTGACTGTTGAAATTAGTTACTAAAATCAAATTAGGACAGAGCAAGCTAGTGAAGCTACAGGAGTATAAGGGTTTTGGGGTGGACAAAAATTTAATCGGGTTGCTTAGCATTACCGGGGAGCTAAAACACACACCAAAGCTAGCAGGCCAGGTTTTATTTGGTGGGTAAGGGAAAAAAATGTCCCCCACATATTTACACAATTAAGTTGAACCATGCGCTCGCCCACTTACCTCACTTGCGCTTGGACTTCAGCTAGGTGAGATCTTCCTACAACTGTTTAGGTATTGTGTAAATGGGGAGTCTGGTTCTATCTGATTGTATAGGTAGTTAGAAGCTAATAAGTCTGAAATGGAGTCAAGTGTGCGGTGGAGACCAACCAAGAACGCTAAGTATGGAGTTGGTGAGTTGTTTACAGGTTTTTCTTACTTTTCCATCTTTCTCTAGATATGCTAACTAGCTACTGAAAATTCAAGACTGTACTTGTAGGCTGGTTATTTTTTTGTTGTTGTAAACAAAAACGTGGGCATGATGTCTTCACGTATAAAGCTGTTTCCAGCTGTGGTTATTTTTCACCTGTGTTGACAGCAAGCCTCACACCACATATTGTTCCTTGAAATTGAAAGGTTATTTCTTTCCTAAGTGTTAGCAATTTGTAGTATACTGTCTCATACCTCTCCCCTCCATTTCTTCCTATCCCTTTCCCCTCCATTTTACCTACTTTCATTCCCTCATTCTTCTCCCTCCATTCCATTCTTCCCTGGTTTCATTCCCTCCATGACTAATCTAAACTATCATCTGTCCTTTATTCTATACTCTTTTGAACTACTTTCACTCCTCCTTTCCTTCAACTTTCATCCTGTCCCCTTCTTGTTATCCTTTCTATCTTTACGCATTTATCTTCTCATTTCCATCTTCCCTTTTTCCACTACCTTTTTACCTTTTTATTTTACTTATCTTCCACTGTTCTTCATCTCATTTGCACTTCTTCCCACTCCTGCTCTCCCTCCCTCATCACCTCCTAACCTCGTTCCTCACTGTATTTCTTCCCTCTTTTCTTCCTATGGTCTCTCCTTCCCTCTGCTGTAGTTATCTTTAGCTATGAATCCAAGTCATCTTACCCTTACCTGTCTCTGAGGTTTGGAGATGTTGTCCAAATACTGGAGGAGAATGGTGGCTGGTACAGAGGATTTTCTCTCCATGATAAACACAATAAGGGCATCTTCCCTGCCTCTCACGTAGCCATCAAGGACTGCACTGTGGTCAACCCAGGGTAAGAACAAAGTTAATTAGTGTTAGTTGGTTGGCAAGTAGTAAGTTAGCTATTAGTGGACAGTTCTGTTGAAGGGATCGTGTTGATGGTTATTTCTGATTAATACCTAAGGCAATTTAGACATTCTCTTTCCCCACCTAAGTTTGTGGTACTTTTTCTCTGTCATGGTCATAGAGCCTTTTTTCAATTTTCTCGGTAGAACTGCATGGAGTATATATGTATGTATACAGTGTGAGTATGATGCAACAAAGCCTCTGAATCTTTGTGTTACTGGGAGCTCCATACAGCTGAACAAACATGAATTTTAGCCTGTGAACAACAATTCCTGTATCAGCTGATCCTTTGTGTTGCTTAGCCTGTGTGTTGCTTGTTATTGATCCTGTGTGTTGCTGAGCCTGTGTGTTGCAGAGCCTGTATGTTGCTGAGCCTGTGTGTTGCTCATCCTGTGTGTTGCTGAGCCTGTGTGTTAAGGAGCCTGTGTGTTAAGGAGCCTGTGTGCTGTTGAGCTTCTGTGTTGTTGAGCCTGTTTGTTGCTGAGCCTGTGTGTTACTCTGTGTGTTGTTGAGCCTGTGTGTTGCTCTGTGTGTTGCTCTGTGTGTTGCTCTGTGTGTTGTTGAGCCTGTGTGTTGCTCTGTGTGTTGTTGCTCTGTGTGTTGCTCTGTGTGTTGCTCTGTGTGTTGCTCTGTGTGTTGCTCTGTGTGTTGCTCTGTGTGTTGCTCTGTGTGTTGCTCTGTGTGTTGCTCTGTGTGTTGCTCTGTGTGTTGCTCTGTGTGTTGTTGAGCCTGTATGTTGCTAGCCTATGTATGTTGCTGAGTCTGTGTTTTGCCAGCCTGTGTGTGTTGTTGAGTCTGTTACTAGCCTATGTGTGTTGCTGAGCCTGTGTGTTGTTGAGCCTGTGTATTGTTGAGCCTGTGTATTGCTGAGCCTGTGTATTGCTGAGCTTGTGTATTGCTGAGCTTGTGTATTGCTGAGCTTGTGTGTTTCTAGCCTGTGTGTTGTTAATTAGTGTTCATAATTGCTTATTACATTTCTCTGGATTGTCAATATGAAAGGTGTGTACATTGCATATGATTGAAGTGTTTGTACAGGATATACGCTCGCAATTATTTCTCTCTATTTCCTTCAACAGTAACAATAGAATGTATAGGCACTAATTTGATATTTTGCTCCACCAAACCAGTGCCAGCCAACCGTAAGGCAGGTTGTAGTCACAGTAGATGGATGATGTACTTGGCTTCTCCTTCATGCAGTTGTATAATCGTGCTCATGATCCTGGATAAACTGTTTCGTTTTGAAACGTTCCTGTCATATTTTGAAGTATGGAAAGATTGAGTGTAGGGAAAGATTGAGTGTAGGGGTACGAGTTACTCATGGGATGTGTATGGCCTGACCATGTCACAGCCACATTCATCATCCCTTTAGGGCCTTCAAATCTATTCATGCATGCTTACTGCCTGAACTCATCAGGATTTTGGTATGAGACTTGATGGAGTTATGTTTATCCTTGAGCTAGATGTTTACCCTTGAAAACTGTTGTTATCTCAGTTCAAAAGAGTTCATCTGTTAATTAGTCCTCATGGTAACTCTTGTTATGTATATTAGATGTTAAGTTAATAGCATCTCTCTCTCTCTCTCTCTCTCTCTCTCTCGCTCTCTCTCTCTCTCTCTCTCTCTCTCTCTCTCTCTCTCTCTCTCTCTCTCTCTCTATGCTACAGTCCTTTTCAAAAGATTTAATCAATAGGCATCTATGGAAATGTTATGTTAACCACAGAATACATTGATGCTTCTACAAGAGAAGCAAAGACCTTTTTTTGGTGTCTAGCTATAATATGAAGCTGACATTACCTTCAGTAACATACAGATTGTACTAGTAGATGCTGTTTGTGTCACATCAGCTGTTCTCAGGGCCTCCGACATCCTATGCAGTGGTGGAGTATCAGGAATTCCTTTCCCAGTGGATATTTTGCCAAGGCTGGTTTCATCTCACTGTCCATACCAGTTCACAATAAGCTTTTTGTTAAGGTTTCGTCATTGTGCCAACTTACACAGGACACAATGCTGACTTTAGAATAGACATTCTAGCCTTGAGTAAACATCAGTATTGCGTCACCTGCACAAACCATGCGACATGTATGCGTTAAAACATCAAGCATGTACCCTACCACACCCATGATCATTCCCGTTGAGATTCTTCTGCTCCTACTGTCTGAGTGCAATATGTCCTATATTATTTCCTCTAGAGCCATAATACTGAATCAATTGATTTATTTTCTAACTGGTCAATATACATTATCAGTGTGTCTAATCTTCTCGAATCTAATAGGACAAAGTTGCACAGGCTTTGTTTGACAGTGAAGCGACCTGGTCATAGGAATTATTCCTCTACATATTGATGCCCATTTATGTTGTGTTCCTTGTGTACCCTTCGTTAATATCTTCATTGAATTCTGCTCCCTAGCTCTTTACTTCAGTGAAATGTGTCACACCTCTGGTGCCATACCTCAAGTGACAGTTAGTACAGGTCTCCACTGATAAAGAACATCACCTACATGTATGGCTGCAGAATCTTGTGTGATACTATTTAGGTGTGTCCAAACAGAATAGTCTTTAGTGTGTGTGTGTAGGAACTGCATGTGTCAGGGCCTTACAGCTCACACACGGCAGGGGAATCTTCTTTCTCGTCATAAACATTTATTTTGGCTATAACTATGAAATCTTAAATTCAAAAAATGCTCAAGAGAGAAATACACCTCCTGGCATTGTCTGATGGAACCAGTAGAGTTGATGGCAGCTGCTGTAATAATAATAATCCCTTTGACAGTACGTGGAGAAAACATCAGAACATGTCCCATACGAAACCATCTTATGGAGGGATGGAGGTGTAACATCTCTAACCTTGATCTCTCCCAGGTTTCCTCAAGTTGTTCAGCACAAGAGGAGAGATGATCAAAGAGGAGGATCACAGAGAGATGCTGCTGCTGTTGATCCAATGATGCCAGCTGTTTACAATGATATCATCCACACATGCACTTGTAGCTGGTCTAAGTTAGCATGGGTACTCAGTGAAATAATGCAATCATGTGGTCACCCAGTATACTGATCTTTCCCATGCAGTGCCAAACCACCTCCCTTATTATTTTTCAATTACATTGAACTACATCCAATACAGTATAAGTTCTATGAAATGCTATCACCAATCACCAAAGACCAGTTTAGACTTTCAAAACATCTGAAGTGCTCTGCTTCATGTAGCTGCATAACAATGTCCACCAAGGTACATGCAGTAAAGAAAAGTGAAGCTCAATGAATTGCTAATAGTAATAACCCTAAGTGGTCTTGACAATTATTAATTAGTAACAAACTGCGCAGTCCTGAAGAGGAATGGTTCATAAATTAAGCCCTGTCCACATTATAAACAGGTCTCCAGCAATACCCGGTTCCAAACATTTTCTTGCGTCCACACTAGAACCCGCTCCACATCACCTGTGTGGGCTGACTAATTGGCTGGGCAGATTAATTGGTTTTCCTCTACCACATAGAAACGGGGTTTTTATTTTCTGGTGTGCTATGTTGTTCTGTCCTTTTTCCTCCGCAATGTCATCGCACAAAGGGAGGGCAGAGAGTGGGGAGAGAGCTTTTAGTAGCTTAACTCCTAATAGAGAACATCAGCAATAAAGCCACAGGCATATTCAATAAATTTTAGCTGCTTGAAGCCTACCCTGCTGAAGGTTTCAGGTGAAACCAGGTGGAATCTGTTGGGATGCAACTGGGTGTAGTGTGGATGCGTGGAACCCGTTCCAAACACGGGTGAAACTGGTTTTATTTTGCAGTGTGAGCAAGGCTTAAGAATAGTAGATGGAGCCACTTCATGCAGACATGTAGAGCTGCTAAACTTTTATCGTTCTTGCCAACCCAGATTTATTGACTAAGTCGCTTAAACTATTGCAACACAAGTCAAGCAGTGCTGTCTTGACTTGGCAACGATGGTGAAACATTTGATGATGTGCTTGAAGTCCTGGAGACTGGGATATACCAGGGTAATGGTGCATGTATATACATATTCACTGACTGGTGTGACAAATGGAGCCTTGACCAGATGGTAGGCTTGGCAAGATCCTCAAGCCATTTAAGATCATTAGATGTTCTATGAAAAATAAAAGTCCCTTTTTTTAAACTGAAGGATTAATGTGTACATGGTTAATTGGTAGGTGCATGTGTACTAACAGTTCTATATTATGTTATGTTATGTTCTGGCAGGCGTATGTGCTAGCATGGTTAGACAGGCTTGCCCAAGATGTTGAAACTTCATCGTGTTGTATCTTTTCCCCAGTACCAGCACGATGTAGTACAGGGTTATATGGTGCTTAGGGAAAGGATTCAACAACTGGTGTGAATTTAAAGAACCTGTCGTAATTTCTAAATTAATTAGAAGTCGATTAATGCAAGATCATGAGAAATATCTGGATAGAGGGAAAGAGGAAATATACATTAACCATTTTTCTACTCGAAGCTTCATATGACTTGAGATCTTACAAATGTCACAGTATATAATAGCGATGAATGAACTGGTACAGCTGGAGGCACATGTTTGGAGGGTTGCCGTATCAATATGTAGGTATCGTTTGGATGCACAGCTGCTGAGCGTACAAGGTAGCTGTGGGTTATCAATGTTCAAATCTCAATAGAGGGAGGGGGGGGGGGGTTGACTGTAAAGGAAGTTCATTGTTCTAGTACAGCTATTTGGTTTCCAAGGAGATAAACCAAGCTTCAGTGATGTGGAAGAGATCAGTATCTATTGCTGCCCCTGAGTCAAAAGTAGCTCTTGTCACAATTGTTGTTTGAGGTCATTTAAAAGTTTACCTAAGCAGAATGCAGGCTGTTAGTTGCATGCAGCTAATAATAGTTCTACTGATGCTGAATATGATATTTCAACGACTGCTTTTGTATTCTGGCAAGTTCTGAGAAGTTCCTGAGTGTTGGGCACCACTGTGTCTGTGTCTGCAACTATATGCAAGGGAAATGGAAAGAGGTTGTGGGTGTGGCCAGGGCTGCTGCTCATAAAGATAACTATAGATGGGTGTGACTACAGTTGATGCTTGTGTCAAAGAGGTACTAACCAGTGTATATTTTTGGCCTGGGTGAGTGTCGTACTTCTTGTCTTTCTTCCCTTCCAGTTGTGTATTGTGTGCAGGTGTGTTTAGTGAATGCATGTCATACCACCGTGTTCTCAGTGCATTAAATAAAATGCACACACACACACACACACACACACACACACACACACACACACACACACACACACACACACACACACACACACACACACACACACACACACACACACATACACACACACACACACAATATTGAAAGAAGTGGTATTGTTGTTATTGCAACAGATCACAAAAGTTTGTGATAACCTTGTAGCACTGTTTGTTCTGAGAGAGTTCCCTTGGAAACATGGGGAGCTAAGAGGGAATTTGATGTACTCGTTAGTTTATGCTTAATTGCTTCTCGAAAAATATATCAAAATCACTATAAAATATAAAGATAACCTCTTGTATATATTTATCGCTGAGAGGTTTTAGATGTGTGGACACACAAAACTGTACATCTGCTGTCGGGGATATTTATTTTAGAATTTGACAGTTGATAACCAAATATATTCGTAATTGCAAGAACATTATGAAATGGAACTAGTTGCAAGTGAATTTCTTTGAGTAAGAAAGACTGTGCCAGTGTTGGAGGTGGTTAGAATGTGCAGTTAGTCCTAGAGGAGAAATATATGTTGAAATATTTGAGGAAGATATTATGTGTACGTCAAGTTAAGGAAAACAATGCCACTGAGTTCCATGTGTCAACATCAGAGGTCAAAGGTTGACTTTTCTCAGTTGGAGTGTTGTTATTCCCTAAGTGAGAGAGGCCTATTCCCTAAGTGAGAGAGGCCTGGCTGTATATCATGTATAATATATACATAATGATGTCAACCTGTTTGTTGGTCTGTCTCCTTCACCTTATCATTGTCTGTGCCACAACATTGTGCTCAGTCATTCATTCCTTCACATCCAGTGTGGAGTGTGGTGGGTTGTCATGTATGTTTCACCCCCTGCCTTGCATTCCTGCAGACCTGATGAAGTGATAACGCCTAAGGAAGACCCTCTGGTGCAGGAAATCTCTGATGTGCTGCGGGAGTGGAGTGTGGTGTGGAAGAAGCTCTATGCTGTAAGTCAGCACTATGCTAAAAGCTCAGCTATGGCTTTCAATTTGGGAAAATCCCTAAAACCCACTCAATTTGTATTAAGTAATTGCCACACACACTTGGCCAAACATGCAAGAATATCTGTTGCAGTGGCTGGAATGAATTTGTGTGTGGTCAAAAGTGTAGCATGTGACCTTGTATTGATGCTGGGTTGTGTGTGTGTGTGTGTGTGTGTGTGTGTGTGTGTGTGTGTGTGTGTGTGTGTGTGTGTGTGTGTGTGTGTGTGTGTGTGTGTGTGTGTGTGTGTGTGTGTGTGTGTGTGTGTGTGTGTGTGCGCGTGTGTGCGCGCATGTGTGTGCGCGCGCGTGGTGCGTGCATGCGTCTGCAATTAAGCATGTGAGCTCTATGGCTGCTTTACTGTTCCCTAATTAGTAGGAGAGTGTTGAAACAGCAGAGGTGCATGTGTGTGTACCGAGCTTAAGAAGTATTTCTATGAGGCTGGTGAAAGGTTGGCATGGCAATGCTTCCAAGAGTGCCAGGTTAGAATGGGATCAGAGCCAATTTATGCTCATAGCAATTTCAATCTGCTTCTTTCAAATTATTTGCCTGGCTCTGTTCTCCTCCTGGATGGATGCTCAAGCAATCCCCCCCTCCCCCCCCCCCCAACCCATGAAAATATATCAAGAATGGTTTCCAGTTATTACCTTTATAGAAACAAGGTTGAAGTGACCACAGTATTTGTTCTGATGTTGCTCAGAGAAATTTCTGCAGTTTCTATTTATTCCTAGTGCATGTAGCAGTTCACAGTGCACTCAACACTGATGGAATCCTGACGTGGTGATGTTGTACGTATAAGGGCAACAATATAGTACTGAACTACCTCCAGAAAAAGAGAGAATGTGTGTGTGTGTGTGGGTGTGTGCATGCAGGCTGGAGCAGGCTTAGGTGCATAAGTCCCTAATTGGTGATGGAGCTGTTGATTAGTTCTAAATGCCGGCACCTGCTTTGGTTTCATTTTCAGCTATAATAATTGGGGCTCAGCTAAGGCTCTGTCAGCATGTTCATCAGATCCTATGAATTCCACTAACTACTGCTGTTGGGAGAGAAGTTGGGGGGGAGAGATCCGAAAGGGAGGTTAGCAACAAAAATTGCGCTTTTTGTCACTCCACTTTCATGCATACAACTTTGGTCTTGAAGGAGATGTCTCTCAATGCACTAAATAGGAGTACAAGGGGGGGGGGGAGGGGGGAAGGGACTGACTGACTGACTTATGTCACAAGTGGAAGTTTCCTTTTGATCTCTTCTCATTGATCCCAGCTAACAGTTTGCCAACAAGTGTCTGTGGGTGGCTCTTGGGAGCAGCTATATACACAAAACAAGTATATATTACATGTTTGGTTAAGTGGGCAATTAACGTACTTGATTAAATCTTGGATTCAAACTAATCAATGCTATTCCTGTATTTTGCATAGCTAAGGGCAAGGAGTCACGTGAGCATTTCCACTAGTTCTGCATGGCACAAAGACAGTTGTGCACCCTCTCTTTGCTTCATTTAGTTCATCAATATATAGTAATCAAAGATCGTTACCATTTTTCACTAAAAAAATATTACGCTAAAATTGCATCATACTCTAGTCATGGCCAGAAAAAGGGCTGATTTGTATGAAAAAGGATGAATGTATGTAATTCCTTGTTTTTGGTAATTAACATCAGATTCCAACCAAAATAATTACAATTGCCAATAACATTAAGTGTTTAATATTTCATTACATTAATAATTGCAATTACTTCCAAGATGTAGTCAGTTGTAATCAATTATAATTACAAATTACCATTACAACAACTCTGTGCCAACAAACATGCGAGAAGTGGTTTAGGAGTGGATATGGTTTGGCTGTGCGCACGCGCAGACCTCCAGGGAGATGGAGCACACAGTGGCTGCTGTCTCTCTGGAGCTTGTGTGGCCGTGAAGGATAGTAGGTAGCATTCCAGGTATGGCTGGACTTATTTATGCTGTGATGTATACACAAGTAGTAAGTTTGATTGACAGAGTTATTTCAAGGCATTTTGAACTGCAAGTTCCATATATGGCATGCATGTTACTTGTTTCTATTCTCCAGAATGTTCGTACTTCATGAGTTGTTATGTTTGTAGGAGGCCAAGCGTCGGCAGTTCCAGGAGTTGTCTCAGCTCATGAGGGACTTGCTGGACAGGAGAAGACAGATCATTTCCAAGACTCTGCCCCGAGTGAGTAACTGTGGAGGCCATGTGTATGCTGTGATGTGTGGGTGTGGGTAAGGTGTAAATGTGATGGTGTGTGGATGTGGTCTAGTGAGGAGGTAGATGCAAGCAAGGTTGGCAGTGGTCGATATAGAAGGGCCTAGTTGAAGTGAGTGTGGTTTGGTTGAGGTGAAGTAGTTGTGGGATCGTACCACTGCATTGCATGTGCACAGCGGGGTGAGTGTACATCATGTCCTCAACTGAGAGGGTTCCTGCTATTGGCGAGTATCTGCTCAGCTTCCAGTGTCCAACCTCTGTGTGCAATGTTATGGTCATGACGTGCTTTTGTTGTTTGTGTAGAATCCAGTTATTTTATGTGAGGCATGTGCAGATATGTACACTGCTTTCTATGAGCTTACCACAACTTATTTCACACTTGGTTTGTCCCTTTTCTCCCCCTCATTCTCCTTTCCCTCCTGCTATCCTTCCCTCCTCATCTTTTGTGTGTTCTCTCTTCCTCATTTCTTCTCAAATTCCCCTTCTGCCCTCCATCTATGCTCTTCCCTCCTTTCCTTGTTAAAACTATCCTCCTCTATTCTCCACCCATTGTTCTCTTTTTCCTCTTCCTCCCCTCTGCCTTCTCTCTACTACCTCCTGACTCCCGTAACCACCCCTTGACCCTTCTTCCTCCCTCTCTCCATTCCTTTCCTTTCTCTTCTTCACCTCCTTCCTATCAGGATGAGCTAAAGGAACTGAAGCAGCTGGTGGGGTCCAAAATAGACAACGGGAATCGAATGTTATCGCTGGATGTGGTTCCTCGTGATGAGAATGGTGTTCCAATTAATCCTAAGAAGTCTGGAGTTATGCATCTGCATAAAGTGGTATGTGCAGTGTGTGCGATTACCCTGCACCTGTTCTATGCTACATTTGTTGCACTTCTTCTGCACTATTCTTCCAATTGGTAGATGTTGAAGCAACTCTTCACCTCTGGCCAGTGAAGTGGTTTTTTGGCTACTGTTATGATCAAACTGACACTATTTAGCAGTCTGGCTGTACTTGTGCATCAAGGCTAATCAACATCCAATTTCATTTATTACATTTCTATGCTTCCTACTCTCTAAATACCAAATTCATAGTCCACAAAAGTAGATGAATCGAAACCTGAGCATGCCATTGTTTCTTTTATTTAATGAATAGTAATTTATTGTCACTGTATCTGTTGAAACTATTTGTAGATGAAGCAGTTGACACAGCAACAAAGCAACGAGACTTCTGTAAGTATACAGCACACTTCTGTGTATATTCCCTAAATGGTGGCTCCATATCACTTTTGCTTATCTTATATGCAACCATTTTGCCCCCCTCACCCCCCCCCCCTTCCCCACCTCCTTTCCCACTTACCTTCTTCCTGCATCCATTATACCATCTCTTATTCCCCTCACTGCTTCCATTTTCTCTCCCTTCACTGTCTCTCCATCCTATTTCTTCCTCTCTCTCCCTCCCTCCCTCACTATAAGACTCTCTCCCTCTCCCTCCAGAACAGGAAGAGTTATGTCCACATGGGCACCACCTCTGGACTCCTTCCAAAGAGAGATGAACACCACCTCTTTGTCAAGTTCTCTGCTCTGGCCTTGCCTGTTAATGAGCCTTGTGAGCTCTTCTTCTTCATATATGATGGACGCCAGTCCAAGGTGCTCAGGTCAGTCTGAGCAGGGCAGATGTCGATAGTCAACAATGGCTTGTTAATAATGGATGAGGGAGTGGGAGTTTATTACAGCTATGTCATAGGTGAAGGTACAGCTAGGTTGGAGGTGAAAGTACAGCTAAGTCTGAGGTGAAGGGTTACCGCTAGGCCGGAGGTGAAGGTACAGCTAGGTTTTGGCACAGTTTTGCTGACCTACTTGTGTTTACATAATTGTGTTTTTTAATAAGTGGGGTGGTTTATTCAGGCATAGAGTTTTGTCCCCAATCAGGAAATTTTGAATAAATGACCCCACGGGCAGGGTTTTACTCTAAACTTCACCAAATTTCGTTATAACCACCCCAGGGTGACCCCCATCAAACCCCGGCAATTTGATCCCTTTAGGCCCGACCTTCTGGGATGAATAACCGAACAAACAAATGAACAGATTGAGAATTGTGGTGAGATAATTAAATATTATGCAAGCAGTCAAAATGATGTGTAATCAAGCAGAATTTCGTGCTAGCAGTAGGAATTTCATGTTATGCTAATATACTGCCTCCCAACAGCATCAATGTTGGATGCATTCTTGCCTTATGTATGTTCATTACACACACACACACACGCACACACACACACACACACACACACACACACACACACACACACACACACACACACACACACACACACACAATGACCCAACAGTGGTACATTATTAGCAGAAGTTGTAGGTGAGCCAGCTTGTCACTGAAGCTCCGTCAGAAGGCTATACACTACAGCTAGCTCTATGTCATAATGTATGACCACTTGCATGTTGGCCCAGCAGCTGCCTTGACTGAAGCAACTGGCCCATTATGGTTTAGTTTGACATGGTCAAGGTGCTAAGTGGCTACTAATTAGGCACACATTGCGTAATCCCTGGCTCCAGTTGTCATGTTGGTTGACACCTAAACACCTGTGTTTATAGAGGTGGTGTTGACTACCTCTCCACGACCTGCATGTTACTACAATCAAGCAGTCATCTCATAATTTATTCCATTACCTAAGGAGAAGGGGGGGAGGGGAGGATGAGGGAGGGGGGGGGGGGGGGGGGGCGTGCACTAGCCCCCAGGTAAATGTAAAAGACTAGAAACTTTATAGGATTTGATGTTTTCCTGGTGGAATAAGGCAGTAAAATAACTTCCTTAAACTACATTAACGTGTGTGTGTGCATGCGTGTGTGCGTTTTAGCCACCTTACTATCCACTGTTACATGTCCCTTTGTCTAATCATCTTGTTTTTCCTCCCTTGCTCATGTGTTGCAGTGAGAGGTACATCATCTCTCTGTCCCAAATGTGTCTTCCCAAGGACCCAGAGAGGATCAGTCAATGCTTCGCCCTCTTCACTGTAAGTCAATAGTCTATTACATTCCTCAACATTCAAATCTCTGCCACAAACTTCATATTTTGAAGTTTCCATTCACTCCCATACACAGGAATAATGCAGTGATGAAAGTAATGGTAAATTTTGGTAAGGGGTTGGTAGACCACTCTAGTGTCAGTTCACTGTGACCGGGATGAAGCGGGGACATTTACCGACTGTGTGGCCTCTGTGTATATTCTTACATGCTGCTAAAGTGGCCATACAAACCTAATCATAGTTTTCCTTTACCATCTTGCCACACTTCTCCTTGTCACGGCAACAGCATGGTTGCCTGTTGACTGCTGATGTTCTCTAGAGTGGTACTTGACAACAAATTCAGTATGGAAATCTCATTATTATGCTGATTCACTATGAGGTGAAGTGTTATATGTATGTACCTTGTTGCTTTAGTGACCTTTGACATAGAATGGTTGGTTAATCTATTTGGTCTGAGAAGTTAGACTATAATCTGTTCTCATCATGAAGGGGCACTGAGAGCCTTGGTCGAAAACTTAGCTAGGCATCACACACACGCACACATGCATGTATGTGCACGACGCACAGTTGTATAATAAAGGTTTCATCTTTTATCCTATTGGTGAATTTGCATTGTACCGTTTGTATCAAAATGATTGAGTGCTTGATGAATGGTTGAGCAAGTAGCCAAACTTGTTGTAGATCATTGGTGCTGTGGATGTAGCAGAGCAGGAGGGAGAGCAAAGGCTCTATTTTAGCCTGGCCAACAACCAAGGAGAGAGAGAGGGACTAAATGGATGTACTGTGTTGGAGCACACAATAAGTCTCTGCTCTATGAATAGATGAAATATTTAGATTCTAGAACCAAAAAAAGGAGAAAGTTACAGAATATGTAGTAAGTAGTATATAGTAAAGTCATAATATCTCTCTCAATTTTGGATTGTTCTTGTGGTATAGCTATTATAATTTTTTTTTGTTGATGGAATCCCACAGTGCCCTGCCCTCCTCCTTTGATTAGGATCTGCAGAACACACAGTTCCAGTTAAACTTTAATTAATTTTGTGTTGACGTTGCTTAGTGTTGGTGATTAGTGGAATGTCTTGTCTCTGTCCAAGTTGTGTTTGCTGTATCCACCTAAGTATGTCCATGTTGATGATCTCCCCCCTCCCCCCCTCCCTTTTATACAACACATTCTTTCATTCAGGACTTGGACTCGTCTGACATGCAGAATAAGGACCTCTACCTGGCCTGTCAGGTTATACGCTTTGGTATGTCTTTAGTCGACTTAATTGTGCACATACTATATGCACTGGAGTACTGCATACACTTATTATGGACAGGGCTGCATACAGACTTATTTTCTGATGGGGAGGGGGCTAAATTTGGGGCATGGAAAAAAGAATTGGGGGGGGGGGGGGGAGGAGTGGGGGAGAGATGCGGGAGGAGGATGAGTTGTTTTCTGCATGGAGTGCGGAAGTATTTACCCTCAGATAGTTTACATTACCTTTGCTCATTATGGTGACATGTACTTTACTAAAGTATGCAAATGTCTTCCTACATGCCAACATGTCAGTGTATATTGATGAATGCTTGCAGAGTGGTGAGATTGTATGCTACTGTAGTCAGCAGGTGTAGAAATAGTGACTTGCGTAGACCAATAGTGATGAAACTTCTTGTGAGATGACTGCAGTACTGGCCAGAATCAACTGTTGCTAAAATAGAGAAAATCTGTTGAGAAATAGATTGTTTACTATGGAAAAGATAGAGATGCAGAAAAATTGGATGGAAAAATAAACAAAAAACAACAGGAGACATCCTCATGTTAATAGATTAAAATACTTTGACTTTAAAAACAGGTATCAGCATTTGGTGGTCAGGCAATTGTGGTCTACTGTTGCATCACAGCTGAAAGAACTTGTTTCGTATGATATTGCCAGGGCCATGCTTCCCAATTGGCATCAGATTGCCTCCATCGGCTTATTGATTCCACTTGCTACAGCTTTTGTGAAGAGATTTGCACAGGTGGAAGATGATTAAGACTTACTTGAATAATTTTTTAAGTGACTGCAGCCTCTCCTAGCAAACTTATCTCAATGTTTTAGTGAAGGGTGCAAGAATGATGCAAGTGGGGCGGGTCATAGGAAAAAAATGTTCCACGCCCCCTCCCCTTTCCCCCCCCCCCCCCCCGAAATTACCCGAGCTAAATAGAAATGGCTCTGACTTGTGCTGACAAGCTAATGTGTTAGATTGAGTCGGTGGCTCTTTTGGAGCTGTAATATCTAAAAATTTCCCCCTCCCCTCCCCCAGGAAACAATCTGGAGGGCAAGGCCACGGCTAACCCTGTGAGGAAGGCTCTGGGGGCCTCAGTCTACCCTCTACATGACCTCATCTCCAGTTCTGATAAGGACCAAGAGGAGAAAGACCTGCAGATGGAAGTCTTCACGTGAGTCCAACACTTCCTTCCTTCTGGTGTGAGTGATTGTGGGTTGGGGGCAGGTGTGGCTGTCTCTGATTATTTTATTTTTTCTTAGTTGAGGCTTGCCTCACTAAGTAATTTTGACTGACTGTTTGCTCGGGTGTGCCAAGCTCAGTGCCAAATAGCTACAGTTATAATTACCTCATTCTATTTCCTAGTTCTGATTGTTGGACACTTGTATTTGGTGGTTGAGCACTGTGTGTATCTTCGTGTGTGCATGGTCGTGTATGTATGTATGCATGTGTGTATGTGTATTAAATCTGTCTGCATCTTCACCCATGACTGAGTGTGTGCCACATTTGCATGTGTAGGTGTCCACCTGCAGACTTCTACAAGCTACTGGACAGCATTATCAAGAAAACAGGCATATATCACCCCACAGACAAGGGCACAGGTGAGGGAACTCATGCTTAAATAGGTACATTACAGTTTCCTTCTCACTCTTGATATGACAATGTGTGTAAGATTAGAATGCTGTACATGTAGGTATAGGTTGCTCTATTCTACACTTGCATATTGAGCAGCTTCTCATATATCCCCCTTCCTTGAAGGTGACGGAACAGTTTCTGCCTGAATTGATGTTATACGAATGCCTTGTATCAATCAACTTTTTAGCTAATATGATTGGGAATATTAAAAGGGTTTTTTTATGGAGATGTTGTGGCATTGATAGTTAATTGTTGCTCATACACTGGAGCAATGTGAATTTCTTGCATGCTGCATTTGCCATGGCATTTTATTAACTCTTCCTCTGTTTTAGTTGGTATTCCAACAGTTAATGGTATGTAGTGAAAAGAGAAATAGTTTAAAAAATAACATTGAGCATGACCTTCTATAGCTGAAGGAGACTTCCAGTGCTGAGGATGAAACAGGTGATTAAAGATGTTTACAATGAATTTCATAGAAAAGTTTAGAATCAACAAAAATCGCCAGCACACTACCTTGAATGGCCATCTTATAATTGGGTGCCTCCTGTTGCTATGAATATCTGATTAGTTTTGCATGAGCATGTGTTGATATGTGCATGTGTAGGTAGATACATGCATGTACAATACTGAACCCTCCAGCGTGGAATGTGTGGCTACCTGTTTCTTTCATCAGGTGTGTTTATCTCGCTGAAGACATTACGAGGCACTTTGGACAAAGTGAAGGAGGAAAATCCTCTTCTCTTTAGGAAATTTACAGCAGAGTGCCATAAACTTGGCTTCCCTGAGATCATACGGCCATGTGAGCACTAATAACTCTCTAAACCCTCCACCCTATCATCCCTCCACCCCCCCCCCCCCCATTTCCACACTCTAGTTACATCCTCTACCCGTTGCCCTACTCCTACTTTCCTCCTCCCTCTCCTCTCTCTCTCCTTCCTACCCCCCCTGTCTCTCTCCTCTTTCCCTTTCTCTTTTTCTCCTCCCTTTCTCTCCCCTCTCTATTCCCCTATTCTCCTCCCCCATCTCCTTCTCTCTCCTCTTCTCTCTCCTCCTCCATCTCCGTCCTCTCTCTCCTCCCCTCTCTCCTTCCCCTTTCTTGATCCTGCAATATATCTTGTGTTGCTGTTCGTGCAGACGACGTACGCCATGATGTGTATCTGACCTTGAACAACGGTTTGTTCAACAGAGGCACAAAGAGGGCAGATAAGAATTTACAGGTTGATGTGGATGTGCTGGACGATAAAGATCAAGTGCTTGATGTATGTGTTCTTACATACATTGTATATGTACATGCTGCACACTTAAATATACATGTATGTGTGTGCGTGCTGATGTATTACACTGAGCAAGAACATAGGCACACTAGTGTAGGCATTAATGAACTCTATGAACTCAGTGTAGCTTTGGAATGGACAATACTGGCAAAATTTACACTGCTTGGTGTGTATGTACTTATGTTAGGTAAAGGGTCACTTGGACTTTCTGTGCCTCCCTCCACCCCAGACACACACATGCAATGTTGAGCACAATTTCTCTCTCTCTCTTTGTGCACCTGTGTGTGCGTGTGTGTGTGCATGTGTGTGTGTGCACGTGTACATTGCATGTGTAGGACATAATCTTGCCAGGGATAGGTGAACCCTCTTTGAAGACGTACCGTTCGCTGGTGCAGTACCACTGCCCCAACCCGTACTTCTATGAGACCATCAAGCTGTCCATTCCTCCTGATCTGATGCGAGTGGCAAGAGTGCGCTTCTGCATGTACCACAAGCCGACCACCATCTGTAAGTCATGGACACGCCCACTTCTCTGTGCACATGTACAAGTGTGTATTGTGTATTCATGTATACATTACATCTGCATGCGTATGTGTACATGTGTGTATATATATATATACATACTTATGTTCCTTTATTTGATTGAATATGCCCATTGTGTATTGAGTTGAACGGTGTTACATTTGTATCTCCATGAAAACAACATGTAAATGAACTCATGCTTGCGTATAGTGCATCTCAAGCATATAATCACTGATCTCAACTCAATTACTGATCCACTATTCGATATCAATCTGGCAGTTCTCAATCTATGATCTACAATAATGCAAGCTATAATCACCATGTGTGAATTGTTTTCTTTAAAGTTGTATTAGCAGCATACAACACATAATTAAGAATGAGCGATCTTTACCCAGTTTTTAGTATTACTGGAGAGATTTAGAATGTGTATTAGGTAAAGTATCATCATATAAAAACTATTAATTATATTTTTAGTAAACAACAACACAAAAACAGGTTTGGTCAAGAGATTATCCAGCACTATATAATTTATGCATTATGAACAAAGATATGGTAGTGTTAGCTCACTAGTTCTAAGTTTGTTTGTTTTTCCCTCACACATTGTAGTCTGTTTAGGAACATACTGGATCACAATTAGTGGCAGGGATGCAACTGGAGTAGTGGAATGAGTTGAACCTCAAGAGTGTGTTGTGTGCTGCTGTACTGCAATAGTGTGTGACATTGACCCTGGAATGGTGGCATAGTTGAAGACGCTGATAGCGGCAATGATTCTCAGAAGTTTTCTTAATTAAGAACTCAGGTAGAGGCAGAGTGATTTGATCGTGGTTGATCATTGCTATGTCACATAGGAGCACTTGAAACCTTGATTATCTCAGTCTGACTACAAACTCTATTTCATCTAGCGTTAATAAAAAAATTAAAAAAGGGGGTGCTATTATTACAGGTTAGTAATAGAATGGATATTTCCTTTATAATATTGCAAATAACTCCGTCGCCCCAAAAGTGATATTTAAATAGTGTATAAACAAAATAGGTGACTCCCTCATTATACTTAATAGGGGTATAAAAGTATCATGCTGTAAAGCTTGGAGGCAGTGATTTAGGGATGTAGAATTAGGCACATAATAATTGAGTGTTCATGCTTTGTTTTATTACTTCTTGGGTATGTAATGATTTTTTCTGGTTTCTGTACTATTTGGGGAAGCCCTAAATCCCTCTTTTTTTAAAAATATTTATTTATAAATGTTTTTATTACTAGTATACTTGCAAGCATCGTAGTTGCTTACTCAGCATGTATGTGTGTATGTACAGCTAACCGACTAAATCGTACGGATCCATTCGCTATCTCTCACTTGAAGCTGATGAAGGATGATGACACGACCATACAGGATGGAAACCACGAACTGTTTGTGTATAAGGTACGCTTTACATATGTTGTGTGTCAAGGTACCCCTTGCATGTGTGTGTGTCACATGGTACCCCTTACATGTGTCTTACATGTGTGTCACAAGGTACCCCTTACATGTGTGTATGTCACATGGTTCCCCTTACATATGTGTCCATGTCTCAAGGTTCCTCTTACATGTGTGTGTGTCACAAGGTACCCCTTACATGTATGTGTGTCAAAAGGTACCCATTTCATGTATGTGTCACAAGGTACCCCTTACATGTGTGTGTGAAGTAAGGTACTCCTTACATGTGTGTGTGTGTGTCTCAAGGTTCCTCTTACATGTGTGTGTGTCACAAGGTACCCCTTACATGTGTGTGTGTGGGTGGATGGGTGGGTGGTAGTGAGGTAATATGCTTATGTGTGTGAGAAGAGGGAAGTGTGTGCAGGTAGCAAGTGGAAGAGAGGGAGGGAAGGTGATCAAGTTACTCGGATTGTATGTTGGCCAGTGCAGAGATGAGTGACTGTGTTTCTACACTTCCATGTACCATAAAGACCTTTAACACATGTAGAATGTGATAGAGTGAATTTGTATGTATGAATATAGTACAAGGAAACTTCTCGTGGTCCCTTCAAGTACTCTACGATGCCCGGCATCAACGAGCCCAACACTCCTCAGATAGTCAACTCCGATATGCTGTGCCCACGAGACAACTTCTTTGTCAAGACTCAGATATGCTCCACCAAGCTCACCCAGAATGGTGAGGTGGGAGTGGTGTTGTCATGTAGGATGTTGTGGTTACAGTGCACTTGATGGTGTTATAGATTACATGCATGTACAGGTGCATGTATATTCAGTCATGTCGTGCATGTGTGCATTACTGCAGTAGTTGGATTGGTGTTTATCTGTATGTAAACAAATTGGGTAAGACTTGATTATGTCCTCTCCAACTATCTAGAACAACTGGAGCTGATTGCTGCTCTAGTGAACATTTGTAATGACTAGCACAGTTTGTTTGATCTGTTAGATTGCATACAGTTTAAGATTGATACTGTAATAGGATGTATTTGGATATATGAATGTTTACAGATAAGGTGCACACACACACACACACACACACACACACACACACACACACACACACACACACACACACACACACACACACACACACGTGAAATAATGGTTATCTTGTTACTGTTTTGTGATAAGAACTGCCCCTCCCCTCCTTACACCTTCCTTCCCTCTGTTGTGTTGTTGTATGGATCAGTTGAACTCCATCGTTTGCTGAACTGGGATAGCAACCAGGAGCGACTCCCCTCCATACTCACTGCTGTCACTAAAGTCCCCGGAGATGAGATTGTCAAGGTACATGTAACATGTGATGCATTTTAATGTATGTACACTGGTAGCAGACATGCCAAGTGGCCTGCCAAATGCGGGTGTGACCCTCATTTGTGACTTCAAACCCGCCAACTCATCTGACAAACCTGCATTTATAATTTGCTTATGAACCACCCTGTTTTCCTTTGGCTGGTGTTCAAGATCCTCCAGTAAAGTACAGAAATTGAGGAAAGAAGTCTTTTTGACGGTACAGAAACATCTGGCTGCTTTTCAAACCCTCCCGGGAGGAAGAGGCCAAGAACGGAGCATTCCAAAAGTTAGAGCTTACTGTAAAATATGCAACGGAGTGTTGACAGTTAGTCATCAAAGTTGAGATGTGCAGGGCCACATTAATGGGCACATGCACTTGCTGAAGGCCAAGGATGTTGACTCGAGGTGTAAGATAACTCAGTGCTCGCTTACTGAAAAGGTGAGCTTGGCTACTCAAAATGTAAAGGCTGTGGTTAAGTTTGCATACTTTTTGTTGGAACACAACCTTCCAATAGCTTCTGCTGACTGTGCTGAAGCACTCCTTCAGTCCATGTTCCCTGACAGTGAAGTTGCACGGTACTATAAGTCAGCTAGAACAAAAATATCTTGTATAGTTGATGAAACCTATCTCCTAAGTGTTACACTGCTGCCTTTTGCTCTCTCTCTTGATAGCAGTAATGACAAGGAAGAGCAGAAGCTAGTGCCACTGATAATTTGGCATTATGAAAACCAAGTTCCTTACTGTGTGTTTACTTAATGTCCATTTGCAGCTTTGCCTGCAAGGTTTGCAATGCTGTGGTGTTTGCTGTTCAGTTGATGTGGCCGAATTTTACAGCAGGCGCTTTGTTTGTGCATGTGTTGCTAAGTTCGAAAGAACAAACCACTTTCTGTTTAAATTTGTCGTTGGAGTCAACACTTCCAAGCATATTACAATGTAAAGTGAATGGTTTTAGTGATCAAAATTTCTTTGAATTTGAACCATCAAATGACTTGCTAAAGTAAGCTAAGAAGGCAGCATGGCAATATAATAAAGAACATTTAAGTCATCACTATGAATTGTAAATCTTTTGTGACATTCATCTTATAACTTTTTCAAAATTGTTTCTATGTAGTAGTTCCTTCATTATTTTTCTATATATTTGGGGTAGAAATTTTTTGTCCCCAACCAAGTTCTTTTCATGAGTACCAATTGCTATGCAGTGGAGGTTCTGAAAAAAAAAAGGAGGATGTGGCGGGTGGGGGGGGGGGGGGGGAAGAGAGAAGAGTATCGTGAATAACAAGTAATATATATTACTCACATTTGGTCAATCTAATCATCCTTTGGTTTGGTTATGACATACATAATGAGTTCTGCATATGACCCTCATTATGTCCCGAAAACCCTCATTCGGTTCAGTATAACCCTCATTTCTAATTTGACAACTTAGCATCTCTGATGTAGCTGTACATATAGTTTGATGAGATACAATGCAATTATTGTACTGTATTCAGTTGAGTTTAGGTCACATACTGAATTGAAATCATTCTTGCAAATGATCCAATTGAAACACGCACAAGATAAATATAGGAATGAAAAAATTATTCTATTCTTGTGACGTCTTTATGAAGATTAACAGCTTCGGCGACTTCCAGGAAAGGAGCGGGAGGGAGGGAGGGGGAAATTTCCCGCTGAATATTCTTCTGGCCTATGATTTGACCTCTGAGGTTACTTGAGCCATCAAATGGCTTAAAAGAAGGGTCCAACATGCCAAAAGAGATCTGATAGAGTCCAAGTTGCAGGAATTATTGATTTTTTTGTAGACCAGTGAGCATATCAGGATGAAATGGGCCTCCGGTGCCTCCTCAATTAAGTGGGCACTAGCCCTAGGTACAATGGAATGACATGTTCTGCTGCTGCATAGGAAAGTTAGTTGCCTTGCTGGATGTTGTGTGTCCCATGCAAGGGACTCCTAATTAGATTGTGTTCTCAAACATTCCCTGCAATTAAGCTATTGTACTTCTTGAATGTTCCCTTGACTATATAAAGCTGTGTTTCAATCCAAGTGGGGGATGGCCTGGGATTTCCTCCCCCCTCCCCCACAAATGAGATATCATGTAGGATACAACAGCAGCTTATGAAATATTTAGCACACACAGTAGAAATCTAAGTTAGTACTACTTTACAGCAGCGTTCTAGTATTTTGGTTCCGTAAAAATGTCCAGAATTTCATTAAAATCAACACGTCAATTCCTGTTCTATTGCACTTCACATCAGCCAGGCAGAGTTGTGGTCATTAATTTTGCTCCTTAATCTCGTCTTCACATGCTTTGTCAGACTAAAGGAGCGTTCGATTGTGGCTGTTGAATATCTCATGAAGTATGACTGCATATTTATCACACGATTCCATCTCCATTCTGAGTTGATGTTCTACGGTTGGTGGTTTAGAAAGCTGCTTGTTTTCCTCACTACTTTTCTTTTGTTTAGCGAAGGCCCTCTTGAAAACTTTCCACTCAGACAGAATTCCTTCTCTGTTGATTAACTAGGGGTAGAGAGGTATGTGTTTCCACCATGACATGTAGGTGTTCCTTTAGCCCCTGCCTGTATGACATGCATGTACAGGCATTGCATGTTCGAGTAGTTTTCGACATCTTCATTATTATGGTGTGTGCGTGCATGTGATTTGGTATAGTTTCTGGCCCAAACGTTCAATGCTCTGTTTACCATCATGGAGAAGAAGGTGGACACCGTGGGAGACTTGGTGTTTGAGGCATTGGTGAGGGATAACACCACACCCCCTGCAATATTACTTATTGCAGGGGGCACTTATGGATGTAATGACCCTTACTAAATATGTGTGTGCGTGCGCATGCGATCAGGTGTTTATCATAGGCTTATTGGCGGTGGAGAAGTATGAGAACTTCAGACCTGTGTTGGACACCTACTGTGACAAGCTTTTCCATGCCTCATCAGTCCACATGTGAGTCTGCAGAAATATTTGGTGGTATACAGTTTGTACTGCTTCTTTAATTTTGTTGGTTTTCAACTGTTAATTTTATTGTTGTTTTCATTGTCAGGCACCTGGTATCTAAGATGAAGAATGTGTTTGAACAGGTTATGTTGGTGGATGGTTCTCGGAGGATGAGGGGAGACATTATCCAGAAAACTTTCAAGGTATATCTTGCTGACGAGGCAGCAGTTGGTGTTTGGTAGCATAATGTTTTAGTTAGTGATGGGCCATTCAACTGATAACTGATATCTGAAATATGTTGGTCTCATGCATAATGTGTAAGTCTGGGTCGGTCTAGAATAGAAGAGATAGAGGAGAATTTATTCCTATATATTACAAATATCTAAATTGTTGTTTTGTTGTTGTTTATATATTATGATGGATTATTACGAATGGCGAATGCCTATATTTTCAAAAGATGATCCATGTCATTGATTATTCATTATATAAGGAATTTCTTGTTATGATGAGTAATGTATAGTGAGAGGCATTGCACTGCTCCTGATTGCAAGTACATTGTGTGTGTTTCTCTGTATGTTTCTCTGTGTTTCTCTGTGTGTTTCTCTGTGTGTTTCTCTGTGTGTTTCCCTGTGTGTTTCCCTGTATGTTTCTCTGTGTGTTTCTCATACAGGCAGCTGAATTCCTTATCAAGTTTGTCATGAAGTCCAGAGATCTCTATGACCAGTGAGTCCCTTGCAGACTGGACTAAGATATTTGTTACTGTAATAGAAATATATAATCTTCACTCTCCTTCCCTTTTTCCTTCATCCATTTCTCACCTTTCTCCTTCTCTATCCTCATCTTCCTTCCTTCCTCTCTCCCTCCTCACTCCTCCCCTTCTCTCTCACTCCCTCCTTCCTCACTCCCTCCCTCCTCCTTCCCTTCTCTCTCCCTCCCCCTCCCTTCTCTTTCCCTCCCCCTCCCTCCTCTTTCCCTCCCCCTCCCTCCTCCTTCCCTTCCCTCTCCCTCCCTCCCTCCTTCCTTTTTCTCTCCCTCCTCTCTCCCTTTTCTCTTCATCCTCTCTTCCTCCTCCTCTCCCTCCTCTCTTCCTCCTCCTCTCCCTCCTTTCTCACTCCCCTCTCCCTTCTCTCTCCCTCCTCTCTCCCTTTTCTCTCCCTCCCTCCCTCCCTCCCCTCTCCCTCCTCTCTCCCTCCCCTCTCCCTCCCCTCTCCCTCCCCTCTCCCTCCCCTCTCCCTCCCCTCTCCCTCCCCTCTCCCTCCCCTCTCCCTCCCCTCTCCCTCCCCTCTCCCTCCCCTCTCCCTCCCCTCTCCCTCCCCTCTCCCTCCCCTCTCCCTCCCCTCTCCCTCCCCTCTCCCTCCTCTCTCCCTCCCCTCTCCCTCCTCTCTCCCTCCCCTCTCCCTCCTCTCTCCCTCCTCCTCTTCCTCCTCTCTCCCTCCTCCTCTCCCTCCTCTCTCCCTCCTCTCTCCCTCCTCCTCTCCCTCCTCCTCTCCCTCCTCTCTCCCTCCTCTCTCCCTCCTCTCTCCCTCCTCCTCTCCCTCCTCTCTTCCTCCTCTCTCCCTCCTCCTCTCCCTCCTCTCTCCCTCCTCCTCTCCCTCCTCTCTCCCTCCTCTCTTCCTCCTCTCTTCCTCCCTCTCAGGAGCACACATGGTAAGAACAGTGAGCAGTTTCTGCAGAGTTTGCTGGAGCTGCTCACCACCATCTGCAACATGATGTCTCTGGAGTGCAAGGAGAATGAACTGGTGGCTCCTCGTGCACAGGCACAGTCATTGCAGTTCCTCCCACAGACATTTGACCTGTTCCTATCAGTCATGAGCGTGCAGGCCCTTGGGTGAGTGGGTGTGTGATGTTGGGAGTGTGTGAGTGAAGGAGTGGCACAGGTGGACCAATATGGGTGGTCCTTGCCCTCACAGTTGTTGCATGTATTTTCCTGTTTCTTTGACTAGAGAACACCTGCATGGTGTATGTAAGCATTCTATTGGTGTAGACATGCAGTTGCATTGCTAGAACACCATAAATGGATGGGGACCTTGATTTATTATATGGTAATGATCATTAAAATTGCTTGGCCGCTACAGATTAAGTTTTTAAAATCACGGCTTAAAAGGTCAACAGTTTATTTTTATGGTGCATATTACTACCTCAGAGGCAGATATGTGCACTTGTCAGTTTTAGAAGATTTTGGCTGCTTAATGTGGGGAGTGACACCAATACTGCTGCCCTTCCATGATGATGGAGAGGTAAAGTAGAACAAACTGGTTGCAAGCAATCAACTGTAGCTGCCATTATTTCTATACAGGACTAAAACTGACTAAGAATGAGTTATTTTTGTTTATCACCAAACTTGGGCCCAATGCTAATCACACAAGCCCAACAATGCCCACTAACCTTATGATGATCCAGCTATGAAAATTACTTAATGCATGCAGGTACAACTCAACCCAAAATGGAAATACATTCTAAACACTTTTTTAATCTGGTTAATTTCTGGGTTGTAATAAATATGTTGTTTATCTTTTTTGTTGTTTACCTTTTTGTTTGTTTGTTTTTTTAAACCTTTTTGTTGTTGTTTATCTTTCTGTTGTTGTTTGCTAACTTGTGGTTGCTTATATCTAAACTTGTATATGTAGAGAGATTGTTGCTCTGCTGCTCAACAATTTGAAGGAGACGAAGCTGAAGATCTACAAGTCTGTGTTTGTGGTGGCAGTTGTTTCTAGTGAACTCTTCAAGCAGAAAGGTCAGCATTGGCTGACTAAGTCACCTGCAGCATAGTCAATTGTTGTGCACATCTCATCAGTTAGTGTTGTTTAGAATACAACAACATGGAATAACTTGATACTCATTTACCAATGTGGGGTGTGAGTGTGTTGACAGAAGTTGTAGCTCAGCTGCGCGCACGCACACATGCACACACACATACACAGTCATCAATGGCCACACCTTCCAGCGTGTGTTGATGATGTGCATATTCTCCTAACCATCTCTGCACGTGACCTGCTTAATAACTAAACATACCTGCAGTTCAAAGTTCAAATTGTGTAAGCTTGTCTTAAATTATAGTTGTCCTTGGGAAGGTTGTGCTGAGTAGTGGATTGCCTGATAGTCCAATCATATATAATTCCAATCTCCTAAGGTATAGCAACTCTGAAGATTGGAAGTAGAACTGTCGCAGACAGCTGGTACACAGACTATGTGTGGGTGGGTGGGTAGGGTTTATTGCAGTGTCAGAGATGTTGATGAAGAATGTGTGTGCAAGAACTCAGTAACAGTATTTAAAGGTAGTGTGGAGGGGGATTTCTAAATCAATATGTTTGCTGCCTGTAATCGTGTGTGGGTGTGGGTGTGTGCCTGTGTGTGCTTGTTGTCCCATATAGAGTCTCGTGTGCTTGTGTTGCCTGCCATCCTACGCCACTTGTGCTACCACATCAGCCATCGGGATGAGATCATAGACAAGTCGCTGGATGCCATGGCCAGCATGGTCTCTTTCCTCCATGACCAGGGACTGGTGAGTGTCCATGATAGCAAGCAGACACTAACTGCAGTGCATGTGCACCCGTTGACCTTATCATTGACAGGCATATTCAGTCATGAAACTCCCACCCACTCCTCTTCTCATCTCAAGACTCTTTCTCTCTTTAGGCTCTCTCCCTTCATATGATCCAATCTCCTTCCCACACACTTTCCTTCAATACTCTCTTTTCACCTTCCTTTCTCTCTCTCTCTTCCCCATGTTCTCTTCCCATCCTCCTTATTTTCATATTTTTTTTTAAATTTGCCTCCTCTTTTTTCATGTATTTCCCCCTCCCTCTTTCTTTCTCTTACACTCACTTCCTATCCTCCCCCATTGCCTCTCCATCTCCCCACACTTTCTCCCTCTCCTCCCCATCCCGTTCCTCCTCTCTGTTCTCATTCCCTCTTTCCCACACCTCCACTCACACTCCTCCCTCTTCTCCCACACCTCCACTCACACTCCTCCCTCTTCTCCCACACCTCCACTCACACTCCTCCCTCTTCTCCCACACCTCCACTCACACTCCTCCCTCTTCTCCCACACCTCCACTCACACTCCTCCCTCTTCTCCCACACCTCCACTCACACTCCTCCCTCTTCTCCCACACCTCCACTCACACTCCTCCCTCTTCTCCCACACCTCTACTCACACTCCTCCCTCTTCTCCCACACCTCCACTCACACTCCTCCCTCTTCTCCCACACCTCCACTCACACTCCTCCCTCTTCTCCCACACCTCCACTCACACTCCTCCGTCTTCTCCCACACCTCCACTCACACTCCTCCCTCTTCTCCCACACTTTCACTCACACTCCTCCGTTTTCTCCCACATCTCCACTCACTCCTCCCTCTTCTCCCACTCACATAGAACAAGGTTGATGAGGAAGTGACTGTGATGGTGAAGACGGTGTTGCATGTGCTGCTGGAGTGCTTCACCAACCTCAGCACAGAGCGGCTGGAGAAACAGGCAAATACCGTCGGACATTGCATCTCTGTCCTCACTTCTCTATTTGAACTCATGACCCCAAGACACTACCAGATCCTCAGAAACAGCTTACTGAATGACAAGAATGGGGACATCCCCCTAGAGGTGCTCATTTGTATGCATACACTGCACTGACATATAAATACACTGCACTGACATATATAAATACACTGCACTGACATATAAATACACTGCACTGACATATAAATACACTGCACTGACATAAATACACTGCACTGACATATAAATACACTGCACTGACATATAAATACACTGCACTGACATAAATACACTGCACTGACATATAAATACACTGCACTGACATATAAATACACTGCCCTGACATAAATACACTGCACTGACATATAAATACACTGCACTGACATAAATACACTGCACTGACATAAATACACTGCACTGACATATAAATACACTGCACTGACATAAATACACTGCACTGATATATAAATACATGTGCTTTTAAAAAATATGCCCACCTTTACCACAACCTCCCCTCCCTATTGTTATGCTGTGCAGGAGTTTATCCAGTGTACCTTCAATGGCTTCTGTGAGCTGGTGGCCCTCACTCTCTATCCTGCTGACTGGACTGCTCTCAAGCTGCTGCAAAACTAGTGAGTTCTATCACAACCTGTGTGTGTGTGTGTGTGTGTGTGTGTGTGTGTGTGTGTGTGTGTGTGTGTGTGTGTGTGTGTGTGTGTGTGTGTGTGTGTGTGTGTGTGTGTGTGTGTGTGTGTGTGTGTGTGTGTGTGTGTGTGTGTGTGCATGCATGCATGCTTCATCTTGTGCAGTCTGCTTGCAACCGGAATGTGTCCTGTTACGTAATATATTTCATTATACTATTCTGTATCGTCAGTGTAATTCTGCGTGCCACTAACTCGTTGTCACGGATACTTGTTGAGGATTTCCTAGGATCAGAGATGTTCAACCCCTTAGTGAGTATCACACATGATGTACTAGTGTAATGGTTTGTTTCATGTGTTTAATTCATGAACATGGTGCCTTATCTCTTGCACCAACATGCTCATGCAAGTCAGCTGTTGGCCTACACATATTATACATACACACACGCACACACACACACACACACACACACACACACACACACACACACACACACACACACACACACACACACACACACACACATACAAACACACACACAAACACAAAGTTTTACATATTGCTCAAAGTTTTCTTTTAATGACTACATACCATGTAGCATGCTGCAGTTAGGAGCTTTTGATTTATAATTTTTTTACTGTACCACAGCATAATATGCAGAGACTTCATGATGTATTACTACATGTATTACATGTATGGGTCATCATCTTTCCTGGGGTGCATTTTTATGTGTGGCACACATGTCTAGGAACACCTGGAATGGTGGGGGGTTGGGAAGTTGGGGCAGCATACATCCACAATTTTTTGCTCAAGTATGGATTTTTAACTAATTGTCTACTGGTTGGACACACCAAAGTTTGTCATTACATCTAATGGTCAAAATGAAGTGCTTATACTATATGATAACCCTGTGGTTACAACTAAGTACTTTCACTGCATGGAAGCCCAAAATTTGTAAATCTCACCACAACTTTATCTCATCCTAAGTGTTCTAAACAATTATTTTTCCTTGTCTGAAACACTATGTTTTAATAAATATTTTAGTAATTATTTGCCACAGGTTTTAGTGCAGGACTGCTCTTGTTATGGGTGCATCACGTATACATTGTGCATGAAAACTGATATATGTTATATTGGGTGACATAACGTGATGTAATCTATCACTTGTGTGTGTGCATGTTTGTGTGTGTTGCTTCTGTAGTTGTGGCAGCACTTCTTTGAGCTGGCTGTGGCCTTCTCCTGCCAGCAGTCCCTACAGCTTGAAACTCTTAGCGAGATCAAAAGAAATCGGATTCTGGACAGGTTGGTTGTCTGATGGTAGCACCTAGCAACTGCTCTACATGTGTATATGTGTGACTGTTGCAGCTATGGGGACATGAGAATAGCTATGAACAGTCTAATGATCAGCAAGTGGAACACTCTGGGCAACTACCAGGCTCGCTATGTGCCCAGCATGGTGGGCCCTTTTCTCAAAGTCTCCCTCATACCACACACAGGTACACATGTACAAATGTGCCACACCTTATAAAGTAACATGCATAAACATTAAAACAAAATAAAACACAAAACATGTTCCAGGTACACTAGTAAGTGTGTGTAACTGTTAATAATGATTACTGCATGACAGAGGAGACTGTGAGCTGTAATTTTGTGTGGGTGGGTGGGTGGGTGGGTGTGTGTGTGGGTGGGTGTGTGTGTGTGTGTGTGTGTGTGTGTGTGTGTGTGTGTGTGTGTGTGTGTGTGTGTGTGTGTGTGTGTGTGTGTGTGTGTGTGTGTGACTTTCCCACCCTCTTTCACACACTTTCCTTAGCTATCCGGCGAGCCACGATTCCTGTGTTCTTCGATATGATGGAGAATGAATGGAAGAACAAGAAGAACTTCCACCATGTGAGTATGTGACATATTGTGCAAAGCATTGGCTATGTGTGTATGCATAGTGTATGATGTTTAGTTCATGGGGTGTGTGTGTTGTTTGCTGTGGTTGTAGATGGAGACAGAGATGATTGATAAGCTGGATGTGTTTATCAGTGGAGGAATGGGCGATGCCAAGTACAGACAACAGTTGTTCCACATGTGAGCATTCTAGTCTCCACCCATTTACTGAACAAGAAATTATAGTACCCATTGTTTCCTCTAAGTATTGCAACCTTTTACCCCACCTACTGAACAAACACAACCCCCACCACCAAATATCCATTCTTCTTTTTATTCTTGCTTCTCTTTTTCTCTCTCCCTTCCCACTTCTTCTATATATGTCCACCTCTCTCCCCTCCCCATCTCTCCTTCCCCTCCTGTATATCTCACTTCGTCCTCACTGTTCCCTCCATCTCTCTCTCTCTTCCAGGTTGTCCGACAGGTGTAAGAGTCAAGCTCAGATGGAGCGGGAGGGGGGCATGGCCTTCATTGAGTCCTTGGCTGAGTTGCTGCGTCGTCTACTGGACTACCGTACGGTGCAGCAAGGGGACAGAGACCTGCACATGCACGTCATGTTCAACCTGCTGGTGTGTGGGTGGGGACTAGCTATAGTGGTGGGTATGTAGTTGTCTATGGTGATGGGTATGCAGCTGTCTATGGTGATGGGTATGCAGCTGTCTGTGATGGTGTGTATATACCTCTCTGTGGTGATGGGTATACAGCTGTCCAGTGGTGGTGTGTATATACCTCTCTGTGGTGAGGGTATACAGCTGTCTGTGGTGGTGTGTATATACCTCTCTGTGGTGATGGGTATGCAGCTGTCTGTGATGGTGTGTATATACCTCTCTGTGGTGAGGGTATGCAGCTGTCTGTGATGGTGTGTATATACCTCTCTGTGGTGATGGGTATACAGCTGTCAGTGATGGTGTGTATATACCTCTCTGTGGTGAGGGTATACAGCGGTCTGTGGTGGTGTGTATATACCTCTCTGTGGTGATGGGTATGCAGCTGTCTGTGATGGTGTGTATATACTTCTCTGTGGTGATGGGTATACAGCTGTCTGTGGTGGTGTGTATGCAGCTGTCTATGGTAGTGGGTATATACGTCTCTGTGGTGATGTGTATACAGCTGTCTGTGATGGTGGGTATGCAGTAGGCCTTTCCCAATTGTGCTAGCACAATTTCAAGCATAATTGGTAGCTCGGAGCATAATTGGTAGCTGGGAGTAGAGAAAGCTGAATACAGTTGTACTGGATCACTTTTCAATATCATGGATTAATAACATGTTTTCTTGCAGTATGAAGTCAAGATTTATTTATTTATTTACTTATTTTTTTGTTAACACTCTCATGAATTTACCTTTGATTTGAAGTGAATATTTTGTAACCGTATAAAATTTACGACCTATATTTGGGAATAATTAATTAAATTTAAAGCATAATTGGTCCTTTTAGAAGCATAATTGGTACTTTTCATAAGCATAATTGATCAAAAATGGAGCATAAAAGAATAGCATAATTGGTCCAAAAATTAGCATAGTTGGGAAAGGCCTAGTGTGCAGCTCTCTGTGGTGGTTGTGCTTCAAGGACAATGATTTATTATTATTGTGTCACTGTTTTTGTTATTTTTAGAACTTCTACAAGGAGATGGGACGGGAGGAGATATATATCAGGTGAGCATGTGTTGTATACATGCACACACACACTTGAAATTATTCTACAAGAGTAATTGCCAAGTTCTGCAGCATATCCACTCAATCATAGCAAGGGTGTGGGTGTGGTATAGTATGTTCACAGTTGCCACTGTATTGTTGGTCAGGTACATCTACCACCTGGCCCAGCTGCACAAGGACAGCGGGAACTGGGTGGAGTCTGGCTTCACTCTGTTGCTACACGCCCAGCTGCTTCAGGTCAGCAGGACACCATCATTCTTGTACTTCATGCAGTACCATCACTACTATTACCATTATAACCATCACCATGACAACAAACTCGGTTACCATTACAACCGGTCTGTTGATATGACAGCAAACCTGTTACCATGACAACCAGCTCTATTATCATCACAACTATCCTTGTCATCACCATGACCATCACCAACACCTAAATACAGATACACTCTACTGTGTTATGTAGTGGACACCAGCCACGCAGAAGCCTGAGGGCCAATATCCTCGGCAGTCCAGTGCAGAGAGGAAGGAAGCGCTCTATCAAGACATCATCGAGTATTTTGACAAGGGAAAGGTACAGAGAGGAAGTGATAATGGAATCACTATGTCCTGAGACTGAGTGGGTTTGGTATTGAAGTACTGCAATATATTGGTTTTCAAGTGCATACATGTGGCAATTGTCAACAACCACATGTTTTTGCTTTCTTGTTTTTATTATTTTTGTAATTGTCATAAATACCATTATCATTTTCCATGTTGTTGTGTGTTTTAATGCCAAAGGCAATGGAATTTTAACAGTGTTAAAACTGACATACTAAACTGCATATATCTCACAAAGAAAGATAATTGTGTTGAACACTTGTGCAATACACACACTGCTTTTTTTTGTGATAGTTGCTTAGTGTCTTTTGAGTGCTTTATTTTTAAAACCATTTTTTGAAAGAAAAGTAGCTGGCAATTGAATTTATGATGTTTTGAGTTATGATTCTATTCTATTGCTATGTGGTTGTTGTTTAGTGCCACTCCTCACTGTGTTATAGAGGCAGCTGCACTGCTCATTGTGCAAGGGCATGTTGCTGCATGCAGGAAACATTCTCCCAGACCAGCTGATGCTGGTTATATCCTTACTTCATCAATATCTTTAATTCTATTGAATATTGCTGTTATTATTGTATAGAAAATGTTGATCCCAATAAGTGAATTCTGTTTTTGTTGCTGTCATTTTAATTTTTTTTATTTATTGTTGTGTTGTTAACCAAGAAATTATGGTGCATTATCCTGTGGTATATGTATGTATATATATATATATATGCATGCATGCACACATGGGTGTAGGTTTATCATGCTCTCTATATGTCATTATTTTGTGCAGCTGTGGGAATGTGGTATTCAGCAGTGCAAGGAGATTGCTTCCCAGCTCGAGACTGTCACCTTCAACTATGACCATCTTAGCAAGATACACGTGAGACTTGCCCCATGTCCTCCACATGCATGTATATAATAAACATGCATGTTTGCACATGTGCAGTGCATGTCACAATTATTATTCACTACTACTTGCTTTTATCTGTGCAGGAGACTATCTCTCGCTTCTATTCCAACATTCTGCGTGAGATCAGGGCTGAATCTGAATACTTTAGGGTCGGCTTTTATGGAGGATTCCCTCCTTTCCTCAAGAATAAGGTCTTCATCTTCAGAGGTCACGAGTATGAGAAACTGTCAGATTTCAATGTGCGCATGTCCTCCCAGTACTCCAATGCTAAGGTACATGGTACTAACCTGGTGTCCATGGCAACAGGCGAGGTGCATGTGTACATTCTGAGAAGTTGATTTGTGTAAACGTTAATAATTTCTTTTAAATGCTTTAACAATCTTCTCACTGTAATACAGAAGGTGCCATTTAAAAATAATGTAATAATTGGTATAAATGGAGAAAAAATCTGTTGTCGGCTGAGCACCTGCTTAACATATGCAAGCATGCCCCTGGTCCATTTTTTAACGGTGTATAAGTGAATTTAAGGACATAGAAGGTTCATCACCTCCACTTGAATGTATGCATGTTTGGTTTAGTAATGAAATAACCAAAAATTGTGTAAGGACTGGAAATAAAGATGGATTTGTATCTTTTGCTGTCTCATTGAAGACATTTTGAAATAGTTATAGAATTTAAGTCTTAGATTGACTAAAGAGCAATTTAAGACCTAGTAGTTAGAGAAGTCTTTATGATAGAACAAGTGTTTTCTTACCTGATGGAGTATAACTGAGATTCAGAAGGACAGGCTGCTGTGAGTGAAGTAATTTCATCCTGTCACTTGCCGAGTATTTTACAGCAGAACTGTTCCTCCTGCTCCTCACCATCAGTGCAGCGTGATTCCAAGATGGCCAGACTTGCTAATATTATGTGTCAAATCAAACAGTAGCTTTCTTATAGCGGCCGTCACACTAGCGTGATTGTGTCTACATAAGAGGATTTGTTTGTTGTTGTTTTATTTTGCACAAGAAGAGGAGGTTGAGGTAGTGACCATGATTATGGTGGTGTGGTGATAAAAAGATGAGATAGACATTGTCTTGTGTTTGAAGCATTCCTCCATCAATGCAACACCCCCCCCCCCCCCCCCCCCCCCCCACAACCACCAATGAGTTAGAGATTAAGGGTTGGTCACATGCACAATATATGAAAAGATAATGAGGTTTAGATAGAGATGCATAAGTTTTGCTGTGAAAGGTTTATTTGTCTTTCATTGATAACATGTTCATTTTATACTTTGCTATACACTGAATATTTACAGAATATAAACTCATGCAAATTAAAGCAGTAAGATGCACATCCATTGTGTTAATGTATGTACATGCATATATACGTATACATATGTGTGCATATTAATCATTAATACTTTCGTCCATACTTTCGTCCATTAGTTTATGAAGTCTCTGGAGCCTCCGGGATTGGACATTATGGAGTCCAGTGATCAATGTATCCTAATTAACATTTAATTAATCTTACTGATGTTTCAATGTAATCAGTCAGTCGGTGGGTGCATAAATATTGTAGTATATGGATTGTAAATGGTAAAGATTGTGTGAAACATCTGTGTTACGCTATACCGGATATTATTAGAATATTACTTGTATACCTAGAGGCACAGTGACCAAAGTGGCTAAATAAGTAGTCCAGTCGGTAGATGCCTTATTGTGGCACTGTGGGTGAGTGAATGTCTGGTATGTTTCAAACTTAATGAATTCTTTTATTCAATTATCTAGACATATCTAGGGATTAAAACTTCCTAATTGAGCAGCAAGTTGACTCCGACAACAAATACCACAAAATGGAATGATTATTTTTACCCTTTTGCGGTGTAGCTATAAAAAATACCCAACCATTTTATTTCTTTTTTCACTAAACAACACATTGAATTAAGGTAATTTTAACCACAATGAATGAACACAGTAAGTAAATTTTATTTCACTAAAAATTGCTACACAATGTTTAGGAGCACAAACCACCCAGGTTACTGACGTGAGAAATGCCGCTTCAAGAACTTCAATGAATTTTTTTCTGGGTATGTACAATAATGTGACTAATTGAAGGGGATACTGCCTTTCCAGGGACTAGAAAGGGTTAATAACTGAGTGAATCAGTTTAGAGCTAAGGAGGGTTGTTTTTTTTTTTGTTGGTTTTTTCATTTTAGAGCCGTAACACAGATACAAACAGGTTGTACGTCACTTGGTAGGGTTTTTTTTTTATATTGCCATTTCCAATCCATGTACTACAATATCTATTCTATGGTGGATCAGTGGGTTGGTTGGCCAGTTGGTGGGTCGGCCGGTCAGTCAAGTCTATGTTGCATATGGGAGTGTTGTTTGGTTCTTGACAGTCCCTGTGTGTCTAGATATTCAGTCCTGTTCTGTGGACCCCATTCCTGAGAGAGAGACAATGCGAAGGTTTGAGGGCAACGATGTGGCTGAGTCTATTGTCAGGTCAGCTGCAACACTGAGTCAGGGAAATGGTAGTATCATACATGTGTGCAATTATTATTGTTATTGTTCTTGTTGTTTTCGTAATTATTGTAGGCATTGTATGCTATTTCACTATGTCAACCCCCCCCCCCCCCCGTCCCTATCTTCCTCAGGTTCTATCACACTAACCATGTCAGACGCTTCATGCTCAAGCGACCTTTTCACCGAGGCCAGAAAAGCAAGGACAATGAATACAAGGTGTAGTGCATAGTTTGTCTGTAATAATATTCCTTCTCTCTCCTCTCCCTGTCTGTTCATCCACTTCTCTATGAGTGCACAGTTTATCAGTTTTTACCTGTTAGTTGATTTCTCTCTGTCGGTCTGTCTGTCTGTCTGTCTGTCTGTCTGTCTGTCTGTCTGTCTGTCTGTCTGTCTGTCTGTCTGTCTGTCTGTCTGTCTGTCTGTCTGTCTGTCTGTCTATATGTGTATCTATCTGTCTGTCTCTGTATGTCTGTCTGTCTCTCTGTATGTCTATCTATCTCTCTGTCTGTCTGTGGTCTTGATTGTATCTCTGTGAGTGCAGACGCTGCATACAGAGTGTATCACCTACACTACTGCCCATCGCTTTCCTGGTATCCTTCGCTGGTTTGAAGTCATTGACACTGATAATGTATGAATTCCGTTGAAGCACACATGTACCTAGGTTTTCACTGCAATCAATTCATCTACATGGCAGGGACACTTGTGCTTGTATGTATAAAACCTTTACCAGGTAAAAACAGTGCTTCCTTTTAGCAGCACTGATATCCTTTACCTAACCTAGCTGTACTATCCCTCACTCAATTATCAGTATTTTTTCTTACCAAGTTCAACATGCACTTTACCAAGCAAAGCAGTGACAGACATATCTCGCATATTTAGCCGTGATATGGAGTAGTGACATGCCTTATTTTATATAACAAATCTATCCCTCACCGAGTTCAATAGTGATACCTTTTTTGAGTTTAACAATGTGTCTGACCCACTTAAAAAGTTTTTATTATTTTTTAAAATTAATTCAATTGGAAATTTAAAAAAAAAGTTTTTGTTGCTTGTTCTACTGTGTAGCTTGCATAAATCTGCATATGTGAGTATAGTCAGTTTTGGAATATCTTTAAACAGTACTATGTTTTGTGTTCTGGAGTGACCTTATTTGGCGTTACCAGGTTGTGAAGAACCCAGTGGAGAATGGCATGGAAATGGTCATGGACAACATTCAGCAGCTGCGCACAGTTATCAGTCGTATTCGTATTGACTCCACCCACTCCACCAACCCCCTCACCATGAAGCTCAACGGAACTTTAGACGCAGCTGTTAATGGTGGCGTTAGCAAGTTCGAGGTCAGTGTTTGTTACAAAAAAAAGAGACAACTTTACTAACCATGGTTATAATGTAAGGTTCAATCGAACACTATGATAACCATCCTTTATTAAACAGGAATGTGTTTTTGTGTGCAGTCATGCACTGAGTGTTGACCTTTACCAGACATGGATGGAATCATGACTTCAGATGTGGTGATACTGTGTGTGAATGTTCATTCAGGTGTTCTTCACACTGGAGTACTTGGAGCACAACCTCAGCTCCAAACCTCTTGTTCCACAGCTCAAGGCACTCATGGAAGAACTGGTGAGGTCCTAATTTTGTTACTTTGTTCAATCCTTGATAATTAAATGTAATAACTAACTTCCACTATATTAATAGCAGTTGAGACAAAAGAAGTGTAAAACTTAAGGAAGCTAGCTAACACAACATGTTAAATGAACTTATTCAAGTAAAGTGTGTACGATCTCCCAGTATTGATGTAGCTTAGTAGCATATTGCCAGTTCGTAATAACGTCCGCTACATAAACTTCTGTGCATGGCATGTTGTCATAACATTGTAAACATTGGAATCACATGTTTGTATAACATTGCATGCACATGTTTCTGGCACTTGAACTATGGCAACAGTTTTCATTGTATTTGTTCTTTTAAATGAATGTTGTAGTGCCAGGTGTGCTCAGATGGGGTGGAGCTTCACAGCCAGGTGCGCCCTGACAGTATGAAGGGCCTGCACATGAGGATGGAAGACCTACTGCGAGATTACAGGTGCACACACACACACACGTACACACACTATCCCCTTTCACTGTTAAGCACACAGACAGACGTACACGCACATGCATGCATACATATATATACACATTGCAGCGTTAGAGTTATTGGATGCGTATATCCATGTAAGTGTGTCTGTGTGTGTGTGTGTGGCTTGTGGCTTGTAGTGCACGGTATGGTAGGAAGGAAAGAGAATATGAGCCTGTCAGCTACACTGGTAATGATGACCTGACTCCAAGAAGACTCTCAAGCAGCCGGAGAAGAGACTTTGCAAAATCAAGTGAGTATGCCTTGGTCCTACTTGAATAGCAGTAAATATATATATATATTTTTCAAACTTAATATATAGAATATGCAAATCAGGCTGCTCTATCACCAGCTGTTATGTCAACTGTCAACTCAACATACATGTGGGAATGGGGAGATGGGATGGGTATTGCTTGGTGGGCATGTGTGTGTGCTGTTGGCCATGGGTGCTTGATGTGTGCCACTAAACACTGCAACTGTTACAATCATGTGTAAAACAGGTATGGGAATCACTAACCTTACTTTGCTCTGGAGTGCCTCTCCCTCTGGGCATCTGGTGAGGTTCTCACAGCTCATGTCATTGATGGAGGAGTAAGTTTAGCTGTTGGTTCTCCTCTCACTTGTGCTTTGACTGGAACATGTTCTTGCAACAGTGACATATATACAGCATTTTGAAGTTGGTGGAGTCAATAATTTGCTCAGCTTGTAATAAACCTGGTGGCTGGATTGCCAAGACTGAAGGGCTTTTGAGCTATATAGTTAGTTTCATGCCCTCAGCTGTGGCAACATCACTAATATTTTTTTGATTCCTGGCCAGAAGAGGCTTCAAAATTAGGTTGACATCATGAGTCACTACATCAGCAGTTGATAGATTGGAATACTCAAACACTTTACTTGAATTTACTCAGATGCAGCATTGAGTACTTAAACGAATTGTTCTTTAATTTACTTCTTCACCTTGAGCTGTTTAGATATTGTGGTAAGGGTCACCATATTTAAAAACTCATTTATTTACAAGATGTTGAAGGATGTGTATATCCATGGTTTGTATTTTTTTTGTCATGCATGTGATTTCTGTTTACTTTCTCCCTTCCTCCTTATTTCTCACCACAGGAGAAGGCAAGCCTCTTATGGCTAATGCCCCTAGACCTCCCTCCTTCATTGGCCAGGAAAGGTGGGTGGAGTTTATACATGTATACATATACACAATTGTGCATACATATGTATGTACATACAAATATATACTACAACTTCATGCATGTTTGTGAAATATGTGACATTATCTGCTTTGTTGATTTGGCAACTATCTCCACACATGTACTGTACCTCATTCTTACCACATATGTGCTGTACCTCATTTTCACCACACATGTGCTGTACCTCATTCTTTCACACATGTACTGTACCCCATTCTTCCACACAATTGTTGTACCTTATATTCACCACACATGCTGTATATCATTCCCACCACGCATGTGCTGTACCTCATTCTCTGGCTCATCAGCTACTATCCAGTATGGGGAAGAGTTTGGTCATAATGTACATATCTTATGCTGATGATTTGATCACATGGGCAATTTATTATCTTCCTAAGTTTTATTCTAGTACGCATAAAAACTGACGCTTACAGCATATTCCCCCCCCCCCCCCCCCCCACACACATATACATATGTGAGGGTGATTTCTGCATGGTCATCATGATGTCATTCTTCCATAGCTCCATGGGATCTCCTGTAGGTGGTCGACGTGAGAGAGCTGCCACTACAACTTTGGATTTATCCGTATGTGTGTCTCTGACCTTTTGTAATTACTGTCATAGATGTAGTACAAAATTAGTTATAATTAATTTACCATTATTTGTGATGTTTTTTGTTGTTGTTGATCAGCAACTCTATTTCTGACGCTTTTCTACATCGTCCAACTGTATTAGCAGTCATCCATCTTCTCGTTCTTCCTATTCTGGTTACTACTAACTCTGACCTGGAGCTGTTTGTTTGTATTAGTCTTGTGGTTGCTCCACTGCTTTTTTTCCCTTCTTTTTTATGTTGAAGTCAATACATTTTTTCATTTTTTCATTTATAAGTCAGCATTAATCTAGAAGGAAAGACCCATATCCAAAAATCATCTCTCTTCCTTCTCATCTCAACTGCACATATTTTTTCCTAATTACTTTCTTTCTCATAACTGAAATCAACTACAATTGTTTCTCTATGCAATGAAACATTTGTTTCACATAGAAAACATAATTTTTGTAATTTAAAATGAATAGTAGAAAATTTATCTAGTGACTCAATACTTACAAATATTATAGAACTGTTACGTTTGTCTGTCTGTCCATGCTATGAGATCCATTAAAGAGTGCCAGAGCTTGTAGTCCAATGATTATCACTTTTTGGGCACTATCAGCAGAAGAATATCTTGGTGATGACCTAGAGCATGGTTGAGATGTCAGTCAGTGTGGAAGTGAATAGGGAGAATGGCAAAGTGGTCTGCATTTCCATAGTACATGTACATATATGTTATTGAAACCATGGTAACAGCATCAGGTAATGTTGACACATTTATTGCACATACATTGCACATACATTGCTGTGTTACATCCACTCCATTCCACTGCTATTGTATGTCAACTTCACTGCCAGAGGTAGTGTCTGTCCCTGTAAGAGGATCTTGGCTCGCTTCACATAAATAACTACATGGATTAATGATCAAAATTTAAATAGATGTGGTCTGACAGTTATTGTAGAAGAGTTCCCCAATAAAAATGAAATTCAACCTATGGGCTACCTTTCCTCTTTCTTGCACATGATTTCCCATTTTCACATTATTTATTCACTTGCTCACTTCATCTTCTCTCTCTCCTTTCTGCCTGCCCTCTCTCTTCACTTAACCCCCCCCCCCCCCCCCCCCTCCCCTCCCCTCCACTCCACTTTCCCCTCCAGGATGACATGATTGTTGGTAGTAGTAAACCAAGGGGATTTAGTTCCACTGCCAGCAACATCAACTATCCTCCCCCAGTGCCCACACACCGAGGTATGTATAATAACCTACAACTACTGCTACCACTACTGATGCTACTATTATAGCAAGGGAAATTATTTGTGTAAGGGGATTTCTTTTTTTGTGAAGCTGTATGCTATGAAACTGTGCAGCAGTTTTTGTGGGCATTCAATGTAGTGTGTGATTTATATGTGTGTGCGTGTGTGTGTGTGTGTGTGTGTGTGTGTGTGTGTGTGTGTGTGTGTGTGTGTGTGTGTGTGTGTGTGTGTGTGTGTGTGTGTGTGTGTGTGTGTGTGTGTGTGCATGTCAGTAGGTGAGGGTGCTCCACATCCTCCTCTTCGAAAAAATACTTCTCTAAGTAAGTCATTATTTTGTAGAGTAGCCATTATGGAACAAATGCATTTAATTAGCTCTGTGTACTGGCCTCCCTTGAGTTGTGATATCACTGTATAAAAACCGTTGTAGTGTGTATCAAATAAATAGTTGGTACTGTTCTACATGAACATAGCAAACTTGAACACTGATGTTGTTAGGACAACTCTTGGTGCTGAGTTAGGTACATGCTGTATTATGTGTTGTTATGGTAACCATGTGCATATCGGTATTTTATGCAGGCCAGATCAGCCTCGCCTCACTGTCTTCTTTGAATGGCAGCTCAGTTCTAGGAGGCAACATAACTCCGGTTGTTGAAGGAGAAGTGGAAACAGGTGCCCCTCCTCCCATGGCCCCTCCTCGCTCTACTTCTGTCAGACATGTTGGTAGGGTGTCCATGTCCTCAGGAGAGTCTAGAGACGCCTCTCCTTCAGCCACATCCAGGGTGGGCTTTAATAGGATATGTACTCTGTGTTGTGTGTGGTGAAAGTAGGCTCACAAGCTGATCAACCAATGATAATCATTGCTTGCTAAATTTTCTTGAAAAAAAATGGAAAGGAGTAGTTGTGTGTGTGTGTGTGTGTGTGTGTTTTTAATTTTTATTAAATATTTGCTTCAGAGAAAGGAACATAGCACAATAAAGAAGTACATCTTGGGCATAAACTTTAGAACTGAACTAATCACACTTTAATACCTCAGTCACAAGTGACAAAGTTGCAAGTAGCTCAGTATATGCTGCTCCAAGTCCATGCTAGCATACACTACTTTACATGAGCTTGTATACTCTCAACCAAGCCACAGATATTGAGTTCCACTGATTGTCCATGCAGTGACTTATACTTGACTTAAACTTCAGCCAGATGTGATGTTGAAGTGTGAAACAAGTTATTGCCCAACCTCCTCTCATCTAATGATCACAAACTACAGTGGTAGTTATAAGTGATTTTCTCACAGTGGTTCATAGAAGTTGGAAAGATGAACTACATGCTATGATGTTTCAAATATCAAGACACATTAGTTCATGATGAGGTTAATATGTGTTGTAAACTAGAGACTTAATCATGTGTGGATGTGGAATACCTGGGATATGTCCATCGAATTGTGGCTAGATCATAATGATTTTCAGTACTTTGGCTTATCTCTGATCCTGTTCCACTCGGTGTGGTGGAGTGCACTAGTAGAAAGCCTGCCATTCTTGAAGGGGTGGTTGGATGGGGGTGGGCATTAATTAATATATATTTTATATAGAGGGTTGTGTTTGTATGTTAGCATTATATAGCATGACAAAAAATGCAATTGAAATCATTAATAATTTCAGTATAATCTAACCAAATTATGTGTTGAACATTACAACTGATAACACTGTAGGATGGTAGTATGCCAGTGACCCCTCAGAGAGAAGCAAGACCACCAGAACTCGACCAACAATGGAGTGTGCCTGGTAACCAGAACAATGTTACTGGGAAAATGGCTGAATCCTCTACTCCATCTGCACCTCCTCCGGTCCCTCGCAAGCAGAAGAGAGTTGGCAATCAGGTAGAGTCGGTTATATTTCTCTATGTGTATCTGTGCATGTAGTAATTCAGTGTTCCATGCAAAAGGGGGACACCCTGGTATTTCCCCCTCCCCACAGCTAATTCCCCTCAATCTCCCACCAAAAGTAAGATGTCATGGAGAATGTAGCACTACCTTAAGAAATATGTAGCATGCAAACTAGTTATAGTCAGATCGATGCACCTTTATTTTTCAAAATTTTCTTTGGAAGGCATGCCCCCAGACCCCCCAATGACATATTCCCAATGAAAATATTTGGGGCCATTATAATTCTCACCCCCCCCCTCCCCCCAAAAGGAAGACATAATCCTGTATTTCACCCTGCAGTATATACAATTGAGCACATATTGAAATGTTGCCATGGTTGGAGATTGTTCAGTTGTACTTTGGTGATGTGAACTGAACCTCTTTGAAATCATATGAAATGGAAGCTTCTGAATTAGAAGGCCATGGTGAAGTGCCTACTGGATCCATCTCTCGATGTGTAGCCTCATCAAACCTCAGGCACAGCAATCTAACTCAGCGTGGTCTGATCCAACCTAGCACGGCAAGAATGTAGCTTGTGGAGCAGCTCTAAATCTCTATTGCACTGACTTGAAACGAATGTATGTACCCTTAGGGTTGAAGGTACCTGCAGTACATGGATTCTTCTTCCCCATTCAGAGGAATTGTTAGTACCTCTCTCTCTCAGTGGTAACCCCACGCTAAATGTTGGGGGTTCGGTTTGGTTTAAAATTTTTTTTTTATTTTGTTTTTTTTTTTTTTTGTGTATTTTCCCCCTCAATCTTCTGTTGTGGGAAATTGTGATGAATAAAACAAGTTTTGTTGATATGTTTATTTTTATTTATCAACTTTTTTTTACTGGGTGGGTGCATCTGTTTGTTGTGCAGAGGTAATGTGCCCATAAGGCCATTTCTGCATATATAATCTCTACATACATACATACATGCATACATACATCATGCATACATACATCATGCATACATACATACATACATACATACATACATACATACATACGTACGTACATACATGCATGCATGCATGCATGCATACATACATACATACATACATACATACATACATACATACATACATACATACATACATACATACATGTAGACCTCCCTCCCTGCATGTATGTGTCCATACAGGAATGCATACAGAAGGCAATTTTGCTTCCACTTTCCATAAGGACTTTGTATGGCTCGCCGATTATGCTGATTGACGTAATGAAATGTGGAACAGATGTACTTGCTGTATTCCTACTACTAATATTACAATTTTACTGCAACTTGTATTTTGTATACATTTTCTAGTTGAGTGCTCAGTCTCAATCTGCCATGCCCCCTGATGATTCCACTTGAAAATTCCTTATCAACTGAAGTCTGGCCACAATATTAACCTAGATATCTGCAGATGAACATGCACATAGACCAAGTGTGATCACCTTTTGTATTGTGTGCGCATATATATTATATGTATATATGTTGTTGTTTTTACATACACACACTACACTCAGCTCTAATATATAGCTACTTTTTTTTATGGAATTTCTCTCTATTTTTTTTTTTGTTGTTAATTTTGTGTATTTGATTTTTTTTTAATGCTTCCTTTGTATGGTATGACTAACTATTACATTATACTGTAGCAAGTTGTCGTGTTGGTCTTGCTGTTTGGTCAAAATTGTATTTGTATTCAGGAATTTTATTTTTGTGTTGTAAAATCAGGGCCAGTTGCAGAGTCTGACAAAGGATAGGTGGTGAGGGCAAAACCAGGACTCATCAATTATCCATGAGATGCCTACAGTATGTTTATTTAACCTTGTGAGAGGAATGAAAATGGAGGGACCTAGTGTAGACCTTACTTTTCTTGGGAATTGAATATGTGAAATATTGCTGTGTGTTGCTCAGTACACTGGAGTGATTGTGCCGATTAACTGGAGCCCCACCCCCACCCACATAGCTGCAATATCTATTTTATGCAGATATTATTTTCCCTTGAGGTGTGGGTGGGGGGGGGGGGGGAGGGCAGGAGAGGACAGGACAGGACAAGAGAGATTGTAAATAATGCATTGGAAGGATTCCAATTTTCAAGAATGAAACTGCTGAGATGATATCTGGTGAAGTTTAGATTGGTAGAGATTAATTTTCTTAAATATAATTTAATGCGTAGTAGAACAATTATTATTAATTATCTGAAGTCTATCATCTGTAATATAAGTGACTGTGGTAGGAACAACTTATCCTCCCAATAGTGTAGGACCCTTCCAATGAGACAAATATGTGAACGGACCAATTCATGTCCACTGGTAGTGCAAGCGATGTGGTCCTCTCTGAGACCATATTACAAAACCATTATAAAACATTGCTAGAAAGTAACTTCTGATAGCAAAGAATTAAAAGAAAGAAGCAGAAACAAAGGCAAAACTTAATTAAATGTGGAGAAACCTGTATTTACAAGACAATTAACTTTACTGTAGCAATATACATACATCATACTTTTAAAATTCCTTTTTTCAGTAAAATGTCAAGTTATTCCCATCCATTATTCCTGTTCGAAACTAATTTTGGACATGCTTCCACTAATTCTAGGATAAGTGATTTGATATTGTTTGGTGACTAGGAATGCCAAGATAAAAATAGTTGGTAATTATATGTGCATGTTTGTGTGCATCCACTTTATCTCCAAAGCACCATATCAAATGAAACCCATTCCTAATGGTAGACATATCATGCACTGAGGATGGTTTAAGCCCACACACTGGGTTACTGGCTACATTACTTCCTGTGGGTATGTGAGGGGAAATAATACAGGTCAAACCCTAGGACGTAGAGACCTAAAATTTGGCAAGCACACACAATCACTCTGGGGGCTGGATCCCACGTGATCATACCTCTTTCTATGGGTATGTCAAGGTAGTACAGTTTGTGTGATATGTTTATGCATAACCATTTCCTGCTAACCCACAGTATTAAATGAAATTCACATTTCAAAATAGACGCAATCCTACATGGAGTATAGATTTCAGCTCAAAAACTTTGGGTCACCTGGTTACACCTTTTACTGTGGGTGTTTTTTGCCCAAAATGTCAAAAAATGGTACTTAGGACAAGCACTTAACTTAATTTTGGTATTCACATATGACTCTTGCAGTGACATGGGGTTCCAACTGGCCATAATTCTTCCTCTGTGTGTGCCAGGCTAAAAATAGTTAGTATGTATTGATGCATATTTTGTGAGTATCCACTTTATCACCAAAGCATCATATCTAATGAAACCCCCACTTCAGGGTGGACATCTTACATTGTGGATGGTCTAATGGAGGAGAACGAAAGTAGGGTCACCTAACTACACCATTTCCTATGTGCATGTGAGACAATAATTATCAATAATGATAGAGACATAGAAACCTGAAACTTAGCATGCACACACTTCATCCGATACTGTGGGTGCTTGGTCTCACCTCACCACTCCTCTTTCTGTGGGAATAACATGCTAATATGCCAAAATGAACTCTGCAAATCCCTTGGTCATGGGCTACGAGGTCATACTGCTTTCCTACTAAACCATCAGACTAAATAGAACTCACTCTTTATTGGTAATTACATCCTACACCCAGGATTTTTTTAGCCTAAAAATTTAGGGTTACTTGACCACTCATCTTTCTGTGGGTGGGTCAGGACAAAAATGTGGAAAAAGGATTTTAGAGGTCAAGAGGATTCTAAGCCTCCAGTCTTCTCAGTTTATGCTTCCACCAGAGATAATCCTAAGCAATAGGTAGATTTGAAGCCACCTTTCAGTTGAACAGGTTTTGAACTATATTACTTAAATGCACATTAGGGAAAAATCTGGTTCTCCCACTCAGGAGCTCCTGTAAGTAGTAACTCCTGGTAGGTTGAGCCATATCAAAGATGACACAAAAATAAGAATGTGAACAAATAACAGCATAATAAGTGACTACACACAGAGCTAGTTAACATACACATTACATAAGTAATGGATTAAATTAAATGGTTGCCTAACAATAACTAATCTAAAGGTCTAACCCACACTCAAATGTTATTACAATTTATGGAGCTGTTAATTAGGAAATCTTGTTGTTTCAATGCCTCTTTGTCTCTGTCTCTATAGTTGTAGGCTGGTCCTTACATTTCCCCCTCCCCGAAGAATGCAGTGGTCCTCCACTATAAATCCATGCCTGTCTTGAAAGGGCATCAGCATTAATATTCTATTTGTCAGGTCTATACCTTGCAGTAAAGGTGAATTGCTGGAGTTGTAGACACCACCTGGTTAGCCTAGGATCGAGGTGCTCAGCAGAGCCAAGAAATGTCAGGACTTTATGATCCATCTGTAACACAAAGTGTCTTCCAATGAGGTAAACTTCAAATTGTAAAATTGCAGCCACCACCTCCGCCAAACCCTCAAGCTCAGTTGCTTCATAATTCTGTTCAGCTGCAGTGAGCTTCCTGCAGTAAAATCCAACTGGCAAATCCTTGTTGTTCCACGGATCACACTCAAAATGCCTGAGATACCCTCTGCAGAAGCATCTATCTGTAATACATATTTGTCGCTATCTTTGGGGAAAATCAAAGAACAAGCATCAGCAAGAACATTACATTAATATAAAAACTCGATGTAAATCTCATCTGACTATACAAGTTCAATAGGTGCAGATTTCTGTGTTGCCTTTGTCAAATGCATGGAGTACTGAGCATAATCTTTGACAAAATGCTGATAATATCCTGTTATATCCAGGAATGACCTCAGATCTGTCCTGTTGACCAGCTTCTTGTGATCTCTGACTGCCTGCACTCTACAATCCGGTACTGAGATGTGACCATCTCCAGCCATATGCCCAAGGAATTCAGTACTAGTAGTAGATCCCCATTGACATTTGCTTGGTTTCACAGTCAGACTATATTACTGGAATCTGTTCAGAACTATATCAATGTGGATTAAGTGTTTGTCTCAATAGTTACTAAATATAACAATGTCATCCATGCATGCATTAGTGAATGATAAAATATCAGCAAGAAAAATATGCATTTATGGTTGAAAAATTGCAGGTGCATTGGGTAACCCGAAGGGCCATGACTGTATATTGCCACTTACCCCATAGAGTATAAAATGCTGTCTTTTACTGATCTTCCTCCCATAGTGCGATCTGATGGAATTCTTTGTTCAGGTCCATCTTCATAAAAACTTTAGCGCTACCAATTTCAGTGAGCATATCATCCACCCTGGGTATGAGGTATGGGTCTGGAGTTGTCACAGCATTGATTTAAAAAAAAAATTTAAACAAAGTTAACAGATCCATCAGGCTTCCATACTGGAACCATTGGTGAGGACCACCAGCTGAAGGAGGGTTTAAGAATTCTAATTTTTGCTAATTAGCAGATCTCCTCTGGCAGCCGGTCCTTCCATGCATGCAGTTGGGATCCGGTAAGGATATGCACAGATTGGAGCAGCTTGCCCCGTTGATTTGTATTACAATTTTTGTCTTTCCTAGTCTCTCTGTCACTACCCCATACTTGTGTAGTAACTAATCAATCTGCTCTTGCTGCAATTGTTTCAGTGAATGGTCTTTAATCAGAGTTGATATATTATCCTTGCCATCTTGGGCAACTACCACCTGTAGAGTTGCTGTCTCTCTTGCTATCCAGGCCTAGATCCTGTTAAGGTGTACAACCTGCCACTTTGTCAAACTTGATGAAACTACAATTTCCAAAGTGACATCAGATATTAGTCCGATGACCTCATATGGGCCCTCCCAGACATCTTCCAGTTTTTCATGCATCTCTAGAGTTCAAATCAGTACCATGTCATCCACTGCAAATTTTCTGGTTCGGGTTCCAATGTCATACTGTTTCCTCATGGCTGATTTAGCTTTCATTTCTCTTTCTCCTCTACAATTGCTCTGGTGGTCTCTAGATGATCTGCTAGGTCATTGACCCGATCCACAACAATCTTAGAAGGTATGCATCCATCTCTAGCAATTCCAGAGGTCCACATCTGTGAAGCTCTTCCATAAACCAATTAAATTGGAGAAAAACCTGTATTAGTATGAAAGAGTTACGGTAAGCAAAGAAGATATATTTTAAAATCAGATCCCACTCAATTTGTTGCTCACTACAGTTCCTTCGTATGTGTTTGAGTGAATTATGCCACTTTTCTAATGCTCAATCTGTTTGGGGGTGGTATGGAGATGTTTTTAACCTTTTTTTGTTTCATACAACCTGCAAAGCTGCTTCATAAATTCACTCATAAAGGTTAACCCCTGGTCCGTTAAGAGTTCTACTGGCAAACCTATTCTTGAAAAGATATCCATCATGGCCTAGGCCACTGTTGATGCTTCAGCTCTAAGGGTTGCACCTTATCATTCTATGCCCCCAACCATATCCTGGTCTGTGGTCGCGAAGTCTCTCTTTTCAAGCTGCATGCCTATCATCCAAAAAGTTGGCCACCTCTATCAAGGATGTGGGTTTCTTCAGCCTAACATACTCTGCATCATCTGTAGGAGATAAGGACAACAATTTATTAAATGACACCATACATTTAACTTCCTGCACTATAGTACAAAAATCTGCCATTCTATCAACCATGGTCTCCACCTTTCTTGCTGTTATTTGCCAAGAATCAGAGTATCTCCTCTGCATCCTTCAAACTCGTGTTGGCACCTTTCAATTGACATTCCTGACAATTTCAAGCGTTCTTCTTTTAAGCCTGGATATGAAGCAATGGCATCTCTTGGAACATTATAAGTGTAGGCAGCCAAGGCTTCTCCTGTCAAGAGGGGAATTAATTTGCTAACCCACTGCTCCTTGAAAGTTCTAGCTTCCTGCATAATGTCCTCAAACCTCTTAAGGTACACAGTTGGGTGCTCCGAGTCTGTCCGAGGTGTAATCCTGTCAGCTAGCTTGCTTCCTTTGTTCTTTTTCCATGTTTTTATCTTCTCCTTCCATTTGCATCATCCAACACTCATCTTCATGCTTTTGTCTTTCTCTCTCTTCCTGCTACTTGCCTGCTTCAATTTGAGCCAATCTTTCATCTTGCCAGTCTTTCCTGGCTGCTGGTTTTACTGTGCCATGTACTTCTAGGTCACCACTAGCTGGAATAAGATATCTTCTAATTGTCCCTGAGTTGTGGTCATAGGAGAGCTTGTGGAGCTTGTGCTCTTGCTATTCATCTCACTTATTTTTACCATCTAATATTTATTCTACTAATTGGGGTTTAGACAAATTGTAGATAACAACAATGAAGAATTAAATGGATGTTAATTTAGTGGCTAAGTAATTAGCTAATATTCTCAGATGACTGAAGATACACACTGCTGCCACCATGTGTGGAAGTCAAGAGGATTCTAGGCTTCTGTCTCCTCAGTTGATGCTGCCACCAGAGATAATCCTAAGCGTTAGGTAGAGTCAGACATTTTTTGGAGTGTCTTGATAGTTTGTACATTGCCAATAGAGTGTTACTAAAATAACAGTGCATGTGTATAGGAAGGCAGAGTAGCACTGCTCTACCAAGTTCACAGTTGTGTGTTAACTAATGCTATCTAGTCACCATCTGTATATACCAACAGATATACCGGCAACAGAGAACCAATTGATTCATGCTGCATGGTCCAGTCAGACTGATTCATGCTGCATGGTACAGTCAGAAATTCATAACTACCACTGCTTCATGCATTCAGGTTGTTTTGTCATGATGTGGCTAGAGATATTGCCAATATTGGAGTCAGTAGAAGTTCCAACTGCCCAGATTAGCATTAAGTAGGAGTTGCCACTGCCCAGGTTAGAGTTTAAGAAGGAGTTCCCACTAACCAGGTTAGGATTAAGTAGGAATTTCCACTGCCCAGGTTAAGGTTAAGTAGGAGTTCCCACTGACCATATTAAGTTAAGTAGGGGTTCCTACTGCCCAGGTTAGGAATAAGTAGGAGTTCCCATTGCCCAAGTTATGGTAAGTAGGAGTTCCCACTGCCCAGGTTACGATTAGAATAGGAGTTTCTACTATCCAAGGTAAGATAAGTAAGTGCTCTTACTGCCCACATTAGGATAAGTAGGAGTTCCCATTGCCTATATTAGCATAAGTAGGAGTTCCCCTGCCACGATTAGAATTAAGTACAAGTTTCCATTGCCTGTGCCCTGTTCTCCAGCATTTTTAACTTGGGCATGTGATCGACAGGAGTTCCCACTGTTTTGTTACATTTCTTGTAGCCAACAGTAGAGAGCATACAGTCTACTGTTGCTGTATGGAGGTAATGATGTTCAAAACTCTATTGTGTTTATACTTTCCTCTCAACAGACACCATGGGAAGGAGGTCTGTTTAAACTGAGAATGCTGTTCAAAGATGACTATCCAACAGGAGGATTAATATCTTCATTAGCAAATTCCTACATTTCCAACATATCGTCATCTCGTAACTCTGGTTCAATTCTATCTGAAACATTCTTCTTGAACTTAGAGATGTTGCGATTGTTCTGACCATTGTCCCTTTAATCTTTGTTACTTGGAAAGGTTATACTGAATTTGTTGATCTTCCTTTGACTGAGGAGAACAGTTTCACCTATCTTAAGATATGAAGCTTGTGCTTGAGTTTTCCTGTCTGCATTCTCCTTCATTTCTTCTTTAGACTGTTCATCTTTCTGTTTGACATCCAAATTGGTATCCTGAGAATTATCATCACTTTCCACTAAAATAGAAGCTTATTTTTGATGTTTCTATTGAATAAAAAATGAGATGGGGGAACTCCTGTTGTACAGTGTGGGGTTGCTGTGTGATTCAGCATAAATCTGTACAGTTCCTTCTTGCAATCCCTTCCTTCTGCATGTGATGATTGCATTGCCTTTGTGGATGGTTTCATGAAGTTTTCAGCTTCTGTATTGGATTGTGGCTACAACAGACTAACCTTTCGGTGAGATATTCCGTTCTCTTACATGTAGCATTTAAGCTCATATCCTAAAAATAGGGGCCATTATCATTTACAAGAACTCTTGGAATTCCATGCATTGAAAATATCTGATCCAACTTGAAAATGGTTCCTTTAGCTGCTGTAGAGTTGACTATTTCTGCTTCAAGAAAACTAGAATGAGCATGGATTTTAACAAGTAGAAATTCTCAAGTCGGAAATGGTCCTCAAAAATCCACGTGTACAGTATGCCATGGCTCTGGAGATAATGTTGACAACTAAAGAGGTAGGGGGTGGTTGTCTGGACCATTGGCTTGACATGCAATAGAGTTGTCCAGCATCTGCTTTACTTTCACTTCAATTCACAGAAACTAAAGTTTCTCTGAGAGATTTATTCATCTTTATTATTCCTTGGTATCCTTTATGGGCCTACATCCTTGTTTTATTTGAAGTGTGGTCAGTATCACAATTGGAGTTCCATGAAGAATAACAGTTTTGTCACTATTCAGAGTGATGTCACCTTCGATCTTGCTGAATAGTCGGAGGTTAGCCTTGTCTCCCTCAGAATTAGTCTGGTCCTCCTAGTTTCCTGTACAACCATTTAGGCTAGCTTTTGCAGTGTTGCATCAGCTGAGGTCACTTGTTTAATCTCAGACAGTGTCATAGCCTTTGGTACTGCATGAGCAAAGAGAAAAATTACATAGTCTTCTGCCATGGTTTTGTGCTTCTTTGGTTTTCTCGAGTGGGGATGGATGTCTTTAGAGAAAATCTAAAGGATTCTGACATCCTATGGTATGCATTGCAGAGAACATATATCCTTGTAATTTCAAATTTCATCATTTGATATGTGCTTTCGGGTTTGGATTTTGGACTTCAATAAATCAGCTGGATTGGTCTGCAGTCAGTGTAGAGAGTAAAATGCCCTCCATACAGATACAAATGAAGCTTTACAACAGCCCCCACAATAGGAAACCCTTCCTTCTCTGTCTGAAAGTACTGGCTCTCAACATCCGAAACAGATCTGCTTGCATATGCTACAACTTTTCGATTATTCTGTCCTGGAGTTTCCTGGAACAATATTGCTGAGAGACCAACTGGTGATGCATCTGTCGTTAGTTCAGTTTCTTTTTCTTGGTCAAAATATGCCATGATTGTAGAGCTTGTTTACAGATGCTTAACCTTATAAAAAGCTTGACTGTGCTCACTCATCCAGGTCAACTTCACATCCTTTTTTATTAGCTCACAAAGTGGTTTTGCAATGTCACTTAAATTTGCATAAACTTTGCACAGTAAGTTGCCATTCCTAGGATACTTCAACACCAGGTGTTGACATAGGAGGTTTGGCATCATGGACATTTTTTTAACCTTCTCTGGATCAGGTTAGATCCCTTTGTACAAAAATACAAAACCGGATAATGTTAACGAGCTTTTTGGAATTCACATTTCTTCTTGTTCAAAGATAGACAAACTGTGAAGAATTTCTCCAACACTGCCTTAAGTGCTTTATCATGAACTACCTCAGTCTTCCCAAATACAATAACATCATCACTGATGTTGATTGCTCCAGCTATGTCACACATCTGTTCACTGATAGGGTTCTGGGAAATCTCACTTGCTGAGTTCATTCCAAAATTCAGTCAAGCATACCGGCATAAGCCCTGATGTGTAACAGGAGTAGTTATGTACCTGCGCTCAGGTACTAACGGAATTTGATGATAACCATGTCGCAAATTTAACTTGTTCAATTTTGTTGCTCTATTTAGGTAATGTATGATATCATCAATTGTTAAACTTGGGTATCTCTCATGGTTAATTGCCTTGTTTGCTCTTCCCATGTCTACACATATACGCACTTCACCATTCCTCTTGGGAATTATAACTAAAGGTGAGACCCATGGAGTTGGACCTTCTACCTTCTCAATGATTCCTTGCTTTTCCAAGTTGATGAACCCCTTTTCGACTTGTTGCCTCATGTGAAATGGAATTCTGCAAGTTGATTGTGCTACTGGAGTGATACTCATGTCAATGTGCAATATGACTTCAGCATTATTTAATTTACCAATACCTTCAAATATGGTTGGATAATTTTGTACCAGCATATGACAAACTGAAGGACTATCATTAGCATGCTTTATTCTGATATGAACAAGACCAAGGTTGCATGCTGTGTTGTGGTTAAGTAAAGATTCATGGTGGCCTTGTATGACATGAATTGGTAACAGACTATCCTAGTATAGTAAGTTGAGAATTTGCACCATGCCCAAATATGGACTTACTTGTAGGCTGTAAATCAAGATTGTTCATATGATTTACTTTGGAAAATGCTTTTTCATTCATAATATCTGTGGATGCCTCTGTATCAATGATCATTGAAAATGTTATGCCATTAATTTTTATATTAACTCTGGGAGCTCTGGTATTGGCTGTGCCACTTAGGGTATATAGATATTCATTACTGCTATAGTCATTCTTTTGGCATGGCTCTGATGATACAACATGATGAACATGAGTACTATGCTTATACTTGTGTTTGAACAATGGCTCAGATCCTTTGTTTGGACCCTGTGATTTGTTGCGCTTTGAAAAAAAAACTTTAGAAAATGATTAGTTTTACCACATTTGCTGCAGGTGTGACCTTTTGCTTGACTTTGACCATCTTTATGAGGCCACAAATATTCGCACATATGACATGTACCTTCAGGATTTATTTGTGTTGGCTGCCATTTTCTATCTGGTTTGTAGCTGTTGAGTAAGTTCACTGTGTCTGCTGACTGTATTGATTCAATTTCTTTAGCTTGCTTCTCACTTGCATGTTGCGATTTATCTAGTAGAGCATCTAACGATACATCTTCATGAAGTACCACTGTTCTCAATCGCTTTGACTGTCAATTCTGGATAATAGTGGACTTTAGCTCCTTCTCTACATCTGTAAACTCACATGTAGAAGCTAATATCCACAATCAGATTTCAAATCGATCTACAATCTCACCAGATTGTTCAACAGCCTTCCCAAATTGGAAAATCTCATAGGCCACTTTTTTGGGGGGTTAAAATAACTGTTTAGCTTTTTTGTAGCTGTGGCAAAGTTATCTCCCATTTCTGGAAATGTTTCGAAAATCTCTTGTGTGTCCTGTCCTACTTGATATAACGATACCACTATTTTGGTTTATATTCTGTAATATTCGGTGCTGCTATGTAGGTCTAAATGTGGGATTTACAACACTTGAACTTCGGCTAAGAGTGTGGGTCAGTGATAGAGTCAAAAGCAGCTAGAGGCACTATATCAATTCTGCCTGCAAGTGCCATCATACAATATCACAATGTCCTCATCGCCAGTTGTAATGTTCTTTGGTTTCCACTTTTAGAATGCCCATGGAAGAGGATGCTATCATAATAAAGAGTAACAGGAGAGTATCTTTCTTAAATCAGACTGTGTCAGTACATTTCCTGATAATATTACATGATACAATGATGTAATCAGTGTGCGTAATAATTCATAATGAGACATTATACAATAATACAATCAATATATATCAATTATTATTTAAAAATTACAAGATAAAAAGACAGACAGATGGATGAATCCACCGATGGAATGGCCCACCAACTAACCGACCGACCGACCGACCGACCGACCGACCGACCGACCGACCGACCGACCGACCGACCGACCGACCGACCGACCGACCGACCGACCGACCGACCGACCGACCGACCGACCGACCGACCGACCGACCGACCGACCGACCGACCGACCTACCAACCGACCGACCGACCAATATTAACCCACGATATTTCATCTTTTCTTTGATACCTATCCTATCCATCTGTCCAATAGATCTGTTGATATGACTCCTTTTTTTTTCTATTCTAGTAGTGCCTATTCTTACAGTCTATTGTTATTTCATTATTGCATGTTTTTATTAAAGAGATTATGGTCTTACACAAATGTAACACAACAGTGGAATAGGTATGACTTATCATCCAACTTGAGGCGGGAGTGGGGAGGGGAAGGGAGGACATTAATATGGTTGCATTTATTCAACTAGTGTTACGTTTATTGTAAGCTAAGCTCCAAGTGAGGCAGGTTCCTCTTTATTATCTATTATTTGGTTTGTGCGATTAATTTCTTTCCTTTTCTTATCTAATCTGCAAGACCTGTCCTGTAATAGTTGTTCTGGTGTTCTCTGTCATGTGCAAGCAAGTTTGATCAGCCCATTTTACACCCCAACATGTACCCGTCAAGAACTGTTTGCTTCTCGTTACTTGATGAATGCAAATACTGGAGACTGGCAGTCACCATCAGGTTGGTGATTGGTTTGTATATAAAGATATAGGGTTGGAGATAGAGTAGTTCCTTGTTTCTTGTTTTTTTAATGCACACAAGGTAGGATGCTTCTTTGAAAGATGGAGATAGAGTGGGACAAGAGAAAGATGGAATACTTTGTACAGGTGAACGGAAAGTTGCTATCTAACAGTAAAACCCATTAGGTGATTTGGAACGAGAGTGGTTAGTATTGATAGGAATATTTCATGAGTACAGAAACACAGATTCACTGTGATGATATTGTGTTGTTTTTGTGGTTTTTCTTTTGATTGATTTTTTGGTTTATTTTTTTATAGTTCATGGTTTATTATTTTTTTACTTGGAACATTCTTATGCTATATTTATTCCCAACCATTTACTTAAGAGGTTGTTGTTAAACTCCTAAAATCACTTTTTTTTTGTGGATAAAATTGAATTTTCATGCATGATAAGCAGCTGTTAGCAGTGTACAAACTACACCAATTCCCTTGTGCTAAAGGAACTCAAGTTGATGACTAAGAGACTGTGAGTGGGTGTGGTGACCATGGTTAGCATTTTATCTGTATAAGCAATAAGAATTTGTGGTTTATTTTTTGTCTAGGACACTACAATTCTAGTTGGTCTCTGCTCATCAAGATAAGTAGTCTATAGTAGAGCAGCAACCTGTAAAGCTCTAGTCTATTTAAACTGTAAAAATGTAATCTTAGCCTCATGTTTATTAGGTTTCAGCTTAGCATTTTGGGAAAATAGGGAATCTTAATTTAGTTATGATATAGATATGGTAATAATCAGTCACGAAAACCTCTAGAAAGGTTTTAAGCAATGAGGTGATGAATATCTTTTATATCTACTGTAGCTATTACAAAAAAGAACTGGAATTTTCATTGATGTTCACATGTATTGTTATTTTTATCATATTCTAAATTTTATTCATTCAAGCTGAATTGAAAATATAAAAAAAAACAATTGTATCTTATTTGTATGCTATTTTATATAACACAGTCCTACTGACCTAAAAATGAAGAAACAAGTTACATTCGAATGCTTCTATTTTCATGTGGTGTGATGGCACACTGAAAGTTGACTTGTGAAAGTATTAGTCTCTTCTTTTTCAGCCAACTCTTTGTTTGAGTTCCCCAGCATAATTGAGCATATCTTATTTACTTCCAGCTCATGACATCACAACAGTGTCATTTGGCACAATATTCATGAAAGAGTTGAGGTCTAAACGTAGAACCATAAAGGCATTATGTGCAACCTCCAAACAGAAATATTTCAAAGCCTACAGCAAATGATGGGATGCTAAGATCTCATGGATTATTTAATCATCAAAGAGAAATCAGTAGAGATTTGCATTATTTGCAAGAAGCATATACCATTCTGTGATGGAGTCATGAAGGACCTTAGAGAGCAAGATGAATTAGCTGATCAAAAGTAGCTAGCTAAGCTTGCTGGACAAAAAAATGTGACATTCCTACAACATTCTTTGATGTCATGATGGGGTAAAAGTGAGAATTTAGGGAATTCTTTGGTAAATCCATCTTAGTATGTATAGGGTAAATTTATTTAACATGCACACATTCATAAAGTTTTCTCTTCTCTGCACTTTGTCCTCTGGGTATATATTTCATAACCCCACCTTCACCAACCAGCATAAAAATTTTATCACAAATCTAGAGTGTAAATTGACCAGAGTAGATAAGAAGGGGAAAGGGGAGAGGTAAAGAGTGCTCTGATAAAGTGTATATTGACCACAGTGGATGAGGGAATCCCTAGAGTGGTTTTTGTATAATTACTACTTTGATTGTATTTTTCTGCAAGTTTGTGTGAGGGACATTTGATCACTGGCAATAATATATATCTTAACTAATAGATTTAAGAAGATTAGCACATATTGGGAGATAAGATAAAAGGTGCATAAATTAAGGTGCATATAAATTTTAATGTGCAATAAGTTAGCATTTTTCCTGACTCTCTTTCCCTTTTTTTTTCTTCTAATAGGTAGTAAATCAGAAGGTTTGTATTCATTAGAGTTTGACATCTTTTGGAGTGTATTGATAGTTTGTAAATTGCCAATAGAGTGTTATGACTAAAACAGTGCGTATGTATAGGAAGAGCGCTCTCTTCCATCCAGTTCATAGTTATAATGTTAACTAATGCTATCTATTTTTCATTTGTATATACCCACCAATACACTGGCAACAGGGAACCTACTAATTCATGCAGCATGGTCTAGGTTATTCAGCACAGTCAGCTGTACATAACCAACACTTCTTAATACAGTTTCAGGTTATGATGTGGTGATATGTCTAGAGGCATTGCCAAATATTATGATCATACAAGTTCTCAATGCCCAGGTTTGAATTAAGCAGGAGTTACTACTGCCCAAGTTAGTGTTTAAGTAGGAGTTTCCACTGTCCAGGTTATTGTAAGTAGGAGCGTATACTGCCCAGGGAGAGGAGGAGAAAGTAAGGTAGAAATGAAGGGGGGTGGGGGAGCTTTATCCTCCTCCCACAAATTATCCCATGGGTGGTTGAGCACCCCCACCTCAGAGCACTTAAAAAAATGCTTTACATTAGCATCAATACAGTACGTCACATGTATTGTCGGTGTCCAAGGTCAATTATTAGGAATATTCCTAGTTAGCATAGAAAATAGTATACACTTAATTACTAATGCACAAATTTCCATTCATACATATGTAGAGATTCACACTAATAGATAACTTATAGCTGTACAGCTTAGAAGCCAATCAAGTTTGGTAAGTTTGCGGCTGTTACATGTTATTCATTCAAAGCAACAACACCTTCTTGATTTTTGATCATTGCTGATGTAGCATTATTATAATCAATAGTAATCAAAAGGGAAGAGATAAAAATTTGTCCATCCTTTGTGTGAAATGAAATTAGAGTGTCAATTAGATTCTGTTTGTTTGCTTAAACTTCCTGACACAAGAATCACCTCCAAGCATGGCATTCTTGTGCAAGTTCACTTAATCTTTGTGTTAAAATATTGGAAGACAGATTCCATGTGTTGAGGATGCTCTTGAAATATTTTTTTAAAAAAGTGAGCTAATTTTATTTTCCTCCAAAATATTGCATCTTTCTTTTTAATCAAGTGGCAAGAGTTTGGTAAAGTGAACTAAACTGGAATTATTATGTCCACCTGATGAACTCCAAGAATGGTTGCCATGGAAAATATTCTTTAAGAGAATTTGGAAGAAATCTATTGAAAAGAATAATGAATGCATTTAGAAGCAAGTGGTTTATTGCAATCATAGGAGAAATTTATAAACTTCTTTGGAATGAGATTAGTCACCCCCATTTTAGCACAGCAGAAAAAATCTCCCCCTGATAAAAAGACAATATAGTTTTGCAAGATGCTCTTTCTGTTGTTGATGTGGCCAAATCTTTTTACAAAATAATATGGTCTGAAAATAATTACAATAGATTTTATGTTGAGACTGTAACCACTGCTGAGGAGTACAATATTGACCTTCCAGAATTGCCCTATTTATGACTTGAGATCAAAAATGGGAGTTAGCCAAATGTATTTACATCTGCAAAAGGATAATTCCTGGCAATTTAACTTAAAGCATGCGATCTACTCCATTGTGAGCTAAAAAATTGAGTTAATGAACACATTCCCTCAGTCCTGGTGATTGAAAAACACTGATAAATGCAGCAAATGGTCATGAATGGAAAAGTTGAATAAATCCAGCTACGAAAATGTTGACATGCTAGCATTAGAAAAATGCCTCCAACTTCACAAAATGTAATCTCGCATTGTAACCTTGAAATAAAGAAAAGAGTTTCAACCAAAAATATTCTGTCTAGCAATGAAACTAATTACAAACAAATGCTACCAACCATATCTCATCTACATAGCAATCCTAGTTACCTCTGCAGCATAATATATAGGTCCTTCTCTGGGAAAAGGTTGTACTAACATCTTTACAATGACAGAAATAAAACAATTATTGAGCACTTCTATATATTCACAAAGAATTTACAGACAATTTTTTACTTCACATTTTGTTTCAAAGGTAAAAACTTTTATCATTGATGAGAGGGAAGAGACATTTAAACAGTTATATTTGATCCATTTTCTTTTTCTATTAATTTTTTTCTATATTAAGGACATTTATTTCAATTGAAAGTGATTCCACACCTTTTTGAGCCTTGATTAATATTTATCTTCTGAAATAAGTTTAGCTTCAGCAAAGTCACTTTAAATGTGCTGTCTCTCACCTTGCCCGGTTAGGAGTAAGTATGAGTTCTTATTTCCCATGTTGGAGTAAGTAGGAGTTCCAACTGCCCAAGTTAAGATCAAGTAGGAGTTCTCACTGTCCAGGTTAGCATTTAGTTAGAAGTTTCCATTGCCAAGTTAGGGTTTAGTAGAAGTCCCCACTGCCTATGTTAAGGTAAGTAGAAGTTCCCACTCGCCAGGTTAAGATTAAAAAGGAGTTCCACATGTCCAAATTATGGTTAAGTAGGAGTTCTGCATTGGTTAGAATTAAGTACAAATTCTGATTGTCTATGCATTGTTGTCCAGCCATTTCGTCTAGGGCATTTGATTCACAAGAGCATACTGTGTTCTGTTGCCATATGAAGGTGATAATGTTCATAACTCTATTATTCATATATTTTCCTCTCAACAGACACCATGGGAAGGAGGCCTGTTCAAACTGAGAATGCTGTTCAAAGAGGACTACCCAACTTCCCCCCTAAATGTGAGTTGACACATTTCATACAATATAATTACTGCATAAACAACAGTAGCTCACACTATTCTAGTGGGAGGCAAATGGACCCCCATTCATCTCTCTTAGATTTTGTTTTATTTGTGGGTAATGGGGGTTTAATGTTTTGTTTCACATCTCGTAGTCATCTGGGATACCTCTTGTTGTATCTGTGAACTGTTTGATCCATTTGACCAACATAACCGTTGGTTGAAACTGAATATAGAAAATGATTATTTTTGATTCTAATCTTCCCTGGTAATCATTTTTATGTCAAAATGGATTGCGAACAATTTGGTTGAATGTATAATGGGAGTGTAGATATATGGGGGGTTTAGTGGTGTTTTGGAAGATCTGTGTGTGAGGGAGGGGGGAGCAGGTGGGGGAAAGTGAGTTGGTACATAGGTGGAGTCCTAACCTAGTCTTTGACTCCATCTGGAAGGTAAAATTATTTAGTCCTATGTATGGAGTATTTTTGGTATATCAGCATGTTCCCATGCGGAGTAGGTTATGGAAGAGCTGTGGTAGGTTATTATAATGTGAGGGAACAACTAGTTGACCTATTCCTGTGGTTAGTTTAAAGCTTCTCCACCAGTGGTCAAGCTGCAGTATTTGCTATTACAGCATCTGAATCTTTCTTGGTCTAGATGTAATAAAACTTCTGTCATAAGTGGCTGAAGCCATGCTTCAGGAAAAGGATGAAAACTCCCCCACACCAATAAACTCACACCAGAGAATGTGCAAGAAAGAATTTATGAGAAAACGCTTGTATGATTAGATACTTTTCTGTTATATTCTTTTAAAGACTTTATTTCAATGACATTTTTATATCTTTGTCACAAAAAGGATACATTTCTGCATGAATCTTCCTTAGACTTTCCTAAACATACCTTTAATTTACTTTTGCACTTATTCCAAAAACTATGAAACCAAAATTACCCAAGATAAAGAGTTCAAGTATGAAGAAATATTGCAGTTTAGCATCTCTGGTCCTAAATTGTGGGTGGTAGGGTTGTTCCATTTAGTCTCATTGACACCACTAGGTAAATACTTACATTACGGAAATCTGTGTCACACTTAATCTGTTGCAAACAACTGAATTGATATCAACCAAAACTTACTATAGCACATACTATTAGTATCAACTAAAACAAAAGTATTCACACAACTTCAGTGACCATTACATTTAGATTAGCTGCAGAACAGAATTTCACTTTCCTTGTGATCAGGTGAACTGTGAGCTGTGGTGAAGGGGGATGGATTAGGTTCCCACAAATTATACACTCCTCAGACTTCACTTAATGAAATTGAGACCAAAATATTCTAGATGGAAAATAACCTTCTCTTTAATTTGATAGTGTAGCACTGTTATTCGGACAGCTTTCCATAATTTATCCCTGAAATAATATTTACATTAATTAATTTGTATTCAGTTAGTCTCTTCCCTACATCCCCCCACCCCCACATACACATACTTGCGAGAAGAAAAAAAACATACACACACACATACACACACACAAACACATACACACAGAGAGAAAGAGACACAAATTTTGTACTGTTTTCCTTCCCCCCTTACTTAAAGATGAGAGTAATATTTTTATTTAAAATACTCCAGAATTTAGCAATGAAACCTAATATATTGGCCATTTTCTGGGAAATAACCCTATTTTAGCTAGTATTTTTTTTTTTTACCATTTTCCAGGTTTTAAAGCTATTTTGTAATAAAAGGTATGCATTTGTCCCTTCCCATATTGTCAAGCAAATTCACTTGCAAATTCACTCTTTCCAGTCTCAACAGGTTTTTAGTGCCATCATAAATAACTGATTAAATTTATGCCTTTATATATGGTTATGTAATGTATGTATCCCACAAAAGAATGTGTGATTGTGGTGTATGTTACTTTAAATTTTATAAAAATTATTCAGTGAGTGCATGTAATAAATATTTGGCAGAAAAGGAGAAATATCAACATCTTGGAATTATGACATAAGTTCACCAAATGTTTAATACAATTTGTTAGCATTTATATTCACTTCACATCCCCATATATGGAGGACTAATATAGTGGCATTCATGCAAAGTCAGTACAAGAGTATATTTTTGGAAGGGAGGCACAAGTTTGACCAAGGATAATCTTTGTAAGATAATTATTGGACAATCCGAGAAAAGAAATTGATGCAATTCTTTGTGTTCAGTGATTTTACGCCAATTTTTTAGACCATCACATAAGCAAATTAGTAGTATACTGGACTTCTCTCTGACCCAAGGTTAAGGTTCAAATGATTGTTTACTGTAGTTGATGTGTTTATGTGAGATAAACTCATGGATCTATCTTTTCTGTGCTTTGGCCTAAGGCACCATTCTTGTCACACAGCAGAGTACGATTACTGCCACATTTATTGTATTATGGCAAGGGAATGATAAAATTGCTGCTAATTGTATTAGCAGAAAGAAGTGCTGAAAGCATCTCTCTGTCTTACGTTATGAATCTCATCCAGGATGCCTGGATAATCATCCTGAAATTTCAGGGTTTGATTACAGGACCACCAGCCCAGTTTGAGAAGAGTGTGGATAGTGCTAGAACATGGTGTCACAAAATGAACTTTCCTATCCATAAATTACCACAAGTTGTGATCTGAAGTGGTATTCATAAGAACCTCTGTAGAGTGTGTTCACAAAACAACACAAGCAGATACCAATTACTAAAAGTGCATTCATAAAATTATTTATATCAGAAAGGGGGTGATGCCCCACAACACACCTTTGTCCCCACCCCCCTCCCCCGCCTAAGTAATGGCAACAATTTATGCAACCAAAGATCATGAATATTGGACCGAAATTTACAAATCTCTTTATACTAGGCTATCAACCAGGACAACATGATAGGACATTTAATAAAATGTTATTTTTTAAAGTTTAGTTATCCTCCAGGATGTTGTTGGGTTTTTACTCCTCCATGATTAGACTCTTAATGAAAAAGTGTCTACTATGGTGATAGTATTCACCTTGAAAGTACGGTGCATTTGATTTTCCTTTCCTGAACATGTGCTTAACATGTGCTGAACAAGAAGTTAGATCAAGGAATCCTTGCAATCTGAAATGCCTTTTCATTTTTGGCTCCCTATAAGAGTAGGATCTTATTAGCTCTATTTTGATCCTGCTCTGACTATCTCCGATCCCACTGTCCATCTATGTATGTCTAATATACTGACTACAGATGCTGTGAAACTCATGTATTTGTCCTTAAGATTTGGCTGGGCTGTCTGGATCACAGTAAAGGAGGGAGAGAACCTTCAAAGATGTATGACAAAATTTCCAATCCTCCCCTATCACCACCACACCTATTCCCTATATAAACCAGCATAATGAGTCCTTATCACATGATATGGAAGACATGCTATTGTTCATGCATATCAAGCTACAGAGAAGGGGAGGAACAGGAGGGGTGCACTAATCCATGAGTAGTTAATGCTGGCTTTCTGAACTAATCTTCCTTGTAATTATAATTCCTGAAATGTGGACAAACTCTTCAGACATTTTTTTTTTTTTGGTCTACAAGAATATTACATGTGATTTCAACCCCCCTTCCTCCCTCCCCCACACAACCCCCCATTCTCTTAATTTTTTAACTAATAAAAGCACATTAAATGAACCAAATACATATTGTAGAAGCACTGATATACACTATTTTTTTATTTTGTTCACTGAAATAGTGGTGCATGCAGTATAATTACTAGTACATCTGATAAGAATTTCTTACAGGTTCATTAGTTGTTTTTCATTACTAGTAGAAAAGGTATCCATCCAATGGATGTGGACAGCAAAATTCACTTACTATAGTTTGAGATATTTCGTTGGTTTCTTTATCCCCTCTCATGTACCAGACGCATTTAAATTGGAGCTTTGTCAGAAATGTTATGATCCATATCTAGTAATAAGTGCCATCTTAAAGTTTCAGTGTGATTAGTATACATGACTATATCAAGAAATGTCCTTTGAATAGGATCAGATTGGACATGAACTATCTCATAATAATTACCTGTGGCATACAGGTCTAAGAACCCTAGGAATGGTGGTGGGAGGGATACATCCACATATTTTGGTCAAAAATATATATTTAACAAATTATTTACCGCATAGAATCATATCAACTCATTATTAATGCAAGCAGATGGTTTCATATAAATAAGATAGTATATCAAATGGAAGCACTCCATAACTATAGACCTACACCTAAACTACATTCTTCCCAAATGGAGTCGTGGTCCTGTGAGAAACCTATTAAATTTGAAAGCCAACTGGACAAGGCAAATTGGAGAAAATAATGAATATATATGGACAGACAGACAGACAGACAGACAGACAGACAGACAGACAGACAGACAGACAGACAGACAGACAGACAGACAGACAGACAGACAGACAGACAGACAGACAGACAGACAGACAGGCAGGCAGGCAGGCAGGCAGGCAGGCAGGCAGACAGACAGACAGACAGACAGACAGACAGACAGACAGACAGACAGACAGACAGACAGACAGACAGACAGACAGACAGACAGACAGACAGACAGACAGACAGACAGAGAGTATATTGTAAATGATAGTACCATAATATATTTATTTCATTAATTTTCTATTTGAATCCATGACATTTCATCTTTTCCTCAATACCTTTCCTATCCATCTGTCCAATAGATCTGTTTATATTATCTTTTTTTTTAATTCTAAAGTTGCTTTTCTTTCTCTTCATCATTTTTTTATTAATACATTCTGAATGAAGATATTATGATTTTACACAAAAGTAATACAACAATGGAATAGAGATGATTAATCATCCCACCGTGGGGTGGAACGGCGGAGGTGGGAGTGAAGGTAAGGACATCAATATGGTTTCATTGTTTCCACTAGTGTTGTGTTTATTGTAAGTTAAGCTCCAAGTGAGGATGGTTCCTCTTCATTATCTATTATTTAGTTTGAGTAATTAATTTCCTTTCTGATCTAATCTTTAAGGCCTGTTTTGTGATAGTTCCTCCGGTGTTCTCCCTCATGTGCAGGCTCGTTTGATCCACCCATTTTCCACCCCAATGTGTACTCATCAGGAACTGTGTGCCTCTCGCTACTTGATGAAGACAAGCACTGGAGAGCAGCAGTCACCATAAAGCAGGTGAGAGGTTTGTGTATAAAGATATAAAAATGGATATGGAGTAGTTCTTTGTTATCTTATAAATGTGTACAATGTAAGACACTTCATTGAAAGTGAGAGATATAGTAGGACAAAAGAAAGGTGGAATACATTGCACAGTGAAACGGAAAGTTGCTATCTCTACAGTCAAATCATTAGAAGTTATGGAAGGAGAGCGGTTATTAATCCAATAATAATGATTCATCAGGTGATAGAAATAGTCTTATTTCTGAAGACTGGTTATTACATGGGCTAACCAATGTAATTCATGAAGAACCTATTCTCTGAACTACCTGTCCAGAAGTCACTTTATCATGTCTGCATATGAAAGAAGTCAAAGACCAAAAAATAAAACAACTCCCCACCAAGAGTAACCAACCATTAAGCTGTGTCTTGAATGGATCAATTACCCATCAAACCATGCTATGGATATTACAAAATTTTTTCCGAAGGAGGAACAGCAGGACTGTTTATTGAAAGTCCCATGACCACCATAGGTCAAATATGATAAGTCAGCACCTCTAGGAGATAATAAACTACAGAATGGCATAATGAGGCCTGCATGTGCAACACTGCACATTGAATTACATGCTGTCAACAAACACCTGTTCCACCTGAACACATGTATATGTATGAGTGTGTGTCCATGTAAAGTGTGAAATATTATATTAAATCTATGTATGTTTATGCAATTTATGATGTCACAGCAATTATGATATTATTTGACAGATTTTATTAGGAATTCAAGAGTTGCTAAATGATCCAAACATCAGAGATCCTGCACAGGCAGAAGCATACTTTATATATCGGTACGAAGCCTATTTCTTAGTGGGTGTGTGTGTTTGTGTGTGTGTGTGAGTGAATGTGTGTGTGTATGCTACACCAACATCTGTGTCCTCATTGCCTTGTGTTCCTTCTTTTTGCTCCTTCTCTATGCTCCTCTTTCATGCAGTCAAAGCAGAGCCGAATATGACGAGAGAGTTCGACTGCAAGCGCAGATGTTTCCACTGCAATAACTCCACACTATTTTAGTATATTATCATTTACTTAATTATCTCCTTTTTTGCTCAAAACAATGAAGTACTTGTATATGGATGCTATATATTAATTATTTAGTCACGTGGGCTGGGTTTTCTTTAACTTCTTTCAGAGGGCTATATATCACTCATACTCAGCCTCTGGGTGTTGATGAGTTCATGGCTGTTGTGGTTGGTGTGTATTTTTTTCCCTGTTTAATAGTAACTTACCATAACAATAAGCAGAAGCACTTGGGAATGATGACATTAAAAAATTAATAATAATAATAATAAAAAAAAGAAGAGAAATAAAACTCAGCAGAATTTGGCTGTCCTTGTATGATTATGCTTTCAATATATACCTATGTGCTTTTATATAGTCCTCAGTTGCTCTAACAAATGCCTAATTACCACTTAGCCCACCCATTATTTGGTTCTGACAGATTATGCGGCATCATTTAGGGGGAATAGGTGCTTGTGTGAAGCTAGAATGATGCAGAAAAGTTGTAGAGTTTAAGGAAAAATTATATAAATGACCGTTTATATTATAAATTAGGATCAATGATTGCATCACAGTAACAGCCTACCCACCCCTCTCAAGTTTCACTCATTAGAAATTGTAATACATTTAGCCAGTGTTACTACTGTAAATTATTCTAACTCTTAAAATGTATCAAATTAGAATGTCTTCATCATTTTTTTTTTTTAAATATTGCATTGATTGTGTTTATCAGTGAGCTTAATTAAATATTTTTTAAAAAGTATATTGAAAAAAAATGAGTAAAATGAAAAGAGAGATAAATATATTGTATGAGCACTAAAGAAATTTAAAAAAAATAGGCAGAAATTCAAGTATAATCCTTTAAGGAAACCCACTATGCTTGATGTGCCGTAAAAGCTCCAGAAAATAACAATGACATCAACCGTTTTTGTTGTAAATCTTGTATTTGATGACTTCATATTCATTTCAGAATGATTATCTGTGTCCACTATCCCTTCCATAAGATATCTCATCCAAGTGGGAACTGGAGTTTAACAGCATGTCATGCATGATCAAGCAGCTGGCCAGGGACACTAGCACAGAGAATTTCCAGGTGGATGTGAATTCATACTATGATCCAATGGGGGGACTTTCCATTCCAACTGTTCCACTTATGTGTGCTGAAAATGTTCATTCTTCCAATATTGAAGTGTAGATAAGTGGGGCATATGGCTAATTAGAACCTCTAATGTGAAAGAAAAGCTGGACTATGGTATAAATTTCCAATATGTGGCTTGATTGCTAGATTTATCAGTGCTGGCATTTTTGCAGTGATATCTGATAATGAGTAGTGATTTGGAGCTTATTCCATCTGGTAACACTGGTCTAGAGTCTTGAGTCTTGAATATTTCAATCATACTTCTGTGAATGAAAGAGGCTGGAATTACATTTGATTGGATACTCACTAGTGTAGGTGTGGTTATTCCTATTGGATAAACGTGACATCACTTTCTGAAGAAAAAAAAATTATTTTGAAGCATGTATTCATGCTTACTAATCTTTAATGACAGATAAAAGACAAAACAATTGTATGCTATTACATACAAATGAAATGAGTTGACTGATCAGCTTGATATTAATATGATTGCTAAAGGCTAATTTCAATAAATCCGAATGTAATAAGTATTTCGGTATAGACAGCAGAAACTGGAATATATGCACTGAGTCCAAGCTAGCCATGTTAATCATGAAACATATGATTTGCTTATGCCACTTATACCACCCACAATTGACAAGTTGGACTTTCACTTTTAACCTCGTGTGTGCTATTTTTCTAATAAAATGTAAATAACAATATAGAAGTTCATAAGGCTAAGGATCAAGAAAAGCCAGAAGCAGTGAATTTTTATGGCTGATCCGCATAAAATTTCTTCTGGCTTAGTGGGACTGTATTACTTTCCGTGAGCCTTTTTCTTTTCTTTTTTTTTGGCTGTCCGATTTGATTTTATTGTTCATAAATTTTTGGCCACTTCTTCATTAACCTATCCATTCTTGCTGGTGCAGCATGCCAGGTATAGCTCTCTCTAGGTTAGGGGAGGAAAGAAAAGTGTGGAGAAGGGACCATCCATTAGTATGAGACAGAGCTAGAGAGCTCACTGCCGGTGGATCAAGGTATTACTTTCATGCAGGGATTTGTGGCCAAGCCATCCAAAACTGGAGATGGAACCCTGAACCTATTGAACTGGGATTGGGGTGAATCCTTTAGCTTTCTTTTGTAGATAATTTCTATTCTGGCTAGATAAATCTTAGATTTCTAAAGCCTATTTTAGAAAACATTACCTTTTATTTTTTCTTTCAGTTATCCTGCTCAGAATGTGATCTGGATCTTTTTCAATTTTTTTGGTCATTTTGGGTATGAAATATTATAATTGCTACTAATATATATAGCAGCACAAACACCGTTACATAATTTAAAAAATCTCTATGGGTGTACAAAAAATTGATGGAAGTGGGCATAAGAAACTGTAATATCATTTTCCATGGCCTTATGTTGACCGGAATATAATGCTATCTTCTTGGCTTATGTGGAAATCTTACTGTTCTGGTTGGTAGAGGGCCTTTCTTTATGCACACATGTTGGACCCTATAAATAGAAAGGCTATTATGTTTCTCTAGTTATTCTATTATGCTATTAATATAAGCTTTCATTCAGACCATCTTATGGCACTTGAATTCCACAATACATGGTATTTCCATGCACAGCCTTGCAAGATAGCATCAATATTGAGCTTTTGAGAGACCCACCACCCACTTCCCTCACACTTTCCTGGAGGATAATTTTGCCATGGCCGGCTAGCCCAAGGTCCTGAAGTGAGGACATAATTGGAAGATATTTTGTGCTAATCAATACACCTATCCCATCCCACACTTTACATCATTTCAAAACTAGTTTTTGTGATTTTTAGGGCTTCCTGTATGCTTATTACTTTCCAATAATTGGTCCATTTGTTTTTTCATTTAAACATTTTTTTAAAAATTTATATCTTTTCTTTGCTATTATTGATTTATTGTCTCTTTTAATTCCCACACCCCCCCCCCCCCTTTCTCTTTTTGCAACAATTCCAGGGAAAAGAGGGGTAAGCCATTGTATTTCTCTTATAAGGTCACTTATGTATACTGGGCATAAATTATTTATATTTGAATTATTAATTAACTTTTAATACTGACATGCAAGGCAGCAAATGCGTGTGACCCATCATTAAGAGATACTGATCGAGTAAACTTACTTGGATAATTTTGAATGCCAAGAAATGATCAATTGTTGGAGCATCAATTCTTCAATAGGACACATGACTATATTCTTATTTTCCCTAGCCATCCTTGCTAGCTTTCACCTCCTCCTCTACTTTCGAACTCACCAATAAGGATAAGAAATATACATTCCAGTCAATTTAGCAAATAACCATTTTTTTAATATTATGGAAATGTTATGATTTGATGAGCAGCTGTTAGCAGCGTACAAATATACCAATTTCCTACTGCAAAATGAACACAATTTGATGACAAACAGACGGTGGGTAAGTGTGGTGACCATGGTTAGAATTTTATTTGTTTCGGTTGTTGTTGGGACAATGTGAGGGGATAGCTAGAGGAGAGGATTGTCGATGGAAGAAGTATTATTTTATGAGTGCTGCAGTTTAGTTCTGAAGTGTGCAAGCTTTTCCATGAGTAGAGAAACATAGCTTGACTCTGATAATGATCTGCTGTTTGTGTTGTTAGTTTGGGTTGATTTTTCATTCATTTTTTTTGTGGTAGTTTACTGTTTTTATTTATAACCTGGAACTTTCTCATGCTACATTTATTTCCAACAACTTACCTAAAATGTTGGTGTAAACTCCTGAATAGTATTTGTATGAATGAAAAGATTTTGTGGTTTACTCTTTGTCTAGGACACTACCCTTCTAGTTGGTCTCTGCTCATCTTGATTAAAAGTCTATGATAGAGCAGCAGTCTGTAAACCTGTAGGCTATTTAACCTATATGGATAAAATTTTGTCTAAGTGTTTATTAGGTTACAGCATAGCATTTTGGGAAAAGAGCTAATCTCGGTTTACTTGTGATGTAGATAAAATGATGATTTGTCTTAAAAACCTCCACAAAGGTTTTCAGCAATGAGACAATGTATGTCTAGTATGTTTACTGTAGCTATTAAAAAAATAAATGGCACTTCCATTGAAAGTTGTACATATTTCAATTATTTTCATTTTTTTAAATTTTTAATCAGCCAAGCAGGATAGAAATATAAATGCCATACTATCTTATTTGTCTGCTCTTTTGTAGCACAGTCCTTCTGACCTAAAAACGAAGAAACGAGTTACAGGCTAATGCTTCTATTTTTATGTGGTGTGATGGCACACTAAAAGTGAGATTGTAAAGTTTTACTCTCTTCTTTTTCAGCCAACTCTTAGTCCAAGCTCTCTAGCATAATTTAGCATATTTTATTTACTCCCAGCTCATGACACCACAGCAATGTCATTTGGCAAAATATTCATAAAAGAAATAAGATCAAAACATAGGGCCATAAAGGTATTATGTGCAACCTCCAAATAGAAATATTTCAAAGCCTACAGCGAAGGATAAGATGCTAAGATCTCATGGATTATTTAATCATCAAAGGGAGATCAGTATGGATTGCATTATTTGCAGGAAGCATATACAATTTAGTGAAGGAGTCATGAAGGACCTCGGAGAGCATAGTGAATAAGCTAATCAAAAGTAGCTAGCTAAGCTTGCTGCACAACAACTTCCGATATTCCTACAACATCTCTGGATCAATCTCCCAGAAATTTCAGGAGTTGCTCAGAGGACCACCGGCCCAATTTGGGGAAAATATGGCTAATGCTAGGACATACTGTCACTAAATGAACTTTCCTATCCATATATTATCACAAGTCGTGATCTGAAGTGGTATTGAAAAGGACCTCTCTAGAGTGTGTTCATAACACCACAGGGGTAGATGATAATTACTAGAAGTGCATTCATAAAATCATTTACTTTAGGAATGGGGTCATGCCCCACAACACACCATACTCCCCCCCCTTCCCACCTAGGTATGCCAGCAAAGAATTCCCATTTCTGAAACAAAAGATATTCTTTCTGTCTTTTTTTTAAATTTCTCTGATATTATTAATTTATTTGTTATATTTCAATTTATTTCAATTCAATTCTTTAAAATCATTTGTCGTTGGGTGGTGGTGGGAGTTGAATTAATATTCACATCTTGATACATTGGATCACATGATTAGTTAAAGTGTAACAGAATTGAAAAAAAAACAAAAAAAACTTATCTTGTTGTCCTCCATGCATAGCCAAGTACATAAAAATTTAGAAATTTTGGGTTCAATAATTATAAAGAACACTTAGCTACAAAAATTTCCTTCCTGTTGGGGTGTAACTCTTTGATGATGTCTCAAGGGGGACACCTGCAGCTGATTTCCTATGCATGGTAGGCTACATGAATAAACTTTAAAAGGGCCTCCAGTTAGGAGACCCTGATTCTGCCAATAATTATGGGATTCGCAGCAGCACATAGATATCTAGCACATTTACAACTGAAAAAGAATTATGGAGTAGGGGATCTGAAGGAATAAATGAAGAAATCTGTCTCTTGGGAAGTACAATAATTAATCATACCTTCAGATCCTATTGATTCTGCTTTTCAGTTTCATCCAGCTTTGATTCAAATACCAAAAAATGAGAATTAAAGATTTTCTGATTGGTAAGGATAAAATATAGCTATTTGCTAAATACTTTTAGCTCTTGCAATTTTTGGTGTGGAGCTAGATATTTAATATCTAATGTCCGTTCATGCTGACTTGAGCCCCGGAAGTCAGCGGTTAATTACTGAAGTGACGTAGTGCATTCTTCAGCCTATTAACTTTGCCAAAAGAGGTTTAAGGTATGCTTGTGCAAAAAAATACACTCACAGTAATCCATTGCAGATGTACCATGTGGAGGCTGTAGTTTTTCCTAGGTTTGAAACTTGCAATTGTAAGTCATCCCAGGCTTTTAAGGCTCTTAAGGTTTCTCTCGAATCTTCTGAATTTCTTGACTGATAAGTAAGTTGTGTTATTGTAGTCTTTAATCATGCAAAATTCTGTTAGCTATTGCCAATGCTTGCATTTTTGTTGTTGTTGCTGGTTGTTGTGGCTGGTTGCTGTTGTTCGCTGTGGCTGGTTGTTGTTGTTGTTCGCTGTGGCTGGTTATTATTAATTGCTGTAGCTGTGGCTGGTTGATGTTGTTTCGTGTGGCTGTTTGTTAGTTGCTGTGGCTGGTTGTTGCTGCTTTCTTTTTGTGATAAGACAAAACAGTATATTTAATGGTGTTAAAATGTGCATTAAATAATAAATGCAATAATAATGAGTGGGCAAGGACCCTCTTCCTCTGGAGATCCATTGTGGAGTGCAAGGAAGAAGCCAGGAAGAGGCGTACGTTTGACTTCCCAGTCCAAATCCTTACCTCTGTTAGGATCTACTTTGAAGAAGTAAAGCAGACTGGGAAGTAATTCATGAAGAATAGACCATTGGACAGAACAGCAACAGCAACAGCAACAGCAACAGGAATTTCCAAGGCTACAATTAAACGAGTCTACCAGAAAATGAATGAAGAATCACAATAAACCCTGATTCATTTGACAAAGAAGCTCTATGATGGACTGTACACAGTTATCATGTATCTTATATTTGACTATTTACACATCCTTGTCATAAATGCATTAATTTATGCATCTTACATTTAGCTACTTACACCTCATCATCATTTGTCCACTAATTTATGTATCTCACAATTGTTTTTGCTATTGATTTCCCATGCATCCAACAAAAATTAAAAAAGAAGAAAAAAAAATTTTTTTTTTCCTCTGAATATTTTTTATTATATTCTTCATTTGTCTTACACAAGTTTATTCATTTGTTGAAATGATAAAGAACACAAAAAAGAATATATGGGAATCATTGTCACTGGGCTCTGAAGTAATGAGAAATTATTGCATTTTCAAAATGTAAGTTTTAACTTATTCCTTCAGAAGAGCGGAGTCTTCAGATTAGTTACTCTGCAGCTCTTCTGCATTGCTATCTCGTTAGGTATTGATGTGCTCCTGCCACCCCCGCACTTAACTGCAGAATTGGACTTCTTGACTCCAGGAATTGTTGAAGTTTGTTGAAGAAGAATATCATTTCGATTGAGATTTAGCTGCAGGTGATACTTTGTCATGTCAATGAATAATTACTTCACAATAGGAGGTAAAATTATTAAGCTATGCTTTTTCTTGAACATTGGACCAAAATTTTCCAAATTATTTTATACCAGGTTATAAATCAGGACAAGATAGGACATTTAAAAAAATATATATTCCATTTTTTGGTCCAGTTATCCTCCAAGATGTTGGGTTTTTGCTCCTCCATGTTTAGATTGGTAATGAGAAATAGTGTCCACTATGGTGGTAGTCATAGTGTTTTACTTGAAAAGATGGTGCATCTGATTTGCTTCTCCTGAACATGTGCTTAACATATGCTAAACTAGAAGTGAGGTCAAGGAATCCCGCAAGCTTAAGTGTCTTGTTATTTTTGGCTACCTGTAAACATTGGATCGTATTAGCTCTATTCTGATTCTGTTCTGACTCTCTCTGATCTAACTATCCATCTAAGCATGTTTGAATATACTGACCACAGATGCTGTGATTTTCATCTATTTGTCCTTAAGATTTGGTGGGGGTGTCTGGATCATAGTGAAGGAGGAGGAGGACCTTCAAAGAAGTATGACAAGATCTTCATCCTCCCATACCATCACTACACCATCTATTCCATTTATAAATGAGCACGATGAGTCCTTATCAGATGGTATGGAAGACATGGTATTGTTCATGCTTATCAAGCTACAGAAAAGGGGAGGAAAGGGAGGAGTGCATCCATCCATGAGCAGTCAATGCTGTCTTACTAAACTAATCTTCCTTGTAATCATAATTCCAGAAATGTAGACAGATTCTTCAGAGAATTTTTTTTTGGTCTATAAGAACATTGCATGTGATTTCCCAACCCCCCCCCCCCCCTTTAACCCCACTACCTCCACCAACCTCTTTATTTTTAAGCTAATCGTAGCACATTGTTTAAAATAGTTTAAAAATACATAATGTACAAGCACCGATACAGACAACAAGTTTTAATTTTGTTTGCCAAAATAGTGGTGCATTCAGTATAATTGCTAATGCATCTGATAAGAATTTCTAACAGTGCCATTAGTTGTTATTCATTATTAGTAAAAAAGATACCCATCCTATGGACGCAGACAACAAAAGTCACTTACTATAATATGAGATTTTTTTGTTGGTTTCTTTTTCCCCTTTCATGTACCAGATGCTTTTACATTGAAGCTATGTCAGAAATGTAATGATGCATATGTAATAATTAGTGTCCTCTTGAACTTTCAGTGTGATTAGTAAACACCACTACATTTAGAAATGTCCTTTGAATGGAATCAGATTTCACATGAACTATCTCAGATTGCAACACGGACAGAGCAGGTAGCAGCCCTATCTACACCTTCTCCACATCCATTGGGAAGAAGAGGTCCACCAAGTCAGCAAGTGTGCTGTTTCAAGTGTAAGAGAGTGGAACACACCTTGAGGGAGTGTCAAAGTAGGCAAGGTACTAAGGAAAATCTTAGAACTTTGCATGTGGCCAAATTGGACATCTAGCAAGGGACTGCCAGCACCAGGGAAATGACCAAGGGATGCCTACATGTGCCAGTAAGCATCCCACCTCACAGTAGGCCCCAAGATATTACCATGTTCATTCCAGCTTCATTCCACTCCAGGATGGCAGGGGTTGTGGGAAATTTGGGAGGAGTACAAACTGAGATAATGCTTGATTCAGGATCTTCCATTTTCTTGTACAAGAAGCATTTGTACCTCAGAATGTACACTAGATTCAACCTAAACCCTGTTTGCAGCTAGTCACAGCTTAGGTTTCTGGGGAAATATTAAAGATAGTAGATCACATATATACTCTGGTACAATTGAATTAAGTGCAAGTTGGTCACAACTTGGTTGTTGTCAAGCATTTGATTGCTCCTGTTATCTTGGAAATTCATTTCATGCCAAAAAATTGTTTAGAGCTGGATTTCTCCAGTACACCAGTTGAAGTCCATCAGAAACATTGAGCAAGTGTACTCCAGCTGCAGGAAGCTAATGATACACCAGATGAGCTACAAGTAATACATAATGCAGTCCTCAAGTCTAAATCAAAGATTTGTACCACAATAGTTGTTATGGACCCAACAATAGACATGATTGATGAATGTACCATTCCAAAACTTGATAGACAAGCTATCTGGGAGAGACCAGAATGTGAAGTACCAGGATTCATGTCAGCTGTTCAAGAGTTTAAAGAACTATTCAGTACATCCCCTGGAGTGACTTCTGAAGCTCATCACTACATTCCTGCATCTGGAAGTCCAGTGTGAATTCCACTTCAGCGAATTCCAGCACATTATTGTGGGGATATCAAGAAAAGATTCAACACATGCTCAGTGAGGGAATTATAAAGGAGTGTAGCAGTCCTTGCATGGCTCCAGTGGTATTTGTGAAGAAGAAGTTTGGAGAAATACGTCTCTGTGTGGATTATCAAGAACTTAACAAAAGGTGTATCCACTTCTATTACCAGATAAAGTCTAAGATAGGTTGACAGGTTAACTATCTTTTCTACACTTGACTTACAGAGTGGGCTCTGGCAGATGCCTATACATCCTCAAGATCAAGAAAAACTGCATTCTGCCAGGACCGGGAATGGGACTTTTCAATTTTCTGAGAATGCTGTGGTCTTAACTGGTGCTCTAAGTTCATTCCAAAGATTGATGGATAAGATACTGAGAGGATTGCCATTCATGACCCATTATATTGACGATGTACTAATCCATTCACAGAGTGAAGAATCACATAAGGAGCACCTACGGATTGTTTATGAATGTTTGTGGAAGGTTGAACTATCCCTGAGAGGTAGGAAATGCCACATTTGTAGGTCTACAGTATCTTACCTTGGTCACATATTTTCTGGCACTGGAATGGCTCCTGACCAAAAAAAGATCCTTGATGTTCAAGAGTGGCTTTAGCCAACAGATGTTAATGCTGTACATCAATTCCTCTACCTGGGCTCATATTATAGCATATATATATATATATATATATATATATATATACATATGCCAATTTGCTGACAGCAAGTCCACTGCACAATCTTACCAAGAAAGGTGTCATCTACAACTGGACCACAGAAAGTGGGAATGCTTTTACCACACTCAAGGAGAAACTCACAATTTCACCAGTGTTGGTTTACCCCCAGTTCAACTCTTCCACAAGTGAATTAGTTCTGCAAATAAATGCCAGTGATGTTGGAATTGGTGCAGTTTTTTAACTAGATGTACATGTTGTAGCATATTCAAGCTACTCATTGACCAAGTCTGAGCATAATTACAGTGTCATACAGAAGGAATGTTTAGCTGGTGTGTATTCTATGAAGCAATTCAGGCATTACCTGTTGGGGTGTAAGTTAAAGCTCTTCACAGACTATGCTCCCCTCCAATGGCTGTCTGTACAGAAAATGAATGGCCTCCTCTGTTGTCGGGCACTTGCTATACAGGAGTATAATTTTTAGATATGTGACAAGAAGGGATCACTTAACAGTAATGATGCTGCTCTCTCTTGCCAAAACAGTTCAAGTTTTCCAATGGACCCATGCACAGCTGCCACTGTTAATTCCATGCAAGAAGAGGATAACCTCTGTCAAGCCTAATGAAATGATCTCATCATAAAGGAATTGTATAGGGCACTACAATCAAAACATCTTCCACCAAGCTGAAGACAATAACCATTGTAGTGTTATCAGCAACTCTGGTTACAACTCCAGGTAGTAGATGACATTGTCTGTGGGAAGTATTCTCCCAATCCAGGATCTGATGTTTTATTAGTTTCAGTGCTTCCATCAAGCCATCACAGGAGAGCTCTGCACTGCAATCATAACACTTCCACAACGGGCCATCAAGGATTTGAAAAGACTCTGTTAAGAGCAAATGGTGTACTGGGTGAACATGGCTAAGGATGTTGAATATTATTGTAAACAATTTACCCAATGTCAGAAGACTAAACTGCCTATGCCTTCGAGAGCACCACTTACCAATATTCCTATTGGTTGACCTTGGGAAATGATCACGATGGACATTCTTGAAGAGCCGTCCCATAACAACCAATACTTACTTGTAGTACAATACTAATTACTAAGTGGACAACAGCTATTGTACTTCCAGATCTGACCTCTATCCACATAACATCCATCTTAGTGAAGCTATTTTCTGAGTTTGGAGTTCCAAAGAGTCTACACTCAGACCAGGGAAGGAATTTTGAAAGCAGTATTCTTGTGGAACCCTTGAAGCTTTTGGAGTAAGTAAAACATGTACTACTGTCTATCACCCCAAATGCAATGGAATGGTAAAGCAGTTTAATCACTCTCTTCTCCAGATGCTTCAAGCTTATGTTGATACCCAAGATAATTGAGAGTGTCATCTCCCATTGGTGATGTATGCTTACCGAAGAGTAGTCCATGCGTCTACCAGAGTTTCACCATTTATGCTTATGTTTGGAATACAACCACAATTCACAGACATGCTTTCCCACATATAATTTCATCCAGGCCCATATCAGGCCCACCTTCCAGAAAAACTTGCATCATTGCGTGATTTTGTGGAATCTAAGGCAACACAAGCAGCAAAGCGGCAGAAAACCTCATATGATCTTCGATCAACCACACGAGTTTTCAATGTAAATGACCCTGTTTGGTTATCACTATGGAATGTTGGGAAATTGGATCCCAGGTGGGGAGGGAAGTGGCATGTAAATAGAGTAATTAACCCAATTAATCTGGAAATTACAGATGGTGTGAGAACCAAGGCTGTGCATGTTAATCGCCTTCGACATCGAGTACAGCCGCAACCTGGAAATGGAAGTACAGGAAACTTAAACACTTTTGTTCCAGCAGATTCAGCTCTTTGGGTCTCCCCTCAGGTGGTCATGTTATATCACCAGCCTCTCCTCAACTTCCAGCATTGCCGAGGAGATACCCCCAGAGAGAAAGGCATCCTCTAGATCGATTGTTGTTTAGAAGCTTGGGACAAGCTTCAAACTGGGAAGGTCATATGTAGAGGGACAGACTCTAATTGTGATGTAATATAAACATTCTGAATAGTCATGTATCATGCAATATAAACATTGGTTTTAAACAAGGACTGACTGTTATGTGATTGATATATAGTGTGTGACTTGATTGAAAGAAATCCCTTTTTTGCTGATTGTAACTTGTGTTACATACATATATATGTATATATGTATATATGTATATGTATATAAATGACTCACCTTCCTATATCTCTGGGTTAAATTTTTCACTTTGGTTTTGCATTGCTGCCATGTGCTCTTGTAGCCGAGATCTCTCATGGCAGCCTCTATATTTTAGTAAATGGACTTATTCCTGGACACCCCATCCAATTGCTCTTGTACATCTCCTGCTCCCCAAATCCCAACCGAAGCTTTGTCTCTTCCACAAACCAACCTGCAGCCATATCTTTTCCAACAAATAAAATGAGAATTAATGTAGCAATAACCACAAGAATTTTATACCAATCTTACCTTAACATGATCGGATCTACCAACCTGGGTGGCTCAGTTGAATCACAATAGGATCTTACCTTGTTTTCATGAGTGCATAGTGCAGACACGATTTATCCTCATCTAATTGTGATGGAAGTTCTAGTGCAGGCATGCCTTTATTTTGCATAGATAATCATGTGGCCTTATTATTATAATCTATACAATGATAAATTGCTTGTGTTAGATCTGCAGATAATGGGATGGAATAATTAACTTAGTCATCTTAGGTAACTTTTGTTAAATCATACTCCATGGCACTACTGGAACTTGACCAAATAGTTTGAACTGGAATGGATACCAACTGCTTAATGGTCATCGTCTGACTACAACTAAACATGGGATCCTCAGTATGCCTAGAAGTAAGATGTAGTGAGAGATTCCTTTTTATTTGTGCATCTGATCATAAACATCCCATTCATGAATGTATATTGTCATCCAACTGTAGTGCTTCTGTCTATGTTGTCATTGAAGGATCTAGAGAGGTGAAGGATGTTGCTCTGGAAAAAACCTTGGTCATAAAAAACAACACAAAAATACTTTGCATAAATTTAAAAAAAACATTGATATTGAATGACTTTGGTCTAGAAAAGCCTTAAACTACAGCATTCCCTCTACCGTTTGGTGTCTCTTTGGTGCCACTGGATTTTGTACTCCTAAACATCTCAATACAGTTTCATTTTGATGAAAATCTGCATAAAACTTTTTATTTGCATGTTGTTTTGGGGAGTAACAATGGAATAAAAGCCCACCAGAGGCCGCATAGAGTGTTGGCTAACAGAGCCCAAGTGTTCAAAAATTTGAATTTTTCCACACCATCTTGTACTTGGCACATTCCCCTTTATATGTGCCTTTAAGGACCACTTGGCTCAGCCATCAGTTCAATTGCCATCCTCTGCCTTTGAATAGGAATTGTTCTTGAAAGTGGGCATTATACAGCACAGCTTCTTTAAGCATGTAAAATCCAGATTTTCATGCTTAAGTAAACATCCTTCCTGCATGAGTAACAATAGTTGTAATACGAATCGCACATGTAATCTGATACCACAAAATTATTTTAACCTAAATAAATTTAATAAGACGCTATATCCACAGTTCTGTTTGGCGTACTAAACAGGTCACTTTAAATTGCTAATGTGTGTGTGTGCGTGCTGGCTTGGTTATTATTGGCATCAAATATCGGTCATCTATGGCTGCGTGAGAGTTATTATGGTGATGAACATTCTTCCCTTTTTATCTACTAGCCAGTAGACTCCATTGGCTCATCACTGGAATGTCAAACTCGCTTTACTAAACTCTAATATATAGATATATATATACATACATACATACATACATACATACATACATACATACATACACACACACACACACACACACACACATACACACACACACACACACACACACACACACACACACACACACACACACACACACACACACACACACACACACACACACACACACACACACACACACACACACACACACACACACACACACACACACACACACACACACACACACACACACACACACACACACACACATACATACATACATACATACATACATACATACATATCTACATATCTATGTGGCTAATGTAGTGCCAAAATCTTAGACCTAGATACCTTAGTGGCTGAAACTTAACTTAGGAGTATAAATCTTGACAAGGAGAGTTACTTGAGTCATTTAAAATTCCAAGGGTGGTATTTGAGGATTCAGTAATCTAAATTAAAGGAAATTAGGTGTGTTCTGTGAGCATCCCTGACCACCCCCCTCCCCCCCCCCCCCCCAAAAAACAGGTGGAAGTACACTAAATGCTAATTATATCCATTTAAATTCCCTTAAGCAATAAAACAAAGTTTAAAACCCCCAAAAGTGTATTTATGTATCTACTGATCTTGTGAAAAGTTATTGTATTATATCCTCAGAAATAGATTCACTATAGAGACAGATCATATGCCTCTGGTCCCTCTTCTAAACTCCAAGTGTCTAAATACACTTCCTCCGGTTTCAGCTGCAAATGGATTGGTTTGACTACATTATTATCCATATCCCAAAAAAAGTTCTCTGTACTTCTGATGCTCTTTCAAAATCACGCACCAATGGTGAATAAAATGAATTGCATCTTCAGAAGCTTACTGACATATGTGCAAGAAATAGTCATTCCTTCTTTACTGGCCAGTTCATAAAGACTCGATACTTACTGTAAAGCTCAAAAGAAGGACTTGGAAGGTACCTCTATCATTGACTATTGCAAGTTAGGATGGCCATCAAATCCAACAGCTGTCCAGCTCAGGCTCAGACCTTTTTGGAAAACACAACATTATCTCACAGTCTGTGATGACTTGTCGTTATACAGAGGTAAAATAGTGGTACCACAATCGCTGAGAAGATCCACAATGGACATCAGGAAGAAGAATGCTGCTGCTGGAAAGCATAAACTTCAGTATGGTGGCCCAGAAGTCACACTCCATGTAACTCAGATTGTAAGGCAATGCACAACACATGCTAAGGAAACTAAACAGAAGAAAGAACTACTCATGCCAACTGACTTACCAAACTCCCCTTGGCAAGTAGTAGGAAAAGATCTTTTTGAGATCAAGGGAATCCATTACCTGATTAAAGTGGATTTTTTTTTTACGCTACCCAGAAGTGACAAAACTAGCATTCACAACCTCATTATGTACAATAACTGCACTTAAAGTAGTGTTTTCCAGACATGGACTACCTGAAGTAGTCAGAACTTCTAATGGGCCATAATTTTCCTGTTATGATTTTTCAAGAGACCTTCTAAAGAAATTCAAAGACCTTCCACAGTGATAGAATGCTGTATGGAGCAGTATAAAGTTTGATTAATGGTCCTACAAGCCTCAGTTAAAAATGTATTTTCTCCCACTTATGAAGGCAAACAGGCAGGGTTTTGTAAAAATAATAATATAGACTAGAGGCACATTTGCAGCTTTATTTGCAATGATCTAGGCATTATGTCCAACAAATCTTACCCTTAACATTTTTTATGAAAATTTACCTCATGTGTGTTTATTTATTTGTTTATTTGTGACATATGGACTCCTTCAGTTCCCACTAATATTTGTTATCCTTGGTACCAATGGCCAAAAAATATCCAGCAAGTGTTTGTAGCATGGTTTCAAAGCCAATGAAGCTGTGTCCCACACCAAGAGTAGTGGTATAATGAAAAATATAAGGCACCATTTGCAAACCCGAATCAAATGATGTGTGTTCATTTAAAAAGAACTCATTTAATCTTTCACATTTATTTACCTTTTCCTGAATATTCATGTTGGCATGGCTAGGTATTTTCTGAGGATGTGTAGTGCAATTGAAATGACTACTTCTGCTTATAAACTTAGAAAACTTTCTTTTTAGGTAAATATAAGCTGAAGTACTTATTTTTGGCCAGGTTAAATAGAAAGCAAAGAATATGTTGATGTAAATGTACATAGGTTCAAAGTGGGTTGTGCATCCAATAGAGTCAATTTGGTTCACAGCATTTGTTGTATTGATTTTAACCACTAAAATCAGTGGTTTCAATTGCTTATTATCTGGTGAGGACTTCCTGATACACTATATTTTGTAATGTAAATCTGGCCATGGCTAAAGACTTTATGAACTATACAGGTAAATCCTAATTCCTTCATGGTAGAGCTTCAGGAATAACATAGGAGGGAGCACTAATTCAGGTGGGCTTGGAAAGTTGACAAATCCAGGCCCACAACACTCATTCTCTGCCCCTGTGCCCTATATATGGTGATGGCAAAGGTCAACTTAATCAGGTATTGAATCCTCTTGAACTGTAATGGGAATGTCAGTGTCTGAGGAAGGATCAGCATATGAGATACCAATGGCCAGACCGCTGCAATGAGAATCTGAAGGCTGTTGGGATAAGTTGATTGACCACTCCCTTTCTTCCAGTGCTAAGCTGAGGGAGATCCAAATTCCTCAAAATGATGAATGGGGCTCCAATCTTGAGTGTCAGCTTGTGTGGTGCGATCCTGCTCAGCTTGAGATGCATGTTTTTTGGCCTTTTTAACTTCTCTGTTCTCGTGGAGCACTGATACCTTATCAAGGGAGATTTTAGAAAATCAACTTACTGGTTTCCCAAATCTGAAGCAAAAAAGAACATGTCCTGTGGACTGCATGATCTCATATACCTCATCTAGTTTTAGTTAACCATAGCAAGGTAATGTAACTTTGCTTCTAATGGAACATGTTTTCAAAGACAATTTAAAATACAATACTGCATATTGTAGAATGCACCAAAAAATAAGGCGGTTAAATTGGTTGTGTTCTGTGAAAATGTGTGCAAAGCACAGAAGAGTAGTTCAATTTGTTGCTACAAACACAGCACGGACAAGCTAGCATAGGTCCAAAAGAATTGCTGGAAATTTCTCCAAAGGCATTTTAGAGAACTTAGCATGCCATGAAATTCAAGAAGGTTCTCTCAGAAGAATCCAGCTCCCCCCTGTTTGTATGACGTTTACTTGATAAGTTGAAAAGTGATATTGGTTTCTGTATGCTCAAGCAGAGTGCAAAGGTGGTTTTTTGGTTTGTTTGTTTGATTGTTTGTTTGTTGTTGTTTTTTTGTTTTTTTTGGGGTTGTTTTTTTTTCAGGGAAGGCTTCTAGTAAATTTTTTTTTTTTTTTTTTTTTTTTTTTTTTTTTTTTTTTTGGTAATATCCACTTCTTTCAAAATTGAAGCCCAAGAATTCCTTGATTTTTTTGTAGGCTTTCCTCCCCTCCCCCTTCCCCCCCCCCCCCCCCCCCCCAAAAAAAGGTGGGAGGGGGTGGGGGGTCATTACAGATCAAAGGGAGCATTCACAAGCACTGGAAAGATGGATGGAAAACTTCATGTTAGTAGTCATTTATGTGTTTATGGACACAATGAAAATATATTCATTAATAAAATTTTCTTTTACATAGAATTGTTATCTTACTGTTTTGATGACCTAACAGATAGTTCCTTCTTTGTTCGTTGTTTTTTGTTTTTGTTTTTGTTTTTTTTCATAATTTTTTGGTTTCTTTTTTTATTATTATTTTTTTAATTTTTTTATTTTTTTTTGTTTGTTTGTTTGTTTTTTGGTTTATTGGTTGGGTTTGTTTTGTTTTTGTTTTTTTTTGGTCTGCTTTATGAAAAATTTTTTTTTCTTTTTCTTCTTCTCCTTGAATCCAGTTCATTACTTCAAAATGAGGTTGCATACAATGTATAGAAATAATTATATAATTGGTTGACTGTCTATTAAAATTCTAGAGTGCCCATTAGTAAAGTCCTGAGGTGCATGGAATTAACATATGCTGGTACAATTATGAATACCCCACAGGTCTAAGTGAACTTGGGTGTCCTAGGAGGTTCATAGATTCATCAACAGAGGGGGCAGGTAAAATTGGGGTGGGTAGCTGGAGCTTATAAATCTTAATCCTGTTGCATTGCATTACATAGCACTGCATTTGATTTGATGTTTATTAGATTGGGAGGTGATGCAATGCATTGGATCTGTACAACCCAAGTTAGGTTTTGGAATATTGACGTTTGTCTCATCCTATCTTAGCAATGCTTTGAGATAGTCCAGTGCTGAGGAAGAATGGACTACTGTCAATATGAACTTTTCAAGATTTTAGTTGGCTTGTTTTCAATCAGTGCAATGCATTGCTTACCTTCCATTAAACAATATCATAAAATGTAGTGCAATGCCAGGGGATTGAGATATACAAGCTTCACATTCACTTTAATCTACTTTGTACCTCCACCTCCCTATTGGAGTCTGTTGGAGGTGGTTATTACTTTATTGGTTTAGAAAGTTCAGGCTTGGAGCTAGCTGATTCTCTGGATATGTTGAGGTATGATACCATCCATATTTTGTTATTGCTAAGTGGGAGGTCTAGCAGCAATAATTGTAATATTAGCTTGCAATGAGATTTTACAAATTGAGCAACTACAGTGATTTCTTACATTTGGTCATGCTAATATATTGCCCAATACATTCTTTGTTCTGCTATACAACTTTATAAGGTGGTGGTTGTCCAAATAATCTAGCCCCCACGACAGTCCTTGAAGTAAATTATAATCATCCTGTATGCTGAAATACATCATTGCATTTTAATTAAATTTAATACTGTTTACATGTATGAAAAGTCACTAGGACATCAACCATGTGCTCACAAATATTACAAGAACAAATTTTATATCTTGTTGAATATTTGGTGATGTGTTCATTTCAAAAGCTAAACATGTGTAAAGCAGGTCTCTGCTGTTAACCAAACATAAAAAAATAGATATACTCAATTACTTTCCATGTTTTACACTGATCAGTTACAATATTTATTCAAGGCAATGAAGAGCAAAATGTTTCAGAGATAGGAAAAAAATTACCAAAAAAAAAGAAAAGAAAAGGAATAACCAACAAACAAAAGATTGTGCTGTGTGATGACTATGATAGTGAGAGGCCAGGGTGAATATTGCTCTTGCCCAGAGAAGGAATGGAGAGACAGTGCTGTCCTACAATGCAGTTGAGAGTGGAGTGAACTGTGAATACATTCTGGAATCATAATTCCGAAGGTCAAGATAATTCTGCACGGATAAGAGAGAGAATCAATAAATGACATTACATATGTTAACACCAACCTACATACTAATTTATAAAGACACAAAATACATAGCCACAGTGACATAGAGACTCATCTTACTTTTTTGGACATGACTAGTTCATCAAGGTTGTCGTAAATGATGGAGAAGGGAGGTCTGTCTGTTGGGTTCTTCTCCCAGCATGCAAGCATGATATCATACCTATAGGAAATATATATATATATATATATATATATATATATGTAAAATATAGAGGATACAACAACTTGTGGAAGAAAAAAACAACATGGATGTATAGATACCACATCAAGTAAACATCAGAGCAGCAGTTGATGATTTTGGATAAAAATGTTAAAAAAATATTTCAATAAAGCGATTTTCTGCTGTTCGAAAAACAAATTCTGCATTCGTCCATCCCCAAAACTTGAGACAATATACCTTTATTTAGAAAATGGGATATATAGACTTACACTTCTTCTGAACAATGTGGGGGGCATAGCATACGCATGCCACTCTGAAGCTGAGTATAAAGCTCCTCTGGGACTATGTCAGCATAAGGGGTACCACCTATTGTCACCAACTCCCATAGCGTCACTCCAAACGACCAACTGCAGGTAAGAACAATGTCGTCATGGCATGCACTATAATAGTATATTGTCATCAATCTTACAAAACTACACACCACGGCAGCATGCGCTCTATAGGACTTACACATCACTATAGATTGTGTTTGTTCCATCAAACAAACTCTCCGGTGCCATGAGTTTGGTTAGTCCATCACTGTCATTCACAGACATGTCAAAAGAGCCCACGTTATAAATTTTCACATCCATTCCAGTGCCCACAAGGATATTCTTAGCACAGAGTGCTCGATGAACAAGCTAGAATAATCATGACAAGGTTTCCATTGAGTTTCCCACATACAATGATACAATGAAACACAACATAATCATTCCTTTGGTTGTGATTACTAAATTAAGCAAGGACAGGACTTAGTGCACATGGATTCCATATATTTTCACACCTTTCTGTCAGCAAGGTAGCACATGCCATTGGCAATCTTGGTAGCCATGTACATAAGATCTCTGGAGCAGAGCTGAAGTTCGGGTGGTTGGTACTGGTTGCCAGGGTAGACTGTGTACATACCAGTATGCCCTCTACAGCTACGCAAGAATCCTAGAAGATCACCATGACACATATACTCCATAACCATGAGCATAGGATCTGTGAAAAATAAAAGATTGAAAAGAGAGGATGGAAGATAAGCAGGTAGGTAGTGGGAAAGAAAAGAAACATGAGATGAATAAGATTTGGTAGTTGCTTTTTGTCTTCTTTCTTTTTTTTGGGGGGGGGAGGAGAGATAATTTTATGGCCTGGCAGTATAACACCTCAACATAATAAAAATTAAAACCAGTCCAAACCTTCGGAACTCTGAAACTTTACAACATTTGTTCTGATAGTTAAAAACTGAGATGCCAGCCCCCTTTTCATGTCATTTGACACATGGGTTGATAACAGAGCAGATATATTCTGGTACATTCTAAATAAGTTTATTTATCAAATTCAATCATTATTTATTCACTACAACTTTCCAAGTCCCAGGTACTTGATGGGTAATGATGTACCAGCTAGATCATTGTGCACATTTAGGACCGCCTATTCTAGCGTTCTTATGTATGCCCACTCTCAACTGTGTCCATTATCATTATGCAACTCACTCCCTATGCTGCATACTCTGATGAGAGACACAATGCTGGGATGATCCTCAATACTGGCAAGCATGTCCATCTCATATATCAGAGCTTTCAGGTCATCCTCAGTAGCTCCCTCTGTAGAAAAGAAAAGAGAGGTTTTATGAAATAACTGGAGCATTGAAAACAGGGATGAAAGACTAACACCATATCATTGCACTGTAGTTTACACTGGAGAATCAACTGTTAAGATGAGTGGACACATATCTACTCCCACATATGAAAGTTATGTCAATTAATGGATGTTCCGAATATTGTACACAACTTATAACACAAGTCCAGGATCAGGTATAGAGTAAGCCTCCCGGGTTGGCAAAAGTGATGTGCAAACAGAAATTAGCAACAGGAAATAAATTTTTTTTAATTGAAAAAATTAAAAAGAGAGGAAAAAATTATCAAGGGATAATTGTTCCTACCTAGGTGTACTAGGGCTATATCACGCTAACCTAAGCATGCTAGAGCTATATTTGAAGCACTAATGCTTGAAAATAGCCCTAGTTTTGCCCTGGTAGTTAATTTACATCTTTTGGTATTTATTTGCTTTTTAACTTATTTCCTGTCACTAATTTCAGTTTACGTGTGATTTTGCCAACCGGGGAGGCCTATTCTATACCTTATCCCAAGTCCACTCCTTACTATGTAAATGAAAGACTTGGCAAATAGCTAAGAATTTTATTGCCAAATTCATAGGTCTTTTCAACTTAACTAGTTAGTTCCTCGCTTAAAATACCACAGCAAGTGTGATTATATTATATTTTATTAATTTTTAAAGGAGTATTCCATAAAAGCTTGTAATTTAACATAATCAAATATAATGCTAAAAATACTTTCACCACACACACACATACCTCTCAGTGATTTCACAGCAACTTCGCAAGACTTGTTATCACTGAATCCCTTTGCTATTCCCTTACGGAGAATTGTGAATTGTCCGTCAGACAATACCTCAAGCAACAGGATGTTCTCACGTGGGAATTCCCACTTTGGGTCAATACCAACAGACGAGGTCATTACGGTGCATATGGGAGAGGGAGGGAGCTCTGAGCTGTCATTGAGGGCAAGGGCTGTGTAGGTCTTCTGTGGTGAAGTAGGATTGTCCACAGCATTCTCCTCATCATGAACCCAGTGTTGATGGTTCTGTGTTCTATTCTTGTTACTGCAAGAAGAGTATAAACCATAAATGAAGGAGGTTGCCATATACAGTGTGTGTTTTGATTGTGTTTAGCCTCAATATGCAGCAACATTTCTGAACAAAATTTGATGAAAATTTACATAATACTTGGAGAGAAGTTACTACATAAGAGAAGGGGGGAGTGAAGAACTAACCAAAAATATCCTAGAATTTACATGTCATCAAAGAATATTTGTTGTGTTTACTATAAAAAAAAGAGGATTCTAATTAAGTTTTATTCAACATCATTAGCAGAACTTTCCCCAACATTCCCTTGCTGCCCATATATAGCATTATTATGGCTGCTCACTGGCTGCTCCGAATTTGTTCAATAGGATAAGCATTAATACAGCCAACCAGGAGTCTCTGAAGTTCACTAGTGTACATGTTCATTTTGGTCTTCTACTTCAGTAAAGCCACACATACCAATTAGTAAGTTGGCACCATACATAAATTCCTCATAAATATCTTAAATTATTATTTATGCTAAGTTCCTGCCTGCCTGCACAGAAACTATTGAACCCGGTGTCCTGTGACCACCATTCTAATGCTTACAATGTTCAGCTTCCTATACCAACGTGTCTACGCCGGTGGTCTCAGGAAAAAAAGGGCATGAATAAGTTAGGGGATAATAAAAAATGGTACTTTGGGCATCTTTCAATAGTGAAATAGGTAGGTATGGTTCGAAATTCACCAACCATGCTCTTAAAATAGGCAGATAGAAAAGAAAAAAGAAAAAAATATTCATTTTTTACTTCAAAGGACTTGCAGAAAATGAAACTACCCACCTGTCAGCTGACAATGGTACACTTTTATCAAGAAAAACTTACACTTAGTAATAAATATGGTAAAGGCCTGGTGTTAAAATCAGTAAAGGTCCGCCAACAACTTCATACAATGGCTCTGTGGGGATCAAAAAATTTGATATTTTCTCATGCAAAACTCAAACCCTTGGTGTGTGGACACCTGAACCTTGGCATGCATATTCAACTTCACTCTAGTGGTAACATTGGCTTGGTCCCTGGCCACACCACCTCCTGTGGGAGCGTCATGCTCAAAAATGGTTAAAATTTTCACAAGCAAAAGACTAAGAAAACTCAACCTTGACTCATGGACCAATTGTCGGACAATTGTGCTTAATGGTTGCAAGAGAATATGCAACGAGTCTCTGCTGTGTGTGTGTGTGTGTGTGTGTGTGTGTGTGTGTGTGTGTGTGTGTGTGTGTGTGTGTGTGTGTGTGTGTGTGTGTGTGTGTGTGTGTGTGTGTGTGTGTGTAGAGTTGTGGATGACCTCAAAGAATAACAGTGTAAAGCACTACATTTGGGAATGGAAAGAGAAAAAAAAGTAGGGAAAAAATTGGAAAGAATTTTTTTAATGAACTTGACGGCTAATTTCTGCCTAGAAGACTATTGTCTCCTCCATTAAGCCTTTGATGATTTCCTTTTAAGTCTTTTAGACGCCCAGTTATTGTTGTTGTTTTCAGTTTTACAACTGAGATGGCATAAGCAGTAATTGAAGGTACTGGTAAAAAAATAATAACTGCTTACACATGCACAGCAATCTCTTGTCGACATGGAGATTAAACACACCAAAACGCGACCAAATCAGCCAATATATAATAATTTTACTGTGACAAGTTAATTTTATAGATTACATTCCACACACTTACTTTAATAGACCGCAAGAACAACAGCAATAGATAATCAGGCACAACAGTAGAGCCATTATGAGCAGACCCACCACAACTCCTGCAGCTATAGCCACTGAAATCACTGGGAAAGATGACGTTGCTGTGACCATTATACAATAAAAACAAATTACAACATATAGCATGATAATATACCCAGAAGAAGAAAAATGTGTTTGGTAATGACTATAAATACATCTTATGAATCACTTACTAATTTCAAATGAGTAGGGTTCACTGTATTCGCCCATTACTTCTCCAGCCACTGCAGCTACAATGACCTGATATCCTCCAGGATCAAGGCCAGTGAAAGTGAAGGAGCTGTTGGTTTGACTAGTAGGCATGATACTGGTTGCATTACTCATCTCCTCCGCACTGTTACCAAGTCTGAGGCAAAGGAAAACAAACAATAGCATAATCCACCAATTAGAACAGTGAATAAGGATAATCCACAGCAAAATAACTCACGTGTATACACTGAGCATGTAGTGGGTGATGATGACTATGTTTGTGTCAGTTATACTTAAACTGATAGTGACTGTACTTCCTTCTACTTCCACATTACTGTTGGAAAGAGTAGGAGGGGGAGGAGGGCCGAATATGGTGGTAATGCCATCTTCAGTGGCCCGTACGTTGGTGGCTGTGCACGTGTAAGACCCAACCAAGGCGGGGGCTAATGAATTAATGGTTAACAGGATAGTTCCATTTCCGTGGTCTGTACTGTAGACTCCATTGATTGGTGGCATAGCTGGAACCAGCATATTCTATGAGGTGTGTGGAAATGAAAGAGTTAGACATTAAAGGGAACTAGATACAGAGTACTGATGGAACTAGTGATAGCAGTTTGTGATGACACAGATGTGTGCAACATGTGCATGTGAAAGCATGACGTCTTCTTACATCTGGATCTGTCCACCTTAAGCTAGCACTACTGTCAAAGGCATCTGATTGAATGTCACAACGCAGCTGGAGTATTGTGTTGAAATAGGAGACAACAATGTCCTGCACAGTAACCACTGGAGGGTCTGGACCTGCAGCACAAATAAGCAATGAAGAAAGTGCTAATTATCACCTTCATACACTTTCTTGAATAAAATAACTTTGTACTTCCCAAAAAATTATTTTGCTAGCCTTGTTCCTTCAGCTACTACCTCTGTTCTTACTAGCAAAAACACGAATGAATGAACACAAGATAGACTCAATCCACACACATTTTGTACTGAAATACAATTATCATACAACTAATCTGAACAACACCAAAAACAGCAATCAACTAATCTATATATATATATATATATATAAAGACAGAAGTATTAAAAAATATATATATATATATATATATATATATATATAAATTTTTTTTTTAAATAATAATAAATAAAAAAATTAAAAAAAAAAAAAAAAAAAAAAAAAAAAAATATATATATATATATATATATATATAACGATCCTGTACCAATTGTGACACTAAATGTATTAAATATTTAGAATAGCATTCTTTTGATTTCTGATAGATGGTCACAGATCTGTCTAAACCACTGAACTGATCTCCCTGAAACTTAGTAGGTACTGCTTTTGTGCGATGAAGAAGGCATCAGTCTGCCAGCTATTTAGAAAAGAAAGGAAAAAATTTTTTTCAGATTGCTGGCAGTGTTCCTCCAGAATGTGACAGAAAATTAACACAATTGGTAAAGTATGGACCGAGAGACAAACAAGAGGTTGGTAAAATGTATTGTACTCTTGAGACAAATTATCAACATGACGTCGGCAGAAGTGCTTGGCTGCTAAAAGAATGAGTCAGTCCCGCACAGCCAGATCGAGTACAACAGGAGAGAGTATATCGATTAGATGGCCTTGTACTTCCTTTTCTCCATACTAACAGTGCTGTCAACTCTCATGCTTCGATGGTGTGACACAATTTTTGCAAGAATCTCCAGCACTCACTGATTTATTTACCCTTCTTTGGTTTTACATAATTTTCTTTAAAAATAAGGACTATAGATAATTGAACACACACACACACACACACACACACACACACACACACACACACACACACACACACACACACACACTGATAGTTTTATATATTTTTTGTTTCAATCCAATTTCATTGGGAAGTAATATTTATCTTGTTAGATGAATATACGTTAGCGAAAAAGTATCTGTGCACAAGTTCATTATAAATCCATAAATGCCTGCTTTCTGTGTGAAAGTAGTCACCATAAATACAAGTTATCACAATGCACGGACAGGACACCCAAAGACTTCATTCGTAAACGCACAGAAATTACACTTCTACCATGGAACTTGGCTCAATGTGAGAGATGTATAACTCGGGGGGGGGGGGGGGGGGGGAACCAGTCCATCCAGTGGAAGTTGAAATAGTAAAATTTTAAAGCCCTCAATTTCACTATCATGACAATTCTACCTAGAGGGGGGGTGGGGAGACCAGCATATGCTCCACCCCAAGAGGATCTGTATATTGTTACATGTTTAGGAAAGGTAGAATATTATACTACTCTCCCAAAACATGTAACAAAAAAAAAAAGGATAAAAATGAAATCAAAATAGACTCAGAAATCACCTGGGAGAAATAAGTTAAATATTACTAATGAAACAATCATTGAAAATGTCTGATAAAGACTTGAAAGAGGTCATAGAAGTCTAGAACAAAATGGATTGTTGGATAAAACCAGCATATAAGCTAAACTCATCGATTCTTTATTGTTCATAAATGTATTTTATCCAACATTAATTTCAAGTTATTTTAAGAAAAACTTGAAGGTCAAAATTGATCTTTAACTTAAAATTCTTATAATGTCCAAACATGTAACAAAATAGTAAGTGATTTAGTGCTCTAAGACAGATCACTCAGTGTGCTTTAAATGATATCAAGTTGGGCAGAGGTTGAGTGACAGCGACACAAAAAATTGTGTTGCCAAATTGAAGTAGGTGGTAATTTCCAACAAATCTAATTCTACTACAAATACTCGATCAACCTTTTAATCCTTTCATGCTTTCTCCAGACATCCTGTTAAAAAACGAAACTAACATCACATAGACAATTTTTAGCTGGCCTCTAGATGGTTAGTCTAAAAAAGCATGAAAAAATCAAAAATTAATTTTTAACTTTCACAAATTTGAATTGCACTATATAAAACACTTCGTGGTTGATTGAAATATAAACGGTTTAGTCATGTCACACTACTATACCTCCCTCACTCCCCACCTCTTAATAACATTTTTTTTTTTAATTTTAAATCATACAGAGAGATCCTTATTTTTTTAAGCTCAAAACTACTACTATGGGGAGTATGGTCGACAAATCATGATCTTTGAAGTTGAAGTTCAAATCTGGTCAATGTTCGCTAAATTTCCCAAGAAGGGGTGGGGCAAAAAAATCTAAGATGAGGGAGGGAAAGTGAATGCCTCTCTTTGACCCTCCAAACACCCTGAAACCCACACACATAACACAAGTATGATTGAGTACTGCAATGTGAAGGATTCATAAAAAGAACCTATTACTTCATTCTCATATATATATATTATAACGAAAGATCTTCCCTCCCACTACTCACTCTCAGGTTCGGTGTTCGACTTATTATTGCTCTAGTCTACATGTCTTGTGTGTTAATGTGCAATCTGAATACATCAATATGGGGAGGGCCATATTCCTTTACAAGTTACACATGCAAATAATACATCTCACAATTGTTACCGCTCATGGTTCATAGTCCACAAGTTCCTGCTCTAGTTTCCTGTTATTGTGTACTACCAAATTAAGGCAAGCCCTAACTGGCAGCATTCCTGCACTTTATAGTCTTCAGATTCTGCTATTGAGTAACTCCGAAAGATGAAAGACCATTTTCATGCTCATGCCAGCTTACACTCATGCACACGCACATGACACCACTCACACTCACACACAGAGTGGAATCTCATATCAGAACTTTATGCATTACCCGCTGAAAAACATGGTATAAATGTACACCTGGTTATTGTGTACTTACTGAGAGAGGAACTACTTCTGGGTTATGGGCACTTCCCTGATACCCAGGCTTCTCACAATTAGGGAATACCACATACAACTGCAAGATATCAAATCACTCTATGGTACCTCATATGTACAAATCTCTGACATATCCTGGACTAACTTCAATCATCAACCACAAAAAGGAGATTAAAATAGAATTATCTAGTGAAACTATTAATGAACATCCTGCGGATAAATTCAGCTTGAGGCGGTTTTTGTTGGTCAGATAGGACCAAACTGGAACTGATGACTGTGTAATTTAAGGAATGACTATTAACCAAGGTAATTCTGGTCACGAATAGCTAAGATCATCTAAAACATCAACACCAGCTAGACTTTCTCCAACAAAACCAGTTTAACTTCAGGAATGTGCTTGTTTATTTATGAACAACACACAATATTGTATTGGAACCGGATTAGATTAGATTTACATGCCACCTTGGAGGCAAGCATATACATTCTGGTAATGGTAATGGTAACCAAGTATGGTTATATTTTCATCTTTCACCGACTGCACCTCTCCTACCTCACGTCAATCAATCACTCATTACCCACTCACTCAATCACTCACTCACTGACTGACCGACCGACCGACTCACTAGGCACTCACCCATAGTAGTGACTATGAAATTGTCTGCTGCATCTCCTAAATTGTTGGAAGCAGATATCATGTAAGTTCCACCATCAACTCTATATATGTTTCGGAATGATATTATGTAGTCCATATTCTCATAGAAAATGGTAAGGCGTGGATTGCTTTCTGTGGACACTTCAACTGGAGTCCCATCAATCATGTGGTAAAGGGTCACATCAGGCAGAGGGTAACCTCTGATGGTGATCGAGATTGTCAGGTTCTGTTGCGTGTCAACAGTATGGTTGACCAGATTTATAATAGTTGGAGGACCTATAGCAAAATATATGAGAAACAGTTTACACAACATATGCAGGAACTACTACATCCAATTATTAATCTCAGGCGCAAAATATTTCACCAAAAGTTATCATCTGGGATATTAATGGAAAATAACTGGAGTTGAACCAATCTTTCACACTAAATCATCATTGTGGTTGTAATCCTTCCATTATTCAGTAATCCGTAAAAATTATATTGAATTACCTATCACTGTGAGAATAGCTTTAGCTGTGACTACCTCAGAGCAAAGTCCATCATCAACAAAACAAGAGTACACCCCATCTTGGTGTGCTTGCACACTGGGGATGATGAAGTCTCCATCAATGCTTTCAAAGCCTCTGTAACATGAACGATAACTATTCAGATACCAAATTGGTTAGAATTTAGCCCTTATTTCATAGTGCCTCAAAATCACAGAATTGGAAATTTCAATTTCAGAATCATGAAAGGCAATATCAATTAGATGTAATAATGCACCAATCAATATCTTACTCTGAATGCTCTACGCCATCTTCAGTCATGAGTGTCATAGGAACATCATCACCAGTAAATTGATACTCCCATATCATGAACAAGCTATTTTCTTCAAAAATTTTATCAATGCTGCAGTTGAAACGCACCATATCACCAACATTCACTGTAACATTTGCTGGTTTCGTGAGAAAGACCTCTGCAATTAATTAAAAAAAAAAAACATGATTCACATCTATATAATAATTTGCAATTCATAATGTGAATAAATACCATGATTTCTAAGTTGATCTTTACCAGTTTGTGAGGCATTCTATAGCAAATAGATAATGAATCTAAAAAGGAGCAGCTGCAAGCCCAATGTAACTAAGGAACACTATGCCTAAAAATAGGAAGTATGACCATGGCCATTCATTGGAAAAGGGAAGGGAAGAGGAGGGAGGAAAAAATAGGGGAAATAAGAAGAGAAAAAAGAAGGGGGAAAAACTGACAATTTAAAATTAAAATAAGAAGGGGAAGGAGGGGGAAAGAAAAGATTTAAAAATAAAGGAAGAATGAGGGGGGGGGGGGGAGAGAAGAGGAAAAGGAAAAGGAGCAATGGGGGAAAAGAAGAAAAGGAGAGAACAATTTTTTGAGACACCAACAGGAAGAGGTGTAGGTGTAGCCAGGTGGAATCACCCAAATTGTTGTGTGGTACACAGGAGTCCCTCTGAAAGTTTAACATTTTTCAGTCCATTGGTTCTCGAATTTTAGCCCGGCCAGACACACACACACAAAATATTATGTAGATAATAGTTCAATTTTTCTAAACTTTTGTCACATTCATCCTAACCTCACCTTGCTCCTCGCCCCACATAATATCCTAAAAAAAAAAATTTTTTTTTCTCCCTTCTATTTAACATGCTATTTTAGTGAAAGAAATAGTAAGCTGATAGTATGTTGGTGGCAGAAACTGTCAGGCATTGGCACAGGACAGATGCTGTGAGCAAGCAAGTGCCTAACAATCTTTAAGCCTGTTCTTTCCTTTGGGACATAACAGCATATGCTTCAGTAGTCAATCTACTAAATCGTACAATAGGTGACCAGCAAAAGTTACCCCAACACTTTCCCTCCAGCTAAACCAGAACCCCTCCAGCTAAACCAGAACAATTAGTTTGAACAATTTATAACACCTGGTATCAATTAAACCTGAGGGAACGCCATAAAAACACCCAAGAGATATCTGAATGGACTGTAAGGCTGTAAAAGTAAATCACTGATTTATGAGACACTAGAGTAATAGAAAATGAGATGAACCCATCAGGTTGATTTCCATCATCACATTAGCCCCAAGTTTCACTAACATGTTGAGAAAGCCATATTTACTAAAATCAAGAATAGTTGCAAAGTGTCAGTGTGATGTGATATAAAATAATCAAATCTAGCATTTGAAAAATGGTAAAAATAAACACTAAGTGCCATAAATATCAAGCCAAATTATTCTGGTATAAACTTTACCAACTAATACAGTGGTGGATACTGTAATAGTATCCAACATGTGTGTGTTTTGTGTGTGGGCTAATTACTACATGAACAGTAACGAAATAAACTTTTAATTGTTTTACAACACATCAGCATTAGGTTTTGCTATTTTTTTAAAATTTTTTTATTTTTTTATAATATTCAATGAGCTTGTTTAGGAACATCTTGTGATAAATCGAGGAACTGAGACGATGGCAGTGACCTAGTTTAGAACAGTTGAAAAGACCTACAGCTAGCTGGCTCCACAACACTACAATGTATGTCATTGCTTTCAACTTCATGAGCAATTATGGAGCTATGATCTAGCAGCAGCTGACAAGCAGTTCCATTATCAATGACATCATCACAGGAACAATACTGTGTGGTAGAGGAATATGGCCAGCTATCCAACAACATGTTTGTCCTGGTTCATGAGTTGAACCACACACATTTAGTTATCACTCATCTATGGATGGTTTATTCAATGGTTACCATAAGATAATAATTATGTTATTGGAATAATTAACAAATATGCCCTGTTGGCAATTTACACAGAGGAAATACTTGTCAATTGTAAAGAACATGTTACACTAGTAAAGTGAAAAAAGCACATCTCTAAACCATCACATATGACTGTATTCTGAATATATATACATATATTTGGATTTAAGTAAAAGTTGTCAATAAGGTACTGATATACAATGTACACTTTCATCAATAGGTGCAAATGAGTGATGATTTAGAGGAAGAGGAGTTGATGAGCAGGTGATAAATCGTGCAACAGTGGGGTGTGAAGCAGACCAGACACAACCTGGCTTAGTGCCTGCGGGCATCAGCACCTGTAGTTCCTGGTGTGCATTAAATACAGTACACATGCAGGCATCAGTCGAAATGTTTAAAGAGATGGGATTCTACCCTAGAGCTCCATTGTTGTTTGCAAACTCTTGCTAGCTATGATAAATGCAGTTACTTGATAACAAAACATGTCCAGGGTCCAGATAGACCAAATAATAGAATGGACAATCAATCTAGTTGATCCTTGTTGTTCCAACCTGAATTATTAGGTTAGACTTTCAGAACTCCTCATAGATTCACTAAAATATTTGAAGATACATAATCATGGGAAAACCCAAAATAGAATGTATCACTGATTTTTCTTCTCTCAGGACTCTCTGAAACATCTGATTATGAATCTGATGTCCAGATATGTGACCGAAATCGTTTTAGCTATTGTATTTCCCCAGAAAATAATAATTCTGGTTTAAGTTGTGTTGTTGTCTCTTACTGGCAACAATCTTGTGCAGTTAGTGAGGGGCATAGCAAATAACAAAAGCTAATAAAAATTGGGTTTTATGAATCTTGTCTTGGCTAAGAACTGTTTATGGCTCTGCCTCAGTACTCAAATCCACCTATTGAGGTTGCACAAGTGTGATCAGTACCCAAAGCCACCTATTGAGGTTGCACAAGTGTGCTCAGTACCCAAAGCCACCTATTGAGGTTGCACAAGTGCTGGAGTCCACAAAATTATTGATATCATAAAACCTGAAGAACTGCCAACACATTGACACATTGATTTAAGAACCAAAAAAATCTTAGTACTGCCACAAACTAAATATAATTATTGCATGGACAATGGAATCTCCTGAATATTAAATATATAAAAATCACAATCCTGTTGTAAAATTTCTTTAATATTTATTAAATCTAAAAAGTAAAAAAAAAAGCACTATTAACAATATTTAACTTCCATTTACTAAAAAAATAAAACTGCTCATCCACTTACCATCTAAAGGCACCAAAGGGACACAGTTTTGAGCAACAGAGACGGTCACAAGGAGCAAAGAAAAGATAGCCAATGTGTACGACATCTTGCTTCAGGATAGTGTTCTTGAAAAAATCTTCCAGATACAAGGTCCTGCAAAATATATACATAAATAAACCAAATATTTAATTATCTAATAACATTTTTTTTTTTTTAACACATACATATATATATACCAAATATTCCATTATAATATATATATATATATAAATACACCAAATATTCCATTATAATATATATGTATATAAATATGTGTAACAAGCTGTCAAGAGTAGTACCACACAGCTAAGGTATATCTGGTAAGGGATATTCCCACAAAACATCCATTTTAAATAATTGCTCAATTAATTGAACAGACTAAGAACAGACATATTGTCACTACTTAGCTAAGCAACACCGTTCCAGATTCAGTGCCATACACACACCATGTGTGTGTGTGTGTGTGTGTGTGTGTGTGTGTGTGTGTGTGTGTGTGTGTGTGTGTGTGTGTGTGTGTGTGTGTGTGTGTGTGTGTGTGTGTGTGTGTGTGTGTGTAACACTATGTGAGGGTGCAGGAATAAAGGATGTGGGTGCTTTTTCAGTGACATCTGAGGATTTGAATGGCACAGACTGCAAGCTCTAGGTAACCAGTTGTAAAATGGAAGGGACAGTTGGACAACTTCCACCCTGGAGGCTTTGTGGTTGGTCAGGAGAGTGATGAGAGTGAGTTAGCGTGTGAAGGAATGATTGCAGAGAGATAAAATGAGTAGCTGCTAGTATGCCTTGGGATTTGGTGGCATAGACAAACATGAGATGAGGTTTGTCATGAAAGTTTCCTGTAAGTACAATCTTCTTTTTTTAACACAGTACTTCTGTTTCACACAATACTACATAATTAGTTTGGTACTACATGTGATAATTCATGAGAATAGCAATGACTCATGGAAATATTCCTCTATCTTCCAATGCACATGCCACAACATACAGTCTGGTTATTTTGGTTACTGTCAATAGAAGGTAAAACTGGTCTCACCTTCCCTTTGTAAAAGACTATACTAAGTATTTCAGAGTAGAATACATTAAACTTTGATCTTACACAACTTGGTAATTGGATACTAATAACTAAACCACAAATTTCTTTATAAGGAGTGAAACTATGTATTGATCAGAAACACTATCTAGCATCCAGAATTTCTTAGCTGCAGCTGATATAACTGAAGCATATTCCTGAGTCACAGCTATACATTTTAAATATTATACTCAAGCAAAATCATTCATTTTTGAAGTATTTCAATTACAAGTATATAACAGAGAATACTAAGTTTTAGCTATCTTCTTACAGTGACAAAATTTTTTTAACACATTAAGTAAAGTAGAAAGTAAATAAATTTAAATTTAATTGAAATATGTGGTAGTGGGTGCAACAGCTGGATTTGCAGGTTGGTATTGTAACCCAAAACCGATTGTAGGTTATGCCCTACTTTCTTCCTTCAACCATAATTGACACCTCAAGATCACCAACTACATGGCAGACTTCATAGAGTATAAGCAAATTTGATGTCATTTTCCCCAAACCACATGAATAGAAATTGAGACCATTTCACCATTGTGTTGTGGTTATCTATGCCATTAATTCTAAAAGTTGTACACAGTAGTGACAGTAGCTATAAAAATATAAAAGATAAAAAAATTAATCAAATTAAAGAATAATTTTTTTTTAATTTTATTTTTTTAATTTTTTTTAAGATCACTACTCTGTTTCTTATCACACGCTATCATCACCTCAGCTGCTGCAGCATCAGAAGTACCAGAGCCTCTATTTTTATTGACCATCTTTTATAATGATGTCAAATTATCAAATGCTGGATTTTTAAGTCTGAGCCATTAAATCCTAGAATGCAAATGGTCCAATTGTCAATATATAAATTAAGCACAGATTCTACTTTCTTCTTTTTTTCATTAATTTTTTTTTAACATATTCTAAAGTTCAACTATCAAACTAAACTTTATAAACAATATTTTCATTGAAAAGATAAGACTAAAAAAAAACAACAGAATATTATCATGTTGGAATCTATTTCTATATACAGTAATATAAGCTAGCTAAAATGTAAACAAGGTGGTAGCAAGATGGTTTTTGCAACATTCACTAGCACATTTAGAAACCAACATAAACACATTCCCATCAAGAACCCACGAGATATGTTCAGCTGAAATGTACAAATCAACATTTGGTGGTTCAAACATTGATACGTGGCAGAAAAAACATATTGATACGTGGTGGAAAAAACATTGATATGTGGTAGAAAAAACATATTCTGTGCGCTATTTGCCCACAGCTGACGGACCAACTACAGCTAGCACAAATATTTGGTACCACAGCAAGCGACCGACCAACTACAGCTAGCACAAATATTTGGTACCACAGCAAGCACGAACAAAACAGGAGGTGTACCAACGCTATCACCGTATAGTGGGGTAAGTTTCTAGGTGTCTAAATTTCCACACTTAGCATACCTGTAAGTACGTTGACTTTTTTTGGTCCTCAATTAGAAGGCGCCTGTTCTGGACAAGCTACGGATCAGTTACAGGTGGTTCTTCTTGTTGCACGACGTTATAAACTGAAGCAGGAAGGACTTAAGGAATGCCACTTATTTAGCCTTAAAGTTGTAATTAATATTCGCTTCTTTGGTGCATATTTGGAACTGCAGTGCAAAGGACAAGGGGGTGGGGCAGGGCTGAAAGCTTAGATAGCCAAAGCGGTGGGGGTCATGTGGTGATGAAATGATGATTTCTGAGGTAGCTCAGATTGACAGCTGCCTCTCGCTTAGTCAAAATGCTCTTTCAGTTCATGAGACTAGAGCACCCTGAATTCAGATAATGAATCCATCCTCTCCAATCTATATCAGCACTAAGTCAACATAAACTTTATGAGACCAACTGAAAGTTCAAGTTTGTATTGTTACCATTATGTAGCGGTGGTTAGCTGTGGATGTTTTGTAAACTTTATTTATTTACTTATTTTATTTTATTATTTGGCTCAAGAAATTCTTGCTGCTCAACCATCAATTTTGGTTACTTTTGTGAGTCCCCTTCTTTCCACAGTTTCTCTAAGTTGCCCCAATTTTGCTGAAATGACAATAAAATGACAAATTATCAGGCAAAAAAAAAAGTTTTTTTAATTTTATTTAATTGAATATATTCTGGAAGGACTGCAGCTTGCCTTTATGTATTCAATACATGTACCCATGTACCTACCTATATGTCTAATCACTGCCAAACCTTGGACCTTGACCCATTAGCCTGGTCAATGTTGGAACCCCAGGGGGGGGGGGGGGGGGGATGAACTCCTAAGGCTGCAGAACCTGAAAAACTGGATTTTTAGTTAAGTAAACTTCCTTTTTGCATGAGTAGCCACAAACCACACGTAATTAGATCATAATATTATTGTAACCCAAATAAGTTCAAAAGAACACTAATTACTAAGTAATTAATAAGTTTCATCCAAGAGAAACATCCACTTACTTGTTTTATTATTGCTATCCAATCCAGTCACACACAAATTAATAACCCAAGTGAGCTCCAAAATCATTCACCACCACCGGTCAGTAAGAGAATGCTAGTGACTGAAAATCAGTGCAAAAATTAAATCAAAGGGTTGCATCCATAGCTTTTGTTAGGTAAGTGAACAGCTAAGTTTGTTCATTTCAGTCCAAAGCACACCTTATGGATTTGACTGTTAAGCATTACACCATTCCGACAAAACGTTCTGACCTATTACACGATGCACACCTTATGGATATGATTGTTAAGTATTACACCATGCCCCCCAAAGTATTCAGACCTATTCCACAATGCTTCCAAAACATCGTGGTTGGCCTATCTATAAATTGACAGGTAACCTAGTTACATCCCTACTTATGAGCTGTTATTTGAATTAAGCCACACAGAGTATAAAAATTGTGTTTTGAGTGGCTATATTCATGCTTCATGTTGACATTGGCACGGGTAACACCAGGTACATTCTCTAGTTCCTAACTGTTGATTTCTCACTTTGTATTCACTATCAACTAAAGTTCTTCCACTTCTAATTAAACTCAGTTGAAGAAAACAGCTTCTATATTCCTGGGTCAGTTATCTGGTTATATGACTGCCCATTTATTGGAGATTTGGAAGGGGGGGGGGGGGGGGGGGGTTTTAAAACCTCTTTCATAATTGTGGGTGAGGTTTCAATTTATTTGTTCACTCCCATCTTTTCCCCAATGCTTTGACTGACAGTGTTCAAATTTTCAGGGATTAATGGGGGATCACACAAGAACGGTTTCAGGTGAGATTTAGTGAAGATCAGAGTAATCTGCCATAAGCACTCTGTGAGGTCAGCAAATGGTACCTAACTATTTATCCTTTTCTTCTTTCTGAGCCTTGTAAGCCCAAATGTCTGAGATAAGATATTAAATGAACAATTCTGAAATTATAGCAAGGTGTCTTAGTTGTCTCCTTTCATAGGACAAGTACTTCGCCAGTCCATGTAATGTTCCCATATTGAAGAACTAGTTGTGTCACTACTCAAACAAATGATGTAAGGTCCCTTAAAAAGGTAACCACCTAAAAACACAGCAACTTTTCATATACATTAATCTGCTTCACTAGTAACTAGTTCAGTAACAAAATGCAGCTTCATGAGCCACAGTAGAAGCCAAGGTATATGAATTTCTGTAAAGATATTCTCACTGACTAGAAGATCCTCCTTCCAATCTGTTAGTTTTTAAAATTATTTTAATTACCTGAAAAAGTCATTAATTGTGCTGTGAAGTATTGTTAACATGCCAGGGAACATAAGCAGCCACAGCTGAGAAGGGATTACGTATTCCACTTCTTTCTGTTTTTCATCTGTGATCGTTGAAATTTGTGGAACATTGAATTAATTTTTACTTTATTGGTTAAGGAAAAAGTTTTCATAGGAGAAAAAAATAACATTTTACACTTGCTGCTTCAACATTTGACACTCCTGGGCAAATTCAGGCATGAAGTTATCTCTCTCTCTCTCTCTCTTTACTTGTGGTCTTTAAATTTCCTTTATTCAATTACATCCTTATATTAGGTTTAATCGATGTTACAACTTATTATATCTTCTGTCTGTCATTAGTAATAGAATACCCGTATAATACCTTTACCAAACTTGATAACATCACTATGCAAGATAATTTTTAATATTTTTTAAACTAAAGATAATAACAAGCCCACAATGTTTCACTTTCTTTTCACTCTTCGCAATTGTGAACGGAAGAAACTACCATGGCACTAAGATTTTTTTTGTTGCCAAAATCAGAAATTCTCATTCTCCCCACCTCTCAAAAAAATATCATGCTGTAAAGTCTGGAGGCAGTGATTTAGGGATGTAGAAATAGGCACATAATAATTGAGTGATCATGCCTTGTAATACTTCTCTTGCATGCAATGATCTTTCTTTTGCAACTCTGCATTTCTTTATAACAAATTTAAATCAACAGTTAATTGGATGACTACAAATTTGTATTAAATAGTTAACAAAAAGGAATATACATGTAGGTACAACATCCGCTAAATAACAGCATACGATTAAAGTGTATATCAGTGTAGTCATAAGATGTCAGTTGATTAGCTCCAGAGAGCTCTTTTCAGTCTGAAGTCCTGTGTTCAGCCCTGTCTGTCATAACGTACCTCCAACCTTCTCCCATCTACGTCATAGTCATTGAACATGTCTATATACAACATGAAATATTACTTGAAACAAGAGCGGTCCTGCACTAAAACCTGTGGCAAATAATTACTATAATATTAAAAAAATTTAAAAAGTGCTTTAGACCTGGTAAGATAATCATTTAGAACACTTAGGTGAAGTTTAAAAAAAAAGAAAGAGAGAAAAAAAAAATATATATATATATATATATATATTACGGTAATATTTACAACTTTTGGGTTTCTATGTAGTAAAAATATTTTTAACCACAGGGTTATCTTACAATAAAACACTTTGTTGTAACCAATAGTTGTACATGTAACAACAAGCATTGGTGAATCCAAACAGAAAAAAATTAGTTAAAAATCCATTCTTGAGAATAACTTGTGTATGTATGCTGCACCCCTACCTCCCCCCCCCCCCCCCATTCCAAGTGTTCCTAGACCTATGTCACTCTGCCACAGTGGATAAAAATGACAGTTACAACCCTACTTCTAAATACGTACTCAAAATGACCTTAATTCATTTAGAACATCTGCTCCGTATTCCTGTCAATACAATCGTATTACAGATGAAGCCTATTGTTCGTCATTTAGCAATGTTTGTCCATAAAATATAAATAGGATTCAAAATAATTAATGCTGCACATTTCTCTCTTTTCCCTCCCTCCCACCCTACAAAAATTAATTAACAGAAAAAATATTTTTAAAAAGAGAAAATTTCACCACTAATGAAGAGACACTTCCACAGTCAGTCAGAAGTGATCTACATATAAAGTACTTCTTGCATACCAATGGCCTTCCTAGCAGCTTCTGGGGAATCAAAATGGACAACAGCACAGCCCTTGGAGCGACCATCAGTTCCCTCCATAATGTCTACATGTTGCACACTACCAGCACCACGGAACACATCTTTCAAGTGTTGCCACGAGGTTGAATAGTTGAGCTGTGCAGATGACAAAGAATAGATAGATGGAAGGAAAGGAATATAGAAAAAGGAGCAGGGGGGGGTGGGGGGGGGGGGATGGAAGGTAAGTATAGAGTTAAATGTAAGGCCCCCAAAAAGCAGAGGGAAGAGATCAGGTTTAACCTTAGCATTTGCATACGATAACTAACCAACTACACTCACCCACCCTGAAAATATAACATATTAATCAACTCCAAATACCAGTGGTTTCGGAATTATTTTAAAAACAAATTCCATCGTCATAATGTTATTGATATTAACTCATGAACACACCTTGGACCTTGAATAGCCACTTCCATTTATCACATTTCAAATGTACCAAATAACTTCCTCCATGTTCTAGTAATGCCCTGGCTGTGGTTATACAGGACATTCCTAGAGCTGTACATGCCTAGGCCATGCATGGCTCACAGAATAGTGTAGTTGCATACAGCTAAGATCACACACACACACTGGTAATATACAAACACCATTCAAACATCACAAGATGTACAAGCAAGACAATATTGGTAGCAAAACCTGGTCCACTATTTCAATTAAGTGGAAGTATACTGTGTTACTTAAAAAATAATAAATACCATTTTAAAAATTTAAAAAAATTTTTCTTCTAAATCTGGACTTGGTGAAAAGAAGAAAAAGTTGTTTGAATGTCCAAACTTCTTCATGCCAGGGATGGATGAAACCATGTAACATTCTAACCCTACTCAGCTATCAAAGTAGTATCAAACTGTCCAGTATTCAGATACATTGGTAAAAACGAAGGGGGGGGGGGGAGAAAAAAAAGAGGAACATATAGAAGAACATTGAACACATACAATCTTTTCTCCCGGAAAATTAAGCGTGTTTCAGATTTGGTAAATATAGTATGAGCTATCTGGTGCAGACAGGAAGTAATGCCAATAACAGTACAAACGTGGTGAGCAGTGAAAATTGATGCACATTCCATTAACATGAGATTGTGGGTTGAAAACTATGGATCACTCGAGGATCATAGGTAGGAGTTTAACATGAAAGTGGTGGGTTTAATCACTTAACATTCCAATAACCTTGACCTTGCAAAGAGATTAGTAACAAAGCTTTCTACAATAGACAGTTCCAGATTGAACAGTGTATCTTGGAATTAGAAGATAATGGGAGTATTGAATGAAACACAAAATATGCTGTTGCTGTTTTACGTTATCTCACTGTCTAAACATACACCAACTGTAGTCCACAATAATATCCCATCTTCTTAATAAGCCGAAAGAAATAGTGTACCTTTGGCCTGTGAACAAGTGATGTAAAAGTGTAGATGAACCAAAATAGAGTTAAAGAGACTCCACAATTGAAGTATGATTAAACACAGAATGATAAGGATGCAATAACAATAAATAAAGACAAACATTGCTAAAGAAATTGTAAACGTTCATGATCTTCTGATAAACCAACAAAATAATTACATTCATTGTCCTTGTCAGAGCCTTCAAATGAATCATCTTCAATTTTGTTTATTACCCAACAATATAAAATTGGTTGTATGTATGTGTGCAGTAAAAGCATTCCTAGAGGGTGGGTGATGATCACACTACTCACATACCACAGACTGCTGCCATACACAATACCGACAAACTTGGAAAAACAAAGAAGTGTCAGAGGACCAGCAGAATATATTCACACAGTGCCGTGTACAGTGGCACATTCCAGTGGTTCACACACACACTGTGATCGCCTGTAGCAAAACCACATTCCCATGATGAGTATATTTACCACAAGTATGAGGTCAGTCTCAAGTGGAAACAAAATAAGAACAACCTTTACACCTCACCCAAATAACAACTCAAGCAAGGGTACATTTTCTGTGACATTGTGATCACCAGCTCCTGTTACAAAAGCACTTTGCATCTCTTGTTTATGTGCCCTCATATGTAATTGTCACCATGCACACAGTGCCTAATATAAGGGACACCATTGGTCCACAAATTAGTTGAATAAAAACAACTTTTGTTATTTCAACTGATTATGTTAAAATTACATCTGTGCTGCTGATTTCTCTACCTTCTCACAGTCATACTTGTCTTCAGTAATGCAAAAACTGATTGAAGAATTACACGATAATATATTCTCAAATATATACTCCCAGTATGTAATATAGATATAAAAATGACTAACAGGTAATTTACCACTTGAAAAACACACCATGCTGGTGCTAAAAGAATCTCACGCATAATTTGTGGGTGTACTTGTTTGTTTGTTCATAATGCTACCCCTCCTTGACAGCTGATGATATTGTTTCCAACTTATAAGATTTACACACGGAACTGTTGAGAAAAACTGAAAAATGTGCAAATATTGACTATTCCCTCACTCATAGAAGTTGTCATGTCCAGAATACTGTACTATGTCAATTAGATTGTATCAGTTGTGTACGAGAAGGACGAAAGCAGGTCCATTTGGTTGCCATCCCAGCAGAGAACAAGAGGAGGGGAGAAAAGGGGAGTGAAGAGGAGTTGAGAGAGAAAAATTAACTTGTGTGGAGGGAGTTACCATCCTTCCAGCAGGCACACAGGTGCAATCTGCGGGAATAAAATAACAGGGAAGGTGGACAATTATGCTAACTTCCTTTTACTGACAGCAGTTCCTTGAAGCTACAATTGTATCAGCAATTCATGCAAGCTACTTACAGCTTTCTAAACTGTCTACACAAACTAACGACATTGAGAACTAGGATACGCTCAAATAAACTTGTGGTAGATGAAATTTGCATATATTTTTTTTTGCATTGATAATATATTTTTACTTAAAATGGAAATCCTTTTCGGATATCTGCAAGATCCTTAGCTCAAAGTCTCTACAAGTCACAGAGAAAGTTGGTCACCATATGCGGCCATGAACAGAGAGGATGACCACACATCAGATGTTGTTAGTTTGCACCAGAAAGACTAGAATTATATACCAATTGATCACTTTCTTTTGTATGTCAAAAGGAGGAAATAATCCTAGCTATGTGTTAATTTTGTTTGGATGTTTTGTGGGAGTGGGTTGTATAAACTTTAACGATAACTAATCTTGCTTAGTCAGACCCTTTAACAAATGTTAAGCTGGAAATGGGTCTGGTGACACCGCTATACCCGAGCAGTTCTTACCCTCCGATTCTGGAGAGTAACAATAGTGGTGAAATCATTACAACATGACCAATCTATTCTAATAAAGTGATAGCTGCATCTACTTCGATCGAAGTGGCTACATTAGAATCAGTGGAACACTATATCTATGATAGTCTGATAGTTGCAGGGTTGGTAAGTGGTCAAGATGTTTTCTGGGGTTTTGCCTCCAGGGTATGGCTAGTGTCTATGCCATGGATGTTTATCCTGGACATTTGACAAGATCTGCAGTTTCCCAGTCATGACACAAGCAATGGATGGCTCTGGGAAACCATACATTTTGTCACATAGCCATGCACAACAATCTTAAAACTGCCCTTCTCCTCCAGGATAAGAGGCTACATCCACTCAACAACAAAATCACAAAATCCGGCACATCTCATGAGTGCATACCTGTCAGAGCCACCGAGACTACTCTCAGTGACTCTGCCTGTGACAAGGCAGGGAGCAAGTAAAGGACATCAAGAAGTTAATAATAAGAAAGAGAATAAAGAAATTAATAAGAAAGATAATAACAAAGTTAATTAAGATAGCTAATTGAGATAATGTGTTACGGGTTTCCGATGAAGGAAATTGATTATGAGAATAAAAAAAACGAAGTGGTTACAATAAACTCATTTGGTGAACGAACAGCTGGCCAGGCAGGGTGCCGGAGCAGGGCCCCCGAATGGTCTGACTATATAAAGACACAACTAAACTGTTGAGAGTGTGAAAGATATCCATGTTGTAACTGAAAGTGTGATATTGAATATTGAATATTGGAAAGATCATTGTTATTTAATACTATCTATTTTGAAGTGAGACAGGGTGTGTGAACCTACTGTTGGCTACTTATAACCACAGTAGGTAGCCTTAGTTAATACTATAACAACTGGTGATTAACTAGGGAGCGGGGCAGCTATCCTAGTTTGCAGAAAATATTAGCTGAAGTAGGAGTAGCTCGCTCACAATACCCACCAGAACACAGCACATATCCACTAACCACATGGCAATTAAATGACCAAAGCAAGCCATGCCATTGACGGCTATAATATGTGGCTTGTAGTAGAGAACCCTTAGTTGGTGATAACACATAACAGGATTCTAGGGCAAGTGATCACTAATGTTGTTATAACCAATTACTATAATTAATTGCCTTTATTACCTGTAATTAATAATTGATATTACTAATTGAATCAACAAAGGGGCATTTGGCAACGTCAGGTAGGAAACATACATACTGAAAATAAGCCAAAATACATTCATTTAGTCTCCACACACTAACATTGCAAACAGGGAGGGGGGGGGGGGGGGGGAAGAAGTTTTTTTTGGCTGTGTATCATATTCTTAGGGGATGTTTAAGATACCAAAGTTTGAGTTGACACCACCGAGGGTGATCCTCACCAGGTACAGTAAAATCTGACTTTCTAACTTCTATCTGATAGCTGGAAGCATTTAAGTTTTATCTCAACGTCACAAAAATTACAATAGCATAATATAATTTTTTTCCGGTTAAGAAAAATATAAGAGGGGGGGGGGGTGGTAGGAGGGAACATTGTGCAAAACACACAGCAAACCTCACAAAAGAGCAACAAAAAAAGAAAAAAATCACACAAAAGTATGGAAACCACAAGAAATCAGCACAACTAATTACCAAGAAGAAACTAAAAATATCAATGCTAATCCAATCTCCCTACCAATATCCTTGCTATATCTACCTCATGCACTATTGCTCAGTAATTCTTCAAACAGGACTAACATTTTTGACAAACAGTCGTTTGTTGCCCTCTTCACTGGCTCCCCCATGCTGGTGGTCACTCTCCCTCCCTCTCCTGTCCCTCAAAAATCTTGAAGAACTGCCCCTGTAGTCAGAGCTGGATTCCATACTGGAACGGGGCAAGGAATCACCCAAACCACGGTGAAATGAGCTCTGGAAACTACGGCGGCTATCACCAAACTCATTCCTGAGGGCATAAACAAAAAAAAAAAAAAAAAAAAAGTAACATGAAGAAAAAAATTAACTGAACACTTTTTAAAAGGTATAAATTACTGGCCACAGTTTCAATGGGTCCTTATCGTAATTACTGACAAGACACTTGGATAACCCACCTTTAAAAACAAACAAACTATTACACTCAAAATATATTTTTTAATGTTCATACACTCATAAAAAAAAAGGTGGTTACAATGCTGAAGTAGTTTAGTATATTTGGAATACTTTTAGGGATGTATTGTTAAGAAATCTTGGATATCCTTTATGGCTTTATATTGGCAAGCATTGCTCTTCAAATGGCACAATCACAAAAAACCAGTAAATTCTCATTAATACCTGGTGGGCTGTCTCCTTGAAAAAATGTCTGAGGTAGATCGGTAAACTTCCCTAGGTAGTTGATTGATCATAGGTAAGTTTCTCTGCTCATAGCCATAATCGCCTCCACGCTGGGAGAACGTCCTGCCAGCGTATACAGAGGAAGGCTCAGCTGCACCAGTCATCATATTGGAAAGACCACCCAGCGAGGACAACTTCAACTGGAGAGGGTCTGGCTGGAAAGGTGACTTGGAATCCTAGATAATACATACAATATGGTTAGAGAATAATGCCTCATTTTGACGTGAGACGAAGCCAAGTTCAAAATAACATATTTCAGTGAAACATATTTACATCCAGTGTACAACCAGTAGTCCTATATACCTTATATAGAAGTCCACTTAATGAGACAAAATAAGACAACAAAATTATAGTTGCAGATATAATTAATACACACCCACCTGCTAGGCATTGGCAGTTACTAAAGAACATCACAAACATTTCCTATCCACTTACATTAGTTCGTAATGAGACATGCCCAGCCAATTTCAACCTGGGCTGGAGGCATGGAAATAATAATTATTTTAAAAGAAAACACTGATCACAAAAATTTAATGAGCACCAATTTCCTGGAGAGGCAATCTTTCAATTACACAATCTCTTGTCTGAGAGTATGCAGAAAAAATAACAAGACGCACTCTTGCTTCTTTATGTGTTTAGCATTGCAGGTATCCAGGAAGGGGGGAAAAAACCTTGATAAGTTCTCACAAAAACTTCTCGTTACAGTTCCAAGAATGTGTGCAATGTTACCTAAGCAACTGGGAATGTGGGGATGAGGAAAGATTACTGCAAATGGGGGGAAGCAAAGATTACATGGGAATGTATGGTGTAAGACCTACTTGCAATCATGGGGGGGGGGGGGCATGGAATGTGGAGGCCAGGGTTACTGAAACAAAGTAAGACTTCATAGATACAGATTTACCTCAGTAGCAGCAGCCAGGAAAGTGTGGGTACAAACTTTGGACACCTCTCTGACAACTACAAGGAAACCTACTAGTGTGAGACCTCATCAAACCCATGCTTGAAGCTATTTAAATCTAAGTCCTAAACACATTAAAATAGTTATAGGTCTTTTCACACACTAATTAACAGTAATTGCAGTTTTCCTGGCTAGGACCGCATTTTCTTAATAACACATTATAGATTTGTATAAGTCTTTGTTTCACACTTAAGGTATTATTTTCATACTATATAGTACCACAGCAGCTTACATCAACAGCGCAATATGAACTTCAGGAGAAGTTGCCATTTTTAAAAATAAGAAAGTAGGGGGGGGGGGGGGGGCTGAGTATGAGACGTTGCAGATAATACATGAGTAGTTAAATTTCAAGTGGTACTAATAATGCGAAAAGGACACCATGAAATCTATTTTAGCTCTTTGTACTCTCTCATTTGGCTTTTAATAGCAGACAGGTTTAATTGATATAACTGTACCACAGTAATACTAATCATGGTTTGGTCATGAAGCCGCAAGCTAAACCACAAACACAGACCTGAATCAAGCAACCATTGAAGCTACTCCATACTGAATTACTCAAACTCATGTGGGTTGTTAAGGTGGAAAAATGAAATCTCCCTGAATATATATGATAAACACATAACTGTGGGTACTGGTATAGCAATGAATTGGCCAATGAAGTACTATGATTGCTCAATTCACTAAAATCTATTTTTCTCCTTTTCCAATGAGAGAGAGGAGAGAGAGAGGAGAGAGAGAGAGAGGAGAAAGAGAGGAGAGAGAGAGAGAGGAGAGAGAGAGGAGAGAGAGAGAGGAGAGAGAGAGAGGAGAGAGAGAGGAGAGAGAGAGAGAGGAGAGGAGAGGAGAGGAAAGTGATAATCACATCAGCAACATTTGGTGTCCAATCAAAAAGAAACTTCAATAATACACTGTGATTGATTACTCAAAATTAAATATTATAGTTCTAATATGATTTGGAATAACTGCTTCTCTCTATCCTATTTACAGTCAGAACAGCTACAGTCAGTGTGTATTCATAATGAAAACAGCTATTTTATGTGCCTATTTATAGTTGGAACAGTTCCATGATATAGTGAACAGATGATCCAGTCATACATAAGCAGAACTAACATCACAATGTGATTCAAGCCCAGGGTTAAGGTTTGAGTGTTTCCTGCCTGGAATTAGGGTATATTTCAGGCACCGAAATGTGCAACACTCTGACACTGTGCGTGCTCTACACCACAGTGTGAACAGGATGTCAGTCATCAAGCTGTTGCCATTGGACACCACATATAGTGAGGTACCGTTGAGTTCCATGGCTGCAACATAGAATAAAGGGATGGGAGTGTCACTGACATAGAGTAATGGCCAAAAGGAAATGCCAAAAAAAAAAAAAAAAAAAAAAAAGAAGCTCAAGAAAAGATAACTATGGAGGGAGAGCACACCAACATTTACTGACAGCTGGTGCACTCTATATTAGCTGAACTTTTGTGCACACAGCCACACCAATAGAGAGTGCAGCTGTTCAAAACCTCTCTTTAATATCCATGTACACTCTACATGCCAAACATACACAGGACATCTGGGGAGTGAAGTCAAAAACACTCCACTGAAATGAATATCATTGCTAGGAAGCTAGTTGACCCAGCTGCATTCATGGTGACAGCTCTTCAAAGTGATGCCAACCTGTCCAGTTTAATGGCTACTCCAATAACTGATCTTACAATATTCAGCACTTTGCTAACACAACATACCACCACAGCTAGTCTGCTGGTTCACAATATAATTATATCATGCAACAACAAAAAAAAAGTGACCTCAATGCTTACTCAATGCTTGATACACTTTCCCACAATACTTAATGGAAATCAATTCAAATTTATTCCAGCATTAGTTACATGAGGCTAGGCATCCTATTATAATTCAGTATTTAGCCTTTTAAGTGTACGACTTAAATACAAAGTTTTAAGAATCTATTTCCAGGAGTTCTGGATTGAATAAAGAAATTAACAGACAAATATCAGGTAAGAATCACAAGCTGACAATCCAGCATTTTAATAACTGAAGAAAACTCTAATTTATACATTAATAGATTTAATGTCAATAAAAAAAAAAATTATTTTCCATTAAAACCATGGTTGCAGAGACTATATTTGCATGGTTACATGTACGTCACACAGCAATCAGTGGTGGAGTTAATTCTGATCATGAGTTTTTGTGATGGAATACCTCACTTTATTTGCTACTCTTTTTGTTGAGCATGCCAAGAGCTTCTCTAGAGTGTTGATACTCTATGAGAGCATGTGTTACTCCATGATCCACTTCTCATGCACACAACACGTTACTGGCATGTGCGTTCAAAGATAGTGTGGTGATAACTAGGAAGGAATCAGAGCCTGGGTATGAGAATGATGACATGAAACAGTGTTACCTGATATGACCATAGAACTCCCCAAAGCAACATAGTATCTACTATAGAGTTACAGCACATCAGTGGTATCACACCACACCCCTACAGCTTTATCAGTGTTTTTCCCCAGTGAATATACATTATGATAAGCAAATATCAGTGCACGGATGTACGAGTGTGAATTGAGTGTGTTACATTTGTGTTTGTAAAATATTAACACACCTGCACCCTCATATAAATAGACCCACTCACCATTCTAACAGTCATTGGTCGATCACTCAGCATCTGCCCATGGAAGAGTGCTGAATGTACAAACAAACATGGTCAGCCATATCAGCATGTTCTAGATTCAGCAACTGTCTTACTTACCAATGGCTCCAATAGCTTCTGACGGGTCATCAAACTGGACTTCCCCCAGCCCTTTGCTATTCCCTTCACGATCAGTTAGAATGTCTGCATTAACAATTCTGCCTGCAACTTTGAAAATATCCTTCAATTTTTGCCATGTTATGCCATAGTCCAGCTGCAATACAAACAGGTACACAGTAAGTGTACTTGCTAAGTAGCATGTGATTACAGAGAACAAGAGAAAGAAAAACTTACGTTTCCAACAAAAACAGTAGTAGCTGGATTTGGTACTGGTTTACCTCTCCCATGGGCATTCCCCATCCCAGTCTTTTCCCTCTCCTCGTGAGGAAGGTCCTAAAATTGAGATGGCAATACAATCAAATTGACAGAGATAGAGACATTGTCCCAAAAGTAGAGCTAGTTGTTCTTGCAAGTCCTGCATAGCAAAGCATATAATTGGATGCAACACACACATATCACCAAATTCTTCTCCAGCTGTTCTCAGAATACAATGTTGCTTCACTTCCAAGGAAACAGGATCAGTAATGCAGACAAGATTAGAAATCCTCCCATGACATAACTCATTATGACATCACCTCCACAGAATTGCCTTCCTTCATTCCAACACATGTTCAGATGAATCAACCAACCAATTAATCCATGAGGAAGTCAGTCACAGGTCTTGTGTCCATCAGACCTGCCCATCCTCACCACCCTGCCCTGCTCCCAACTACTCAACTCACGAAAATAGCTCATTATTCATAACTTCAAATATTACTTTTTTCCTCTTCACTCCTTCCATTCTTTCCTCCTTACTACATCCACATCATACCCTGCCTATAGAGCAGTCACACCAACCTTCCTGAGAAACAGTTTCCTGCTGTCTAGCTCCGAATTGGCCAATTTCCTGAGTGCCATCTCTGCAGTTTCCTCATCCTCATACACCACCAACCTTGAGCGCAGCCACAACAACACAACAACCCAATCAGTCAGGTACACGACATACGATTACCGGATATGGCTTGTGCATATGGAGTGTGTTATATATATACATATATAGGTCAACCACATCAATTCACTTAAAACATACCCACTGAACATCCCAAACTTTATAAAATCCATCAAAATGTTTTTGTGGATAATTCTGAAAATAATACATCAGTGTTGTGTGTGTGTGTGTGTGTGTGTGTGTGTGTGTGTGTGTGTGTGTGTGTGTGTGTGTGTGTGTGTGTGTGTGTGTGTGACCATCCCCGGAAACTCCTAAATGCATGGCCCTATCACGATGAAATTTGCATGAATGTTCCGTTCACCATAGCCAGGATGTGACAGACAATTTTTGTTTGGATCAGGCTAGGGCAAGCATTTTTTAATTACCATTTTGGATAATTTTGGTAATGGGTCATCTGGCTAAAGCAGTGAAAATGTGACCATTGCATGGAATATTAATGAAACTTGGCATGATCGTTCCCTATGGACCCAGGATGTGTTACAAAATTTTAGTTTCAAAAAATATTTTCACTGGAAAGATGAAATAAAAGTGATAATGGCCTGTGGACTGTTAACCTTGTAGACTACATTTACTATAAGACTTGCGGGTTGTCAACTCCACATTTACTAATGACTAAAGCTGTTAATCCTGCAAACTTCCAGTCATTACAGAAAAATTACCTAGCCCTTTCATTAATGTGATGGACCTAAGGAGCGGCATTCCGCAAGTACAATTAAAAAGAAAACTTTAATAGATAATTTCAGCCATTTTCATATTACTGAACACCAAAATATGAGCCACTCCTCTATTTACCTTTACATACAAATCACTGGTAGTTTTCTAGTAGAGAAGGTAGTATTTTCAAGGAAAATAAATAATTATTACTTGATAACAAAGGGAAAAATAGGAGTCTCTGTATGGTTTCTCTTTCTTTTTTTTTTTCATTTCAGAATGACTGAGAATATAGGACTATTTTTTTTTCTGGGTTCATTATCCATAAAATAACATTATAACTGATGCTTATTAAAATCAAGGAGAAACTTGTGGGAATATTTATTTTTATTATTAAAGAAAAATAAGAAAAAGTAATTTGCAAAGAAAGGAGACATGAAGGTTTGTGTGAATTTATGTATTACCGATGCTATGTCTGATAAACTCATGTGCAGGCAAAGTTGTGACTTTGGTGGGAATTTGATTGAATAGGACTTAGAAACTAGCTCTGACAATGGGTCGTACTTAGCATGAGTTAAACCAGTTCAGTGAAAACAGATAAATTGGTGGTATATGACGATTAACCACAGCTCTATGATTCTAAATATAAAAAGGAGCTCCCACACTAAACCACCTGTGATAATCCAAGGGGGAATGTGTTGCAATGCAGGTGCAAATGTATGAACAGATTAGCATGCAAGTTGAAAGCTTAACCATCCACGTATCCAGCTATCACACTCCAACAATGTACAACCTTTACCAAAACTCCACAACCATGGACAAGATGGTTGCTACGTAAGTGACTGAAATGACAAACTTGATCAACTTTATGATAGAGGGTAACCGACTTACCCCATTCCCTGCAGGAAATAAATAAGACATATACAAAAAGAAATGTGTAAAATAAGCTAGTTAGCCACACTATGCATGAAAAAAATATATCTTGACATACCCGTGACATGCCATTGAAATCTTTGAAGATATCACACTTGACAATTGGCCCAGCTATAATAAAAGGAATAAACAAAAAAAAAATCCTGCAATGAAATCAAGTCAACAAAAATAAGGACACTGCAGAATTAGAAACACCACGCTTTAATTTCAACCAATGACCATAAAGGTGGGTTCACAGTGACATAGGAAATCTTGTCGGCATGCATCGAAATGTGTGGGTATTTTTATGCATTGCATCCACAACACGAGATTAGACCCAAGTTCTAATTTATATTGGGTTTGTACACCTTGTAATGGTGTGCCTCTATTTTTTCTCTCTGTGGATTCATTAATTAGGCATACAAACTTCAAGGAAGTATAATTGAACATGGACACACTGTGAACACTTTCAACGGTATGCTTAACAGCAGGAAGCAGCACTAAACATTTCATACCCACTCTGTGCATCACTGTGAACCAAGCTTTAGAGTATATTGTGTAACCATCTACAGTTCAGTAAATAAAGGCAAAAGGTAAGAGTCAGAGTGCAAGTATAACATATCTTCACAAAGACTATGCCAGTGTGGGCCTCACCCTTCCGCATGTGTTCCTTAAAGGTATGCAGAGTGGTGGCAAAGCTTAGGTTAGCAACAAAGACACGATTGCCACTGTCACGATTACGAAGAGAGGATGCTTGGGTGGATGTCTTGCTTGCAAAGTAAGGGGTGTGTCTCTTGTTGGTGAAGGACATGCCCCTTATTGGTGCTCCAACATAGTCTCTCTCCTCATACTCATCTCCAAAGGGAAGACCACCAGTGCTGCTGTCCTGGTCAGCGTTCATCTCAGCTGCTATCTCGTCTAAACCTCTGTCCATCCTGCGTCTACCAAAACCAAGATCACTTTGAGCCATAATATGGGCAGCCACGTCAAAATAGAGAAACTTTGCACTCCACTTGTTGCAGAAAGTTGGATACCTCCAGTGGGAGGAGAAGCTATGAACTGTATACACCTAAAAGGTACCCCACTGCACCTCAAAGAAGTCTTCCCAGAAAAGCTTCAAAATTCAAAACAATGCTCACCCTCGGACTCGTTGATATACATCACGTGAATCAAGTACCTGGGTGTGGTTTATTTGAATTCGTATCAGCTGCAACTCGTAGTATGCCAATCCCCGGAGATATACAACAGGTTAGTGTGCGCCCTTTAAGAAGCCAGAGCTGGCATGCTGTTACATGCTCCTGGTGTTACATACTCACTTTTTCTGTAGATGGACAATGTAGAGCCCATGCAAGTAGACGAGGAAGGGAGTCTCTCCCACAAGGAATTTAATATTGAGAATCCGAACTTTGACCTGGATTCTTACAGTAGCAGTTTTATAGGTCTGGCTAGAGTTAGACGACTCATGTTCGTGGCTAGACACTGCACCACTCTAAGAGCTGACGCTCTCAAGTAAGGGGGCTGTGTCAAGCACTTGAACTGGTGTATCAACCCTATCAGGTTACCACTGGGTTCTCATGAAAATGCAGCACATCACTTTCTTCCTGTCAGATCAACATGTCTTAGAGTATACATGAATGAAATTAATAGACTTTTGATTATAAAGAAAGTTTATATTTCACAGTGGAATTAAGAATTTTTAAAAATTGATATAATATAAAGGAATCGATCAATAGTAGATATATTCTAAGTGATGCAGCTTACTATTCACTAAGGCTATACTCACAGCAATAGTGCTTCAAATTCTGCCCTTACCTGCCTTAGTACCCTAAGGGTGTGTGATAACCACTCTGTACTAATAATTGATATTTTCAGCGTGGTATGTCCTTTTCTATTTTTTTTTAACTTTGTTTTTTTTAAATTTATTTCATTTTAAAAATACTCTAAATATGTTAGCTATAATTGATCGATTGTTGAAGATAAATTGTGTTTTGTCTCTCTTTGTTGAAACTCATGGTAATACATACTCAATAGGAAAAGCTAATTATGAGTAATATATATTAGAGTTAGGCTTGATTACAGTAGTTAGTTCAGGTGTATAGTGGTGCACGGATCAGTTGATGTTTCTTGATTATATGTTTAAAGATCGAAAGTGAGGTAGTGTCAGAGTTGGTCTTATGTTAAGCCTTTGATGGTTAATAGACATAGGCTTCTTTGCAGATGTTATGTTTTCGGCTTATCTACTAGTAATACTAGACACTGTTATGTTGTTGATATAGTTCAGACTTTCTTGACTTGTGGAGTAGTTATTAATTCCAATGACCATATGTAAGAATTAGCACTATAATTAAAATGATGCACCTGAAAACAATGTTTGGCTTTATTCAGGACTAATGCTAAATGTTGTCTATATAATTTCATTTACCTTTGTACGTATAAATCACTGAGGCAGCCATTATATACGTTGTAAAAAGAAGCACCATATGTTCTGGTATACTGTACAAAGTTTATGTAGGCACAACACTTAGAGAGATTAGTAGCAGTTAATAGGTGTTTGTTGATTTTAAGAAAGTGCTGTTTAATGAGTTCACACTGTGAAGTGCAATTTTGTTGATTATATAGTTGAGGTGTTGTGTTTGAGGATCAGAAGGTGTTGTGTTAGTTGATCACTGGGAAGTGCTGTGTTAGTTGATCACTGGGAAATGTTGTGTTAGTTAACCACTTGTAAGTGTTGTGTTAGTTAATTATTGTGAAGTGTTGTGTTAGTTAATTACTGGGAAATGTTGTGTATGTTGTTTAATGGGATGATGGTGATGATGATGGTGGTGGTGATGATGGTGATGATGGTTTTTTTCTTCATGTTACCTTAAATATAAAAACACTGCTCCTTTTTAGTGGAACTTGAGAATAGAAAATGGACAGCATATATGCAAAGTGATCTGTTGCTTCCAGTTACTGCCTTAAAAGCTGATGATCTAAGATGAACCGATGCTGTAGTGGCTAACAGTTGTATAATTGCAAGCCGTGTAGCGAAATATATCTTCTTTTCACCTTGTGTGTTTGCACATTTATTTCTGTCCAATATTCTTATTTCAATTGCAATTACTTAACATGACCTCCTGGAAGCAGTAGGTGTTTAGGCTTGTTTCCTTCTCTCCCTCTTCCTCTCTTTGTCTTATCCGCCCCCCCCCCCCTCCTCACCGTTTTCTTTTTTCTTTTTTTTTTACTAGCTGAGTAGGCAAAACTTGTTTTGTTTTCACCTTGTGAATGTGCACATTTTTATCTGTTCGTCTGTCTACTCTCTAATTTCAATTGCATGGCCTGGCTGGTGGGATTCCATCCAGGAGTGCTTCTAGTATTTATCTTGCTACAGTAAATATAATTTATAGTGTAGTTTTGATTTGGCTAGCTACAAAGTGTGAAAGGAAGTTTTATATTAAAGATTATAACATTATAGGCATAACATGTAGGAAGAGAAGGGGGGGAAAAGCTGAATAGTAGAATAGAGCATACTCCAATTTGAGCTAATATGTGCTGTAATATGGGAACATGATCTGAGTGCATTCAAATGTGAAAAGGTCGGGATAAGGAAGTAGACCTCAGTCTTGTGACGTCTTCATGCATATGTGTACATCTCAAATGATAATCTTTACATATGCGTTGAAGTGGCCTGAAATATGAGACATACTTAGCTAAGTATTGTATTTATGGCATGAGAAATAGTGGTGGTTCCCCATCAACTTTTGGCAGGAACATCTAAACAACCATAAGCTCCCCAACTTCAAACAACTTAAATGTGTGTGTTGTGGACCGTTAGTCCAGACTTTTTGAGTGATAGCCAAACTATTTGACCTTTTAGCTGATAGGACTAAACTCCAATTGATGGTTTGCCCCTGACACTTCCAATTGAGTGAGCAAAGAATGGATGTGTTGCCCAGAGAATGGAATTATTAACATCAGCACTTCTAGATCCTGTTTTCCCCCACCAGAAACCTGCAAAGTGGGTCATTTATTTAATGGTATGTCTCTAGTAGCAAAAATTGAACCAATGCTTCTCTTATGGTATTTCTTACACCAAATAAGCATTTCCACTACAAAAAGGAAGGGAGAAAATAAAGTTTGAATACTTGTCAGCTTGTTCAAGGAAACATGAACTTTACTCTGTTCTCATATGGAAAAAAAAATAAATGTTTTAGTGTTTCAATTTGGATGTATGATGATGCTTGGGAATGGTTAATGCATGGCTGAAAAGCTCATCCAAATTGATGTTTTATAGGCATCATAGCTGGTTTCATGATTGGTCTAATGTAGATATTCTGTTGTCATTAAATATACTATCGCAAAGTGCTAGGATTTGAACTAGCTTAAGTAGTGGGCATTTTTTCAGAAGTCATGTGACCACAGTAGACCCATTAAACTGCCATTATAGGTCCTCATTTAATGTCTTGCATCAAGGGATAGGAGGCCATGAAAAAATATTGAATGTACAGGTATACTTCTCCATGTGTCATGAACAGGAACTTGTTAGTAATTTGTTTTTACATATAACTTATTAATATATACCAGAGGTTTTTTTACAGCTTTGCTTGCAATAATCAGGCTCTGGTTGGCCAACTAATATATCTAAACATTATGGAAGATGGCGTTGGAAGGGTTTCAAGTTAATTCTTCTGCTTGGCAGTGATTGCATTTGTTGGGATAAATAGCTTCTTTAGCAATTGTGAATGCATCCTGTTTTCTTAGTCTCAATTGTTGATGTTATTGAGATAGTTTTCACTTATTCCAATTTTTCAACTGCTGCTATATATAGAGAGAGAGTGAGTAAAGATATTGGCATGACAGATGGCTATGTGGTAGCTGTGTGTGTGTGTGTGTGTGTGTGTGTGTGTGTGTGTGTGTGTGTGTGTGTGTGTGTGTGTGTGTGTGTGTGTTCCCATGCTAATCTAACAGTCCAGAAGGCCAACATTAGTGCAATTGCGCTTAGAAAGAACTTCATTTTCTTTAATTTTTTTAAATATAATTTTTTAAAGTTTGATGTTCACATCGTGTATATTTGCTTATTGCATTAGTAAATATTAAAGGTCCAGTTTTACTGTCCTACTGATTCTCAGCCAACAATCACTTATATTCCGTAACAAGAACAGAGCACATGCATATTGCTAGCTCACTCCCTCTCCCACTCATCGACCCATCTTTCATTCCATAGTAAAGTACTCTTGAATGCTTGTGCTGCTCTCTCTGTTGATGGTGCTGTATTGACAGGATAGGCCATATATGGCTTTTGTTTTTTTTTGCCCCAAACCATGACCCTTGCCCCACCCAGGACTATAATGTCCGGGTTGCCTTCATAAGTTACGGAAACAAGTCTGTCTTTAGTTATTGGGGAAGTTTACTAATCAGGTTAATGGGCAAGAGTAGATTAACCTGGCACAACTCATGAGGATAAGTCTTTAGGTGACTTTGGGGAAGATTCCACAACATAACTAAGAAACTTTTCCTTTTTAAACTACCTTAAAAGGAGATATATGAAGTAAGACCATACACATTTAATTACCTTGCTGTATCAAATGCCAATCTTGTGTTTTTGTCGAGTATGGATGCCTCCAAAGTCCAGTTTCTTTGGAACATAAACCTGGAGCTTTTATCAGAGGAACTGGGGTATGCTATTGGGAAAGTAAGTCTAACATGCTGTAGCAAAATGGTCAGGTCAGTCAGTATACCTATCCTAGTGGCAGGAACTTTCTTTTACCACATCGGGTACTTTAATCTTGCTCAATGTTATTGTGTAAAAATTATATAATACTTATAATTATAATATGTGTGGTGGACCAATTCCTGAGACAAGTGATCTGAAAACCAAGCACTTTATAAACAAGCACTTTATAAAATTATTTTATTTCAAAAAATTATTTATTTCAAAAAATAAGTGAATGTCTGTCTGATCCAGTGTCACCATATTTAGATAGCAGGTGATTAGTATGAATTAGTGCTTACCTGTATGTACATAGGATACAACCTTGAACTTAAGCTCTATGATGTCTTTTTGTTTTTATGTCTGGACCACCCATTACCAGGTGGTGGGCATCTTCTAATTGACCACCTGGGCATCTTCTAATTGACTCCAATTGAACTATGCACCTCTATGTTTAGCTTTCCAGAAGCTGTACAAAGGCATAGCATTTGGAACCTGCTGACTTGCACCACAGAGCTTTTCTTTGAGTGCATGAGTGCAAAGGAATCAATCATGTGAGAATAAGTTAATAATATTGTCAAAAATATTAGCTCTATTTTCGCACATCAGCTGATTGAGGAAAGAATTTCATAAGCATTTATAGTTGTTGTTATTGTTGTTGTTTCATGTGCATTCGTAGTTGTTGTTTCAATTAGTTGACATAACTGCAGTATATCTTGTGTACTATGACCTACTTATACCAGGACCAATTTTTTCTTCTTCTCCAAATAGAAATTAGCTATATTTATAACAACTCAGGAATGATAGCACTCCTGTATGAAGAGAGCATAGATAGTTTTGTTTACCTATCACACAATATTCATGTTAACCATAAAATGTGTTATCTGTAAGACACATTTCAGAGTTTAAAATAACTGCTGGTCCTAGACTGTTTTCCATGCAAAGCTTACTCAAAGTCAGTTTGACACAGACCCAGAAACATTCAACTTAACAGAACAATGGGATTCTCTTATGCCGCTAGTATCATTTTTCATGTTCAAAGTAGTTTTACTGTTTTTATTTCATGGCCACATGACTCAACCGGATGGCCAGCCAAACTTTGAAGTGGTTAGCCATATGGCCAGGTGCCTGGAAAATATTGTTGTTGTTTTTTCCTTTCACTCAGCATTTTTTAAAGTCACACCATAAGCAATTGCTTCCCTACTGTCTTATTTGTGCCACATGAACTTACATCAAACACTTGCTGGTTTTTCTCATATTGTTCTACTCGAAATTCCTTTCCTTATTCAGTTTGTTGGCATTTCCTGTTAGAACCAAAGCATTGTTATAAAGGGAAGCTTAAATTCATGCATTTTTGCATCTGATTGAACTACCTAAAGAGGAATGATAACTTCGTAAAATATAAATTAGCAAAACAGTACTTAATTTGGTTACCAATTAAATGTGACATCACTATTGTTTTACTATGCACTTTTGACCCTCGCTAATAATGTTTACACTGTGACAGATGATGGTTCGTCTGATTTGAGAATAAAATTCCATAAAATTTGGTGTCCTAAAAATACTGTTAAACTCGTGTGGGAAAGAATGAATTAGATTGGAAGATGGAATTTCCATTTTTCATATTTAGACAACCCCACCCAACACCTTTTTTTTTTTTTTTTTTTTTTTTTTTTTTTTTTTTTTTAATTAATCAAATCAAAGTAGTTTCTAAGAGCTCCAAGATGATCAGAGGAGGGTAATGTAGAGCAGTATGAATTGAGTCCATGTATCTGAAGTATGTGGTGAAAGGTGTTATTGGAATGTTTTCAACTAATAAAAACAATACTAATAGTAAAAAAAATGTAATGGTAACCAAAACCTCAAGAACAACAGTTGTAATATGAACAACCCCATTGGATAGACCAAGAAGGGCTTACTAACATGTAACAAGATATCCAACATCTAATAGATTGAGCAACAGGAATGGTTATATTTAATTGACTGTAATAAGATTAAATACAACAAGATTGTGCACTCCTATAATCCGCAGGCTTGAAAGATCCTTTACCTACCTTTCTGGATCAGTTCGATATCTTGTCCTCTCTGCGGTGTAGAACAGTTCTGTCATTAGTGAGGTAGCCAACTCCTGCTGTCCACCATGGCATGCAGATCTGTCCAGTGCTGCATACTTCTTTGTAGGTATATTTAGTTGTCTTGATACTCCAGGAAATTTTAAATTTTTTAAAAACAACCTGGGATCAAATCATTGACCTTTAGTTTGGGAGACCCCAGCCTTAACCATTTCACCATTTCAATTGGGCTTTTTTGGTATGGTAAATTTAATTTTTTTTTTTTTTTTTTTTTTTTTTTTTTTTTTTTTTCTCTCCACCAGGGGTGACATTTTTCCAAATTTCATTTGCTAATAATCTCCTGCTAGACCCCTTTAAATTTTCCACCAAATTTGGTTCCTGACCAAGAATAAGGGCAGCATTGAATCACACAAATAGAGACACTGATGTTATCCTAATGATTAACTGTTAATATTTGTATACTTTTTCTCTTTTTTGGGGTAACTCCTGGACACGTGGACCAATTTTGATGAAACTTGCATGAATGTTCCCTGCGGTATTTCTTGATGACAATTTGGTTTTTGTTCTTTCTTTCTTTCTTTCTTTCTTTCTTTCTTTCTTTCTTTCTTTCTTTCTTTCTTTCTTTCTTTCTTTCTTTCTTTCTTTCTTTCTTTCTTTCTTTCTTTCTTTCTTTCTTTATCATTAATTTTTTTCCTGCTACCTGTTATGGCTGTCACAATCATTTTTCCACGCTTGTGAAGGGTCAACCATAGCGCAGACACACAACAGTAGGCTCACAGTTATGCAGCCTGACTCCATTAACCATCAGGTCCACATGTTGTCAACTTGTTAAGCTTACAACTGAGGAAACCATGCCAAGGAAGAGAAGAGGTGGCACGCTCTGGTCTGCAGAGTGGAAGAAGAAAATATTTTTAAAAAAAGAAAGCCAAGACTGATGAACAGCCACAGCAAATCTCATGAAGGACATGAAGCTATCTGCAACCCTCTAACTGTCAGTGACCTACCATACTGCATTCAGATATATTAATTGTCACATAGCTAGATTACTGAAGTAATAATTCAATAACCTGCCGAGTGGTGGCTGCCCTTTGGGGGCCACCACTCCACAAGTATATATAAGTAAATAATGCATTTATCTGAATTAAATTGGTCAAGCATTATCTAGCTAACTTGTGGTGTACATGGCCATTATCATAAGTTATTGTTGTTTTTTTTTTTGGTATAGAGCATTTTCGCTCATGTATAAAATTGGAAGTTTACTTTTGGTGAGTTCACTGACTGTGTTTGCATCAATACCCAGCCAAGTGCAGCAGGCTGTTCTCACTAAGCCGGAAGTTACATTTGCTGACAGGCAGGAACACATCACATTTATTTGATTCCGAGCACTCAATGTGGGTTGTAATGTATTTATGAAGTACACTCCTTTATTTCTTGTCCTGGGAATGGTCCACAGTGAGTATAAACATGAACCCAAGAGTTTGTAAGCATCCTAATAATCATGTACCTGGACTGTTCCGGGTGTCTGCAGTGAAGGTCTTATAGTGTCATTCTCAGACAAATATGTCCCACATCCCAATGGAACATGGAATTAGAATGTTCCTAATGCCTAGACACCCCCAGATGTTGAGGTTTATAATTAAATCACGTTCATCATTGTGGCAACTGTTGCTACAGTGTTCCAGGGAAAAACTGAGGTAGAAGTGAATGTCTATCTGCACTGCCATATTTCAAGCTCTCTGTAGTTATGTTGTCCATATTCATTAAATCTATGTTCCTATCTTCCACACCATATTTTATATTGTATTTCCAGTTAAGAACATTCACTGATTCACTTCATCGTGAATAGAGATTATCAAGACTAAACTGAGAAACAAATAATAAATTTATGATGATCATAGAACAAACTCATGATAATTTCTATTAAAGCTTTTCTTTTTTTTTAAATATGTTCTAATATCTGTGTGTGTAATTGAAACTATTTCATAAATGTGAGCATATATTCATAGATATGTCCTGGGTGCAATTATGTTTGTCCTTATCATCCTGTTTCCTTGGAGCGGGGTTGAGCTGTGTACAAGAGTTTGAGGGGGGGGGGGGGTGGGGGGGGCAGGAGGTTACTTGGTGATGCAGATCATTTCGTTAGACATGCTTGGATATAAGGTAGGATACTGCTTTCTTTCTTTCTTACCCAACATCTAGATACCTGTACATTGTAATTAACAGTCAATGTGCAGCAAATTAGGTGTTCAAGTTTGTTTGAGGTTTTTATATTGGTGTGAATAGTAAATGACAAAATTATCACATGTGGGATATTGATGCCTTTCTCGCTGTATCACTTTAGCAGAGCACAGACTTGGAAACCTAAAATTAGTCAGTGCTACAGACAATATGCCGGGCTTGAATTTTGGATCTGATTTTGCCCGATTCTGACTTTTTTGAAGTGTGTATGCACTCTGAGGCAGATTTCAGGGTCATGTGAGTGCTGTTGTTTACAATCATACACTACATATAGCTCCAGCAGTAATGATGCGATATCTGTATTCGGGGTGGAGCCCCCTATGTGCCCCAGTTCCCACAACTTGATCACTATATATATTTCAAGAAATATACACTCTCACCCCACCTGACCTTCTAGGAGTACAACTTGCACTCCATGTCCTTAACTGTCACTAAAATTTGTGTTGCCTAAACTCTTCACCCCACCTACACATCTTCATCCAGCATGCCCTTAACCTCCTGCAACTCATCCTAGTGCACTGAGATCCTATCGGATCGTATCTATTCATCTCTTGCTTGAACCATAAGACAAGCGTGGGCCAGGCAACCAAACAGGGTTTACCTTTGTAGCTGGTGAACAGGTAATCTTGTAATGTGCCTCAGCCCTACTAGCTTATACACACACTAATACATACACATGGCGACGGCTTTTATATACTCGGTGCAGTGCGTGATGGTAACAGTAACTGAAGTGTTATCATTCAGTGTTTTACCCACACATTGGAGATATTTATGTCCAGATAATATGTAGCTAATTTTATGACTGTGATTGTATATAGTCAAGTACAGTGCAACATCACAATGTAATGTTACAAAATGTCAATGCAGATGCATGTGTAATACACTAATCTGTGTTCATATTGGTTTCCTAAATTGAGCAGTTGTTTGATATGTGTGGATTAATAACTATTTGAGCAGATTCTTTTTCGGTTGAGTATGTGCCCAGCAGAGTTTCAGGTGCTTCTTGTGTTTTGCCATCCAGTATGTCTAAGAGATAGTTGTAACTTGATAGAGAAAATATTTGCATATGTACTAGAAATCTAAAAGCGAAGTTATTTTACATGCTAAACACACATCAAAACTAAGTGTGTATTATCTCTCTATAGTTTGCCATAATTGTGGTTATTTATATGGCAACAAACAATAACCACAACATTGCTATCACATGAGGAAAAAAGCTAAAACATTCAAAATTACTACTTCAAATAGGATGTCCATAAATCATCCTCTAAATGTAGATCGGCTAAAGGTTCTAAATTAGCTGATCCCTCTCTGGTCAAATCAGCTATTGATGGTTACTGATTGCATCTAAATGCAAATGGTGGTTGCTATAAAAGATTTGTTCAGTAGTACAAGGGGAAAATATTCCAGAGTAAGGTGGTGATGAAAATGGCTTCTGAACATCTCTCCATCATCACTGCCAGAGTGTCCTAGATACCGTGGAATGTCCCAAACCATTACCAGACATAATATGCAATTAGAAATTTTAATTGAGTATGCCAAGATACCTACACTCCCTGGATGTCCCTATGGTTACGATGATTTCACACTATGTACTCCTGAAATATTAGTTTCCTGGAATAGTGGGGCTCAAGATCTGTGGTCAAAATGGTCCTAGGTGAAATGCAACATTTGGAGCTGGACTGTGTTGTTGATGCAACATGTTGGGGCATAACTGAATCAGAAGGTTGTAAGCAATCAGAATTTTTTTTTTATCAGATTTTTTTAAAGCTATACTGCATCTAATGTGGCCTTTCCATAGAGGTTTTTTTTTATCATATCCTTATCCCTTTTTGTTTGCTCCTCCACTTTGTAAAGCCACTGAGTAAGTACCACTAGTGACTCATGAACATGATGAAGCCAGCAGATCAATGGCAAATTACTATTAGTGACAGCTGTGTAAACTGAACTGAAAGTTCTCATTTAAATTACTAATAACAACTAATGGTCCTGGTCATAATTTAATATAACCGGTGAGAGCCTGTAATTGGTTGAGAGTATACAAATTGTTTAGTAAATTGGTCCCTGGGTGAAGGCTTAGAAGTTATACACTTGCCAGTTAACTTGACTTTCTTCAATTAAATTATTAATTACTTGATGGGAACTTCAGCAAGCACTACAACTTAAGGACCACATGTTTCTATCCTGAAGGTAGAAGCAATTCATTGACATCCGATGGTTATCACTGTCCCAGGTACCATCCATCACTCTCCAAGGTATGTTCTCCAAGCCTAGTGTTAAGACACTACGTATCCCAGGAGATCCAATAATGGTCCGAAGTATCCAAATAGATGCTGTTTATATAATGATCACCCTCACCATAGAAACAGATGAAACTCCCAGGAGATCCAAAATCATTCCAAACTATCCAAACATATTTTGCATTGTTATCACAAGCACACACACACACACACACACACACACACACACACACACACACACACACACACACACACACACACACACAGTGTTAGGGTTTCTTTCTGGTAGGAATGTGGTGGGGGGGGGAGGGGGTTATTGTTGAACCCTTGTGCTCAAGAGCTCAGAAGTGATTCCCCCTCTCCTATAACTATTATTCTGCTATACACAAAGTTTAGATGCCATTAGGTTATGAAATATCATTCTATTTTGCAGCAGTTATGGGCAGTGACAGCGTAACAGTGAATCACCCCCAGATTGTGTCTGGGAGTGATTCACTGTTACGCTAACCTCGGGCTAATAAGAATAATGAAAAATGGTTGATTTGCACCAGGAGAGAGTTTCTGGAATTTTGGACGCTCACTTCCTCATCCAATCAAATCAATACAGGCATAATTACACCCCCACCCCAAATCCTCCCCCTGCCACTTGGAAAGTCCTGGATGAATATGTGATAGTAAAAAAAAATTTTTTTTTTTCCTGGAGTCCTTGATATGTCACGTGTATAATTCTATGTCGAGTGGCATGACCTCTGATTTTCTGTTTTGAAGTGCATACCATGACAGCAATTCTTTTTAAATCAAAAGTACAGTATTCAATATCACATTTTCTGTTCTGAATATCTTTCTTAGAGCTTCACTAGTACAAGAGGTTGCCATTGATGATGATGGCTTACATAATTTGACCAAATAATTACTATATACTAAATTTACAACTTTTCCTCTCTCTCTCATACACACACGCACACACACACACACACACACCCCACACACACACACACACACACACACACACACACACACACACACACACACACACACACACACACACACACACACATTTATATATATTTATATATATTATATATATATTACAGTTTGTTTTGTTTTTTGTTTGTCTGAACATTTAATTTCTGCTGGTATGTGTAAGAATAGTATTACATTTATAAGGTTCCACTTTCTAAAGTTCTACTGGTGGATATACATAATTAGTTCCAATTAAACATGTTGGTTCCATTATTTGTTGGTTGTAGAGGGTAATATCATATTCACATATGGTATGGTTTTCCTTTTTTTTTTTGATGTGATTGAGTCCAACCACATAGTTTTAAGGCCATTTGTGTTTAATGTTCTCATTGGAAGTGGTCCATATGTGTGCATATCTATAGATTGATAAATATATAGATAGATATACAAACTGTAGTCTCCCTCTTTAGAGACCACCATCACCAATGACCATCCACCATGTTTAGCTCTCATTGCTGTGAACTGGTGGTATCAACATTCAAGTTGTACCCTTACCAGCAAACAACCTGCAAGAACGAGATATTCAATAAATAGCTGCCGTTTCTCACACATGACTGTCCACCAATATTTCCCTATTCTCCTGAACTCTTCCAGGCTTTTCTCAAGTGCCTGTGATATACTCAAGCGCCTGCTTGACCACAGTATGTCCCTTTCCAGGTTAAGGGGGGAAAAAAAACTTTTTTTTAGTCTCTACGTGTCATGCAGAGGTAGTGTTGCCCTTGGATTTCCATCCCCCCCCCCCCCCCCCCCCAGAGTTTAAAAGAAAATGTTGACATTCTATGGCTTTATGAATGCATAATAAATGAGTATAGTTAGCTGATTTTTTTCTTAGAAAAGTTCTACTATTTGGAAGTCGACTGATTTAAGTTCAGATTCCTCAACTTCCAATTCTCATTAGTTTAGCCAGGTTACACCTACACTAACAAAGTTTCATAATTATTTTACCTGAACATGAGATCAAGCTGGTGTAAAAAGTCTCCCCTCTTTATAAAATGTATTATTATGTTTTGTGTGTATTTTTGGAACCTCCTCTATAATTATGTGGTCCACAGTGTCTTGTGTCTTGTCCAAAAATTATGTGGTGATGAACGTATTTTGAATTAGTGCAGGGATCAGAGGTTAGGCGAGATCCTGGTGATAGGAAAGCAAGACAAGGAATGTCAACAACATGGGTGAAATGTCTGACAGTCCTGACAAAAAAAATATCAATATTAGCTGTAGGAGGCCTTATTGAATTATACAAATAATTGTTACATTTAAACATGCACTTACAATGTAATGCTGACCTGTTTGATTTGCCATCGTCCACTTCACTCGTGTATTCCTAATTCAATTTCCTTTTCTTTTTCACAAGCTTCATCTTGCTTCTTTGGGAGGGGGTAGGGGGTTATTTTGCCCATTGGTTCAGGAAGTCTTCCAAGTAAATATTTGGGAGTGTGCTTGTAGTAACTGAATGACTGTGATGGCTGGGAGAGTGACACATTGGATGTCTGTTGGAGGCCTGCAGGGAGCTCATTAGACCTCAAACAATCACTCATGTATTTGTATTCTAATATATTTTCTGCTGCACCGAGTCCTCTACCATGACCACAGCTTAACACTTAATTAAATGCACATATGCAGGCTATTTTATGTGTATTCAAACTTCTTGAGTGTTTTTTTGTTGTTGTTGTTGATTTTTTTTTTAATTTCTTGTGTGTTTTTAAAATTTTGCTATCCACAAGAGGACAGTGGGTGAAATGGTGGTTTCATTCCCCATGATTGAATGGAACCTTACCTAGCCTGATCTTTCATTGAAAGTTTGCAATCCTTGTAAGAATGGGAGAGTTAGCTGGGGTTTTCTCCCTTATCTTGACCCTCATTCCTTACACATGTGATCTTTCAGTGAGTCAGTAAGCCAGTAAGCCAGTAAACCTTCTCTTCAGATTTGTAGCTTTCCTTCCCTATCCCATAGACTTCCAGTTTTACTAGTGAAATACTCGTAGTCAATTCTGGGTTAGTTTGTGATAGTGGCTATCAATTTGAAGTGGTATTTCTCAGAAAATACGTTGTATTTCTCAGAAGATACGTTGTATTATTCGAGATTACATTGTGTTTGTGGCGGTGCTTCAATCATGTGTCTTCTACTCATAGGTTGGCATTGCGTACTATAGAGGGGACGCACAATACAACCCTGTTCACCAACATCTGCCCAGAAGCTCCACCAGGCTACAGGAGACGTTTCGTATTCCACAGACTCTGAGGAGGTTATAACCTTCATCTCCACCACCAGCAGAAGGGCGGCCATTATGGTCAGAGAGGGACATAGTTTGTGTGATACAGTGTATAAGATGTAGTCCTGTTTTTGCATTATAGTTGGAGCGCTTGGACTCTGACCAGAAGAACTACCGAAGCAACTCTATAAAGGAGAGCTTCAGAAGAGGTTTCAATGCTCTTGGAGACCATTACTTGGACTGTGGCGAGCTCAAGTATGTTTTTTCTATAACAGAAGGAAATGTATTATGTGGTTCCTGTTTTGTTGGCTGATTATATATATATTCTCATTTCACGTCACCCTTCCTTTATAGTTTATCTCGGAGCCCTTGTGTGCCCTGTATTTCTTATTACTTTAAGCACATCTAAAACTGATCTTCTTATTGTCTGGTGTGAGTGAGTGCATCATTGCT
>OZ017781.1:9607922-9667557 GCA_963969325.1 Lycopodina hypogea
TGCAATAATTGGCCAACTAAATAAGCAACTAAAATATGTCAACATTGAACAACTGTGGATCAACGTGTTTGGTAAATATTTTTTAAATGTGGGGGACTCTTTCTCCTGTAACTATTGTTCGCCAAAGACTCACTAGCTATTAACTATCTGTTATGGAGAAAAAATACCAGGTGGTTGCTGAGGAGAGAAATATTTACACAGAGATACTGAGTATGCAAACAGTGATAGAAAGGGGAGGGGGGGGGGGGGGGGGGCAGCTTGTTGCTTTCAAGTATATGGTTGCTGCAATCCCAAGAGAGTTTCTCACACTGGAATACTGAATGAAGAAGCTAGGAACATTGATTAAGCATGTGCAAACTAAAAACCTATACTTCTTGAATGTGATGGAACATTAAATATTTATTAAAATTTAATTGGATCCAACAGAAGTTAATCAAGCATTCTTGGGAGGCCAGATCTGTTGAACTGTCTGAGTGTTTGGGAGTCTGATTGCATTTGGTTAGAAATATGCTGTAGTCCCTGTTTGTCTGATGGTAGACTTGGCAAACTGTTCAACTCCTTACCTTTGGCATTGTTTTGTCTGAACTCAAGATTATCTGTTTTTGTTAAAGATTTTGGTTTGTGCTTTGTACATGGACAAGTAAATTACACACACAAGCAGACAGATCTGGTTCCCTTGTTTACAGAAACCAAATTAGGGTGCTGATTTAATTGTATCATCCTGGGAACAGAATATGGCCACTTAGTGTAGCAGCTGCCATGGACTAATTACCAACCACAATCCTTTTTATTCAAGCCACTTTAGGTATTGCAAATGCCAGCAACTGAGTATAGAGAAAGATTATTTATTTCCCTGGTGTCTGGGAAATACACTGGAATGGTTTATGCTCAAACTTACTCCATCTATTCATTGTGAGAAACGGGCTGATCCAATTTAATAGAATCTGACTGCACTGTATTTGCTACCAATGTCAGACAACCATTGAATACTTCATAGTTGTAGGATCTGTTTTTTTCTTCAGGGTGGGTCAGTTAGTACATGCCAGAGAACCCTTTTGAACTCAGCAACCATCACCCACCTGCACCTTGAATGTTTTTTTCTTCTCCCAACTTAAAAAGAAAGAAGAATTATTATTGTTGTTGTTTGTTTCTGTAGTCAGGCACTGAAGATGTACATGCGGGCTAGGGACCATTCCACATGTGCAAACCACATAGTCCAACTATGTCTTAACATCATCAAGGTAAGTGAGCTAGTGGAAGACCCCCCCCCCCCCCCCCCCCCCCAAAGGGTAAATTGTGGTAGGTTGGTTGCTCACACTTCTTTCAACATTACCATCTGTTGCTCCCCTCAGGTCAACATCTTGTTGGGGAACTGGCAGCAGGTGCTCAACTACTACAACAAGGCGGACAACAACATGGTCATCAATCAGGTAATCTAAAAGCTCTAGACTCTGTGTGCGTGTGTGTATTTTATGCTCTGGACAGGAGTTTATTAAGAATATAGTTGAATGAAGGTCAGCATCTTCTTTGAGATGGTTGGGAGTTTGTGTACTGACATGAAGTCATTAAATTGTTCCTTTTTAAAGTCATTCAAGGAAAACGCTAATCGTGTTTTCTGTTGTTGCGAAAAATCACTTATTGGAATGTTCTAAAATATGAAATAAGAAACAATTGGTGCTGTATTGTTTGTATTCATTATAATTTATGATATCGTGTCTATGATCTGATTGACTCATGTTCATTTTTAGAATCAATTAAGTACTGTATTGTGTTTGTGATTAGGGTAGCTAATATTCATTAAAATCTTCTTGATTAGTGTAGCAATTAAGCAGTTATGTTTATATCATGTGCTTGGTAATTTCGGTCGGTTGCTTGTATCATTCTGTTTTATGATTCATTCAGTTAATGAATATTAGGGTTATTTAACTCTGTATCAAGATAAATAGACAAACTGCAGGAAGATAGGAAAGTCTCTTTTTTTTTAATATTTGTTTTGTCAAACATATAAAGAAGCTGAAATATTAGGAGATATCCCTCTGTACATTTTATGATTTCTCATCATTTCACTTCACTAACTCCCTCCTCCTCCCCCCCCCCCCCCCCCCCCCCCCCCTTCCCACAATTTTTTTTTCCTGTGGCCACCTCTCCTGCTTTTCCTCTTGTTGTCTCTCTCTTCTCTCTCTCCAAATCTCTGTGCAGCAGATGAATAAGGAGTTGAATGAAACTGCTGAGCAAGAAACAGCCACTCGTCTGGCATGTGCTGCTGGCCTGGCAGAGATGGAGAACAAGAATTACAAGAATGCTGCCCGATTTTTCACCAAGGCCTCCATTGAGCACTGCAAATGTCCAGATGTCAGTGAGATCATTGTCTGTATGGTTAGACTGTTTTTTTTTAAACTTTTCTGTCTTTTTTTAAATTTGTTTTCTAATGTTGTTGTTTGTAGTTGTTGTCTCCGTACACGGTGGCGGTGTATGGTGGTCTTTGTGCTATGGCCTCCTACGACAGACAAGACTTGCACACTAACATCCTCACTAGCAGGTAGGCACAGTTCATATCCTGGTAATAAGGTAGAAATATCCATGGGTACTTCAGCTATCACCCAACCGTGGTTGATAACAGTACTCTGCTCAAACTTAACACCTACATGACCTTATCTTTAGAATGGAACAATAAGAACAAGAGTGGTCCCACACTAAGACCTGTGGTAAATATTCACTCTAATATTTATTAAAACAGTGTTTTAGAACAGGAAAATAATTGTTTAGAACACTTAAGATGATGTATCCACCCCTCCCTTTTTAGTAACACCTGCCATTTGTTATTGACGGTATTTTGGTTCAAATAAAGGGAAGAGAAATATTCTGTTAGTTTGTTTTGTTTTGTTTTTTCTAAATTTTTTTTAAAGATTTTGACTGGGAGGGAAAACGACCAGTGAGGGAGGGATAGGGATGAGGGCAAAATGTAGTGGTACAAACAGGATGCAGACTTTGGTTCACACTTCAATTCTACAACTTGTGGTCTTGGAACCTCTGATTTTCACTTTCACATGATTAGTTGTGGTTGAATTCACCATTCAATATTGGAATTTTTACAAATATTCTTGAGATATCGTATTCAATCAGAAACCTGTATGCAATTGGAAGCCAATAAATAAAAATGTTGACTTCATTTATTCCTACATCAGAAATGTCTGACCTTGGCTGACTCCTTGTCGAGACCTTCAGCCTTTGTATGCAGCTCTGACTATTTTTAGCTTCATTAATTCCTGGAGTTGCGTGGCCTGCCTTCCCTCTGCCACATTCAGAAGGGCTTTTTTCCTTTCAATTCTGGGAATGTTAACCTGATTTCCTTCCAAGTTACCGTGGGAAATATGTGAAATGACCATTCCCTTCACTTGGGTTGACCTGATGACTTAGCAATATTGACTAAAATAAGAGAGTTCGATAGTTTATCCTCAGATAACAGTGTAATTATTAGGAAGTAATTAAATCATAGGAAAATATTTAAAAATACAAATACACATAGGCCTCTCTTCCTTATCTTCACTGTTATGGTCGAAGCCATCGCATTGTCATCAGTTCATAACTTTTGCCATGGCAACACACTGGAAGAAGGCATTTATCTGGACAAGTATCTTCCATGCATCATTAAAACATAATCTCTTTGTCTTTCTTGGAGATCAGAGATCAGCTCATGAGAATGTTGATCAGCTCATGAGAATGTTGATCATCCACCTCTTTTTTTGGCACAGAAACAGCTGACCTTCATCAGAGCTAACTTAGTACTAGACTCTTGACTCCGTCTGAGCATCAATTGCTGCAGATACATGACAGCAACAGTGAGGCTGTCTTGTGGAGCACTCTGTTGGGAGTGGTGCATGGAGAAAAGCCACAACTAATTAGTGTGGTCACACTTGGAGCACGGTTGAAATGCCCTCCAGGCAAGTTTTTAAGTACTCAACTGATTTGGTCGGTTCATTTCAGTCAAACAATACATGTGCATGCACATACACAGGTTGTTGCATCATTAATTACTGTGAGCTGTAATGTGGATTAACTGGCTTCTGTTGCAACAACAACTGACTTCTGAATTAGGTCTTCAAACCTTAATAAGGAAGTGCATGTGTCATGATGAACTGGAACCAAAATATGACCACTCCCATTTTTTAATTTTCCCTCTTTCCTTTCCAGATCAGCTTATCACATGAAGTCCAAAGAATGAGGCCAATGCATTATGAGAGTACAGAGAGAGAGAGAGAGAGAGAGAGAGAGAGAGAGAAAGAGAGAGTGTGTGTGTGTGTGTGTGTGCTTGTTCATACTTTACCTGATCTATATCCCATGCCTTATTCAATTGGTGTACAGCAAGGAAGGGTATGTCCTATGATACTGGAGAGGCTGCTAATATCATATTTCTAATCATGATAACACTGTGTGGTCCATGAGAATAAGATGAGTGATAACAGTTCAGGTCGTCTGTGCCAACTAACCAGCAGATGTATAGAATATGTTCCTCTATTGACATGCTGTGTACTAATGCATATCATAGATGGATCTCTTCAGGGAGTGTAAATTAGTTTATATTTTACCACTCAAATCCTCCTACACGTTTTAGAAAGTTAGATGTGGTGAGTTTGTGGGCATCTGTTTTGGCTCCAGTATATCCTTTCTAATGGTAACTTTGCTGGTTTCTGGTCCATCCCAGCTCTCCTACTTTCATTATAATGGCAGTGTTGCTGTCACTGCTCTGGGTGAAGGGGTTTTTGGATAATTGATCCCTCCAACGCTGTGTTGACTGTTACTTGATTCCTACTTTTAACCATCCATGCACACGCACACACATACTTCAAGACTTAGCCTAGTTTACAACATGGCCCTCAGGGCGATACTTAATTTCAATCTCTTTTTTCTTTTTTTTTTACGGAGGCATCATATTACCCAGTATCTTGTGTGGTATCCGAACATCACACTGTGAATCATGCTTACCAAAGACATCACGCTACATCTGCATTAATAAGAAAAGAGGGGTGTGGTTGATAACAGGTGTGTACCATGTATCTTTACCATGACATCCTGTGCAACTATGTGGTGACATCAAGGACATATCAAAAGTGAAATATACGAGTGTTTGTGTAATATATGTTAATGCCCTTAGCTAATGAACTACATCCAGTAAAATTTGACACTTTAAAGTATTTTGCTTTATGCTAAGGGAAGATGTGTGATTTTTTTGTCCCATTCTATCCCCTCCTCCCCCCCTTCCAAATAATAAAAAAAAATTAAAGTGAAAAAAGTATTAGTGAGCTTATTTTCTTTCTTTCTTTTTATTATTTTTTTTGTACCAGCACATCACATTACAGAGATATTTATCCAAATGCCACAAAATATATTTTGCCTCAGCTCCAGTTTGCTAAAGCAAGAAGATATGGAATGAGAAGATACCTTAAATTTGGTGTTCTACGTAAAAGCCCTAGCCCTAGCCTATAGCACAACTTCCTATAGAGCTCTCTCTCTCTCTAGCCAAGCCAGGGGATGACTTATGTTTGATGCTGTGCTTCAATGTCAGCTATTTCTGCTCTCTTGCTCTTGTTTTGCAGTTCATTCAAGCAGTTCTTGGAGCTGGAGCCCCAGTTGAGGGATGTCTTGTTTCAGTTCTACCAGTCGCAGTACACCAGCTGCCTGAAGACTCTGCAGCAGCTGAGGGAGGGCTTCTTGCTGGATATGTACCTGTCTTCCCATGTGGACGTCCTGTACACCATGATCAGGAACAAGGCACTCACACAGGCAAATTCTTTCATCACATATATGCACACTGCAGTGGGTGTTCAATATTGGTTTATAATGGAGATTGGTGGTTGTCATCCACTCTCTGTAAGTGATTGTTTATCTCATTTTGTTATTTCCTTTACCAAATTTGGGAGAGGGGGCAGTAATTGGTGATTTAGGAACCCTTCATTTCACTCTGAACTACTGAGAAACATTTGTGTTAAATTATACTCTTGTTCTGTACATACAGCAATTGCTACATGGACCCATCAGAGATATGAACAGTGACACTGTTTTGATTTTTACTTAACATGGAAATGGTCATTATTATGTTTACTGGATTGTTGATAGCTGTGCTGTTCCCTCTTGGCATTCTGTGGAGGAGATGATGAATGCATAAACAAAACCTTGAAACAAGTTCTCAGCTTAATCTCAATAGTCCTTTGGCTGATTTAGCTTAACAAGCTGATCTATAGCAGAAATCCTATTGTTGGCTTGAGGTGTGTGATCTGTTGTCATGTTGATTACCTCAGGCCAATATAGAAGGTGATTACCACTGACCAACTTGAAATACAATTAAAATATCATTCCTGAGGCATTGTGCTGAGTTTTACATGGTTGGCACTGTCGAACGACCTCCACGAACCCAAATTACATTTTTTTGGCTGTAGCTACTGTTTACCAAACTTTGGGTGCAGCTCCAATGTGTATAACTGTTGCCATGTTGTATTCAAGTTTTGGAACTGAAAGGAAATGCCTGCGTGGAACTGCCTTTAGAATTTTGATGTTACCAGGTGACCTTTCAACATAAATGGAGACTAATCAAGTGTGCCAAATCAAAGCAGCTGAACTCAAGGCCTATGAGCTGTACTTGTTCAATGTCTACCATCTGATAAGACCTGCCATTTATCTTGTATGACTCTCAGGCACACTGTCTTTCTGTCCGCAGTTGTTGCTAAGTGACAGCTGCATTGCCAGACTATTCCTGTGGCACCCATTGAGTCTGTCATGTCAAACAAATCACCCTGTGGTGCAGTGTTGCCTAAGTGATGCCGTCCCAGTTCTAATGACCGGTGCATTCCCCTTTGGTTTATTTTCATATTTGCTGTATGTACTTGCAGTATCCATTGGCTTTTCTTTCTTCCCCCCCCCCCCCCCTTGTGGGTGTGTGTGTGTGTGTGTGTGTGTGTGTGTGTGTGTGTGTGTGTGTGTGTGTGTGTGTGTGTGTGTATCAAGTATCCCAGGTTATCTAACCTCTTCTCCAATCATCAGTTGTCCTACTTTTTGATTAACTCTTACAATGATCCTTTCCTTTTGGAGAAATAAATCTGCATCATTTTCCTTACTGTTTCTGTGTTCAGTTTCCCAACAACAACAGTCTCTTATCTCTCTCTCTCCTCTGCTGACTTACTCCCTTGTGTCTGCTTTTAGCTTTACTCAGCTAGTTCTTAGGGATAATGCATTTGGTGACTATTTCCTATTTCATTTTGCAATAAGCAAGAAAGTTCATATCGCATATCCTGTTTTATACGGATTGTTCAGATTTTTTTATCTCATTTTTATTTCATCGTTATATTGTTCGCATGTTGTGAGGACGGGATTGTAATTAAGGATGCAGGCATTGTGCTGACACAGCATATAAACGGAATGACCAGCAACACTTCTGGTGGGCAATGGTAAATAAAGCTTCAATTCTTCAGTAAAGTGTTTAGAGAGCTCGGAGTAGTAACACAGCATAGATTTTCTGTGGTTTTACCTGACTCCACTATCACAAAATGTTTAGGGTGCTCTAATCCAGCTGTGTGTGGCCGTATGGATGCACATATAATAACATGTATTGTATGTGTGTATTGTCTACTAAGTATATGTGCTGTATGCATTCATACTTTAAAAAGGGAGGGGGGAAATAACACATGTCAAGTGGTTTGATCATTTAGCATGGGGGTTGGTGGTGATGAAGAGGGGGACTTACCCTCAATCCCCAGAAGAACATGCTTTACAAGAGAAACCTCTGTTATATTCTTTCTATCTCCCCTTCCCCCCCCCCCCCCCCTCCAAAAGAAAAAATGAAAATTGAGCTGATATTTGAACCCTGTTAATACTATATTATTTTCATGTCCTCAGGAGACATTTTACCTCTGCATAGTTAACTGTTACCACATCAATAATGATTCTGTTCAGTACGTCATGGCCTCTCTGTCCATCTGGTTCTCTCTCCTGAGAAACCGACCAACAGTTCTCTCTATGCAAACTATTAACAGTGCCTACTGGCGTTTCTATTAGCAACAGAACATATTCATTGATCAATGGTTGTGGTTTTGATGATCATTTCCTTTTAAAGACACGTTCATATTCCAGTGTTTTAGGGTCTTCACATTTTTACTGAAGATCCTTTCCTTTTAGGAGTGAGCAGATGTTCAGGTGCAAGGATGGATACGTGGGGTGGGTTTGGTCAGTCAGCACAGATACAATCATGATAACCATTAAGTTCATTGCACAAATTGTGCCTCACTTTTTTGAACAATGCTGCACATGCCCTACCGATACTAGATTTTGAACCCCTCCCCTCCCCCCTCCACCAAAAAAAAAAAACCAAAAAAATAACTTCTGCTGTGTACTGGTGAAGGTGAGTGAGTGTGGCATGACAAACATCACTGCTAATAATGGAGGTACAACTTGTTTTTCCTAGACCTCTAATTACTTCTCATTAGTGTCTCAAGCCGGGGTTACGCTTTCTCTCCTGAGCTGAGTGATGCTGATGAATACATATCCTGAAAGGACACCCCAAACTTTCTCAAACTAAGTCCATGTGGACTATATTCTATTGCCACCATCTTCCAACTCGTTCCTTTTAATGATTGTTCACCTGAGCTTAATATGTACTGTGCCAATATTGGGTTGTTTGTTTTTTTTCTTTCTTTTTTAAAATTTTATTTATTTTTATTATTTAATTTAATATATATTTAAGTTTAAATGGTGATGGAACGGAGTTGCAACATGTTTATAATGGTGTTGTGGTTAAGCAGTTCTCTAGAAGTACTTATCTTTACGGATTTTATTTCTCATTATCCACTGTTTTTCTGTATCAGACAGCGGTTTAGCTTGTGTGTATACAATAACCGCCAAAATACATTTTCTGTTCAATACACTATTAAAACTGTAAAATGTACATTTTCGGAATGTGATAATATGTTATGTTTTTTCAAGGCCCTGGCTAGATTATCCTTGAAATAAGATCTGATGTATTTCTATCACTTAGCAACATCCACAGTTAGTGGCCCTAAATTCCTTCCACTAATTTGTCCGTACTTTAAGACATGACTTCTGTCAGAGCTTATGATTTTGTATTTGTTCATTTTCATGCTCAGGTGATTTATATGTAAGGAAGCTTGGGAGTCAGCAATTTATAGTCCAAGACAGTGGATCTTCCTTCTTCAGGTTGTCCTTCAACCAAACAGATTTTATGTGATCAGGTGGACCACAGGAAAGCTCAAATTCTATTTGGGTTTACCCTATTTGTTTTTTCTGTTTTAAAAAATTTTTATTATTATTTTATTATTATTTTTTAAATTTTATTCTTTTATTCATGTTTGTGAGGTTGCTTTGACCGTATGTTTAAAAGTTGTTTGTTTCTTTCAATGGCATTTTAGATAACTGCCCACTCACCAGTTCACTTTGGATGGAGAAAAAACTGGTTTAGTTGTTTATCATTTATGGAGTTTATCTCATGTTAAACGGAAAGTTTATTTTGGCAGTTACTATAGCTATGTACACGATCCTTGAAGATAACTTTGAACTCTTCCAATATATATTTTTTCTTTTTATAAAATTTAATTAATTATAACTAGCTCATAATTCCAAGCAAATAGTCTCTTACTGACAAATGTGTGAACACAAGTATATTGACATACTAGTGGAGGTTTCCTGCATTATCAGGGCATTAAAATCAAATGAAATGATAAAGGTAATGACTCCCAGACACTTTGCTATGGAAAAAATGGAAAATAATTAAGTAGGTTTGGAGGAGGATAAATGAACACCCTCACAGGACTCCCATGGCTCTATCTAGCCTCAAACCAAGTCTGGTGGAATGTTGCTGTTATTCTATGGAATGTGTATTGTTGTCAGTGTATGTCTGGACTGGTGGAAGGAAAATAAAGCAGAAGCAGTTCAATAGACTCCAAATGCAAACATCCTGTTTTGGACGCCTTATCCGTAAGGTTGTGGTTTCTCTTCTTTCTTTAGAGTAAAATTATGCCATTAATGGCTATTCTTATATGGATGGAAGTGTGGAATATTGTTTGTGGTAAATACTTCCAATGACCTACCAGAAACATATAGTCGAGAAATTGTGCAAAGAAAGAGTCCTTGATGACTCACTGAATATTATTACAGCTCCTGTCATATAGTCTTATACACTTGCATGTCCTCCCCCCCCCCCCCCCCCTCTCCCCTCCCCCTCTTTACCTGTGGCACACAGGTCTAGGAACACTTGCAATGGTGGAGGGAGAGGCATCATCCATAAGTTTTGCTCAAGTATTGATTTTTAACAAATTTCTTATTGTATGAAAACACACGTTTGTTTAACTTGTCCTTACAGCCAAGTCCTTTATTGTACTGAAACCCAAAAGTTAGTTGTAACCTGTACAACTAATTGCTTTTACTGTATGGAAACCCAAAAGCTTTAAATCTTACCACACTTTTTAGCCTCATCTTAAGTGTTTTAAACAATGATTTGAACACAGGTCTTAGTGCGGACCGCTCTCTTTTTTTTTTAATGGGAAATAGATAGAAAAATATAAAGAAGATATATAAGATGTATATTAATGAGTGCTCTGTGTATTATTAATAAGTTTTTAAAAATCGAGAATCCTTGAATGTTATTAACTTAGGACCATCATTGATAATGCCCATATGCATGCCTTTATATATTCTACTTGAAATAGAAGAGGAGTTTTAATACTCTCTCTATTGTATAAGGCACTTCTATATAATACTAGTTGTTATATAGTTGGTACATACTCAATTACCATTCTTCTGTGTGGATCAATGGCTATTTTAACACTTGAGGTGCAATGGATTGTTGCTATGGCATCATATGCTAATTGCTGGTTCAGTAGAGAGAAAAGGTAAAGTGAGAGGAAAGCCACGAGGATAAATATAGGAACTATAGATGTGGTCAAGATCTGTGCAGAGGAATATGATACTTATGTACCAATCATTTTTTCAACTCCTCTCAGATGAATTGCTATGTGTTAGTGGCACATGTATATATGTTTATATGTATATATTTATGCTGGTACATATGTGTATGCCTGCACATGTATCCTGATATATTGGCACGTGGCTGCGTTGTACTTATTTTCTCAGTCTGTTCAACACGTGCTGTCCTTCCATTCTGCAGTACTTCACTCCGTACTTGAGTGTTGATTTGCACCGCATGGCTGTGGCCTTCAACACCAATGTGGCCGCACTGGAGGACGAGCTAACTCAGCTTATTCTGGATGGTCAAATCTCTGCCAGGATTGATTCCCATGCTAAGGTACATACATGGACAGTGTATGTGCCCCCAAGGGGGGTGGGGGCAGGGCTTGGGTGGGATGATACATCAGTTGACAGACCATAGTTGGTGGAGGAGAATGGGGTTGTTGGAGCAAGTGTGTGAGGGAGATTTTTATGATCCATTTCTTGTCTGCAGATCATGTATGCTAGGAATGTTGATCAACGCAGTGCAATATTTCAAAAGGCACTCAAGTTTGGAGAGTCTTATCAGCTAAGAACGAAGGTACTTGTAATATTGGTGATGCTGCCATCTCTTTGTTGGAGCAAGATGTCGCCACTTGCTTCTCAACAGTGCATACTGTGCTGACATGTTCTGGCCTAATTTGTTTGCTGTTGATTTTTGGTTTTTTGTAGGCATTGCTAACGAGAGCACTTCTACAGAAACACAACATTCAAATTGTTGTAAGTTAGTAATCTCAGTTGTTTATTTCTTAGTAAAAATGTTTGTTTGAAACTATCAAAAGTAAAACTTGTTTTCAGTCCAAAGTTCCTTCCATGTAACCTGGACATGTATGTATGTGTGTATATATCTATCTATCTATCTATGTATATATATATGAAAGTAAAAAATATTTCTTTGAAATAAAAACAGTTAAGTAGGGATGATGTGTCAGCAAAAAGTGCAGAAACAAGAATTTTGTGACAGTGTGTGTTATAAAATTCCCTACTTCACTTATTCCTGATAACTTAGAATAATTATTCTACATAAGCTAGCTGCAAACAAATTGAAGAGGTGGCAGTCTTTCAGCATAACATCTTACACATTACTTGAGAATGTGTAATCGGTGAAGTAGGGAATTCTGTAACACTCATAGAATTCTTATTTCTGCACTTTTTGCTGACACATCATCCCTACTTACCATCTTTATTTCAAAGAAATATTTTTTACTTTCACTTATTTCCTTTAGTTTTTGCACACTGTCAGGTAGCTAGCTGCAGTACTGGATTGGCATCTCGTATACATCTGATTGGCATCCACAATTGTGCACATATTTTTTACTTTCACTTGTTAAATATAACATATTACCGATACTTGATAATTCTGCACATAGACTAACTAGTAGTGTCAAACATGGTGGTTTGAACTTAACACTGCAGGTGCTAGTCTGGGATATACTTTGGTAGTTTGTTAGCATGGCGAGACAAATAAAGAGGTCGTGGACCTAGTCCAGAGAAATAGTAAGCTGTTAGTATAACTATTGCATGATTTGCTGTAGCCAGCTAGGCTCTAGCCCTGGAACTGAATAATAATAAGAAGAAGAAAGATGAAGAACATTTGATTGACGATTTTGACGAGTCCCCGCTCCCTACTTAAGTGATTGATTTGGAGGACAGAAACTATCTTGGTAGTTTGTGTTACAGCTTATATGGACTGCAGGTGAGTTTGTAGCCTAGATTTGAGCCATAGCAGAGAAAGTGAATCTTTTATGTTGTATTAGTTGTGAGGCCGCCATTTTTTTCGTGATCAACCCTACTTAGAGAGTACTACCGTACTTTCTGACACACACACACACATACACACACACACACACACACACACACACACACACACACACACACACACACACACACACACACACACACACACCTTGGTACATAACTATTTATCTGAAATGGTCAGTTCTGCTGCTGTTGCAGTTGCTGAAAATATAAGAAAAGGATTATTTTGAATATCTGATACATTTGCACAGTGTCCATTTCAATGCTTTTATAAATGAACAGTGAAGAAGATGCAATAAAAAAAAGGAATAATTACGCAAGCAATTATACTATTTGGTCATAATTAATCATATTTTTAATTAATAGGTGTAGGCTGATATTTTCCTGCAATCTGTCAGTTATCTGCACATTTACATTATCCAAACATTCTTAGTACCAAACTGTTTGGATACTTAAGGAGAGAAAAGAAAATTTTAAAATGTCTAAATAAGATTAAATTGACTTGTGTGTGGATGTGGGTGTGTGGGGAAGGGAGAAAGGCTACTTATGTGGACCACTAATTAGATGACCCTTTACCTGTTCAATCGAGATATTAAACTCTATTTGTTTTGACTTTGCCGCCAGAAGTGAGAGGTCTACAAACGGGAGGACCAGTACCAGCTAAAAGTGACTGCAAATAAATTTTAGAGGGATAAGGTATTTGAAGCTTTCCCGCCAAACAGCCAAGCACTGAAAAGTCAGATTGCTACAACTCCAACGAAATCTTCCAAGTTCCAAGTTCTCCATCATTTTTTTAAACAATTATTTTAAAAACCTAGGTTAATACTTGCGTAAGTTGTAGTGTAGTTGTGTTCCCTTTAGGGATACAATAAGAAACTGGGGATTTGCTATGGTTCTATTGCTGGTGCTACTACCAGGGCTCATAATAGACAGATACTTTAATCTGATGGCTTAATCTTGCAACATGATTAAATACAATACCTCTGTTATGATAAAGGATAACTAGTTATTAATTTAGCAATGGGTCAAGAAGATGACTGCAGCTCCAAGGATTTCAATATCATTCCTAAAAATGAAATTGGAAAGATGCTTTGTAGATGAATGAAACAATATATATTGTGGAGATGGTCAGAGTTTGTTTTGTTTGTTGTTGTTTTTTTTTTATGTTTGTTTTTTTTTGGAAAAAAAGAAGAAAGGACGCTTAAACAAAAGCATGATATATCTGATGGATTATTTGGGGCAACTGGCATATATCAAAAGTGTCTCAGTAACATCCATACAGAGTTCTTGGCTAATGATTAAAAGTTTTTATCATTGATAAAAGTGTCACACCACTTCAAGGATTAAAATAAATACAAACTCCTTCAGTAATGAAGCAATACGAAGAGTGGTACATTTTTTTGGGGGAAGGGAAAGACAGATGGAATATTAAATGGAGTCCGGTTCTGTCTGTGGGAACTTCATATTATTGATTTCTCCTACAACAAAGGCGGTAAACAATTCATATATAAACATGACATTATTGAATAATGTGGAGAAAGTTTTGTAAACACATGGTGGACATTAATAATGACTATTTTGATAAAGACAGACTAGAAGATATGGTAGATGAAATAATTATTGAAGATGAGGATGCCGACAGACATTTAATTGACATGGCACTACAATTATCACAACAAAGTGAAGGTAACAACAGAACCAAATACAACTACAAACTCTCAACACAACTTGACAAATACAATAGAAAACATGGACCCTAACTTTCTCAATATTTCCAATTCCTCATGCCAAAATACTTCCACCATCCACCACAGCAATCTTCAATGCAATGTACATAATAAATTGCTTAGTATTTCCTGATGATCCACCCTCAATGCAGTAAGAAATGTTACCTGGCAATTCTACATCATAACACTCTCAACCTTCTCATCAATTTCAATGCATTGCACGCTTTTCCCAAGAAATTCCATGACAATGCTCTCCAACCACCTCAGCGATCTTCAACACAATGGAAGTTTCCTAAACAGTTCTATATCACAATGCCCCCCACCCCCACTTCTCTATGTTCCACAGTTGTCTTCAATATAATCAACATATTACCTCAGCAGTTTCACGTCACAAACAAGCTTCAATCAATGTCATCCCAGCAGTTTTATAGCACAATGCCCCTCCACCTTCCATAGTTCTATTCAATGCAATGAAGACAATCTTACCCCATAAGTTCAACATGAAGTCTGCCATCAGGAGTGTGCCATGCTAGCTCCAACAGAATTGAACTTTGTCACAGCTAAAGCTATTAATATCTATCTAAAGAACTTCTGCATTAATTCTTTGCCACATATTAATATCTAGCTAAATATTTGCTTTGTGCTTCCCTATCTATTGAATGAACCTGGTTGTACAGCACTAGCAAGAAGTTAATTGTCAGACATCAGTTTTTCTCAGAGTTTCTGCTTCCCCACCAGTAGGCAAGGGATGATAGTCCAGCTACATTCCTTTGATCTGAAGAATGCCTGTACTTTCCTTATGAACTATACAGCTAAATGCTGGTTCCTTCTTAGCAGAGCTTCAGGAGTAGCATAGGAAAAAACACTACTTCAGGCAGAGTTCGATGATATCTGAAATATTGGAAATAAGTAAATATTGAAACATTTATAGCGATTTTTCGAGTGGCAAAGTCAAAGCAAACGGACTTTAGTCTTTCACCCAGTTTGTGCAACTTGTATTATTAAGCCAAACTGGTGAATGATCATTTCTTGTGTTTTCATGGGTACGGTTTTGTTATCTTTCTTGTTTTTTTGGCTCTGTTTTTTTTTGTTTTGTTTTTTAAAGCAGGTTAATCCCATGTACACAATTTTACTATTATTTTTAATGGATTTTTTTTTTTTTAGTTATGTGAGAAGGAAAACAAAATTAAACTGAAATGTAGAGAGAGAAAAAAAGAAGATGAATTATCGATTAAAATTCCCTCCTTTTTCAGCATGCACAGTTTTCACATCATTTTTCCTGTAGCTTTTTTTTAAATAAAGGATTCTTGGTACTCTTGCATATATTTTTTTGAAAGAAATTCAGCTGAAGCCACCAAAATTTGATGTAATTTTTATATGGTCAGGCAAAATAAGCTTTGTTATTGTATTTGCTAGTCTTGCTGCTGCTGTTCGAAAGCCTGGGTTAATCAAATATTGGGAGTACAACCGTCCAACTGTACATCTCCATGATGCATATACTGTATTTTGTTGTTTTACCACAAGGAACCACCTGAATCTGTCTCAAGACAAGTTTATTATGAACATATGAGTAAAAAAAATCCGTGCCATTGGAAGTGTAGCATGTGTGCTGTTTCCGGTATTCCCTATTTCATGTTTAAACTTTTATTGTGAATATATATATATATATATATATATATATATATATATATATATATATATATATATATATATAATTCAAATATTTGCTCATGTAATATATGTACACATTCACACCATTTATACATGAAGCTGCATACAGAGATCTACCTCTTTATCTGTTTCCCTTCACCTCTCACAGCATGTATCAGATGTGAGTGTGCCAGCGGAAGGAGGTGAAGTGCAGAGTGAGGCAAACAAGAGAGCCAAACTGCGTCTCCAAAACTGAAATGTCCTGATTGATATCAAGACATATTTATCATTATTTTGTGTGGTACTTCGCTCAACCTTCACAATAATTAATGACATCATTGATTTCAGGATAATAATTGTGATAATAATTCTAAAATATTATAAAGATTAATACAGGTAACTTACTGTATGCCAGCCTCTTTTTAACAAATGGGAAGGAGTAGAGGATAACTGACAAACAGTTCTGAATATAACTGTGACAGGAATATTCAAATGTTTAGAAGATAATTCTTTGCTTTGGCATAATGTTGCATTTCATTTAATCACAGCTCTTTTCTTTTTTACATTGACTCCATTAAAAATCCAAGAATAATGACAGAGAAGGCAAAGATTAAAGCCTATGGCAATGTTCCATGATGAGCAAAGGTAAAATATATTTTTGGGTTGTGGGAGTATTTGATAAACATCAGATGTGACCTCTTCTTCCACCATTAGTGAAGAATTCTCAGAAGGATTCCACTCCAATACCTTTCATCACTTGATCTGATGTGTCTGACATGAACCTGTTCTTCCTTTATCCTTCAGCCTCTTCAAAAATGATAGCAAGATAAACAATAAACAGTATTCAGAGAGTAAAAATTATTAGAACCCATTCCCCACCTTCCCAAAGTGCTCAAGCCAAATCTTATTCCAAATGGGCCAGCAGTTTTCTCAACAAACAGAAAATTAGGGAGTGAGAAACAAGCTTTCACTATGCGTCTTGTAAAAAGTGTAATCTTAATTTTCATTACCATTTTTCATTAAACCAAAGCTAGTTGGTTTTGGGTTTTTTTAGGTTATTTACGAAAATTCTGTATCTTTTTTTAAAAGGGTGCCTCTGCTGATACCAAATAATATTTCTCATTTCCATCAATATTAGATACTAGAAATCACATTTTATGCATCACTCTAACATGTTACCATCCTGACATTAATAACACTCACTACATCAATAGTATGTACCAGAGAACACTCTAAAAATATATATAATTATGTAGTGGTAGAGTTATTAGCTGAAATGATCATTAAAGACATCCCCAAATAAAAATATATTTGTTACACAGGTTGGAGAGAAGGGGGGGGGGGGGGGGGGGGAGGGATGTGAGTGTTGGAAGATGTGACAGATATGCTTGCTTCACTTTTATGGTCTTTCATTGAGTATTCTAAGTTGGCCAATAGCAAAGATCAATGAAATTTTATTTATAGAAAGGTTTGTTGTTGACATTCAGAGACAATGTCAGAGTGGCATAGTATATTGTGTCTGACTGATAGCTTCCTATGCACTCTCAGGCCATGGCATAGTTCATTGTTTGCTACTCTGGAATATGAAAAAGTAGGACAGGGGAGATATGGAGAGCTGGAAACAATCATTTCTTAGCTTAATGAGAGTAATATGATATTGCAAGCATAATACTTCTTGTGGCAAGACCCATGGTTACATATAACAAAGAACCATATGTACACACAAGACAATCTGAAGAGAAGGTGTGTAATGCATGGTGCTTATCAACCTCAAGATTAGGCTCTGCTTCTGCACTGCCTACATGGGTAAGGTACGATGGATGCTAGATGGTGATGGAAGGTATTTGCTTTCAAAAATGGTTGCTGAGAAGGTTGTACACTAATTCATGTAATGTGTGTGGGTGTGTCTGTCATCTCCTCCCAGATGCCTGGACTAATTTCCTGAATTTTTCAGGGGTTGTTCACAGGATGAGGTAATGTTAATTAATGCTAAGTTTTCACTATTTAATTTTAATGCAACTTTGTGTATATATATATACATTAGCAGCATATAACCCATGTTGCCCTGCCAATTTCAATATGAAACATTATAGAATCTACTTAAAGTTAAGCATGGTTGGCCCTTTAATTAGCTTTAGGCAGCTTTAACTACTTCCTGTGTGTGTGGCTAATACCGAAACACACACCTTTCCACACCTAATCTTATTTAATAATGCTCACCAGAATATTTGGACTCCATATACCCAATTTCAGTCTGATTAGTCCATAAATGAGCCAGTGGATGTGGCTATGACAAAACTACACCCATTACAATGCCCACATGTTTTTAATAATGCTCACCCAGTTACTTGGGGTCCATGCACTAAATTTCAGCCTGATTACTCCATAAATGAGTATTTGGCAGGCATAATAATGTCCTATGGGTGTGGCAATGACCATACCACACTAATTTACACACACATGTGATTAGTAATGCTCACCCAGTTGCTTGGAAACCTCATTCAAAATTTCAGACTTGTTGGTCATTTGATTAGCTTTTAATAGCCAAAATAACTTTCAGTTTGTGTGGCTATGGCCAATCCACACGCATATGTGGTTAATAATACTGTCCTGGGTACTTGAAGACCACGTGCCAACTTTTTGCCTGATTGGTTTTTGATTAGCTTTTTTCAGCCTAAATATCTTCCCATGGGTGTGACTATGGAAACACCACACCCATTGCTATGCCCACATGTGTTCAGTAATGCTCACTTGGATTCTCACATGCCAAATTTTGGCCATTTTGGTACCAGTGTTCAGCTGTGATGCCTAGACACATACATACATACATACATACATACATACATACATACATACATACATACATACATACATACATACATACATACATACATACATACATACATACATACATACATACATACATACATACATACATACATACATACATGCACGCATGCACGCACGCACGCACGCACGCACGCACGCACGCACGCACGCACGCATGCACACCCATCCATCCACCCATCCATCCATCCATCCATCCATCCATCCATCCATCCATCCATCCATCCATCCATCCATCCATCCATCCATCCATCCATCCATCCATCCATCCATCCATCCATCCATCCATCCATCCATACTAAAGAAACAAAATATATTTAAAATGGATTTGTGGATCTAACTCCTTAGATCCAATCTTTATTCAGAAGTTTGATGTAGTTGATTTTTTGGCATTTTTCCTCTTTAAACACCAATGGAAGTGGTGTAGCAAGGAGGGATCCTGCCCATGTTACTCCCAAAGTCAATTTGTGTAGCATGCCATGTTTTAAGTCTGTCACTCCAAGTGTTTGTATGGCCAAAGTAGCATTTTTGGCTTTTTTTGGGCTTGACATGAACACAGAAATGGGTGTGATCATATACATGTACTTAATAAAATTCCCCAGATTGTATTGATTCCAAATATATATATATATATATATATAGGTTTATGGTCTAACTCCTTTGGTTCAAGTGTTTTTGCTGATATATAATTTTTGGCATTTTTAGCATAACACAAGAAAAGAAAGAGGTGTGGCCTGGTGGGACTCAGCCCATGTTACTCCCAGAGTGAAGTTGTATAGGCATACCAAGGTTTAGATCAGTACCTCCATGGGTTTTTCTGGCAAATATACCAATTTTCGCTTTTTCTCGTTACCATTGTAACCATTTTCCGGAATTTTTTGCCCATATTTTAAGTTGGGTCAAAACCTATCGTCAAGCCAAATTTCAGAAAAATTCACCTACATGTATGGCTAGAATGAGGTACAGACAGACAGACAGACAGACAGACAGACAGACAGACAGACAGACAGACAGACAGACAGACAGACAGACAGACAGACAGACAGACAGACAGACAGACAGACAGACAGACAGACAGACAGACAGACAGACAGACAGACAGACAGACAGACAGACAGACAGACAGACAGACAGACAGACAGACAGACAGACAGACAGACAGACAGACAGACGGATGGACGGACGGACAGACATCTCCTTTTATATATAGGAGGTATATATGTATGTGTGTGTGTGTGTGTGTGTGTATACTGTATAACCTCAAAACAGAAAGACTTCACCATTAGAAAATATAGCTCAAGTTGTTTTTTTAAATTAGACGGGTTTTTGTTAATCAACCAACAACAACAACCAAAAAAATAATAAATCACTTCCACTACAAAATGGAACTTGTTTTCTATTGCATTGAAGAAGAAAAAAAGAAGAAATAGATTATCTTCATCATTGTACCCACTACATGAGTTTAGATTGGTAACAATACATCCTAACATACAAAAATGTTTGCAGGGAAAAGAGCATACCAGATAGATAGATAGAGCACAGAGACTGAGTGACCATCACATGTCGTAATAATTTGAAACTCTTCCCATTAAGAACTTGACAACATCAAGTTTGTGCAGACAGTCTGTTTACAAACAAAGGGCAGAGGGAATGTCATATAAGATGGCGCTAATTGATTAATTACATATCTGTTGGTGGAACTGTAAATGAAATGTTTGGGCTAACCTATGAGCTTACTAGTACCAGAGACACTTTTACAAGGTTGAAATGCAATTAAGATTTTTTCTTATGAAGAATCCAACAAAGATCTTAGCTGAGCAAATGGGGGAGGGGGGGGTGGGTAGTTACAATGAGTAGCTTGAGTTGATCTATGGTAAATAATATTATAATTTTGGTTAAAACAAACTGTTGTTGATATTCACGCCACTGTGGAGTGGTGTAGCATTATTATTATGTCAGTAGATGGTTGGGGTGGGGGGGAGAGAGAGAGAGAGATAAAAACCTTAGAAAATGGTGCCTCATTAACTCAACATTTGGCTCCTTTCGTCCAACCACTGAGGGATTCACAGCAACTATTGACTGAACTCAAACAGCATCAATGTCTGTGGAACCAAACCAACATAGTATACTGGGGAATGGATTGAAGTCAACGAAATCTATAGTGCAAAGCACTGTTATATGAAATATATATATATACATATATATATATATACATATATATATTGTAGTAGCCTTCCAATGGAACTAAGTCCACACGCTTGTATCCTAGTAATCAAAAGATTGAAATAATTTTTTATTAAAATCACAACTTGGCAGCAACAGATATGCAGCAACAGACATGCAGCAACAACTCAATTCTACTCAACAGAACAAAGACAGTTGAACAAAGGTATTTGCTCAAAAATGAATAAAATAACTAGTTCATCATGAAACCACACTTATGAATAACATTAACATTAAATGAATAATAAGGATAATCAACAGTCACCACACACACACACACACACACACACACACACACACACACACACACACACACACACACACACACACACACACACACACACACACACACACACACACACACACACACACACACACACACACACACACACACACACACACACACACACACATACATTACATTTGATACATAAGTTTTATCAAATATTTTACTCTATTTGTAACATTTTATCAAAGAAATCACTAAAATGAAAATTATGGCACTGTATTAGCATCCTGACATCGTATTGTTATATATTAAACAATACGATAATTTAATCAACCTGACTATAACAAATTTTCTTGAGCTAACCAAATATTAACATTTTGCATGATCCATTCACATTTAAAAATACTTGACCATTATACAAAATTATTTGGTATGCTTCTTTTTTTTCTTCATTATGGTCTAGAGATAGAAAAAAAATAATACAAAAATAGTAATATAGGATACAATCATAAAAATATCTTCATTCTCTAGATGCCAGATAAGTTATTTATCAGTGAGATGGTTCTTTATTACAGCAATTCAGTAGCTCCAATGAAGGCCAAACCAAATGAAAGACATAAATCTCATGTTTTCATTCAAAAGAAGTTAGTTACCAATCTTAGAGAGATATTCATGATCTCCAAGGGCAGAACACCTGTGTACTGCATTGTGCATGCAAGAGCTTCTGTTATGAAGCCATGTCACACCATGGTAGTCAAAAATGTTTTTACTGGAATCTATGAACAGGTCTGCTTGCAAAATCCTAGAAGAGGAGAGGAGGTACTGATTATTTTGATCTATAAGCCATATCAAGCTTAGCAAGTAATATGCATAACAGAAACCATAGAATCTAGAGCCAGACCCAGCTACCTGCAGAAACTAGAGCCAGACAAGGCTTCCTGCAGAAATTAGAGAGCTCCAACAAGTTACCTGCACAAACCACAGAGAACCTTACCACAGAGAACCTTACCCAACTACTGGAAGATATTAAACACACCATTAGATGTCTGCAACAGCTACAGAGCTCCACAAAGATCTCTGCACAATTTATAGAGCACTTCATGATATCTGTACAAACTTAGCACATCTACCCAGTTATTTGCACAAAATACAGAGTTTGAACCAGCCTTTTGCATGAGCACAGAGCCTCACCCAGCTACCTGCAGAAACCAGAACCCCATTAATCTATCTGTCCAAGTTAAGGAGGCGAGCAATTGACCTACATAAACTACAGACCCACTCAGATACCTGCATAATTTAGAGAACCCAACCTACTAACTTCACAAACTACAGGCACCTGAACAAACCACAGAGCCCCACCCAGCTACCTGTACAAGCTACAGAGCCCCACCCAGCTACCAGCACAAAATGCAGTTCTCCATCAGTTACTTGCACAAACCACATAGCTCCACCCTGATGCCTGCACAATCTATAGAGCCCCACCCAGCTACATGCATAAACTAGAGCCCATCAATCTATCTGCATAGGCTACAGACTCACTCAGTGTTCTGCACAATATAGAGAACCCAACCAAATACCTTTACAAAGTACAGACACCTGCACAAACTACAGACCCGAAATCAATTACATGCACAAACTACAGACATGTATGAATCAATTTGTATACATGAGAGCCCCCACACAGCTACCTGCAAGAATTAGAGATCCTCACCCAGCTATCTCCACTAATTACAGAGTTCCAGCCAGCTACCTGCATAAACTATGTAACTCCACCTAGCTACCTTCGTAGTGTACAAATCTTCACCAAGCTACCTGGACAAATAAAAGAGCCCCACCCAGCTACACATGAAATCTGCAGAGGTCCACCAGCTACATACACAAACAATAGAGCTTTATCCAGCTACCTAATAATGTTCTTCATCTCCAGCAACAGAATAGAGTAAAGTAACATCTATTTTTAACACCATCAGATGTTACCATTCTGATATTTACAACACCCACCTTCTCTGTCAATATTTCTATCAGTGTAGACCAAAGTCAAATTAATCACATCACACAGGTGTCTCCTCCAAGTCAATTTTCCTTCTACTCTTCCTCATGGTTGAACATCCAACACACAATTCCTACATGTTCTAAGAATAATGTCTATAATCAACTTTTCCCTTCTATCTCTAGCATATCCTTACTCACCCTTTGCAATATTAATCCAAATAGAAATTTTTTTCTCCCCTTCTTCCCTCTCCTTCTACCTCCAGCCAAGAACCCCATTCAACCCCAACATTATTGCCTGTTGACCTCCAGCCTCACTTCAGATAATGTTAAGATCATAGTCAAGCTTGTAGCTCTTTTACTAGATTTCCTTCATTCTCCTAATATATTAACATAGTCATTTTCATAATATATAAGTAAAATAGCATTATGATCATGGTAACATGCAGATACATACATATATACTATTATTGTTGTTCGTGATGTTTAATATAAGGTTTTCAATGGAGGAACTCCTTGGTATGCTTATGATGAAAGTGCTATCATTCTGATCTTCTCATCAGAACAGCTCACTACGCCCTTCATGAGAAGTACCTATACTATAAGAGGAGATAAAAACACAGATATATTTCCAAATCATAAACCATTAATGTAATAAAATATCACTATCTTAATGGGGAATGAAGGCTATTGTGTATGAATGGGTTAATTAATTTATTTCAATTTTTATTCATTTCCTTTCCCATTTTTTCTTCTTTTTTTATCTCTTTTCTAATGGGCTAGCAATGAGATTAGAAAAGTCCAGCCATGGTAGCCCTATAACCCACCCCACAATAAACTGCATCATCATGCACACTTACTCATAATACTGAATCAGTGTGGGTATATAGAACATCCATAACTCAGTCAAGATGAACAGTAGCACAAGGAATACATTTGGAAATATATTTAGCAATATATATGCATTACCAAATTAGACAAATCTACATTGCTTCTTCTTCTTTTGATTGTTTTTAGAGTTGCTGTTCTATTGATGCAAGCCAGCTCCATGTTTCATTGTCCAGGTCAATCTGTCCTTGTTCGCCACATAGTGGTCAATATATGGGGCAGTTGTTGGTGACATGCTCTACCATCTGGCTTTGTTCCCCGCAGTTACAGAATGCACTCTCCACCAGACCCCAGCTTTTCATTGCTGCACATATTGTGGACCACCTATCCTTAAGCAATTGAGGGTTGTCCACTGCTTCGGTGACAGACTCTGTCTGGGCATGTTTTCTGGGTCTTTCAAGAAGTGATGCAGCTGTGATGATGGCCTCGGAGACATCTACCAATATTGCAAGGGGCTTATGAGCATGTGTGGCAAAGGGACATCGGGATTTGAGGCGTGCATGCTGTGATCTCTCTGTGACTGTTTGTGTAAGAGATATGATTCAACATACTGTGACTTTCTCAACTTCCCAAAGAGCAAACTAGAGAGAGGAGAAGACAGCCCATATGTGGCCTCTCCTACAAGTAGCTTTAAGCGAAACTAATGTATTCACCACATATACAGACTTCGATACCTGGACGTAGATTGCATCCTTGTCAAGACAGGTAGCAACTCCTACTGTCGTCAAAAGTCCAGGTCTGGTATAGCTGTAGCTCAATGTTGTGGGTCCCACCACTTACGGATAACAAGAAGTTCTTGAAGCTTCCTGGGTTCTTGCTGACCACACACACTGCCGAAAAACATCATGGCCTAGCCACTTATGTCCTATCTGGTATCCCTTGAGCAGCCATAGCACAATCTGCAAATGATACTGAGATAGAGTGACAAGAACTGAAGTGCAAGACACAACCATTATCAACATCTACAAGCCACCTACAAGCAAACTGGTTTGTACTTCACAACCAGATGTTCCTTTCTCTGCTCTGTACACTGATAACTTTAACTGCCAACACACAGACTGGGCATATAAGAACACCAATGTTGATGGTGACTCCCTGATGAAATGGGCTTCTTCCATTGATGGTAAACTTCTACCTAATCTGAAGGAACCATGCACCTTCTACTCAGCATGCTGGGATAGTAACACAAATCCAGACCAGGCCTTTGCAAAATGTCAAAATGGCGACCCACTTCCAATAAAATACATTCTGGACAGATTTCCTCGTTTACACCATTGACCTTTGCTGATTACTATCCCATCACACAATCACCTGTAAACTAAAAAAAATTCCAGAGGTGGAACTTCCAGAAAGCTAATTGGGAAGGCTTCACACAATATATCAACAATAGTTCTGTTGGTCCCCCACTCCCACTCTCATCCAACCTTTAGAGTGCCTAAGAATTGTGCTACAAGATGCCGCTAGCTACTGAAACCAAAAACATACCTCAAGGTGTATGGAAAGGCTACAGTCCATGCTGGGATGGTGAGCAAACAACCTCTTCACTAGGCTCAATGAAAAAAGCAGGCAATGATGGACAGAGACCATTGAATCCATCAACTTCACACATTCCAGCCACAGAGCCTGGTAAATGATCAACAATCTGATTGACAGGTCGATAACCTCAACACAATGCCCAATCACCACAAAACTCCATGCTTTACAGCTGCTGAAAAAAAGTAATTACTCAACAGGGACAAGTACTTGGCCAGAGCTACTTTAGCAAGAGTCCATGTACTGCACAGTGCCCAGGGGTGTGACCCAAACTTATCTTGTGACTTCACTGTGTTGAAAACTGAGGTGGCCATCAAATAGCTGAAGGTAGGCAAGGGTCTGGGTGTCTACAATGTCTACCCAAAGTATATCAAATATCAAGGCAGGAAGGCCACTGAATGTCTGAGCAAGTTTTTCTCCATCTGCATGTGATGCTCGAAGCTGTGGAAGATCTGGTACCATCCCAATGTAATCAACTTTCTCAAACCTAATGAGCCCAGTGATGACCCCAAAGATATCAACCAATCTTGCTGCTATGTGTAAAATACAAAATCATAGAACACCTCCTACATGCATGCCTGGAACCAGTCGTTGATCCTCAACTTCCCAAAGAACAAACTACTTTGACAACAAATATTTAAACTGCTGCTGCCTGGTAGCTCTAGGTTGGAGGGAGTGGACTGGCCCATTCATACAGATTTTTTCCCCATGCCTTTGTCCCCATGTCACCCTCATCTTTATTTAAGTCTCCCATCCCCCCCTCCAGGAACATCTACTTTCACACAGACATGCCAGATGTAAGATATTGTGATGAAATATAGGTTCTAAGCACTTTAGGACTTCACTAGACCTTACTCTTGAACTCTGATAGTGAAGCAACAAGTTTTATAATCTGTATTATACTTTTTCCCAGTATACTTTAAAGTAATAAACTGGATTCATATACATACATTCATACATATATATATATATTAACACCTTTGATATACATGTTTGTGTGCAGGAAGTGGAGTTGCAGGGGAGGAGGGACTGGTTTCAGCAGGAGTCATAATGACTGCAGAAACTGGCAGAGAAGTGACAACTCTTGAATATGTTTAAGATAGAGCAAAGCAGATGGTGGCTAGCATCCGCAAGAATATGGTGCAACAAGAAGTTGGACAAGAGGTACTTCACAATCTGGACCAAGAGCATATGCAAAAAAATATCTGTCAGAGACAGAACTTATAAATAAAGAACATGAGAAAGTGATGGAGACTCTGAAAGCTTAGTTAGAGATCAACATGAAGGAACTACATGATATTTAGGTGCGAAGAGAACATGAGTGTAGCATGATATGATACATGAATCTATTAGATAATTAGGAGGGAAGACAACATGAGTGTAGCATGGTATGGTATGTGGATACATGTCCTTGACATGCAGAGGGAGAAATATGAGGGGATTGATCATATATGTATTAGGCATTATTTAAGCTTTAATATTTCTGGGTACTTTTTTGGTATAACAGTATTAGATTCCTCTTTACTGCAACACCTCCACGAAAGGGTTGGTAAAAAATCACTGTGATCCTTTTTCTTCTGTATAATGAAAATAAGATGATGCTGACTCAATAGGAGACCAATATGGTGAAGGAGATGGAAGATCAACACACAATGGACTGGGGGAATGAAGGGCAGATGTTGCTGTGAGAAAACATATTAGTCTCATGCACGCATGTACCTCATAAACTTAATTAAAGCTATATTAAATCTACCCTTGATTAAGAGTAATTCTTCCATTTAGTTTCAGCCTAACAGTCGTAATGATCGAATATTTCACAAGTGACTTGGCAGTGGTGTGTGCTATAGAATAATGACTCCTGACTATCCACACACAAACAGCACCGATTCCAGCATCCATTCTCTCCAACTGATTCACTTATATTTCAAAACTCGATTATGTCCTTGCTAATCTCATGTCACATGACCTAATCTGGTGTCCACATGGAGTTCCCACTGTCACAATTTGCAGTTAAACACAAGTGTGCATAAGTACATGAATATGTAATAATAGTGAATATGTAAGCAAAATAAGCACACACCTAATTATATCTATTTGAGATTGGAGGAGGAATTTCGTGCTTGCCGGCCAGAACTAAACAGTACTTCTTTCTGGACAGATCTCTGCTAAAGCAATTGCATTTTCTTGTTTTCCCAAGAACAGCAGGCAAAGGTTATCACTCCTCCATCATCTTGACTAGTGGGAATATGATGGATGCCACCTCATCTCCATAATGGAGACTTCGAGGGACCCCTCCTCGAGGAGTTGTCAATGACCCTTGAACCTAAATATTCCCATACTTACAACAGGGATATTTTGGTAATTAAAGCTGACTAAATTAACTTGACATAACACAGGGAAGGATATAATATTGGACAGTGTACTATTTATGATAATAATTTGTAACAATTATCTAAGTTTAAACGTAATGAAAGCTTTGGTACTAGACGTTCTGTTCCATTTTTGTTATAAAGGTACACAATTTTTTTTATACAATTTTATGTTCCAACTAACCACTCTTGTGAAAAGTATAATCTGTCTTCTATAGTAATAAGTTAATGAGAATAGTATAATTTTACGAAATGGCTAGTAGGGAAACTTCAGAATTATAGCCAGCATTTGGGGATATGGCCTTACCAACAGTAGATATCTGCCATATTGAATACACAATTCTATACTAAAAGGTCAGTACTGTCATGAAATATCTATTTTCCCATTAAAATTTGCACCCTGATCTCTAGCAGCTATTAAATATGATCACTTCATAAATAGTGGTACCCCTGAGTGTAAGTAGTTGTCCACATAAGAAAGCCACTAGAAAGAGGGAACATCAGAATTTTAATACCATTTCATTCCTTGATTGTATTATAAGTTCCCACTTACAATCTGTGACTTCTTTGATTTAATGTTTAGACTAAGTAAAGACTGAAAATATGACTAACAGAAGTGAACAGATTATAGGCTGGAAATATCCAGTCTTGTTTTTTTTATGGAAATGGATACAAGTCAGTATAAAGTGTATTTTGTCTGATCTCTCAGGGATCTTAGGGAGTGATAAGAGAGCAATTCAACTCTACAGATCTTTCAAAGAATTTTACTCCATTGATGAGTGGATTGAAACTCCTAGGTCTGGTCCAGATGGACAATGAGCTATTTTATGCTTAATAATATGATGACTGCATGACAAGTACTAGTACTCCATACACTGGAGCACAAATAGAAATGATTTGGCCATATCTATTGTTCACTACTCTCATGTTCATCTATTCACATTCACATTAACTTTAATTCCGGAAAAAATATATGTATAGATTTTTTCTCCTTTCCATTTCTTCTTTATTCCTCTTCCACCTTTCATTCATTCTACCACATCACCCCTCCTACCCTTCATTCTCCCTTATCTCCTTCCTTCTTTTCTTTCCCGATCCCAAGTTCATTTTCTAATTTTGACATAGATAAAATTTTAAAACATGAGCATTTTTTAATTAGTATTATAGATGAAATAGAAAACACTAGTAGACACGCACACACTAATTCTTTATTACCTGAGAGACCTTAGTAAATTTTTTATATCAGATGATTACTCTAGTTGATTTGTAATTTATTGAATTCAATTGGTATCTATTAAGTTGGTCACATGTACACAACTGATTTCAGTCAGAGGAAGCCTACATACACACATACATACATGCATGCATGCATACTTACATACATGCATACAGATATACATGCATGCATGCATGCCTGCCTGCCTATGTATGTACGTATGCATGCACACACATGCACGCACGCACGCACACATGCACACACACATACGTACATATATACAAATAATTTTTATCAGAGGTTGAGCATTGAATATATTTTTATTATTATGATATATTGTCAACTACATGGAGGAAAATCAACCTATTTAATGGAATCTGATAGCTAGTGAATGTGCAGTAGAAATATATCTTTTCATGGTGATGTTAAATGACTTCTAGAGGAAAGCTGTGTGGTCATGTTTCAATCCCCTTCAGTTTCACCCTTCCTTAAATTCCCCCCTCCCCCCCTCCCTTTCACATGAACAAATAAAATTTGATAATGATAGATTGAGAATTGTGGGAGCAAATGAACAAACTATAAATTTCATTGAAATAATGAATTTTTCAAGAGTCTAGGCTAACCTTACAATGAAAAGTGGTATCAAGTGCAGTTCCAGGTAACACTAAAACATATTTGTTCAGATTCAGCTATAGCATTCCAGTTTGAGTAGACTAATTGGCAGATGGAGCCAGCTGTGACTTTACTGGAGCAGCGGCTAAAAAAACTTGAGAAGAGAGAAGCAGAAGGAGACTGTAGAGACTGGCTACAGTTTAAGAAGGTGCAGAGAAGTGGTGAGGCTTGAATTAATTGCTCCTCATGAATTTTTTGAATGTTCTTAATTTTCTAATTAAATTATAGACTCATGAAGATTTAAAGGCCGCTCTATGGGATAGGATAGCTGAGCATGAAAAAGTTATTGATAAGCTGGAAACTAGAGATGAGGGAGTAGGTCCTGAAACAATTAGCGTTTATAGAGGTACTTCTTTTCAGGCCACCACATAGACTGCCAGCTGTCTTTTTTTATGCTAGTGAGAAGGAAGATGATGGAACTCATAAGAGGTGGTTAGCTAAACTGGCAAAGAATGCAGAGATACTTCACTGGAGTCCTAGAGAGAAGCTGCTACAGTTTGAACTCCATCTGTCTGGCAAAGCAAAGAGCATCTATGAATCTCTACATCCAGATGAGCGGTGAACTTCTGATCTAGCAAGTGTGGCTCTTGAAAAACAAGTATTACCTGCAAATAAAGAGGCTTTATCTTCAGCACAGCAACTTAGGCAGAGACAGAGGCTTGGAGTAGGAGTACATGATTTTTTTGATGAATTATGAAAGGTTATATAGGACAGCTATGGACATAGAGCAAATGTGGATGCTACATTTAAGGCAGCACTGAAAAGCGATCTCTTTGTTCAAGATCTGAACCTTAAGTGGCAAGAAAAAGTGCTACCTTCAGCCAAGACATTTCCCAACGCTTTGCACCAAGCGAGGACAGCTGAGGAACAGGAGAGATACCTGGGGCAGATATATGGCTGGCAATATATCCCACTTCTGAGAAAAGAGATTACTCAGAAAGAACAAACTTAAACACCTGCTTTGTCTTCAGAGAAAAAATTTACCTTTGAAGTCCAACGGCAACAGTCATCTGCACACAAACAAATCCAGTGCTAACATTGCCATTATAAAGATAATATGTCATGGGAGTGTCCACTAAAAGAGTGACTAACTGAGGCAAGTGGAAGTGGTCTTAGAGTGTCAGGCAGCAGGTCTGCAGTGACAGGGGGACAGTCTCAGGCTCTGGAAGAGTTTTTCCAATACTGAGTTATTCTTCACTTTTACCTGTCAGCTCAAATACAGCTTCATCTTTGACAGTACTCCTGCAGAGCCCCTCATTAATAGAATGATATATATTTCATGATGAGATGATCTAACACTGGTTATCACTAAGTCTCCATCAATGAAATCAAAACCTTTGTAACATGAATAATTATTAGAAACCTGAAGTAGTTAGGGATCATGTTGATTTGTATGATGGTATAACAATTTATGCAATCAAAATCCTACTCTGGGTGATGCAAGTTGGAATTGGTAATGAATGTCAAAGTATGTTCAGCACCAATTAATTGATATTCCCATCTCAAGAAAATGAAATTTTCTTTAAAACCTTTATTTATGATGCATTTGAAGTGCACTGTGTCTCCAACATTTGCTTTCACATTTGTAGGCGTCACAACAATGGCTTCTGCAATATGTTGTAGATGACATAATATTATCAGTGTGTGAGTACATAATGATCAACCTATTTTCAGAGTGTTTTTCTCCCTTTAATCCCATTTTTGTCAAAATATTCATTAATAGAAACCTCTCCATAAAAGAGGTTGAACCTTATCACATAAGATTACTATTATTTTTAACAGCTATTGTATATTTCATATTCAAGGTGCAAGCGATAACTGATGATGATACAAACGTAGAGGTGTTTATTTGTACTTATTGAAATCATAACTGTGAACTGTTAAAAAGAAAATATGCAATTATATTAGTGTCGGAGATATAAGATAATCAAATTTGTGGTCTTACTTGTGTCAGCCATAGGCCATTGAGTGCTCAAATTTTCTTACTCCATCGAGTACACATAGGTTCATTAAGTTCAGTTGCTGGCTGATGAAATGCTGGTATTAAGTGTTACATGTTTTAGAAGAAATATCTACCCAACCAAAATGCAATAAACTTTTAACAAATATGTTGAATGCCTATAAGAAGTCCTAGACTGACAGTGAAAATTATGATACTTTAATTGCCGATTATTTGAATTCTTTTCGATATTTGCGAAACAGAGAAGATGATAAATAATGTTAGGGGCAGCACAAAATTGAAACAATCTTTCATTTCATAATTTGTCAGAATATTTAACACATAGATGGGACTTTCCATATGAAAAAATAATATATTTTCAATTTACTTCACTAGGAATAATTATTCTAGTTGGAATTGATACTTTTCCCAGTAGTATAGTTTCTAACTGACAATATTTCAGACTAAATAAACTGCTGATTATGTATAACTTAAAGGAATGGAAGGATCAACTAACTATGTTCTAACCTTTTTAAAAGCATACTTTAAAAAAAGACTCTTTTTTCTATAGAGCCAAGAGAAGCTGCATTGATATGGTGTTCAAGTGATATTGTAGACTGTGTCCACTTTTCAGCACATTCTAGAATTCTGGATGTCTGTTTTGCACTACTCCTAAACTGTGGCACCTGTTGAAGTGAAATGACAGAAAATATGTAATTTGACATGGTAAGTGTTGTAGAAGGATTAAAATTTTCCAAACCGGGCAATGCTAGTGGGGAAAAAAATTCAATTTTCTATATCTAAAGAAACCTAAACATCGATGAGTAATTAGTCTACTTCCCCATGATATCATAGTCTTATTCAGTTTACAACTAGTTAAAATATGAGAAAACTTTTGTAATCCAAGAAAATTTCAGCTAGAATCTACTAGAATTTTAAAAAAATCACATAATCATATGCACACTTTGCCCCAAGCAATATATTTTAACAACTCATATAGCTGAAAAGAAATGGAATAAAATAACCTAAAATTGGATATATAATGATATTTTTTAAAGTTATCGATCATGTTTACTGACTAATCAGAAAAATTAGCTGTTCATTGGTTTGAGGAGCCTGTCTTGGGAAGAATTTCAATTGTGATGAAATGCAATGAAAACAATTGATAAAGTACGCAAGAGAGATAGCAATATCTAGATAAGTTAAGTCCCTTTTCTCTAGAACTTCACACAACTTTTAGAGACATATATATAGTGGTTTAAAAGAGTAAAATAACAGAGGTTTTTATGAGTATGTCTAACCTTTTATGTCATTTGTTCAGTTTTTAAAAGTATGCATTTTTTTCAACCCAAAATGCCCAACAATTCATATAGTAAGGCCTCCTACACCACAAGCATACAATCAGAATAATTAAGGTCTAAATATGTTAGGACAAGGGCGGAAGTCTGTGCATACAAGATAGAGACTCATTTTGGTGTGGGGCCTTCATTTGAGTTTCCCTGCTGCGTTAATGTGATTTTAGGAGTGAATTAGAAGTTTGATTCTGACATATTATAGAATCAAATATTCTAAAATAAGCACTATACTTACATGATGACATTACACTGTAATTACTTCTGTCCTTATTGCCTGTGTCTATCCTAATTTTTTTGGTAATACCTGTAATACTGCACACTTACTTTTGCCCATCTACAGGTTTGCTGTGAGGGTAATCAAAAAGAATTCCCTCCAGTAATGGACTCTGCCTTCTTGAATGCTCCCTCTAATAGGAGGAAGGGCAGCAGGGGAATTAGCTGATGGTGAAGGTTGATGGATAGGGCTAGGCTGGAGCTAGGTCTAGGGCTAGTTTTAAAACTACACATTCTATGTTTTAAATTCAGATTTCTGTTTAAAACAAAAATGCACAAGATTTTATATAGCAAGGCTTTCTTCACCCACAAGCATATGATCAGAAATAAATTAAGGGCTGAGTATGTTAGGATGAGAAAGATACTTGTCTCTGCGTATGACCCTTATTTGAGTTACCCTGCCCAGTTTATGTGATTTCAAGAGTGAATGGGAAGTCTGACTCCAATATGATTTAAAATCATACTCCAAAATAGGCACTATACTTATATGATGGCTTTACAGTGTGATTACTTCTGTCCTTATTTTCTCTGTCTATCCAATTTTCTTTTAATAATTATTATACTGTATACTTACTATTTGTCCAGCTAGGGGAATGCTGTGTCGCTGGTAGGGCAATGCTGTGTCGCTGGAAGGCCCCACTATTCCAACAAGCCATTAAGAGGCCTATTAATCATCCTTTTGGGTGATGGAAAACAGCTCCCTCTAGTCATGGACCCTGCCCTCTTGAATGCTCCCTCTGATAATAGAAAGGGCAGCAGAGGAATGAGCAGGGAGTAAAAGTCGATGGATGCACTATTATATGTTCTTTGCGGATGCCATCATCTTGAAACAGATCCAGAATATCTAGAAGCAGCAATGAGACAAAGAGGCTGCCTTACATGAGGAGCTAACAGTATATGTGATGGTAAATTAATGGTCCAAGACTGGGAACACTGGGAGCACACATTCAATATACTTCCCAAGGTAGAAAGGGCATGCTTCCTCATAGAGGCCACAACACCCTGTGCATATATCAATAATATGGTCCAGCACAACATGGCCAAAGTTAGAAAGAATGAACCGTCCATTTCCCTCATCAGGGCTGTCAACTTGCCCATCTCAGAGGCCAACTGGAATAGTTGTGACTGGCTCAGTAAACCACCAAGAAAAGCATCTTTATCTAGTGCACACTATTTGAGTTCACCTGCAATCTGTGGACTGCAGCAAGATAGAAAATTTGTTCCATGGGTGTCCACATGAAAATGATTCTTCCAGCATCCAGCCATCACAAATTCTCATGGACATCATTGGCAACCTTCAGAACTCCATCACATGGATAACTTTACCCAGTCACAGTGTGTTTCTATATTTCCTGTCTTTTTCCATTATTTGCTCTGAATATTGCATATTGCTCATTGCTTTGCTGGGGATATGCTCTGTTTCTCTCACTAGGTGTGAACAGATAAAAACAACACAACTGTTCCACTTCTTTCAGAATTATTTATCTATCCACATAAAAGTTTCATATTTTATATCCAAATAGTGTTGGGGATTTGAGGTAGGGTTTATGCATTGCAATTATTCTAATTGGAAAAAAAAATGATTTCAGTAGAAACAAATATTGGAATATTCCTAAATTCAACATGTGATAATGTAACTATTCTGCAATAATATTTTCTAATATTTATTTATATAATGATAAAACAGGCCATATTATGTATATTAGTAAATTTCAGTGATCTTAAAAATAAATCACCCACTAATTATAATTTACTTACTGTTAAGATCATCCATCAAACATACACAACCTTCAACAATAGAGGTAGCCACAATGCTCAATGATGGCATAAATATTGTGCACTACATTTTCTTGGGGGAATAGTTCGTTTCATGGACTTTCCTAATATAATATCTTGCATTTAAATAAAATGATATTAAAATATTCTACATTGCATATAACATCCATTCACTGCCTAAAAGAATATATATATATTACATATGTATTTAATAGGCATGAAAAAGCTAAATGTAAGTATTAATATTTTGGTTTAGGTAAAAATCAACAGGCAGGCGGGCGGGCATGCGGGCGGGCATGCAGGCGGGCATGCGGGCAGGCATGCGGGCGGGCATGCGGGCGGGCATGCGGGCGGGCATGCGGGCGGGCATGCGGGCGGGCAGGCGGGCGGGCAGGCGGGCGGGCAGGCGGGCGGGCATGCGGGCGGGCATGCGGGCGGGCAGGCGGGCGGGCAGGCGGGCGGGCAGGCGGGCGGGCATGCGGTGGGCAGGCGGGCGGGCAGGCGGGCGGGCAGGCGGGCGGGCATGCGGGCGGGCATGCGGGCGGGCATGCGGGCGGGCATGTGGGCGGGCAGGCGGGCGGGCAGGCGAGCGGGCAGGCGAGCGGGCAGGGAGCGGGCAGGTGAGCGGGCAGGCGAGCGGGCAGGCGAGCGGGCAGACGAGCGGGCAGACGAGCGGGCAGACGAGCGGGCAGGCGAGCGGGCAGGCGAGCGGGCAGGCGAGCGGGCAGGCGAGCGGGCAGGCGAGCGGGCAGGCGAGCGGGCAGGCGAGCGGGCAGGCGAGCGGGCAGGCGAGCGGGCAGGCGAGCGGGCTGGCGGGCGGGCAGGCAGACGGGTGTACATGCAAGCATGTGTATGTATATCTGTGTGTGTGTGTGTTTGTGTGCGTGTGTGTGTTGGGATCTTACTGATAAACTTCCATGCTGCTGATCCCTAAATATTGGCCATGGCCTTGCTAAGAGTGTGATGTGCTACAATTTGAATAACGCCTTATCCTCTACTTTTCACATCATGGGATAATAAGATTCCTCCAGCTTTTCAAACCTTTAATGTTTAGGGTATATTTCAGAGGAAGCCTTCTACCATATGTTCTGAATCCAGTAGGTTCAACTACACAAGTCCAGAACTATAATTGGTTTCTGGAATATTTGTTCACCTGGATCCTTGAGTTATCGGTGTGCTTAACTGCATTTCACTTAACTGCATTTCACGTCACTTGAGCAAAAAGCATATTGTGAACCCACCTTAGACTGCCTCCATCAAACTTTGCATTCACTTACCTAACTTACTATATACACTGCTTATTTCTATATGCATTCATAAATTTATTTATTAATTGATTAATGAATTAATCTGATTACAGCATTCTAACAATATGTTTTATTAGTTATTGAGATGGATATTTTTTGGTTTTGACCTCTTTTTCATTTTATGGTTATAGCACTATTAGTTGCATCTTTCATTGATTTAATGGTTCGTTCTTAATATCTTTGGTCTTAAACAGGATATTCTGGCAGAGCAAGACCCTTACACAGCCAGACCCTTACATGGGGGAAAAGGATTGGAGACACAGCTATATGAGAGTTGCTCTGTTGGAATTGGGAAGTGGCTCTCATATTATAGCCCAGATTGGAATTGGTGGTTGATTGTTGCACACCATTGACTAGATTGGAGTTTGTAATTGATTGCAACACCGAATTTATCATGTTTCATATGAGTACTGCAGTTCAATTTTATTGAAATGACAATGTCTTCAGACCCTTTCCCTACATAACATAGCGTATGCCATTGTGTAATTTGGTCTACTTTTCATATAGAATCTGGAAACTGTAAATTTTCACTTCCAAAGTTTACAATGAACACAAAAAAGGTTGTGTCCGATTTTTTTTATTCAAGATGGCTGCCGTAAATAAGAAATTGTCTATTTTGCCTGTTAGAGAGATAATAATAAAATATCTACTTGTGATAAATCACAATATAGATGTAATATATATAATTTTGGTGTTAGATATAATAGAGGTATTTATGTATATAATAATTAGTCATCCATGTCCTTGTTTTCCTTGTCATCACTTGAATTTTGATCAATTGCAACATTGTTGCATGTGTCTTCAGCTCCTTAACACTTGCAGAGCTCTGTACAGGCTATTTCATGTGCCTTACTAGAACACTATCCACTGCATATGCTGGTGACACAGGAACACATCTCAAGTTCCACCACAGCCTCTGGTGCTGCTGGAACTTTTGAGACTACTGGGACATAGTGGCTGTCCTCCAATTATTGCCATCCCAGAGTAACTGGATCCAGTAGAATTGGTCTAGCTACTAAGTCTTGCAACCATATGTTGGCTTGTCAATATCAAGGCTGAATTGGAAGTGGTCAGTTTGAAAACAACAAACTCTCTGTTTGTTCTCTTGCTCCTCATTGCAAATTTTCTGGAAAACTCTATCTGGAAAACATCTTAGAAAAGCATGAATCAACTAGTTCCAATGCAACACTAATGAAGCCAGATGGTTGTCTACTACCCAATACCAATAAATCTATCATCATTCATGAACTCGAGAGCATAGTTACAGAATCTCCCATGTCTCTAATTGGAGAGGAGTTAACCATCCAACACAGCCCGACCAGCATCATTATAGCTAGATGGCATGGCTCTCGTATAGGAGATGGTTGTCTACAAAAGCAGAATTTAAAAAATTTAAAGATCTGGTGAATTGCTTTTTTTTAAGTATTGATTGTAAATCAGTTGTTTACATAGATGTATATATATATATAGTATTTGACAACTACAGCATCGACAATTCACTCAAGGACAGAACCAGACAGATTTGCACAGCGGGGAGAACACAGGACAAAGGGTATAAAGTAGATGATACCACATGTATTAAAGACTTCAAGTCATTTCTGAGCACTAAGGAAACAAAAGCCAATCTTGTGCTGTATCTTGCACAAAAAGCTGTTCAATTGTGCAAAGTGCCGACTGCCACACACCCACAGAAAGGTGTCCTTTCTTCCAAGCTAAACATGATGAGAATTCAAAGTACACAAGAGGAAGCTGATTTACTGCTGATCTTGTATGCAGTGGCAGTGAGTCATCAGGGCAATACTGTGCACATACATTCTTGTAATACCGATGTGCTAGTGCTTGCTCTGCGAAGATTTCAAGATCTTAAGCCAGATAGTGTTATGATCAAGGGCCCTGAATATCAACAATGACAAATCAAATTCAGTACCATCTATGTTGTTTTAGGTGCAGAAGGAATAGCAGCATTGCCAGGACTTCATGCACTCACTGGTAGTGATACCACTGGTGACATCAAAGGAAAGCATAAGTCCTCATGCTTCAAAGTTTTCGTGAAAGCACGTGAGGATGTTATCTGTGCTCTCACTGGGCTTGGTGTTAGAGTGTACCCATCCCCAGAGGTGTTGTCTGGATGTGAAAACATTTTTGTGTCAGCTGTTCAAGAAGTCTGGGTTTTCATCAGCCAAGTCACTGAGGTGGTTCATGTTCAAGTGGCTGAAGGGTAACCAAGGTGTAGAGAAGCTATTTCCAACTCAAGGGTGTATCACTGAGCATATATTTCGTGCACACCTATAAGCCAACATATGGTTGCAAAACTTAGTGCCTAGACCAATTCTACTAGATCCAGTTACTCTGGGATAGTGACAACTGGAGGAATACCACTATGTCCTAGTAGTCTCAAAACTTCCTGCAGCACCAGAGGCTGTGGTGGAACTTGTGAAGTGTTCCTGTGTTTCCAGTAAGTGCAGTCAACACGGCTCTTGTAAGGCATGTAATCTAGCCTGTACAGAGCTCTGCATGTATGAAGGAGCTGAGGACAAATGCAACAATTTTGCAATTGATCAAAATTCAAATGATGACTAGGAAAACGAGGACTTGGATGACTAATTATTATATACATAAACACCAATATTATATCTAACACCTACATTATATATATTATATATATATTACACCTATATTGTCATTATTACAAGTATAATTTTTATTATTATCTCTATAATGGGTAAAATATTACAATTTCTTATTTATGGCAGCCATCTGGAATTTTTGCAACTTGTTATGAATTTTAAAAAATTGGAAACAGCTTTTTTTGTGTTCATTGTAAACTTAGGAAGTGAAAAATTCCAGGTTTCCAGATTCTATATGAAAAGTTGACCATTGTGTGAATTACTACATAACCACATGCACTAACACTGTAGCGATTTGTTAAAGCAGCTCCAGTGGCCTGACTAATGCAGGTGGTGATTCTGGATTAGAGGAAAAGAATTTGCTAGCCACAATTAGAAAAAATTGTTTATTTTTTTCATCTGGTGCATAAGAGTGTTTATGAATATTAATTATGTTTGACATTCCTATTTCATTTATAATTATATAATGAAGTGGAACAAGGTTTGGTCCTCTCAGTAATTCGAAGAGTAACCACTTGGAAACAGCAGGTATAGTGGGTTTGTCTTCCCTTTTAAATATTCTTTCATCCAACACCTACTTTTTTCAACAGCCCAATAGGGAAATGTTAGTATATTTTCACTTACTAGATGTTGGAACGTTCTTTTCTCTCCCTCTGTCTGCTTCTGGAATCTATAAACAACCCTATCTAATGATAATTTGCCATTCATAATGGGATCAGAAATATGTGAATCAAAAACTCTTATATAAAATCAAAGTGTGAATGTAAGGTTCTGCTAGTATTATTCCATTCTTAGGTGGCTACTAGTAATAATTGATAAAAAAAAAAGTTTAGTCTAACACACCCACCATCATTGAATCACACCAACCTAATATAATAAAATATATGGAGACCTTCTTTTGTATTTGTAACATTAAGTTCAGGAGTAGATGGAAGTTGTAAACCACAGAGTTATAATGAACCTGCATCCAACCAAAGCATGAATAGGTGTAGTCCCTGCTCTCTATATAAATGTACTAATTTTTGTGGTAATTAGCTCAAGCATTGCAGCTGCTGCAAAGTTTTCTCAGGCAGCTTTAAAGCAAACCTCTGTTAAAATGGGAGTGGGAGGGAACAGCTACAGCAGCCATAATTCTGGTTTATGGGCATGTACTCAATTACACACACACATACACACATACATGGAGCATACACTGGCTAGATTTGGCAACAGGTAGTGGTGGTACATGTTTTTTTTGTTATTAGAATAAGACTTCTTTTTTTTAAATCAGTGCACACTTCCACAACAGATTTTATCTGTGCTGATAATATTTATCATTACTCCTTATCTCAAGGAGAGGAATCTACCCTGTATTAGAGGTAAGCCATTGTATAGCAGTTTTGCAATAAAAAGCTCAGCTGGTGCAATGTGGTCCCTGCCCTTTAATCGTGATAAATGTAGAGCTGACAGGAAGGAATCCCAAGTTTAAATAAAGGGAAAAAAGCTGGTGTAAATTCACCTTTGTACCTAATAGGTTCAACAACACAAATAGAGATTAGCCATTGTTGAGCAGTTTAAAAAAAAAAGACACAACTGGTCCATTGTGGTTAGTCTTCCAGTCATGACCATTTTTCAGTTGAAAGAGAAAAAGATCAAGTTTTAATGAAATGAAAGCACCTTATATCTCTCTGGTTTGGACCCTAATAACTTCACTAACACGCAGACATGAACACAGAAAAAAAAAATTATATGGCCAGCTTATCACTCTTTCATGATCTATTTTGTCTTGGTGTGCTCTTTGTTCCATTCACCAGTTCAAATACAATAGTATTATTCATCTCCAATTGATGAAACTTTTACAATATTTTATTCATTTGCAATATGTGTTATATTGTGCAATAAAATAAAAGAAAAGTGTCTGTTCATGTCCAGCTAAAATGCCATCCTAAGATTGATCAGAACTATGCTGTTTTTTTTCCCCACCATTATCTCCTTTTGTATTGTATTGAAGCACTATCAATCTACAGTCTGAGCAAATGGATATCATGATTTTAGCTATATATAAAAAGAGCTGGAGTAATTGGAGTAAACATGATTTAGATTATATTCCTCTTAATAAAATAAATTACATCCACTCTCCATATCAGAGGAGAGGTTGGGGGAGTATCAGGGTGGCCCTTCTCTATTTAAAGTCATTGTTAAAAATTAACTTATGAATGGCCCTGCACTGATAATGCAGTTAATGTAATTTGCCAATCAAACTCTGAAGTGATTCTTATTCAGGAATTATCATGTAAATAGGTTTAATCTATATTATTCAACTAGAATATGAATATGAATGCCAGTGACAAACTGACAACCCTTCCAATTACAATTTTACTGAAATTGGGCAAAGCCTTGAAATGGTCTTACATAATGCATTAAACAAACTGAACATGTTCGTTACTACCGGAGCATACCTAAAAAATGCACTATGGGTGGCTATTCCCTAGTATTGATGATTGTTTGCCATAATATTCATCATGAAAAGTTCATAAAGAAACTTTTAAATGTGGGAATTGATAGAAGTTCATACCACTGTGAAAGTTTTTGAACCATTATATGCATATTACTCTACTATATTATACTGTTGTGAAGTATATAAAACAATCTTAACATACCAAAAATACATGCATGGGGCTCACATGAGCAGTACATTTGTTTGCTTTCAAGTTTTATTATAAAATTTTTTGGTCGATAATTCACTTCATACTCAGGTGCAGGGTCACAGAATACACTACATAGTCACACGACCTATTTTATTTACTAGATGATTGTTTAACACATACAGTGCTGAAGATTAAATTTGTCTGGACTGATGCTATATTGGCCATGTTTTCTTGTTTATTTATTATTTTTTAAATAAAAATTTGAATTTTAATTTAATGAGGTGCAGTACAGGTCTGGTAAAACTATTTATGAGATAAAACCTAGTGGTTTTTCAAGGTCCATATGGTAAAGCTGCATTAATATCCATTCAGCCATTCAGCTGTCCATCTCAAACACATACAAATTTTAAATTACTATATACAAAATCAGTACCATGCAACAGAGGATGGCAAAAAAAATTTTGGTTTAATTAAAGGTATATTTTATTTTTTGATTTGGAGTCGAATGTTGCTTCTGTCTTGTTTGGATGTATTAAATTGAGACCCCAACTATTGGATATTTTATAGGAATGGTGAGCAGTTTAGACAGACTTCAACTGATTCATGTGTGTTTTCATTATCAGAGTTTCTAGTAGGCGGGGTGTTTTACTCAGCCATAGAGTTCAGCGTCCATACTGGAAATTTTGAAGACCATAGCTCCACAGGCAGAGTTTTACATGGATCTTCACCAAACTTCCTTCGAACCAGCCTAGGAGGACCCCCATCAAAGGCCAAATATTATAGATCTTTTGACCCAAACATCTGGGAGGAGTTATCAAAACAAAACAAAAAAAAGTAAAATAAAAGAAAACAACTAACAAATAAATATATAAACAGACCAAAAAAAAACAAAACATAGAAATTGAGAATTATAGAGAGAAATAGATCAACTAAATAAGGAAACCACAACAATAATATTTCCAAAAATATGCCAACATTAGTTCAAAGGTTCATCTTAAATATTCATATACAGTCATATTGCAAAGATGTAGTCCTTTTCTCTACTTTTTCTCCCCGTCTGACGTGGTATCTAACAACAAGTTTACCAAATGATTTACCTCTTTATGTGTTATGTCAGTACTTCAATAAATCATACCTCTACACTTTGGGCTGGTTTCGTGGACAGTATGTGATAGTATGTGCACTATCTCCACTGGCTCCACATTTGGGGCATATGTATGCCCTAAGAACTGGGCAAATCACTTTCCCAGTAATATCTTTCAGACAATGTGAAGTATACAAGTCTTTATCACGACCATTGTTTCTACAAAACACGCAAACCTGTAGAGAAGAGTACCTCATCTATGTACAGAAAAGTCTATAATGCACATACAGACCTGAAGCCTCTTGAAAGCATGAGCTGCAGAATCTTTCCTTGAGGTCAAGGAGTAGTCAGGAGGATTTGCAGTGACTGCAGTGGTAGAAGTGGTGATGGTTCTTTCTCTGGACTCAATGTTGTTTTTCACACCCATTTCTTTTCTATGTATTACTTCACCGCTGGCATCTGACTTGGAGTCACGCCTATCAATGGACAACTCAGAGTCGTCGCCAAAGTAGCTTCCGTGTGGAATCTGGGGGAAGTCACACCTAACAGAACTCTTCTCATCAGAGTGAGCTCCCTCAGAGTGCCTTTTTGCTATACCCTTGACGATGTCACACAGACCCAAATAGTCCTTGAAAGGATCGAATTCTTTAAAACCTTCAGCCATCTGCACCAACCCCGACCCGCGTTCGCCCTTTTATTGAAAATGAGGGACAAATACGCTATCCGAAAGAGGTTGAAGAGCCAGAAAGTGTTCCTGCAGCTTCCTATACCGATTTCCCCCTAACGGTGTTATTCCCGGGCGTTACCCTGGAAACAAAGTTATAGACAACTACTGTGTAACTTGTTACACGTGACTACAAGTGACAACACGTGAGGATAAAGTTTCAATACCTTGGTAGCTTCACGGAGAGATTCTGGGGTAGCTTCACGGAGAGATTCCGAGGCAGCTTCGGTGAGTCCAGGTATAAAAAGAGGTGGTGTGACATGCACTTTGACCCCAGAGCGGGAAGATTCAAATCATCAGCCAATTTGCTATTTTGGCTCGGCTATTCCGCAGCCTCAACTTACACACCATAAGCTTTTATAACCCACAGTTGTAACAATCAGCACTTACTGAGTAAGATTAGTGCAATAGATATTCAAATGGTATATTCTTAAATCATTCAATAGGCAAAAGCATACACTGGAAGTGACCAGCCTCAATGGTGACATGAACAATATATCAATAACAGTTTTACCACAACAGGAAAGGAGTATCACCACATCTCCCCTCTAAGATAGTTTGGGGGACTAGCTTTCATTCCAGTCATAGATTAGTAGTTATTTTCTTGGGTTCCACTTGTACAAAGTGGAAGTGGAAGTGGGACGGGAGTCTGTGACTTCATTTGAGTCTTGTATCCCATTTGGTGTGGCAATAGGTTCAGGAGCAATTTTAACTGACTATGATGAAGGAATGATGATTCTTTGTTATGTCACCAGATGGTGTTTCTATAATGTACGACCTTGGAGTACATGCTGGTTGTAGAACTCTGCCTGGTACATTCTGTTGGTCTGTAGTAACCACAACTTCTGATCCATCCAGGATTTCAGATTGCTCTTTGACTCTGTGTGGATGGTTAAAATCTTCTTTCTCTTTCTCTTTGAACTTCCGGTTATCTTTCTTGAACTCAGGGAGATATGACCAGCTTGGAATTAGTTGCTTCATTACCAGAGGAATAGGGGTCCTTATCCCCCTTCCCATACACAATTCTGATGGGCTAAATCCACACCACAGCATTGGTGTGGCTCTGTATGACAGTACTGCTAGAGGAAGGTCTACTGAATGATTCAGCAGTCTTTTGATTGTCTATACCATCCTTTCCACTTGTCCAATACTTTGTGGAAACCTTGGACTGCTGGTAAGATGGTTGTACCAGTATGACTTTGCGAACTCAGAAAATTCTTTGGAAACATACTGTGGACCATTATCGCTGCAATAATAGCATTTGACATTGTCAATGAGAGCTTGTAAACTTCTGGATATCGAGAAAAGTAGTCTACTGCTAGTAGATAGTGATCTCCTTTGAGCTAAAACAAATCTGTTGCTACCATTTGCCATGGGTAGTCTGGCAGTGTGTTGGTAAGAGAGGTTTTCTCCACTGATGAGTTTCCTCTGCACATTCTTGACAGTTTTTGACAAACTGCTGAACTTTACTTGCAGCTTCTGGCCACCATACAGATGTCCTAAGTCTCGATCTACACCTTTCCACCCCTTGATGGCCCTCATGGATTTTTAACATTGTTTCTCTTCTGAGGGAAGATGGAACTACACTGCAACTATTGTAGAGTAGTAGATCGTCACAGAGTGTGAGTGATCCTCTCACTTTCCAGTAGGGCTTCAATGAACTCTCCATGGAGTATTGCCCTGGCCATTGAGTTTTACGGTACTCTCTAATCCTCGAGCATTCAGAATCTTCAATTTGAGCCAACTTATAAACATGCAACCTCTGAGGTGTTGCTGGTATGAAAGGCACAGTGACATGGTCAACATAAGCCTCCACTTCTTCTTGAAGTTCTTGATCTCCTTCCTCCCTGCTTGGAGCATGTGATAATGCATCAGCTGCATACAGGAGTTTTCCTGGAATATAATGAGCAACATAATCATACTTGGCCAACCTCAACCAAAATATCAGCACCCGTGGTGGTAGATCATCTAAATGCTTCGTGTTGAGCAATGGGACCAGTGGCTTATGATCAGATTCTACAAGAAAAGGTCATCCAAGAATGTAGGTACTGAACTTATCACATGCCCAGGTTGTGGCTAGAGCCTCTTTCTCTATCTGCGCATATCATATTTCCTTGTCCATGAGAAATCTTGAAACATAAGCAACACGCTTCCATGACTGATCATTTAGTTGTAACAGTACTGCTTCCAGTCCAAAGGATGAGGCATCTGCAGACACCTTTGTCTCTGCTTGTGGGTTGTACAATGCTAACACTGCTGGTTTGGTTAACTCCTGTTTAATGTCGGAGAATGATTTTTCTTGATCTGGACCCCAAATCCAAGCTCAATTGCTATGCAGCAGCTCTCTTATCGGCTGACTTATCTCAGCTATTTGAGAGGAGAATTTCCCTAGCGGGTTAACAAGACCCATGAATCTTTGTAAATTTGAAACTGACTGTGGTGGTTTCATGTTGGAGATAGCAGTTATCTTCTCTGGATCAGCATGAATGCCATTCTTGTTGATAACATGACCAAGAAACTTGATGCTTTCTTGAAGAAACTGACATTTCTGGAAGTTCAGAGTCACGCCTGCCTTTTCCAATCGCTGTAGAACTGCCATCAACCTGGTATCATGTTCATCTTTGTTAGAACTGAAAATCAACACATTGTCCATGAGACACACCATTCCCTCCAGTCCTTCTAGAATGGTATTCATTCTTCTCTGAAACAGCTCTGGAGCATAGGAGATTCCAAAGGGAAGTTTATTGAAGTGGTACCTTCCAAATGGAGTTATGAATGTGGTAAGGGTACGATAAGTCTCTGACAGAGGAATCTGCCAGAAACCACTGTTGGCATCCAATTTATTGAACACTGTGGCTCCATTTAATAGAGCTAATATATCATCAACCTTTGGTATTGGGTGAGCTTCTCGAAATACACATTCATTGAGGGGCTTTAGGTCAACACATATCCTCACTGCTCCTGACCTTTTAGGAACAACCACCATACCCGCACACCATGGTGTTGGTGTTATTATTTTTGAGATTACACCCATCTTTTCCATTCAAAAAAGTTCCTCTTTGACCTTTGGTTTATGGGGTATTGAAACATTTCAAGGAACAAACAATGAGTGTGGGGTTGCATTCTCCTTCAACTTGATTTGGTAGGCTTCCCCTAAATTCCCTAAGCCTTCAAAAAATTTTGAAAATTGTTTCACAACATCAGGTTCTTGATTGTGTGTGGCATACATCCACTGGATCAACTGCAAAGCAGTAATTGCACTCAGACCAAGTAAGTTAGTTTTCAACCCCTTTACCACATATACAGTCTCATGTGAAGAGTGTTTTCCATATTTGAGGCATCCTGAAAACTGACCCATGACATCCAATGTCTGGTTGACAGGACCATAAAGGACCTTGCTAGGATTAGCCAATTTAGGCTTCCCTATTAGCTGATGGGTTTTCCCACTTATTGCTGTTACTTCAGCACCTGTATCAATTTTGAAGGTAATTACCCTCTGCCTCATCTGGATATCAATGTACCAGAAATCTTTGTTATCCTCAGTCATAGTTCCCAAAAAGCTGGCATGTAGAGGCTTTGTAAAACAGTAGGCACTAAAATGCCCTCTTTTGCCACATTTGTGACAAATTGCACCAGTGGCTGGACATTTATCTCCCGCCTAATGAGTATCATGCCTACATCTTGTACACTGTTGTCCCTTTTGCTTTTGCCTGAAAAAGGACTGTTGAGGTTTATTATCAGATCTTTTCTGAATAGGCCTGTGGCCTCCAAGTCTACCAAGGTCAGCAACTTCATTGGCCATCTGGTGTAGCTGAAGCTCATGGTGGTGATCTTTCACTGCAGCTTTTTGCCTTATCAATGTTTTGGCTTTTTCCAAGGTAAGCATGGGATCAGTTTAGAGTTTTTCTGACAAGCTTAAATCCCTAATGCCTACAACTAATCTATCCCTTAGCATCTCATCTTTCAAAACTCCATAGGCACAAAATTCAGCAAGGTCATATAGATCATTTTTATATTGCTCTACAGATTCACCTTCCTTTTTCGATCTGCGATTAAATCTTGCTCTTTCAAATATTGTGTTCCTCCTAACATCAAAGTAGGAGTCAAATTTTCCCATGACATCACTTTATTTGGTTCACTGGTCAGCTGTGACATTAGTAGAGACTAAAACACTTTCTGCCTCCTCCCCCATACAGTAGAGTAGAGTGTCAACTTGTCGAGACTCTCCCTCTGCGTCAAGTCCAGAGGTACTTCTATACAGTTGGAAGCATTACCTCCATTTGGGCCACTCGTCAGGTTTAGAAAAATCAAACTGTCCTGGCGCTTGCAATCTGATGCCTGCCATAGGATCCCACTTCTGACACTATGAAACAATCAGCACTTCTGAGTAAGACTAGTGCCATAAATACTCAAATGGTATATTCTTAAACCATTCAATAGGCAAAAGCATACACATGGAAGTGACCAGCCTCAGTGGTGACATGAACAATATATCAATAACAGTTTTACCACAACAGGAAATGAGTATCACCACAACAGTAACATCATTATAGCCTTTCCTTACACATTGTGGCATAATAAAACAACTTTTAGGCTCAGAGACTATTAATAGCCAGCATTTTTTTGGCAGAAGCATCAAAACCAGAAAGTATAATTGAAATTTTTGAAGTCATAGCTTTTTTTTTAGATATTTTTATATATACAGAGCTTTATAGTTGTTTTTAAGAAGACCATTGTTCCAACAAGTGATAGATAAAAGCACAGTACACCCTGGATGTGTATGGAGTATTGCAAGAATAAATTTTAGCATTTCTGTGCAGAATATCTGTGGCATATTCAGGGGTGAAGATTGCTCCACTGGGGACATTCCTTCAGCCACAAGTTCTGCCAGACCCTGCTCCAACATCCATGGACACCGTACCAGTGCCATCACCAACAGTTCTCCCAGGTCCATCACCATCAGACCTCCCTGCTTCATAACCCACAGTTCTTCCAGCTCCATTACCCTCTGTCCTCCACCAGCTCCAACGATGGTTCTTCCCAAGAAGCCAGCACAAGATATTCTGGATAAGCATTGTCAATAATTTATTATTCTGATAATATGCAATCATCTTTGTCCATTGGAACTATTCCCCCTTCCCTCAGGTGTGAAGCCGCAGACACCAGTTAAAAGCACAAGGTAAGCAGTATAAATGTAAGTAGTAGTCTGATTCATGCAAATGATTCTATTGAATGACAGGACCCATGGGATTTTATCATAGTATCCCTCCTATGCTTGGAAGTATGGAGACTGACCAGACTTGCCTATTCTGCAACTTGGGGTTATGCATCTTCTCACATCACCCAAGTTGGCTTGTTAGCTCCTCAGACCCAAGCATGGCCACTGTGGTCAAAAGGTAGACCAAAATTTTTGGAGGCTTCTTGGCCAACTGTGGATGCACCCACTCTACCTGGCATACAAGGCCGCTAAGACGAATGTAGCAGACATAGGATGGGTGATGCCTCACTGTACAGTGCAGCTAATACAAAGTTATTATGAACATTATCCTACATGCACATTTTTTCTCTTTTTTAGGATGTGAGGCAAAGGTTTCTCAATCCAGAGTGTCCCTACAAAGATTTTGAACCGGTAACTTATCTAGCATAAAATCTATATATTTAACAGAAATGCACACATTAATAATATTTTCATGAAACTTTTAATGAGTTATCAAATAAGAGGGTGAATGCAATAAGTTGAACAAAAATTAGGAAAATGAATTATAACTGCACAATGCATTAGTCATCATATGTAATGAAAAGGTTCAAAGATTTGATTGTTTGTGAACAAAACAAACTTGAAGTTTGTGGCATTCACTGCCTGATGTAGTGTCACAGAACCCTTTATTATTCCACATTGTAAAATGATTAGTAACATAACGAGATTAATTAGCTGCTGAGAACATACCAAGGTGGTCACATCAATAACTAGAGCTGTTAGTCCCTACATAAAGTATCTCTATTCACAAGGTCAGTTACTGAATCACCAAAAATGACACGATAACAGTTCAACCAACATATGCATGATAACAAATGCATGGTATACACAATACTTGCACTGCTCCCTTATAATCTGAATACACCACCATCTGTGATGTGGTGTGGTAACACCTTCACTTCAATTGCAGCTCTATCCATTGACTGGGCAGTACATCTGCTCACCATCTCCTTATAGTCAATATCCTGGTACACTAATTTATACAAATACAGTAAACCATTCTTTTCACTGAAAGATGATAATTTTGAACTCACTCAAATGGATAGACCATTTCCCTGTCATCAGTAACAGTAAACTGGCTGAAGTGACTGTACTGGCTTGGCAGAATACCAGCGCATGTAAAGGCATGAAGAAATCTACAGGCACCACCACACACACACACAGACACACACACACTTATACACACACTGTTCACAATAATACAGTGTTGATAAAGTCTTATGTATATTATATTAATATTACTTTTGATTCACAAGATAGCGCCCACCCATTATCTGTAAACTTGCCCACTACTGTTTCTCCCACAACTTCTTGCTTGCACATCCAAACTCCATTCAAACTGTAAGCCCCATCTACTGATCCCAAGATCAAAAGTTAAAAAAAATTTTAGCTTAAAAAAATTGTATGCATAAGCTAAACTGAATTCGCATTAATTATTGACACCATAATAGGTTCTGTCCCTTTCATTATGTGAAGTACATGCTATAAAGTAACGCAATGCAATATACCTAAAAAAAAGTAGTACCACTCAAGATTTAAAAAAATATATTCTTTTCTTCAACTGAAAACAGATTAAAGAAAGGAATTTACTAAGGATTAAAATATAAATCGCATTAAACATATAATTCATCTGTTGGCATAAACTGGCATCCAATCTCTTGTTACCACAGCTATACATCTGCCGAAGATCACACACCAAACTGCCAAAGACACTCCTTTCATAAAAACAGGGAGTGTCTCACATTTGATTGCTCAGTAACAATCCCTATAAATATTGTACACGCCAAAGCATTGGCTTACTGTCATATGCTAAAATAAGATTCACATACACACCCATGCATGTGCCACAAACATACCAACACCACACCCATGCATGTGCCACACACACCATTCACACATGTGCCACACACATCCACACACACACATCCACACACATCCAAACACATCCACACACACACATCCACACACACACATCCACACACACACATCCACACACACACATCCACACACACACACATCCACACACACACATCCACACACACACATCCACACACACACATCCACACACACACATCCACACACACATCCACACACATATCCACACACACATCCACACAAATATCCACACACACATGTATGCACCGATACATGCACCTACACATACACAGCATACATGCACACACCACACACCTCACCCACTACACACACACACCAAAATAGCACCCTAGTAAGCACCACACCCCCATAATTACTATAAGTGACACACACTCCCCCACTTCACACATGTACCTAACACGTGTGCGGTGGAGGTGTCTCAAAATTTCCGGGAGAGTCCTGAATTTACTGAGCCTTTCCCAAGTCTGGTAGAAAGTTGCTATTACCCAGAATGTCCCGGAAAGTAGCTTTCATCCTAATTTTTTAATGTGATATATATATATATATATATATATATATATATATATATATATTTATGTGTATATGTGCACAGTAACCTTCCAAATGGCTGCAAATATTTGGTTGAAAATTGGCAGATATGATATTGAGGTAAGCAAAAGAAGCCTGGGCTATGTTTCATTTCTCCACACTTCATTATTCAAATGCAGTTACTAAAAAAAACTCAAAAAAGGTTCTTCAACATTGCCATTTCATTTTCAACGAAGGGTATGCTAGTAATTCAATGTTAATGCAATTTAAAATTCCCACCAAGTTAACAATATGAAAACCTATCAGCATTTTTGTAGGAAGAATAAAATTTTTTCAACTCAAAAATAGTGTTCTATAAAATCTTATTGCTGCAAGGAACTCATGCTTAGGGAGAGCAGCTGAAGATACAAAATTCTGTGCACCCAATCCCCCCCCCCCCCCCCACCCCAACATCCTCTTAACACTATTCCTGTACAACAAAATTAAGTATTAGTACAACTGAAATAATACCTATAAAAATTTCAGACAAAGCACAGAGTTAGAAGAAAGCCAAAATACTATGCCAAAAGGGTTTATTGCTAAATGAGTCGCAGGCATGGTATTAATAGAAAATTATTCCAGCAAAGATTTCAAACCATTCTTAATGGTGTGTGAACCAACCACAGTTGATGGGATACGTTAGTCAAAGAGCTGTTCTCCTAAACATTTATCCTTATTTTGATATCATATACTACATAACATGCTATTATTTTCCCATATTCCTGGATTTTTCACTTTTGTCCCAGAAATTAGTATATCTGTCTCTTAATTTTTTTCCAACTTGTCCCTGAAGTTTAATATTTAAGGTTGGCAGCTATGGCCCTGCTGAGCAAACTGAAAGACTCAAGGGATTTTCAATATAGAGGTTAACTTCTGCATCAACGTTGCAGTTCTTCTCCATGAGACAACCCAGACATGCAAAGGTATTCATGCCCCATCTACAGATCCCATGATCAAAAGTAAAAGAAAAATTTTAACTTAAAGAAATGGTATGCATAAGCTAAACAGATTTCTATTAAATATTGAAACAATAATCTATTTTTCCCCTTTCATTATGTTTAGTACAAGTTATAAAGTAACACAATGCAACAAAACCAAAAAAAAAATAGCAGATGTCAATGACTTCACTGGCAGCATTCAGCAATGAGATCCCACAAGAGTAATCATACTGACCCCGAGAGCCCTTGTTCTTGAAAATAGGCACAATGCGCTGTTTCCTCCAGTTAGCCAGTACTGACTTCTGTTTCCATATTAGGTCAGCCAGCTTCTTCATTGCCTCCAAAACTGCAGATTCCCTGAGTTGGAGCAGTTCCACTGAAATACCATCTTCTCCAGCAACCTTGGCTTTCTGAAGAAGACACAGCGCTCTGATAATCTCTGCAACTGTCAATGGCTCGGAGAGTGCTTGTGCTTCTGGGAATGATGGTACACAGGGTATTTGCAGCAGAATATCATTCCCCACCGATTTTTCACAATTGAGCACATCAGAGAAGTGTTGCGTGAATCTATCGAGTTTGTGGAGCATGCAGGTAAGTCGGTCAACACCATTCTTCACAAGGAATGAAGGGCCTGCTGGTTTGGAGACAAGGCAGGAGGCGCAGTTCTCAAATCGGAGATCTTCCACAGCCATTCTGTTCTGCCACCCTCGTGTGTTCCTCCACTTCTGCTGCCTTAGTGCTCCACCAGTGCTTTCTCACCTTCTCAGCTGATGTGTTGGTTCTACTGCTCTGGATGTTATACTACTGCTGTAGCTCGGGAAGATTGGGATTGTTTGCTTTAGAATTGCACAGGAACATCCATGCCTCACTCTTCCTTGAAATTTTGGTAAATCTTTTTGAGACCCAATCCTGTACCAGGACCAAAGGGAGGTCAGGGAGTCCATGCTCTGCTTCCACAAGGGAATCCTTGAGGGACTGCCATGACACTTCCACATGTCATTTTCCTGGTTTTTGTTTTGTCTCATGGCAAGAGCCTCCTTCATGGTTGTTATGAGAGAGTTACATTGTGTGCTGTTCAAGATGGTTGCTTCCTTCCTAGGCCGCCAGGCATTCCAATGCCTTTTGCATTTGATCTTGAAGCAAAAATTGGAAACCACCAGTTCATGGTCATTATCTAGCTGCATGCCAAGGTAAACTTGCATGTCAAGAAGGCTCACACACAAATGCAAAATAGTAGTACTACTTAGTCCAAAAAGAATGAACCAACCTGATGAAGCTTGCATAAATACAGACAAAAATATTTCACTCCTATTCTAGGAGCTGATCGCTTGAGCTGTCCTTCAACCTATCCAGCTGAGAGAGAAGCAACTGCTGGTAGTCCAGGAAATTAAATCCTTTTATCCCATTCAAGCCTGGCCAGGAGTCATCCTTTAAATTCTCTGATTCAAATGTTAATCAGATGTGGTGGTGAAAGCCAAGTCTAGCACGTTTTGAGGCTACTGGAGTGCTATAATTTAAGCAACTTCACTTAGAGGCTATCTTTAGATATTTTCAGGAATGTTATTTTTTTGGTGCCATTTGTTTAACTGGGACAGTTCACATGGTTAAGCTTGAAGGGTTTAAGAAGGGGGAGAGATATATTGATACCAGAGTAGTGGGCCAGGCCAGCCTTATTGTTGTTTGTCTTCAGCTGACAGCCTTGTTGTTTGACATGATGAAATCATTTGAAGATACACATTCATTTTGTGCCAGGCCACAACCTTTAATACCCAATCTTCATATTCAAGTCATCAAGCTTAAAATTTTTTTTTTTAATAATAAAAATAAATAAATATAAAAAATATATATATAAATAAATTAATTAATTAATTAATTATTTATTTATTTATTTATTTATTTATTTATTTATTTATTTATTTATTTATTTATTTATTTATTTATTTATTTATTTATTTATTTATTTATTTATTTATTTATTTATTTATTTATTTATTTATTTATTTATTTATTTATTTATTTATTTATTTATTTATTTATTTATTTATTTATTTATTTATTTATTTATTTATTTATTTATTTATTTATTTATTTATTTATTTATTTATTTATTTATTTATTTATTTATTTATTTATTTATTTATTTATTTATTTATTTATTTATTTATTTATTTATTTATTTATTTATTTATTTATTTATTTATTTATTTATTTATTTATTTATTTATTTATTTATTTATTTATTTATTTATTTATTTATTTATTTATTTATTTATTTATTTATTTATTTATTTATTTATTTATTTATTTATTTATTTATTTATTTATTTATTTATTTATTTATTTATTTATTTATTTATTTATTTATTTATTTATTTATTTATTTATTTATTTATTTATTTATTTATTTATTTATTTATTTATTTATTTATTTATTTATTTATTTATTTATTTATTTATTTATTTATTTATTTATTTATTTAATTAATTAATTGATTAATTAATGGATGAATTAATAATTTTAATTCATTAATTGATTGATTGATTAATTGGTTAATTGGTTAATTAATTTAAAACTTATACATTAATAAGTTCAGATACTGGATCTACAAAGGTGGCCCTCGGAATCAGGCTAATGCTAATGAGGTGCAGGAAAAAAATTTCCTTACCTATTTTGACCCATTTATCTCATTGCGCCAGGCTAGACCTGTGGGGAGGGACCTTATATTTGGGACAACTAGGAGTTTGTCAACTCATTGAAATATTGTGTTCAAAATCTTTACTCAAGATTGCTCAGGGTTGAGAGTGCTCAATTTTAAATACCCCAATTGTTCCTCTTTTTATATAGGAAGGAAGGAGGGGGTGCTCTTTCCTCACCCTTAGTCTTTTTTTTTGTCCATTTTTGTGATGGGGTGATGAGGAAGTGTAGTTTTGATAGGACCCCAAAACACTTTACACGAGTACGAGTGCTATATTGCACCATCCCTGAGTCTCCCTACCCCCCCCCCCCCCCCCCCCCCCACTTTCTCTATGCACTCAAGTGTAATAAAAAAAAATTTGTGTCAGGAGTTTGGATGAGCCTTAGGAAACAATAAGTAAACTGAATGGAGACAAAAAGCCACCTGTTAATTAGCCAGGGGGAACTGAATAAGATGAAATCAATATGTAAGTATCTAGTATGTTTCGGAAAGTATCTTGATAATTTATTTTTATTTAATTTAATATTTTTGTTACAGGCACATGTATAAAAAAAATATGAAAATCTTTCCTTTCATAAACATCCCATGGTTATATCAGCCACTTTTACAGTGATCACTTCATCATTTACCATGTGACTAATTTTCAGTGTGATATATTAAATGGGTGAGAAACACAATATCATCATTTATATTTGCCTACATTCAATCTCGACATATTGGGAGAATTTTGTTTAACCTCTGTCATACCCACTATGGGATAAACAAGTGATCAACGATTTTAAGAAATTATTACATCTTAGAATGTAGTCATCAATGAAGACTTAATTGGTAGGATGTGTGTAATTATATATATATTCTTACATATTCAAAATAGAGGGCATTCAAAAAATTGCCAAGGCCAATGGCAACATGGAGCTAAATTAAGCACTAGTTTCAATTATTATAATTTCAATTAAATCACTGCAGTTATTAGTGGTCATACCAGCAGCATTACTGGTCCATTTCATTATGAGAAAATATATTAGAGTTTCGAAACTTCCATGTTTCATATCCTTATGCCAACCCCCCCCCCCCCCACCCCCCTCCCCACCAACCCTCAGGTATCCCTTACCACCTGGGTGAAGTTTCTTATGCATCCACATAGCCTAAGCAAATTGCAACATGTAGCATGATAAAAGACAAACAGAACAGCATTTATTTTGGACCATGTGTTTGTTACAGCCTAAAATTCTTGGTGTGGTTATATATTTTGTGGAAATCATGGTGAATGGGACACAAATATTATTTTTTCAGGTGTAATTAACAAGAAAACTGGTCCTGGTAAGGAACTCAATTCCTTCTGTAATCTTATGAAAACTAATCTCAGGAACTAGAAAATTTTCTCTTTCAGTAACCTCTCATTCACATTAACATAAGCAGTTTCCTCTGACTCAAATTAATCTAGCATATCAGATTCCTGCCAAAAATTTACTAATTTTTAGGGCTTTGGCAATCCTAATCTGATTTATCCCCTTTGTGATGGGGTTAAGCTAACCAATTTTGCACTTTTTTGATAATGGATTCACCTTTGGTATGCATGTACAAACTTTTATCTTAAACCAATTAGGGCATTGGGCCATCTTAGATTGGAACTTTCGTGATATCTACATGTGAATTTGGTTATGAAATTACTTTATTTTTCATTGCATAATGTATTACAGATATAGTGTACCATGTTTGGCATCTAACTAAAGATGTCCTTGCATTCCTTGCATGGAGCAATATGGAACTTGAATCATATTCGTATCTTTTTTAATTCTAAATTCAGATCTGTTTTTATAACCTGGTTATAAGTGTTGTAAATTTCATATATAATTATGGGAGAATCAGTTTTTGGATGGCGTCATCAGGACAGGTTTCTATGCTAATTTAACAGTTCCAAGCTGAACACCAGCAATTTGATAAAAATCTGAATAATCATGCCACAATGACCAGCAAGTAAACACTAATTTCCTTCATGCGTTTGCAAGATCGATGATTTGTGCTATTTATGATTTTGGCAAAATTTTTAAAAGGAAAGCCAAGATTTACTTGCCCTATGCATGAAAGGGGTGGCAAAGCTCTCTGTAGAGCATAAAGGGATAGGTAAGTTACAATTTTAGGACTTTGTCGGGGAAAACTGATGAATAGAACTAAGCCCATTTATTAACAAATTAAAGGAAGTATGATGGACATCTGGATTTCAAATAACATAAAATCTGCAGGAAAGGGGAACCGCTAACATAATCACTGAAGAAAGATGTGAGATTTTTTCCTTCGGTTTACATCAGTTTCTGGTACTGAGATGGGAATTTTAAAGAGTTCTTCTGACATGAAAAACAAGCATGTTCCCATGTGCTTGGAGATGGAAGATGCATTCAACTTGCGGAAGCTACCTACAACTAATAATTTTTTTAAGTACATGCAAACCATATTTGTACCCTATTTTACAACTAAACTTCAGAAAGCCTTTCATCCATATCTTGTGCGGGTCTGCTTCTATACAGACCCTATGAAGGGGACAGCCAAACCTATGTTTCAGAAAGTGGAGAAAAGGGGGTTAGTAGGTTGGGTATCATTACTAAGCAACTGGGCACCTGTCTTAGAAAGGATGCCGATAAGACAGAGTTATACAACCTCATCACTATGCCATCCATGGCTCTCGATAATGAAGATAATAGTTGGTCCTCACCGATAATGCTGCATTTATGAGCAAACCAATACTATCAGAAAATTTAGCAATGTTTTCATGGAGATATTGATAATTTAGAAGAACATAACCCCACAGGCAGAGTTTATATAGATCTCCACTAAACTTGCTTCTAACCATCCTAGGGGGACCCGCATCAAAGCCCAAATATTATAGGTCCTTTGACCCAACTATCTGGGAGGAGTAATCAAAAAAATAAATAAATAGATAAAAAAAAGAAAACAAATAACCAATAAATATATAAACAAACTAAAAAAAAAACATAGAAATTGAAAATAATAGGAAGAAATATATAAACTAATAAGGAAACCAAAGCAATAACATTTCCAAAAAAATGCCAACATTTGTTCAAAGGCATGGAGGTAAGAATGCATCATCACTTATTTTCAATAAATAATATTGGATCTATTAAGTAAAAGGCTTCAAATAATGGCTGGGATGAGTGTGAAGGCAATGTTTTTTCATACATAATTAATTAATTTTTTGGCACTGACTGGAGGATAATAGCTATTTAGGTAGAGACTTTTATAATTAATATCACTTCGCTACATGCTCAGTTCAGTATACATTCCTTGTACATGCGGATCCTATTTGTTGGCTATTATAATACATGTTTTAAAGGGGAGTTGTCCCTATAATCTATGCATATAACTCAGCCAAGATGGAATGGGGTGCATGCCTTGTCACTGAACTGCAATAACGATTTCTCAACAACTAGAAAAGAATATTCCATTTGAAGACCATCCCTACTTTCTTGAAAATGCTGCTTGATAGCTTGTTTTTATGCATTGAATTAACACCCCCAATATAGGACATTTTAGAGGAACAATGAGTAGTTTGGACTGACTTCAACTGATTCATGTGTGTTTACATAATCAGAGTTCCTCGTAGGTGGGGTGTATAACTCAGCCATAGAGTTCTGCGTCCAAACTGGAAATTTGGAAGACCATAGCCCCACAGGCAGAGCTTTACATGGATCTTCACCAAACTTCCTTCTAACCATCCTAGGGGGACTCCCATCAAAGACCGAATATTATAGGTCTTTTGACCCAAATATCTGGGAGGAGTTATCAAAAAAAATTCATAAATAAATAAAAGAAAACAACTAACAAATAACTATATAAACAAACCAAAAAAAAAAAAAAAAAAAAAAAAAAAAAAAAAAAAAAAAAAAAAAATTAATCATAGGATGAAATATATCAACTAAATAAGGAAACCACAGCAATAACATTTCCAAAAATATGCCAACATTAGTTCAAAGGTTCATCTTAAATATTCATATACAGTCATATTGCTGAGAAGTAGTCCTTTTCTCTCCTTCTTCTCCCCGTCTGATGTGGTATCTAACAACAAGTTTACCAAATGATTTTACCCTTTATATGTCATGTTTGTACATCAATAAATCATACCTCTACATTTTGGGCTGGTTGTGTGGGCAGTATCTGAGAGTATGTGCACCATCTCCATTGGCTCCACATTTGGGGCATGTGTATGCCCTAAGAACTGGGCAAATCACTTTCCCAGTAATATCCTTCAGACAATGTGAAGTATACACCTCTTTATCATGACCATTGTGTCTACAAAACACGCAAACCTGTAGAGAAGAGTACCTCATCTATGTACAGAAAAGTCTAAAATGCACATACAGACCTGAAGCTTCTTGGAAGCATGAGCTGCAGAATCTTTCCTTGAGGTCAAGGTGTAGTCAGGAGGATTTGCAGTGACTGCAGTGG
>OZ017781.1:9667757-9707953 GCA_963969325.1 Lycopodina hypogea
ATATATATATATATATATATATATATATATATATATATATACACAGAGCTTTTTGTTGTTCTTGAGATGACCATTGTTCAAACAAGTGATAGATATAAGCACAGTACACTCTGGATGTGCCTGGAGTATTCCAAGAATAAATTTTAGCATTTCTGTGCAGAAAATCTGCAGCATACACAGGAGTCCAATGCATGACTATGTATGTAATGTTGGCAAGATGTGTGTGTAAAATTATGCAATGGTTTGGTTCATTGATCTCAGGAAACAGTGGGATGTGATTAAGTCCAGAACAATAAATGACATTGGTTCTATTCAGTAAAAGGCTTCAAATAATGGCTGGGATGAGTGTATCTACAGCACATTCAGGGGTGCAGATTGCCCCACTGTGGACATTCCTTCAGCCACAAGTTCAGCCAGTCCCTGTTCCAGCATCCACGACCCCATACAAGCACCATCACCAACGAACCCCATACCAGCGCAATCACCCACACTCCTCCCAGACAGATGACCTAACTTGCCCTTCCTGCAACTTGGGGTCATGCATCATCTCACATCACACTAGTTGGCTTGTCAGCTCCTTCACCCCAAGCATGGCCACTGTGGTCAAAAGGTACACCGAAAATTTTAGAGGCTTGTTGGCCAACTGTGGATGGACCCACTCTACCTGGCACACAATGCCGCTAAGATGGGCATAGCAGATATAGGAGAGGTGATGCATCACTGTATAGTGCAGGTAATACAAAGTTATTTCAAACATTATCCTGCACGCACATTTTTTTCCTCTTTTTTTAGGATGTGAAGCGAAGGTTTCTCAATCCAGAGGATGTTCCTACAAAGATTTTGAATCGTCAGCTTATCTAGCATAAAATATATATATATTTAACAGAAATGCACACATTAATAATATTTTCATGAAACTTTCAATGAGTTATCAAATAAGAGGGTGATCGTATAAGTTGAGCAACAATTAGGAAAATTAATTACAACTGCACAATGCATTGGTCATCAAATGTAATGAAAGGGTTCAAATATTTGATTGTTTGTGAACAAGATAAACTTCAAGGTTGTGGCATTTATTGCCTGACGTGGTGTCACAGAACCCTTTATTATTCAACATTGAAAAACAATTAATAACATAATGAGATTGTTAGCTGCTGAGAACATATCAAGGTGGTCACATCAAAAACTGGAGCTATTAGACCTTACGTAAAGCATCGCCTGTCACGAGATCAGTTACTGAATCACCAAATATGACATGATAACAGTTCAACCAACATATGCATGATAACTAATGCTTGGTGCACACAATACTTGTCCGACTCCCATGAAAACAGAATACCTAGCCAACCATGATGTAGTGTGGTAACGCCTTTACTTCTATCGCAGCTCTATCCATTGACAGGGCGGTATATCTGCTCACCATCCTCATATAGTCAATATCCTGTTACACTAATTTATAGAAATACAGTAAACCATTATTTTTACTGAAATGTGATAATTTTTCACTTACTTGAATGGATAGACCATTTTCCTATCATCAATATCAGCAAACTGGCTGAAGTAACTGTACTGGCCTGGCAGAAAACCAGCGCATGTAAAGGCATGAATGAATCTAAAGACATCACCACACACACATAAACAAACACACCCACACATACACACACATTGTTTACAATAATAGTGTTGACAATGTCTTATAATATCATACTGAAATTACTTTTGGTTCACGAGATAGCACCCACCCATTATATGTGAACTTGTGCACTACCTTTTCTCTCAAAATTACTTGCTAGTTCACCTAAACTCCACACGAAGTATATGCCCCATCTACAGATCCCATGATCAAAAGTAAAAGAAAAATTTTAACTTAAAGAAATGGTATGCATAAGCTAAACAGATTTCTATTAAATATTGAAACAATAATCTATTTTTTACCTTTCATTATGTTTAGTACATGCTATTAAGTAACACAATGCAACAAAACCACAAAAAAAAGTAGCAGAGGTCAAAATTTAAAAAGAATTTTTTTCTTCCATAAAAAAATAATAAATAAAAAAATTAAAAAAATAAATAAAAAATAAAAAATAAAAAATAAAAAATTTTTTTTAAATTACAAAAAAGAATTTATTAGGCATGCTGTGATCATCCATTCTTGTGAGGTGGCCCAGAAAGCATAGTCAAGGTCGCATTAGGGTAGTGTCAATGCGTTCCTGCTCGCCTGTGCCCTGAGAGATCTATTCCTCCTCTCCTTCAATAGTGAAATCCCTGAGATGATGCTGAGATCAATGTTTTTTAAATGCTTGGAGGCATCGGAAGTGGTGGGAGAGAAGCACTGCATTTACCAATCCATACATCAGCACCACGAGGATGACTGCTTTCAGAAGACATAACTTAGTTGAGGTGCGGTTCCTTTTTTTATACCATATGACCCTGCTGAGCAAACTGAAAGGCTCAAGGGCTTATCAATATAGGGGTTAACTTCTGCATCAACATTGCAGTTCTTCTCCATGAGACAACCCAGACATGGAAAGGTATCCATGACTAGGACATCACCTTCTCCAAGATGGAGTGTAAGAGAGATAGCAGGCTCTGTCTGTCCAGATGGAAGGAAGGCCAACATCTTCGTTTTAGGTATGCTGACAGTCAGGCCCATTGATGATCAGGCGGAGTCAAGTGATCATAGCATTCTTCCAGATTACTTTTGGTATCTGCAAGTAGCACCATGTCATCGGCATATGCCATGTTGTTGAGGAACTGATTGGTAAACTTTTTCTGTCCACCCAAATGCTTTTGTTCATCAAGGTGGTACAGTAGAGGGAGGCCCTTCTGTTGGTTGTTCTGTAATGACGACTTTGTGAGAATGTCAAAGAAGATGTTGAAAAGGACAGGCACCATAACTCATCCCTGGCTGACCCCAGTGTGGACAGAGAACTGGGGAGAGTTTTTTCCATAGGCTCTCACAGAAGCATGTGTGTCACTGTGAAGTGCTCGAATGATTTTGACAAGCTTCTCTGGGATGCCATATCCATGCTGGAGGATGTACCATAAAGAATTTCTATTTACCGAGTCGTAGGCCTTCCTGAGATCGATAAAGGCCATGTACAAGGGGCATCGAAACTCCTGTGACTTCTCCATCGCAGTTCATAGGGTTAATATCTGGTTTGCACAACCACATCCCCGACAGAACCCACATAGGCTTTGGCTGAGCAGACATACAACTACTCTCTCTCTATGCGGGTTAGGATGGCTACACCAGTGACTTTACTGGCAGAATAGTTTTCATACTGACCCGAGAGCCCTTGTTTTTGAAAATAGGCGCAATGAGCTGTTTCCACCAGTCAGCCAAGACTGACTCTGGTTTTCATATTTGGTCAGCTAGCTTCTTCATTGCCTCCACAACTGCGGATCCCCCAAGTTGGAGCAGCTCCACTGAATTACCATCTTCTTCAAGAACCTTGCCTTTCCGAAGAAGACGCAGCATTCTGATGATCTCTGCAACTGTCAATGGCTCAGAGAATGCTTGTGCTTCAGGGGATAATGGTGCACAGGGTATTTGCACCAAAATGTCATAGCACATGGGTTTTTCACACTTGAGCACATCATAAAATTGATGCGCGACTCTGTCAAGTTTGTGAGACATGCTGGTAGGTTAGTCAACACCATTCTTTGCAAGGAGTGAAGGGGCCGCTTGTTTGGAGACACGATTATGCAGGAGGTACAGTTCTCAAATCGGAGATCCTCCGCAGCCATTCTGTTCTGCCTCCCTCATGCGTTCCTCTGCTTCTGCTGCCTTAGTGCTCCACCAGTGGTTCCTCACCTTGTCAGCTGATCTGTTGATTCTGCTGCGCTAGATGCTATACTGCCGCTGTAGCTCGGGAAGATTGGGATTGTTTGCTTTAGAATTGCATAGGCGCATCCATGCCTCACTCTTCTTCTTCAAAAGGTTGGTAAGTTTATTAGAGACAAAATCATGTACTGGAACCAAAGGGAGGTCATGAAGTTCATGCTCCTCTTTTACGAGGGCATCTTTGAGGGACTGCCATGACACTTCCACAGTGTCGTCTTCCTGATGCCTGTCTTGCCTCATGGAAAGTGCCTCCTTCATGGTTGTTATGAAAGATGATAATGTGTTTTGTTCATAATGGTCGCTTCCTTCCTAGGCTGCTAGATGTTCCAGTACCTTTTGCATTTGATCTTCAGGAGAAAAGTGGAAACCACCAGCTCATGGTCTTTGTCTAGCTGCATGCCACAGAAAACTCGTGTTTCAAGTAGACTCACAAACACACACACACACACTAAATAGTAGTACTACTTGGTCCAAAAAGAATGAACCAAACTGATGAAGCTTGCATAGATACCGATGAAAATATTTCACTCCTATCCTTGGAGCTGATCACTTGAGCTGTTCTCCAACCTGTTAAGCTGAGAGAGAAGCAACTGCTGGTTGTCCAGGGGACAAAATCCTTTTAGCCTGTTCTAGCCTGGCCAGGAGTCATCCAATGAATTCTCTGATTCAAATATAAATCGGATGTGGTGGTTAATGCCAAGTTTAGCCTCGGTTTGAGGTCACAGGAGTGCAATAATTTAAGTCATTCACTTGGAGGCAATATTTTGATTGTTTCAGGAGTATCTTTTTTTGTGCCTTTTGTTAAACAGATACAGTTCATGTGGTTTAGCCTGAGGGGTTTGAGAAGGGGAGAGATATATTTGATACCGGAGCAGTGTACCATGTCAGCCTTATTCATGTTTGGCTTCACCTGGCAGCCTTGCTGCTCAACATGATAAAATCATTTGAGAGATCACATTCATTTTTTAGCTATCATGCTTAAAATAATTTTATTTAAATTATACGTTAATAAGTTTAGATACTGGTTTCACAAAAGTTGCTTGAGGAATCAAGCAAGTGCTAATGAGCCGCAGAAAGAAAACTTTCTTTACCTATTTTGACCCATTTACTTCATTGCGCTGGGCTAGACCTGTCATGAGGGACCTCATATTAGGGACAACCAAGGGTTTTTCAACTCATTGAAAGGTCCTGTTCGAAATTTTTATTCAAGAGTGCTCAGGGTTGTGAGTGCTCATTTTTATACCCCAATTGTTCTTTCTTTTATTGGAAGGAAGGAGGGGATGCTCTTTCCTCACCCCTACTATTTTTTGGTCTATTTTTGTGATGGGGTGATGAGGAAGTGTAGTTTTGGTAGGACTCCAAAACACTTTGTGTGAATATGGGAGTTGTATTGTACCCTCCCTGAGTCCCACCACCCCCCCCCCCTTTTTTTTCTCTATGCACCCAAGTGTATTGAAAAAAGTGATGTGGCAGGAGTTGGGATAAGCCTTAGGAAACAATAAGCAAACTGAATGGGGGCAATAAGCCAAATGATAATTAGCCAGAGGTAACTGAATAAGATGGAATCCATACGTAAGTCTCTAGTATGTTTCACAAAGTGTCTTGATACCTTTTTTATTCGCTTTAATATTCTTATTACTGGCTCATTTTTAAAAAAATGTATGGAAATCTTTCCTTTCATAAACATCCCATGGTTATATCAGCCACTTTTACTGTGACCACTTCATCATTTATCATGTGATAAATTTTCAGTGCTATATAATAAAGGGGGAGAAACACAATATCATAAATTTGTATTTGCCTACATTTAATCTCAACATATTGGGCAGAATTTTGTTTAATCTCTGTTATACCCACTATAGGATAAACAAGTGAACAAAGATTTTAAGAAATTATTACATCGTAGAATGCAGTCATCAATGAAGACTTAATTGCCAGAATGTGCGTAATGATATATATTCTTACATATTCAAAATAGAGGGCATTCCAAGAATTGCCCAGGCCAATGGCAACATGGAACTAAATTGGAACCAACCAAGCACTAATTTCGATTATTATAATTTCAATTATTATAATTTCAATTATTATAATTTCAATCAAATCATTGCAGCTCATTAGTGGTTATGCCAGCAGCATAACTAGTCCATTTCATTATGAAAAAATATATTAGAGTTGCACAAATTCCATGTTTCATGTCTTTATGCCAACCCCACCCCCACCTCCCTCTCCCCACCCCCCACCCCCCACCCCCCACCCGCAGTTATCCTTTACCACTTTGGTGAAGTTTCCTATGCATCTGCGTAGCACAAGAAAATGGCAACATGTAGCATGATTAATGACAGACGAAACAGCATTTCTTGACCATGCATTTGTTTCAGCCTGAAATTCTTGGTGCAGATTATATATTTTGTGGAAATCATTGTGAAACAGGATACAGATATTCTTTCTTTAGGTGTAGTTAGCAAGAATACTTGTCCTGGTAAAAAAACTTGATTCCTTCAGCAATCTTATGAATACCAACCTCAGGAACTGGAACGATTTCTCTTTCAGTAGCCTCTCATTAGCACAAGCATTACCTCTGACTCAAATTAGTCTGGCATATCATATTTGTGCCAAAAATTTGCTAATTTTTAGGGCTTTGGAAATATCCTAATCCAACTTATTTCCTTTAAGGTAAAGTTACGTAAACCATTTTTCACTTTTATGATAATAGACCCAAATTTTATACACTTGTACAAACATATCTTAAACCAATTAGGGCATTGGGCCATCTTAGATTGGATGTTTGGCTATATCTAGGTGCTAATTTAGTTATGAAACAAGTTTATTTCTCATTGCATAATGTATTACACATAAAGTGTACCATGTTTGGCATCAAACAAAACATCTCCTTGTGTGGAGAATTAAGGAACTTGAATCATATTTATATCTGTTTTAATTCTAAATTCAGACCTGTTTTATAACCTGGTTATAAGTGTTGTAAATTTCATATGTAATTATGGGAGAATCAGTTTTTGGATGGCGTCATCATGACAGATTTCCATGCTAATTTAACAGTTCCAAGCTGAACACCAACAACTGGATAAAAATCTGAATAAGCATGCCACAATGAACAGCAAGCAAGCATACTGATTTCCTTCATGCTATTGCAAGAACAATGGTCTGTGTTATTGATGATTTGGGCAATATTTTTAAAAGGAAAACCAAGATCTACTTACCCTATATATGGAGAAGGTGGCAGAGCTTAGAGCTGCAAAAGCTCCCTGTGGAGGATGAAAGATAGGTAAGTTTCAGTTTTAGGATTTCTTCGGGGAAGACTGATGAATAGAACTAAACCCTTTAATTAACCAATTCAAAGAAATATGATGGAGATCTTGAATCTGATAACATAAAAGCTGCAAGAAAAGGTGAACCACTAATATAATCACTGAAGAAAGATGTGAGATTTTCTCTCGGTTGTACATCAGCTCTTGTTACCAGGATGGGAATTTCAAAGAGCTCTTCCAACATAAACATGTCCTCTCCGTGTTTTGAGATGAAAGATGCATTCAACTTGCTGAAGCAACCTACAGCTAATAATTTTTAAGTATATGTGAACCAATTCGTACCCTACTTTACAACTAAATTCCAGAGAGCCTTTTATCCTTATCTTGTGTGGATCTGCTTCTATACAGACCCTCTGAAGAGTACAGTCAAACCAATGTTTGAGAAAGGCGATAAAAAGGGGGTAATAGGTTGGGTATCATTCTTAGTTGCAGGCCACCTTACTTAGAATTGATGCCGACAAGGCAGAGTTATTCAACTTTATCACTATGCCATCCATGGCTCTCAACTATGGATACTAATAGTTGGTCCTCACTGATAGTGATGCATTTTTGAACAAACCAGTTTTGTCAGATGCTTTAGCAATGTACCCATGTTTCCACGGAGATGCCAACAGACGCATGATGCTACATTCACTTCATGAAACTCCAAGTGATTTCTACTTATTTGTATCCCCAACTTCAACACAGATGATTTTGGACTGTGATTCTACGAAACAATGAAATGTAGGGATCCCTTGGCACTGACATGGCATTGACAGTCATTGGGATGGCAAGTGCTTTGGGTCTAAAAAAAGATATGCATTACCTACTTTCTATACATTCACAGGCTTTGATTATGTTTTCTGCTTTAATGGACATTGCAAGGTGTCATCTTGGCTAGTTTGGAAGCAATTGCTCAGCTAACCCAGCATTTGATTTATTTTAAAAACCATACAAAATATGTAGTTAAAAATTAAGTATCTTGCTCTACGACACATCAAGCACAGCAACAGATATAGATGATGCTTGACAACAAATATTTATCTTCACCATCAACACAGATAGTTTTGGACTGTGACTCCATGAAATAGTGAAATGTGGGTATCCTTTGGAACTCACAAGGTATTCGAGTTCTTGGCAGTCATTGGGATTGCAAATGTTTTGGGTCCAGAAAAACACATGCATTACCTACGTTCCATACATACATGGGCTGTGTGTTTGTCTCCTGCTTTACTGGACATGGCAAGACATCAGCTTGGGCATTTTGGAAGCACTTGCTCAGCTAACCCAGACTCTGATTTAATTTGAAAAACCATGCAACAATTTGGTTAAAAACTTGTGATCTTGCTCTACGACTCATCAAGCACAGCAACAGATATCGACAAGCTTCCGAGAAACTGTTTGCAAAGAAGAAAAGCATTAAGATGATTCCCCAACAAGATGAATGCTTGAGCAACACACTAAAGGAACAATATACCATGGTCGGCTCCTCCAGGGGTCAGGCTCTGGTATCTGTATCAACATTGCTTCTAAAAACTGGGTGAGGCCTGGTAAATACCACTGATGGTCTGTACAAAGTGAACTGGATAATATTTTCTGAGGCATCAAAAATCTGCCAGGAACTCATGTTATGCAATTGCCTGAAGAGATGTATAAAAAGGTTCAACTGCAATAGGGCTACCGTGATAGAGTGCACAGCACTTTATGGTCGAGTTATGAATGCATGGATTTCTCAATAGTGGAATTTTTTTTTATGAAATCTTCATATATTATATGTTGCCTGGCTAATTATAATTTTTCTTATCATATTTATTATCCTTTCATTTGACATTTTGTTAACTTCATTAGTGGAGACCTTCTACATGTTATTAGGGCCCTTACACTTTTATAGATGAACAATTTTATCACTTTTCAATTATTGCACAGACATACTGCATTGTGGTTGACAACAATGACTACAAAAATATTTATAAATTGGTTATAGACACAGATACAGATTTGATTCTGTTCTATATTGTTCCATGCTATAAAATCATTCATTTCATACCAACATTATACCTTTGATTGGTGATACATTATGCAATGAGAATACAACATGGTTTGTTACATAAATTGTCATTTAGAGGTCACCCAAGGTCAAGCTAGGATAGCCCAATATCCCAATTTGTATATTATATAGTTGTCTATATTTGTGCCAAATTTGCAGCGTTTATCAAAAAGTATACAACTGATTCGAATATCCTGGCTTACCTGCCCCACTACCTCCCAGCTAGTTTCAGAAATAATTACCTATGAAAATTTCTTGTGGCTACACTGCAAAATACTATTTAACACACTCCAGATATCAGCCAGTTTTCAATATACAGGCTTCCTTTCAATGGAAATGTCAATATAGCACAATAATAAATATTTCAATGATCAATTACCTAATTGAAATATCATGTGTTATGTATGTTCAGGTATGCTTCCCCTTACTCCACCAGTAATTTAGAGATAATGGATGACTCAATAAAGAACAAATCTATTTAAGTCATAATTTACAATTAACAATTTATTCTGGTCCCTAATCAATTAATAACAAAAAAAAATTATGTGTATGCAGCACAGAGTGTTATCTATTTAACCTACCAATTTTCAAATGAATTTTTTTGGGCATCTGACCATGTCAAAATTTGAAGTAAAAATGGGAAAAAAATAAGGGAAAAAAGGAAAGGAAGTAGGTTATATTGAAAGAAGTACCAAACAGGGGGGAATAAACGAAAGGGGGGAAAGGAAAAAAAGTAACGTAGCCCATGTAGAACAACTGAATTTCAATTTGAGCAACTTCTGCTTTAACTACTTAAGAACAACTTATTGCTTTATAATGGAAGATTTTAATTCAAATAGCTTGCAAATTGACTTTCATTATGCAAAACCACCGCAAAATATGCATTTAGAATCCAGAGTTGCTCAAATCCACAGACAATTTTGGGAGTCAATTTTGGGGTAACTTGGATTTCCCTATATAGTTAGTAGTTATATGAAGAGTATATCAGTGACCGTGATAATGTCCCTGCACACAATAAGATTACTAAGCTATATTTGGCTGCCAAATGCTTCACTCAGTAAAGTTATCATGGTTACCCAAAGGATTAGCATGGAAGTAAGAATGCATCATCACTTTTTTTTTCAATACAGACACATGCATTACCTTTGAACTTTTTTTAGATATGGGGCATCATGTCATTCTAATACAGAAATTAATATCCAAATTGTTAACTGAACTCATGAACATCATCCATATGATCATGCATAACATCAAATGCATGACTATGTATGTAATTTTGGCAAGATGTGTGTGCAAAATTATGCAATGGTTTGGTTCATTGTTCTCAGGAATCAGTGGGATGTGATTAAGTCCAGAACAATGAATGACATTGGTTCTATTAAGTAAAAGGCTTCAAATAATGGCTGGGATGAGTGTGAAGGCAATGTTTTTTCATACATAATTAATTAATTTTTTGGCACTGACTGGAGGATAATAGCTATTTAGGTAGAGACTTTTATAATTAATATCACTTCGCTACATGCTCAGTTCAGTATACATTCCTTGTACATGCGGATCCTATTTGTTGGCTATTATAATACATGTTTTAAAGGGGAGTTGTCCCTATAATCTATGCATATAACTCAGCCAAGATGGAATGGGGTGCATGCCTTGTCACTGAACTGCAATAACGATTTCTCAACAACTAGAAAAGAATATTCCATTTGAAGACCATCCCTACTTTCTTGAAAATGCTGCTTGATAGCTTGTTTTTATGCATTGAATTAACACCCCCAATATAGGACATTTTAGAGGAACAATGAGTAGTTTGGACTGACTTCAACTGATTCATGTGTGTTTACATAATCAGAGTTCCTCGTAGGTGGGGTGTATAACTCAGCCATAGAGTTCTGCGTCCAAACTGGAAATTTGGAAGACCATAGCCCCACAGGCAGAGCTTTACATGGATCTTCACCAAACTTCCTTCTAACCATCCTAGGGGGACTCCCATCAAAGACCGAATATTATAGGTCTTTTGACCCAAATATCTGGGAGGAGTTATCAAAAAAAATTCATAAATAAATAAAAGAAAACAACTAACAAATAACTATATAAACAAACCAAAAAAAAAAAAAAAAAAAAAAAAAAAAAAAAAAAAAAAAAAAAAAATTAATCATAGGATGAAATATATCAACTAAATAAGGAAACCACAGCAATAACATTTCCAAAAATATGCCAACATTAGTTCAAAGGTTCATCTTAAATATTCATATACAGTCATATTGCTGAGAAGTAGTCCTTTTCTCTCCTTCTTCTCCCCGTCTGATGTGGTATCTAACAACAAGTTTACCAAATGATTTTACCCTTTATATGTCATGTTTGTACATCAATAAATCATACCTCTACATTTTGGGCTGGTTGTGTGGGCAGTATCTGAGAGTATGTGCACCATCTCCATTGGCTCCACATTTGGGGCATGTGTATGCCCTAAGAACTGGGCAAATCACTTTCCCAGTAATATCCTTCAGACAATGTGAAGTATACACCTCTTTATCATGACCATTGTGTCTACAAAACACGCAAACCTGTAGAGAAGAGTACCTCATCTATGTACAGAAAAGTCTAAAATGCACATACAGACCTGAAGCTTCTTGGAAGCATGAGCTGCAGAATCTTTCCTTGAGGTCAAGGTGTAGTCAGGAGGATTTGCAGTGACTGCAGTGGTAGAAGTGGTGATGGTTCTTTCTCTGGACTCAATGTTGTTTTTCACACCCATTTCTTTTCTATGTATTACTTCACCGCTGGCATCTGACTTGGAGTCACGCCTATCAATGGACAACTCAGAGTCGTCGCCAAAGTAGCTTCCGTGTGGAATCTGGGGGAAGTCACACCTAACAGAACTCTCCTCATCAGAGTGAGCTCCCTCAGAGTGCCTTTTTGCTATACCCTTGACGATGTCACACAGACCCAAATAGTCCTTGAAAGGATCGAATTCTTTAAAACCTTCAGCCATCTGCACCAATCCCGACCGGCGTTCGCCCTTCTATTGAAAATGAGGGACAAATACGCTATCCGAAAGAGGTTGAAGAGCCAGAAAGTGTTCCTGCAGCTTCCTATACCGATTTCCCCCCCAACGGTGTTATTCCCTGCGTTACCCTGGAAACAAAGTTATAGACAACTATTGTGTAACTTGTTACACGTGATTACAAACAAAAATACACATGCTGATAAAGTTTCAATACCTTAGTAGCTTAGCGGAGAGATTCTGAGGCAGCTTCCCGGAATCCGGATATAAAAAGAGGTGGTGTGGCATGCACTTTGATCCCAGAGCTGGAAGATTCAAATCATCAACCAATTTGCTCTATGGCTCAGCTATTCTGCAGCCTCAATTCACACACCATAGGCTTTTATAACCCACAGTAACGTCATTATAGCCTTTCCTTACACACTGTGGCATAATAAAACAACTTTTAGCCTCTCAGACTATTAATAGCCAGCCTTTTAGTGGCAGAAGCATCAAAACCAGAAATTGTAGCTGAAATGTTTGAAGCCATAGCTTCTTTGAGGTAAGTTTATATATATATATATATATATATATATATATATATATATATATATATATATATATATATATATATATATATATATATATATATATACACAGAGCTTTTTGTTGTTCTTGAGATGACCATTGTTCAAACAAGTGATAGATATAAGCACAGTACACTCTGGATGTGCCTGGAGTATTCCAAGAATAAATTTTAGCATTTCTGTGCAGAAAATCTGCAGCATACACAGGAGTCCAATGCATGACTATGTATGTAATGTTGGCAAGATGTGTGTGTAAAATTATGCAATGGTTTGGTTCATTGATCTCAGGAAACAGTGGGATGTGATTAAGTCCAGAACAATAAATGACATTGGTTCTATTCAGTAAAAGGCTTCAAATAATGGCTGGGATGAGTGTATCTACAGCACATTCAGGGGTGCAGATTGCCCCACTGTGGACATTCCTTCAGCCACAAGTTCAGCCAGTCCCTGTTCCAGCATCCACGACCCCATACAAGCACCATCACCAACGAACCCCATACCAGCGCAATCACCCACACTCCTCCCAGACAGATGACCTAACTTGCCCTTCCTGCAACTTGGGGTCATGCATCATCTCACATCACACTAGTTGGCTTGTCAGCTCCTTCACCCCAAGCATGGCCACTGTGGTCAAAAGGTACACCGAAAATTTTAGAGGCTTGTTGGCCAACTGTGGATGGACCCACTCTACCTGGCACACAATGCCGCTAAGATGGGCATAGCAGATATAGGAGAGGTGATGCATCACTGTATAGTGCAGGTAATACAAAGTTATTTCAAACATTATCCTGCACGCACATTTTTTTCCTCTTTTTTTAGGATGTGAAGCGAAGGTTTCTCAATCCAGAGGATGTCCCTACAAAGATTTTGAATCGTCAGCTTATCTAGCATAAAATATATATATATTTAACAGAAATGCACACATTAATAATATTTTCATGAAACTTTCAATGAGTTATCAAATAAGAGGGTGATCGTATAAGTTGAGCAACAATTAGGAAAATTAATTACAACTGCACAATGCATTGGTCATCAAATGTAATGAAAGGGTTCAAATATTTGATTGTTTGTGAACAAGATAAACTTCAAGGTTGTGGCATTTATTGCCTGACGTAGTGTCACAGAACCCTTTATTATTCAACATTGAAAAACAATTAATAACATAATGAGATTGTTAGCTGCTGAGAACATATCAAGGTGGTCACATCAAAAACTGGAGCTATTAGACCTTACGTAAAGCATCGCCTGTCACGAGATCAGTTACTGAATCACCAAATATGACATGATAACAGTTCAACCAACATATGCATGATAACTAATGCTTGGTGCACACAATACTTGTCCGACTCCCATGAAAACAGAATACCTAGCCAACCATGATGTAGTGTGGTAACGCCTTTACTTCTATCGCAGCTCTATCCATTGACAGGGCGGTATATCTGCTCACCATCCTCATATAGTCAATATCCTGTTACACTAATTTATAGAAATACAGTAAACCATTATTTTTACTGAAATGTGATAATTTTTCACTTACTTGAATGGATAGACCATTTTCCTATCATCAATATCAGCAAACTGGCTGAAGTAACTGTACTGGCCTGGCAGAAAACCAGCGCATGTAAAGGCATGAATGAATCTAAAGACATCACCACACACACATAAACAAACACACCCACACATACACACACATTGTTTACAATAATAGTGTTGACAATGTCTTATAATATCATACTGAAATTACTTTTGGTTCACGAGATAGCACCCACCCATTATATGTGAACTTGTGCACTACCTTTTCTCTCAAAATTACTTGCTAGTTCACCTAAACTCCACACGAAGTATATGCCCCATCTACAGATCCCATGATCAAAAGTAAAAGAAAAATTTTAACTTAAAGAAATGGTATGCATAAGCTAAACAGATTTCTATTAAATATTGAAACAATAATCTATTTTTTACCTTTCATTATGTTTAGTACATGCTATTAAGTAACACAATGCAACAAAACCAAAAAAAAAAAGTAGCAGAGGTCAAGATTTAAAAAGAATTCTTTTCTTCCATAAAAAAAAAAAAAAAAAAAAAAAAAAAAAAAAAAAAAAAAAAATTAACAAAAAAGAATTTATTAGGCATGCTGTGATCATCCATTCTTGCAAGGTGGCCCAGAAAGCATAGTCAAGGTCACATTAGGGTAGCATCAATGCGTTCCTGCTCGCCTGTGCCCTGATAGATCTATTCCTCCTCAATAACTGGAGCTGCTGTTAGTCCTTATGTAAAGCATCGCCACTCATGAGATCAGTTACTGAGTCACCAAATATGATATGATAACAGTTCATCCAACATTGCATGATAACTAATGCATGGTGCACACAATACTTGCACCACTCCCATATAACTTGAATACATCACCATCTGTGATGTAGTGTGGTAACACTTTCTCTTCAATCGCAGCTCTATCCATTGACTGGGCAATATATCTGCTCACCACCCCCTTAGTCAATATCCTGGTACACTAATTTGTAGAAATACCATACACCATTATTTTCACTGAAAGATGATAATTTTGCACTTACTTGAATGGATTGATCGTTTTCCAATCACCAATATCAGCAAACAGGCTGAAGTTACTGTACTGGCTAGGCAGAATGCCAGCATATATAGGCATAAATGAGTCTACAGACATCACCCACCACACACTCACACACACATGCACACACACACATTGTTCAAAATAATACAGTGTTGACAATTTTTTATGTATATTATACTGAAAATACTTTTTCTTCACAAGATAGCACTCACCCAATATCAGTGAACTTTCCCACTACTGTTTCTCCCAAAACATCTTGCTTGCACACCTAAACTCCACAGGAAGTACATGCCCCATCTACAGATCCCCAGATCAAAAGTTTTAAAAACATTTTTTGGCTTAAAAAAATTGTATGCATAAGATAAACAGAATTCACATTAATTATTGATACAATAATCGATTTTTCCTCTTTCACTATGTGTAATAAAGCAATGCAATGTAACACAACAAATAATGTAGCACTGGTCAATATTTCAAAAATGTTGTTTTCTTTTATTGAAAAAAAGTACAGAGAAGAACTTACTATGGAATAAATATAATTCATATGAAAAATACAATTCACCTGTTTGTATAAACTGGCATCCCATCTGTTGTTACCACAGCTATACAACTGTTGAAAACCAGACACCTAACTGCTCAAGACACTCCTTTCACACAAATGGGGAATTTCTTACATTTGATTTCTCAGTAACAATCCCTATAAATATTGTATAAGCCAAAGTATTTGCTTACTGTCATGTGCAAAAATATTATTTATATACACGCTCACGCATTCATCACAAATATGCAAATACCACACACACCACATCCAAGCATGTACCACACACTTCCACACCACACACACATATGCATCACATACTCATGACTACATATGCATGACACATATGCACACACATGCACACACATGCCCACACCACACACACCTCACCCACCACACACACACTAAACTTGCACCAAGGTACGCACCACACACATGTACTTACCGTATGCTCTACACACACTCCCACCATACACATATACCTACCGCATGTGCCACACACAAACCCCACCTCATGTAGGTACATACATGCACATGAACTTGCTTGCTTCCACACACACACACAACATACACACACACATAGACAGACACATACACACACAACAAAGAAAAAGAGGGTGAGGTGTGTACAGGAAGGATTCCATGCCTGCCATGGTGAGACACTATGTTATTGATTATTAGTATACCTTCTCATTAACACCTTTACAACATCATGGTTGTGCAGATAATCTTTTTACAAAAGGGAGGGATAAAGTATGTTATTAAGAAGGCACTAATATATGTTACATTCTGTGGTAGCAATTGTGAATGAGATGTTTGGGATAGCACAACAACTCTATCCTACAAGAGAAGCTCTAGCATGGTAGAAGGGTTGTCAGATGGTGGAGTGATAATTAAGACAACTACTCACAAAGAAACAATAATGACTTTTGTTGAGCAGGTGGAGGGAGGGGAGGGTTATGAATGATGGAAATGTGACTGATACGTTAGTTAAAATTATATGATAGTGCTGTGAATGAAATGTTTGAGTTAATCAATGAATTCCATGTACCAGAGAGCTATCTAAAAAAATTAAATTATATAGCAGTAGAGTGTCTATCAGCTGAAATGACAATTGAGACATCTCCTAACCAAAATATGTTTGTTATGCAGGTAGGAGGATGGGGAGTGCAAGAAAATACGACAGCTATGTTTGATTCACTTCTGATTAAGTGGTTTTGAGTTAGCCTATAGAAAACAAACATTAACAAAATTGTATATTTAAAGAATTGTAGGTTATTGACATTCAGAGACAATCATGTACTCAGGAATATTTAAAGTTAAGACAGGAGAGATATTGAGTGATGGGAACAACCACCTTTTAGCTGAAATTACAGTATTATATTGCAAATATACTACTCCTTGCAGCAAGATTCATGGTTACATGAAACAAAAAATCATAAATACACACAGGGCTGTCCGAAAAGGTGGGCAGTGGTGCTTATCAACCTCAATATTTGGCCCATTGCATGCACACTACCTCATGAGTAAAGTATTGGTGGATATTAGATGGTGATGGAAGGCAGTTACTTTAAAAACTGGATCTGAGAATGTTTTACTTTTTCTTCCACATCTTACTAAAATTCATATAGCGCGTGAGTGTCTCTCAGGCTACCTGTACATGTGCGATGCTTCTTCTCCCAGATGATTACACCAATTTTTGGAAATTTTTGAGGCTTGCTCACAGGATGAGATGAGTTGAGGTTGATTATTGCTAAATTTTCACCCAACATACACAATGTGTGTACATGTGGGCACATTGCAATACAACAATATAATTGAGTGGTTATGTATGAAGGAGATGATTGTTTAATGTCTATCTGTGTGGAAAAAATGCACAGCATTGTGTTAGAATATGATTCTGCGAAGAAACATTAAACCAAGAAGTTGTGATTATATATATATCACAGTACATGCCACATGGGGTTCTTCTGTGGCTCTTTTTGGTCATTTTAACATGCAATGACATACTTTGCATCATGTACACTGTGATCAATATATAATTGATGTATACTATATTTTATATTCTATATTAATGTAATATGATTAAGTGTTTATATATATTGTCTATACTCAATCCATGAGATCACTTAGTTTGTTAAAAAGATCTTAATACTCAAAATATTCACATACTCTATAACTGCAAAATAAACGTTCAACCAATAAAATATATAGCTGATGTAAGCACTGTAATTTTTTTTTAAATATTGGTATAAGCTACCACAGTTTTGTCAAATATTTACTCTATTCACAACAGTTCATCAAAACAATCGCTAAAAGCAAATAATGGCAATATATTGACACCTTGATGTAGTACCAACATATGTTAAATCATATGATAATTTCATCAATCTGGATCATCACAAATTATCTCAAGCTAGCCGATTATTCTTATTTCATAAGATCCATCCACATTTTAAAATACACAACCATTAAATAATGTCTTTTGGAACACCTCTCTTTTCTTTCTTCCTTTTTTTTTCTAATATGGCCTTGAGATAGAAAAAGAATACTAATATGGTAATGTAGGTTACAATCATAAAATATCTTCATTTACTGGATGCCAGATAAGTTATTTATCAGTGAGGAGCTTCTTATTGCAGCGATCCAGTGGTTCCAATGGAGGGCACACCAAGTGTAGGACACAAACCGCATGCCTCTATTCAAAGGAAGTTAGTTACCATCCTTAGAGAGATATTCATTATATCCCCCAAGGGCAGAACACCAGTACTGTGTTGTGCATACCAAAGATTGTGTTGTGAAGTGAAATGCCACTCCATGGTAGTCACAAATGTTTTCGTTACAATCAATTATCTGGTCTTCTTGTAAAAACCTTTAAAAATAGAGGTACTAATTGGTTAGATTTAGAAGCCCTATCAAGCTTATCAAGCAATATGCAAAAAATAGACTAGAGCTAGAACCAGCTACTTGAAGAAACTATAGAGCTCCGATCAATTACCTGCACAAACTATGCTTAACCTTACACAGCTAGCAAATAGTATTCAAAACTACACTAGATATCTGCACATGTTACAGAGTTCCACTAAGATACCTGCATTAGTTGTAGAGCACCTCCATAATATCAGTACGAACTTAAAACATTTACCTTGCTATCTGCACAAACTACAGTTTCAACCAGCCTTCTGCATGAGCTACAGAGCCCCACCCAACAGCCTTCATAGACTAAAGCCCCACTGTCTATCTGCATAAGCTAAAGAATCACCCAGCTACCTGCACAATTTAGAGAACCCACCAAACTACCTTTAGAACCTAAAGATACCTGAACTTCTACGGACACCCAGTGAAGCAACCTGCACTAACAGCAGATCCCCACCCAGCTACTTTCACCAGCTACATAGCCCCAACCAGCTACCACCACAAACTATAGAGCCTTACCTAGCTACCAGCACAAAGTGCAGAGATCTACTCAGCTACATGCATAATCTAGGGTCCCACCAATTTATGTGTAAACAACAGATCCACTCAGCAACTTTCACAACATAGAGAATCCAACAATATATCTTCACAAACTAAAGACATGTGAACAAACTTCATGGGATCAACCAATTACATGCACAAACTACAGACATGTATGATGCAATTTGCACACATAGATACACCTACTAAGGTACCTGCACAAACTACAGAGCCCCACCCAGCTACCTCCACCCAGCTACCTTCATATACTGCAGGTCCCATTCGCTATCTCCACCAAACTACCTGCACAAACTATAGAGGCCCACCAAACTACCTACACTAAGCATAGAGCCCCACCTAGCTACCTACACTACTAATTGTGCTCCACCCAGCTACCCATACAAACTACAGAGCTCCACCCAGCTCCATGCATATTTACAGTTACCTTATTTAAGATATATTATATTTACAGAGTTTTTTTACATATTTAGATTGTAAGACAAGTGAATCACTCCAACAGTTGTAACTAGTCAGTAATGTGTAATTTTATTGCAATTACTGTTATTTTTACTCCTAGTTAGTAATTGCAATTGAAATAAAAGAGTGGTCAGGCAGAAATATGGAAACACAAAGTGAAGGAACAAGTTTTAGTTATGCATCTTGTAAAGATGGTAGATAGATAGGTAAAACATTGTCATAAATATTTTAATGTAAAAATATACCTCCACCCAACTAAATACCCATAACATATTTAATTCCAATAGAGGACTTGCACGATTTCATCACTAAAAAACTGCCATGGCTACTTTTGGTATCAGTGAACCTCCATTAGAATAGAAATGTATTGGCATTCATGACTGGCAATGCTATTTTGGAGAATTACAACTATAAAATAGCTCGTGCTTTTACCATACTGTTGGAATAGAGAATTTATCAAATTACCTTTGAGCTGATATCAATTTCTGAATATTCTGAGCTATAACTGTGGAGAAATGGAGTGTACAAGTGAACAAAAGGTTAATTATGAGCCCCTGCCATTGAATTTGCTGCTAGTTTTCAGAACTCATTGGTAGGTGGAAGTAGAAGTAAATGGCAGACAGTTTCCAAGAGTTAATCTTGTTGCAATAGTAGCTACAATACTTCTCAGAATTCTCTCATGCAACACTTGTGGCAATCCAGAAATTCTTGGAGATGAGATCTTGCCAAAGAAAGTGATTTGAGAAAAATTAGTAGCTATTTTTGGCAAACATCATCTCTGGCAACCAGCTGACACTCACTACTACTAGTGCTAATAAGTGAATTCCTAGAACTAGCTAGCTAGCGCACTGCAATGTCACTACTAACCATTCTTCAGTTTTACAGCACCATTTTATCCCAATTGAAGCTCTAAATATTCTGGAATTTGCTATCAGTACCCTGAAAATAATTTGGTTTCTCTTTCTAAATTACTGTAAAAGTGCAACCTATTTTGCAGTTGCAATTCTCAATAATAGCATTGCCAGTCATGAAATCCAATACATTTTATATGGTGCTGGAGGTTCATGAATACCATAAATAGGCATTCTAGGTTGTTGTGATGCAATCACGCAAGTCCCCTATTGGATTTGTGGTTTTCTAAATCACAATAGTTATTTAAAAGTAGAAAACATAAATGAATAGAGGAAAAAATAATGCTGTTCAATATTTAATCATGAAAAAATTAACTCAACCATCCCCAAATGGGCATGCAAAATCTTATCCCAATAAGCTGAGGACTCTCCATATCCCAGTGGTTAGGCACAACAAGAAAAAGATAAATAGATTAAACTAAACTGCAGAAATTATAAAAACTACAAATAAACCCACCCAATGGGTGGTATTTAAGTCTTATACCTGCTGTAATGAATATATTTAGTTTGCTTTATATAAATGTAGGGATTATGACACTATATCATCAATCAATCAAACATGAAGTAATTCATAAACATGGCAGTTTCTGTGATAGTTAGTGTTCCATGTCACCGAACCACACACATCAACAAAACCACGCACTTAGCAACCCAATCTGAACAAAGCTTTTGTTAGAACGTGCAGTGAGTTGCCCTAATCAATCCCTTAAAAGTTTCTTGAAGATCCCTGCAGCAATTTTGGAGAAGTTAGAGTATGCACATACACACAGACAGACACACAGGCAGATAAACAAATTGTGAATTGTAATTAAATATTTTTAAATATGTAGGAACCAATCCCCACCTTCTGAAAGTGCTCATTCTACATCCTATTCCGATGGGGCCAGCTGTTTTCTTAACAAAATCCAAAATAGAGTGACAGACAAACAACCAAGAACATGCACATACACAAAGTAAAAGAAAAAAACAAACCTTTGCCATGTGGCCTGTAAAAAATGGAATCTAAATTTTCCTTACCATTATTCATCAAACCTAAGTTTGTTGTTCCATTTCCTAGGTTATTTATGAATAGTCAGTATCTTTTTATTGAGACATGACTGGATGCGTCTGTGCCTCTGCTGGTACCTAGTAATGTTTCTCATCTCCAGTAATGCTATATCCTAGATACCACATCTCTTTATAAACCATCATATGTGACCACCCTGATGTTCATAACACCCACCTTCTCTGTCAATAGTTCTACTAGTCCCTAAAACCACTCAACTTAATCACATCACATAACTATCTCCGCAGTGTTAATTTCCCTCCCACTCTTCCTCATGATTCTACATCAAACACACAATTCCTCCATGTGGTAAGAAACTTCACCTATCAAACTCCATATTCATTTTTAGCATCTAATATCTGCCCACTAACTGAGTGGTTAGTTAATCCTTATTCTACTTCCTTGCTTCCCTTTTACCTCTAGCATACAAGCATATCCTTACTCACTCTTTGCAATATTAATCCAAATAGGATTTCTTTTCTCCCTTTCTTCCCTCCAACTTCCTCTAGCTCAGAACCCTATTCAACCCCAACATCATTGCCTGTTGCCCCCAGCCTCACTTCAGATAATGTTAAAATCATGGTCAAGCTTGTAACTCCCATAGCTTTCTTTCATTCTCCTAACAGATTAACATTGTCATTTCATAATAATAGATGCTAAATAGTATGAGGCAATGGTCATGACAACATGAAGATGAATACTTTCATTTTTATATTCCTCCTGTTTAATGGATAAAGTTTTCAATGCAGGAAATCTTTGGTGTGCTGATGATGAAACTGCTATTATTCTGGTCTTCTCATCAGAACAGCTCACTATGCCCTTCTAGAGAAATACCAACATCATGAGAAGAGAGAAAACAAATATGTCAGGATCATAAACAATTGATGTAATAAAGTAAGTCACTATCATGACCAATCAATGTAATAAAATATGTCACAATCATAATAAGGGATTAGGGTTATGGCATATAAAATGGTTTCAAGTTCTTTATTTCAAATTTCGTTTATTTTCTTTCCTATTGTTTCCTCTTCAAACTGGCTACCAATAAGATTAGAGAAGTAGAGTAGTGGTGACCCCATAACCCACAATGAACCACACCAATATACACACCTACTCATAATAATGATCTAGTGTGGGTACATAGGACATCCACCACTCAGTCAAGATAGACAGAAGCACAAGGATTACACTTGGAAATATATTTAGCAATATTTGCAAACAAACCTTGCACTCACTAAATTTATAAAATCACATCACTGCAGCCAGGCAGCTGTAGGTTGGAGGGAGTGGACAGGCCCACTCCTTCAGAGGCTTTCCTCTCACCCTTGCCCTTCAGCGCTGTCCCAAATCTGTATAAAGGCAGCCAAAGTGGAATTAAAGGTTATGCTGCACACAAAATCACACCACAGCACATCACCATAGATAGATATATCCTACCAAAATAGTATTCATCACATAGCTTGATTACTACACTCTGCTCACCCCACTTAAATTATGATGATAGCACAAATACAGCTCTGGAATGCAGTTCAGTGGTAGTGGCACTGCTCCACAAGGCTTCAGCATACTCCATCAGAGAAATGGAGTGGGCTTCATCCTAGTGGACAGAGGATCTTCCACTCCCAACAGTGCTGAGCAGTGTATATCACCAACAGTTCTTGTGGTGGAGAATCACACAATCATAAATTTAGACCTCCCACCTAACAATAACAAAGTGTTGGATGGAATCATATCTCAACATATCAGGAGCATTCACTTCAAACATGAAGTACTCCAATCCAAGAAGTATTAACCACTTCCAACACACTCTGATTGCAATCTAACCACTTGGAACTACCTCTAAAGAAAATTCTTCAACCACCACCAACCACAGAAAAAATTTCCCTTGCATTGCATTGCATTGCATCTTATTGCATTGCTTAATGGAAGGTAAGCAATTTAATGCATTGAGTGCATAAAAACCAACCAAGGCTTTGAAATTGTCCATATTGTAAGTGATCCATCCTTTCTCAGCACTGGACTGTCTCTAAGCATTGCTAAGATGGGATGATACCACTGCCAATGCAAACATTCCAAGACCTCACTTGGCCTCTATAGACTCAATGCATCACATCTCCTACCAATCCACAAAACATTAAAATGAAATGCAATGCAACATGTACATGATTGAGATTATATAAGATCCAACTCTGCTGATCCTTTTTCTATGACCCTATCCATGCAGGCAGGCAAGCAGGAAAGCAAGCACTCACCCATCCACTCACATCCACTCACGCAAGCACATGCATGCATGCATGCATGCATGCACCCACACATACACCCATGCACCCATGCACCCATGCACCCATGCACCCATGCACCCATGCACCCACGCCCGTGTGCACACACACACACACCTGTCCTGTTCTATCCTGTCATAACACTGACAAATTGGATCACGTGTCCCTCCATATGAAGGAGAAAAGAAGAGGAACCATTAGCACAGCTGTGGTCACAGGTCCCTCTTTCATCATCCGGTTGATATGGGTGCTGTTTATGCCACGCTGGAACTAGCTGTCTGAGTATTGTCATCCCGGCAGTCAGTTTCCTGATGCTGTCCACAATACCTGTGCACTGCAACGCCTCCTCTGCTTCTGAACCATTCATTATCCACAGACTGTATACCTCACTGCTCCCTTCTGTTCACATATTGTCTTGCTTCGCTCTGCAGTACGCTTGTGCCTCACCTTGTCACATTCCCTCCTGAAACACGTGCAACACACATCACACTTGACATCCCTACGCATGCTCATCCCTTGCTGCAGCTGAGATCGTTAGTAATTATTCAGGCCATCACTGTATGCTGTGTGCCACTTCCCTCTATGGAGAGCCACTTCAAACCAGCTGCTTTCATCAATTTGTGCTATCTTCATATCTCTCTTCACAAGATCTCTCCACCACCTCCTTGATCCTCCTCATAGGTGTGGTTGGGGAAGCCAGCTAAATAGAATATTTTGGGAATGCGATGGTCCGGCATCCTAGATAGGTGCCCCAGCCACTTAAGACAGTGCTTCATGAGCTTGACAGTGATGGTCTCCTAATCTTCCCACTTCTCTGTGGTCATCCTTGAGGTGATTCTCTCTTCCCACTGCCTCATGTTGATGATTCCCAGTACTGTGCAAATGCTGCAGTGGTGGAATGCATTCAGCCATTTCAGGTCCTTCCTGAGTAGAATCTAACACTCACCTCCATACAGCAGCACTGAGAGCACACAAGCTTCATATACCTGCCTCTTGGTGGTAAGAGAAAGGTTGGTATTGGTGAAAACAGCCTTCCGCAAGGCACCAAATGCCGTGGAAGCATTAGTTAGGAGCTTGTCCACCTCAACATCAATTTGACCATCTGCTGCTATTAAAGGCCCCAGGTACTGAAAATCCTTCACACATTCAATGCTGCCACCATCAACTGTTGTAGGCAATATTTCCGAATTCTGCACTCTATGGCCCACACACAAAAACTTTTTTTCATCTTGGAGATGTTCACTGTCAGCCCAAACTTCTATGCTTCAGAATAGTATGCCTGGATAGCTGTTTCTGCTGCTGCACATGTGATGGCCAGTAGTGCAACATCATCAGCAAACTCACACTCATACAGTGTATCTTCACAAACATTCTTGGTGTATTGTCTGAAGAGTCGCTGGTCAGGCCTATATAGCAAGTATGTCCCATCCCTCAACATCACGCATCCTGCACAGCCAACTTTCAGCCACCACACATGCATAGAGGTTGAACAATGTGGAGGGCATGGTGCAGCCCTGTCAAAGACCATTTTCCACTTCTATCTCCTCCAAAAGCTCACCTTCCACACATATCCTCGCCTTCATGTTGTAATGGAAGGAGCTGATGATGTGATCAATAGTTGTGGGATGCCAAACTTGTTAGTGCCACCCACAGAGCTTCGCCTGGAACCAAATCATAGGCTTTCTTCAGATCTACAAAGATGAGATACCGCCATGCTCTGTGCTCTATAGCTTCTCAATGAGCTGTCGGACGATGAAGATCATGTCAGTGCACCCGTGTCCTCTCCTGAACCCACACTGAGACTCTGGTAGCACCCTCTCAGCTAACTTCTGGAGCCTCCCATGAATCACTCTCACCACTACCTCGCCCATCATATCCAACAGTGCTATGCCCCACTAGTTGTCACAGCAATGCAAATTTCAATTCTTGGGGATAGAGATAAGGATGGTATCTACCCACTCCTGAGGTACATGCTTATCCTTCCAGACTGCCTTCATCAAGTCCAAGACCATCTGCCCAAACTCTCCATCCTTCATTGCCACCTTCAACATATCTGGGAGAACATTTGAACTACCTGGTGCCTTTCCATTCTTCAGCTTTCCTAATGCCAGAGTCACCTCCTTTGCTGTGGGTACACTGCAAAGGTCTTCATCCACTTCCCTCTGCCTTACCTTGTCCATAGCAGTAGTATCACACTGGCTCCAAACATTCAGAACAGTGATAAAGTGTCTCCTCCAGCATTGGTGTTATAAAGTAAAACTGCTACAAGGCTCACCATTCTCACCCTCGATAACCACAGCCCTTGATGGTAACAGTCCTCATCATCCACGCTACATGTCCCTGATGCATTTCTAAACTCTTTTTTTTCCAAAACGTTCCTTCTTTGCCCCTTCCGCTTTCTCCTGGAACCAACTGTTCTTTATAGCTCTAATTGCCCTTCGTGCTATAATCCAAGCTTGCTTGAATCTTGTCAATCATCTCCCTTCCTAGAGACCAACCACTTGGTGTATCACAGTTCCTACTCTGTAGGAGAGTCTAAAGTGCACCCATTCACTCCCTGAACCAATCAGGTTGGCAACCTTTTGCCTTGCCCACCAGCTCATCAGCTGACTCAATAAGGGCTCCACTCACTGCTGTCCACTTCTCATCCAGTCCACCTTCCAAAGGCCATGCAGCTCCTGCTCTCTCCGCTACCTGTTTCTGAAATTCCAGTCTCAAAGTTTGGTTGCTCTCATCCTCAGCTCTGCCATCACTCACCAACTTGGACATATCATACATTCTCCCATCACTGCCCGCCATCTCCTTCCTTCTGTGATACTCACCTGCAAGCCTGATCTTCACACACACAAATTGGTGGTCAATGTTGCACTCAGCTCCTCTTTTCAGAGCTACATCCAGGCACATCCTCCTATCACTCTGGCTCATGATGACATAATAAATGCAACTTCACTTCTTGGACTTTGGATGCTGCCATATCTGTTGATGTATGACTTTCTTTGCAAACCATGTGTTACACACAGTGGCCCAATGGACAGAGAGAAAAAAGAGAAGATCTTTACCAGCGTTGTTGATAATTCCATTCCCATGTGGCCCTCTCACTGACTCCCACCGATCCCCTACACACTATCTAGACCCCACATGAGTATTGAAGTCACCAAGAATCACATAATTTTCCCCTGTTGGTATTGCAGCCAAAATGCTCTCAAGGTCTTGGAAGAAAGTATCCTTCACCTATCTACTTGCTGCCCTCATGGGAGCATAACATGACAGCACATGCAACTTCATTTTCATCCCTTCTCTTACCTGTAGGCATGCTGAGGCTACCCTTGGACCCCATGCCTTCCACCATTTCCCAGCTCTCTTCTATGCATTAATTGCTGGGCCAAGGAGAACAATCACTACCCCTTTACCCCTTTGCATGTCATCATCCTCAGATGATTTTTTCTTCCCGCTGTCAGCACCACACTTCCTCCCACATGATACACCTCACTTCCAAACTACTTAGTTTACTGCAATGCAGCCACCTTCACATCATATATCTTCAACTTCATCTCTATTAGGTCTACCTTCCTGTCCTCTCCCCTCTACCCCCACCTGCTACCTACTTCAAGTGGACCTTCTGTGTCCACCATCAAACACACATTCCATGTGCCCATCCACCATTATAATGGTTTCCTTTTCTTCAATCTATGTGCAAATTAATCTTTATCCTGAGAGATTTGCAAAACCTCTGCAGTATGACAAACTCAGTGTGAACCAAGTGATGCCATCATTCTACGTCCTGTTCTTGAATCACAGTTCCCAAGTTTTTGAGTTAAGTCAGTTTCAGCTAATTGTTACTACGTAAACAACTGCCCAGGATCACCACGAGGAGGCCTGTGACTAATAGCTCTTACAAGAACTTGACCCCTGATGATGATGCACCACAAATTCCTCTAAAAAATTCCTTTTAAATGTGATCAGGTTATATGATGCAACTTCATGGTTTTCTCATGAGTAGGAAGGTTTATTTAATGGGGAAACACATGCACACACATGCACACACACATGCACACACACATGCATGCACACATGCACATGCACATGCACATGCACATGCACATGCACACACACACACACGCTCCACATAATAAGTAAAGAAATAACCTTTAACTATTTTATCCTTACCATAATGAAGAGAAAAGGTTAGTTTGCTGGCCTCACTTGTAAATATTATGATACACCACAACTTCCTCTAAAAATTTCTTTTGAATGTAATCGGATTAAACAATACAACTTCATGGTTTCTCATGAGTAGGAAGGTGTATTTAATGGGGAAGCACCCTACTCCTACCCATACCTCTCCAAACAGTACTGGTAGTCCTGTGAGCAACACCTGACAATCTTGGTACCAATGGTCCAGGTATCTGGGAGGAGATAGCAGACAGACAGACAGACAGACAGACAGACAGACAGACAGACAGACAGACAGACAGACAGACAGACAGACAGACAGACAGACAGACAGACAGACAGACAGACAGACAGACAGACAGACAGACAGACAGACAGACAGACAGTGTCAGAGCCATGGGAGCCTGAACAAGAACTCCTCCCAGTGACTCTGCCTCAGGACAGGAAGACACCTGAGAGAGAAGTATATCAAGAAGTTAATTGTAATGGAAAAGAAATGAATAAGAAGGAAGTTAATTATGGGAACGTGGTTTGTGGCCAAGGAACCACAGGGAGTAAAGAAATGAATGAGAAGGAAGTTAATGATGGGAATGTGGTTTGTGGCAAAGGAACCACAGGTAGTAAAGGGAGTAATTATGGTTATAGTTTAAAAACAAAGAGGGAAATAAAGACAAAGAAGAACAATGGAATGAGAACTCACCTGAGTAGGCCCAGTGGCGCCCAGCTGGCCTAGAGAGCCAAAGTCTATAAAAGACTCAACTAACGTTTAGTAATTAGTCTCTGTTGAACAGCTATCATCTAGAATTATCAAAGTGTTATTACATAGTGTATATCCTATTGTGCAAATATTGTGAGAATTTGATTGCCTGGTACAGACAGTCCATCTGGCCAGTTTATGATACTTTTGTTACTATTTGAAAAGACTCAGTTTGTGAACCTACTACAGACTAACCATAAACAGTAGTGAGGTAGCCTTAGTTAATACTATTAGACCAGGTGATTAACTAGGGAGCGGGGAGTGCTATCCTAGCTTGCAGATTAATACTAGCTGAAGTAGGAAAGACTCCCACAAACAGACAGACAGACAGACGGACGGATGGACGGACAGACAGACAGACAGACAGACAAATTCTGTTTTTTTCCAGACATGCCACCTGGCATAAAACTATCTCAGGGTGGGTCTCCTCCATCCCTAAATGTTTGGTCAAAATCTAACAGAGGGATTTTGAGAAATGGATGAACATACCTGAAGTGGTTCATTATACCCTATAGAGCATCTATAGAAAATTATCAGAACCTTATTCCAGTTCAGATATTAAAAATTAATTTAGATATTCATGAATGACAAATATAGTTTTTGAATGCATAATGCTGTAAATCATGATAATCCAAATGAGAGCTAGCTAAGGTGACGATTTATGGCTTTCAACACAATTCTTCCAAAGAGAGTCCGTAATTTCATGAAACACCATACCAGAGTCTGTTAAGTCTGCAAATGTCAACAAAAACAACAACAAAAACAACAACAAAAACAACAACAAAAACAACAAAAAAGAAGTAAACACACACCCATCTCCATATGTATTTTAATCTTTTTATGCGTATTTTCTATGAATGGTAATTAAATTAGCAACTAATCACCAACAAAAATTTGAAGAAGCAAAAACATAAGGTTTGAAAAAATTGCATGTGTTTATTTATTTTTACTAGAAGCATATACACCACGCCACCTGGCCAATGTCAACATATAACATTATAAAAGCTCTCATATTTTGGCCTGGTTGGTCCATTCATTAGCTTTTGGTATCCAAAATAACTTCCTGTGTGTGTGGCTACAACCCAACCACATCCATTGATGCACCTACATGCAGTTAATATGCTTACTTTGTTACTTGGAGATCACATGCTTAATTTCAGCATGGTTGGTCCTTAAATTAGTATTTCTAGCAAAAATTATTTCCTTTGGGTGTGGCTATCATGAAACCACACCCACTACCACACCCAAATGTGATTAGTAATGCTCACTCAGTTACCTGGAGAACTCCTGCCAACATTTTTCCTGGTTGGTGCTTCAATTAGCTTTTGTTTGCCTAAATAACTCCTGTGGGTGTGGCTTTAACAAAACCACACTAAGTCTCATGTGACACTCACCCAGTTACTTGTAGTCTATATGCCCAATTTCAGCCTCATTGGTCTATAAATTTGCTTTTAGCAGCCAAAATAACTTCTTTAGGGTGTGGCTTTGACTAAACTACAACCGCAGACCAACCCACATATGGTCAATATTACTCACCTTGTCATTTGGGGACCTGGTTGGTTGTTTGATTAGCTTTTGATAGCAAAACAACTTCCTGTGGGTGTGGCTACAGACAAACCACACCAAATGTCGTTGATAATGGTTATCCAGGTACTTGGAGACCACACATCTATTTTTGGCTTTATTTGTCCTTTAATTGGCATTTGGTAGCCAAAACAACTTCTGGTGGGTATGGCTATTAAAATGCACACTCATTACCACACCTACAGGCAGCTGTTAATGCTTACCCAGTTACTTGGAAACCACATGCCAAATTTTGGCCTTTTGGTCCGAGGGTTTGCCCGTGGTGGCTAGACGCACGCACACACCCCCCCACCCACCCACCCACCCACCCACACACACACACACACACACACACACACACACACACACACACACACACACACACACACACACACACACACACACACACACACACACACACACACACACACACACACACACACACTGACGAACAAAATATAAATAGTCTTTTGGTGCTTTTTTTCACTACATTCATAATTTGATTTGGTTTCAGATTTATCAATTCAAGCAAAGTTTTATCCCATACGAAGAAAAATATTTCAATAATTTTTCCTGTGAGCTCCAGGAGCTCACAGGGTCTCAAGGTTACTTCATTGTTATACTGTTGTTCTTGTTACACTTCCTCAAATTTCCCAGTGCTGAGGTCCTAGGTTCAACCCCTCGTCTCCAGTCTTTTTTTCCCCCTTCCCCCTTCCCCCCCCCCCCCCCCCCATTTTTTTTTCTTGTGACGCTTCCTCAGATACGCAAAATATGGAAAATATGCAAATATGTGAGTGGGTTATGCTCGATACATTTCAAGCTTGTAATTGTTGAAATAATCTGGCTTGTGATAAATGGAACAATTTGATAAATTTCAGCTAATCAAACAATTTCATGATATGGAATAATTTGACTATATAGTTATGGAAAGAAAGGATGCAGGTCATAAAATGAGAACTTGATTAACTGGAATTTGTTAATGTGTTTGCTAGTGAAGTTACTACACCATTGAAACTTTCTCTGTTCAAACTGTACATTCTGGTGAAAAGATTTTTAAATACATATTTAAAAACACATTCCAAATTAATTTTGGTTATCAGCTATGTTAGTTATTTTGCACATTCAAAGTGCCAGTTAAAAGGAGTAAAGCTGAATAAAATAATAGAGGGGAAAATGACAAGGAACTTCAATAAGGGTCTTTGTTAATTCCTGCTTCAGCACAAAGACTACAGACAGGAAAACAGACAGCACTGCTTAAGGATACTCAATGCACTCACGCAAGAGAATGCTGAAGACTTAATGACCAGACAAACACTCAATCAAAGATTAACTGACCTTACTCAAAATTAAGAGGCTCACTTATTTTAAGTGAAAATCTCCTGCTATACTATAGTTGTACCATCGTTCCACCATCTCTCAATGTCAAGGATCAATTAAGGACACTTAGGAGAGGTCAGAAGTAAAGTGAGAGTCTGAGTGGCTGCCTGGTGTCACCAATCAGGCCAACAGTTCATAGAGAAGTGCCATGACTGCACATAGGGAGCAAGGCCAAAGAGAAAACTTCTGCTACAAACACGATTGCCTGACTATTGTGGCAAGTTGTGGATATAGATACTATTAACTTAGAAGAGAGTGTATCTACTAATGGTTGATTACTTTTCTAACTATTTAGAAGTATGCTGTTAATGACTACTACTTCCAATCGATCTTCTCCTGGCACAGAATACCAGAAGTGATAATGGACCACTTTTTTTTCAAGGAATTCGGGGACTTTGAAAAAGTTTATGGGTTCTAACACCTCACAAGATCACCAAAATATCCACAAAGTAATGGAGAAGTAAAACACATGTGACAAACTATAAAATAATGCTGAAAGAAGTAAGTGTTCCACATCTTGCAGTGCTCTCATGTAGAGTTACTCAATATCATGCTGTGAATGGAGACCATTTGAGTTATCCATGAGCAAAGTCAAATTTTCCACAAACAAAGGATATGTTAATTCTATGTTTGTTGTGTTTGACATAATTTAAATAGAAAACCTTATCTTTAAAGGTAAACAGAAAAGAAAATTTAATATTGGACTAAGAGTGGAGATCCCAACTGATCATCCCTGGTAGAAGGTAGAATATAGAACCTACTGACTTGCAAATATCATGTATCACTGATGCTTCATCTGGTGAAATAAGGAGGAATAGGTGTCAGCCAAATGTTATCTCTGAATCAAAAAGAGAGAAAACCACCACCAGAGTGTGATTAGCCACCTTGCATCATAACTCATACCATAACAGGAGCAGAAATTGAACTCCCAAATAGACTGGCATTCTACCCGCCCCCCACCCATACACACTTCCCCCCCCCCCCCCCCTATACAATGAATCTTATTTAGAAAGGGAAAAATAGTGTGAAGTGGTTGTTTTGGATTGGGATATAATTGTATGTATTTACACACATTAATATATCGTTCTTAGTATGATAAAAGTGTTTACTAACAACTGTACAGTACATATTGCTATAATGATGTTTTAACTGTTTCATTATGTTGCATTTAAAAAAAGCTTAGTAGTAAATGGTTGTGTAAAAACAAATTCTACTACCTTGTTATTATTGGAACAATAGCACTATAATATCTTTCATTAAGATATTGTACAGCAACAGAATCTCACAAAAGGTTGACTATAAATAATAAATACATACATATGGAAAATAAATTGTCTACCCATCATCCTTACTGGACATAACTTTGTGTCTTCTCTTCGCTGATTCATTACTCCTATGAAATCTTTCCTAATGACGAAAACAGTCAAAATGAAATATTCAATTAGAAAACAATATAAAAAAAAAAGAAAAAAAAAACAATTATGATTCAGTAGTCAAACATACCATTGATTCTGGAAGAACACAGTGAGAATTTTCAATAGCTGAGTGCAAAAATTTCGATGTCCCAGAATAAAATGTATCATTAAGTGCATCCACTGGACTCTCAAGGAAGCAATCATGAGAGCCAATCCTTTGCTTATTCCTTGAAGATACCCTTCTATGAAGTTTTTTTCCCTGATCAGGTAATTTTTTGTTTCCAAGCAGAGATGGAGAATCATCAATAGACCTACTCGTTTCTTCACAGCTTGAATGGCAGTCCCATGATACCTTCTGTTTGTGCCTTTTTGATCGTCGGTTGCTGATATTTCTTCTCAAAGGTGAAACCACTCTCTTCTTTGTAACTGATGCAGAGTTCCTGGGAGATTTCTGCTTGACCAGGCATTGCAGACTGTGCTCTTGTAGCATGGGCTTACCTAAAGAAAGTTCGTTCGTTCATTCGTTCGTTCGTTCGTTCGTTCGTTCGTTCGTTCGTTCGTTCGTTCGTTCGTTCGTTCGTTCGTTCGTTCGTTCGTTCGTTCGTTCGTTCGTTCGTTCGTTCGTTCGTTCGTTCGTTCGTTCGTTCGTTCGTTCGTTCGTTCGTTCGTTCGTTCGTTCGTTCGTTCGTTCGTTCGTTCGTTCGTTCGTTCGTTCGTTCGTTCGTTCGTTCGTTCGTTCGTTCGTTCGTTCGTTCGTTCGTTCGTTCGTTCGTTCGTTCGTTCGTTCGTTCGTTCGTTCGTTCGTTCGTTCGTTCGTTCGTTCGTTCGTTCGTTCGTTCGTTCGTTCGTTCGTTCGTTCGTTCGTTCGTTCGTTCGTTCGTTCGTTCGTTCGTTCGTTCGTTCGTTCGTTCGTTCGTTCGTTCGTTCGTTCGTTCGTTCGTTCGTTCGTTCGTTCGTTCGTTCGTTCGTTCGTTCGTTCGTTCGTTCGTTCGTTCGTTCGTTCGTTCGTTCGTTCGTTCATTCGTTCATGATAGCATGCACTGCTAAAAGCCAATGATAAGTTAATAAGTAGGAGTAATTTTGAAACACAACAAATTTAACTACTACCCACCATGCAATTCACTTCTTTCAACATGGCCCAAGTCAAGTGGTTCCTTCTTTGTTATTAGTGGAAGTTGAGTAAGGTCCAAGTCATACACAGGGGAAGGATCCATCATTATTTGCAATGTGTTTTTCACTTGACTTCTGCTTATTCTATTATAGTTCTCAATAGTAGAAGTGAGGCATTTGCTGGACTGGCTGCTAGAATTCAAGTTATCCTTTACTGGCCTTTCTCCATATAGTATCTCCTCAACTGCTTCAGGTGAAATGGTTGGGAGAACAGAAGGAACAGCTTGGTCAGTTACTTTTGAACAGCTTCCATGATTGTGAGAGCTACCATGAGGTAATATGTCACCTTCTGTTATTACTCTACTTAGTGGTGATGTTTGAACACCCACACTGGTAATGCAGATAGGACGATGCTGAAATGCAGCATTGAGTGCTTGGGATATGAGATTCTCAGGCTGGCCACTGTGCTTGCTGGGATGGATGATGTGAGCAATGAAAGTTGCCCAGCAAGTGATTCCAGTGCTGCTTTTTGCTACAATTATACAATACAGTGGTGGATAATGAAAGAAAATACCATACATTAAATGGTAAGTATCAATATATGCATGCAACTTGTTAATCAAAATTTGATTTCCTTCATCAGTATCCAATCAAATAATATCCTGAAATTATATAGACCCAGACCTGTAAATAAGAATTAATACTTAGGATGCTACTACTATGAAGTTACAACATGCATAGGCATGCATTATAAATTACCTGAGTCAATGCTGTTCTCAGTTCTTGTATAACAATATTAAATTCTTCTTGTCCTCTCAGCAATTGAATCAGACTACTATTCAATGAATTTTGCTGTAATTGAGACACCTCTATATAATGGAGGATAGCAACAGGAAATTCAAGCATAGCTTCTTGCAATTATTCAAGCTCAACATTGCACAATTCTCTTACCCATTCTGTCATATATTTCAGAAATAGAGCTCTTCATTTCATCTTTTAGACATTCAAAATTGCAATTAATCTATTCATATCATGGAGATGCCATGATCAAATTTCACACGCAACGAATTAAATAAAACATTTATACATACATTAGCTGTGAACTCCTTCATCATCACTTTAGCGAGATCTTCAAACATAGCTTTCCTGAATATTATAAATATAGGATAAAGAGGGGAAAAAAGTTAAAATAAAAATATTTATATTGAATCATTGAATCACCTTTCAATTTTCTCCTGCTGCTCATTTTTCCATGCTTCGAAGGAGATGTTGCTTGTCATGGACTCACCCTGAGCAATCTGCATTGATGTTCCAATACTACCTTTGTAAGCGTGTTTGGAAGTTCGATCAACTGCTGACAGATACTTTAAATAGTATTTATTTCCATTCGAAATCTCCAATCACATATGCAACAACAACAGTTAAGATGAAACAATCCACCAAAATATGGGACAGTTTTTATTGACTCAACATACCCAAATAAGAGCAATCTCGATAAATAAAAATTAAAATACCTGTGAACTGATCTTGAAAGTTAGTTCAGGATTTGAAATATTTCTTAAATTGATTTTTTATTATAAACCCCATGAACAAAGTGAATAACTCCAATATGCCTGTTATTCAAAGTTTCCAGAACTCATAGCATCCAAAATTGAATTTAGGTACTTTAATAAATTTAATCTACTAGGTTAAAATAAAGGATAGGACAAAACATATTTCCAATATTTATGATCAGAGACAGAGATGTGGGGATTATAGTTAAGGCACTGGAAAAGCTCACAGCATTCATGTCAATTTTTATTAGGATTTATTTGAAATCTTATACACAACAACCCTTCTTGCAAATATTGTAAGAGGTGTATATATTATAGGACAGGGAGACCAACTGCAAAGCTGTGTCAGTCAGAAGTACTAGGTAAGTATATTTTGTAGAGATAGAGAGAGGGGGGGAGAGAAAGAAAGAGGGAGGGAGGATAGGAGGGACGAGGGAGAGAGCGAAGGATATCTATGGACAAATGAATAGGCTAGGTCCTTGTTTTTATCATCTAATTGTTGGTGGCACACACCATATCACAAAATTGACAATAAAATCATGTTACTTAACAGAGTAATCACCAACTAAAAAGTATCACCAAGTATAATTGCAACATGGATCTAGTTGTCAAAAAAGCGCCTACATACAGTGAAGTTGTACCTGCATCATTTGTATCTCAATCATTTGGAAACTTGAATTACAAGATTCTTCACAAGATCAAATATGTGCACATCTGAATAGGAAATATGTTGGTTTTACATCATTTCCTGTGAAGCAGTTAGGACCGCCTTGCATCAGTGGGGGGGGGGGGGGGGGGGGGCTAGGGCTAGAATAGAAGTTATTTTGAAGATTATGACTACTATTCTGCACTACAACGAAGAAGATCATTCTAAGAAGTTTCTCTGATTTAGTGCTGAGGACAGGAATTCTTGTGTACGTGGGTGCATGGTGGGTGGGTGCGTGCGTGGTGGGTGCGTGGTGGGTGCGTGGTGGGTGCGTGGTGGGTGCGTGGTGGGTGCGTGGTGGGTGCGTGGTAGGTGCATGGTGGGTGCGTGGTGGGTGCGTGGTGGGTGCGTGGTGGGTGCGTGGTGGGTGCGTGGTGGGTGCGTGGTGGGTGCGTGGTGGGTGCGTGGTGGGTGCGTGATGGGTGCGTGATGGGTGCGTGATGGGTGCGTGATGGGTGCGTGATAGGTGCGTGATAGGTGCGTGGTGGGTGCGTGGTGGGTGCGTGGTGGTGATTGTGTGTGTGTGTGTGCATAGCTATTTAGACCTACTAGGTTCATCATAGATTCAGAGGTGATCTTAAATTTTGGAAAGTAAAATGCTCACAATTGAAGCAAATTGTATAGTAGAGCTTGATCATTTCAGTTTATTGAATATTGCATGGAGAGATCCCCTCCCCCTACTATGACATTAATAGATATTTTATTGTTGATCTTGGGCTGATCTCTGATAGAGGACAATCTCTCTACAATGGAAAAGCAAGTGGCTCCCAATGTGTCCCTTATTCAGAAGTTCCACTGTATATAGCATAGAATGACTCTCTACCATATTCTATCCAGCTATACATGATATTTTTTAATAGTAAATGGAAGCTACTTTGGGAAGGGGTTGTCATCTCAAGGCTCCATTAATTCTTATATAGCTTCTCCCACGCACACACATGCACGCGCACGCGCACACACACGCACACACTCACTCACACACACACACACACACACACACACACACACACACACACAACCAAAATAAATAAATAAATAAAAATTTATATATATTTATAAAATTTATATATATATATGTATGTATGTATGTATGTATGTATGTATGTATGTATGTATGTATGTATGTATGTATGTATGTATGTATGTATGTATGTATGTATGTATGTATGTATGTATGTATGTATGTATGTATGTATGTATGTATGTATGTATGTATGTATGTATGTATGTATGTATGTATGTATATACATATACATATACATACATATATTTATTTATTTATTTATTTATTTATTTATTTACGTCTGGTTCTCCAGGCCACACCTACACCAATGGTTGTGTTTATGTGCATTTCTTCTGTCCTAGACAATTGGTGACTGGATTAATTATAGGATAAAGTTTGTTGGACAATGAATGTACCTTTGTATATCATTAAAATAGCTAACTACATAGAAATAGAAGACAAATAGTAAAATTTACAGGCTTGATTTTGTTTATGCATGGAAATATTCAATTATAAAAAGTTTCCATGACAATACATATAGCTACATATATGTGCACCTGTAGTAGCTCTCACTTCCCTGTTCCTTCCAGACATGATGTTATAGATAATACCTCTAGCAAATGTGGAATTTACCTTAAAAGGATGAGCACGGACATCAACACTTTTTGATTTCATGGTTGCAGTTGAAGGTTGATTTTGTATATCAGCATAGGAATTGCTGTTTTGTGTACTAGTTGGTGGCTGAGAAAACAACTCCAGAGAGTTTGGACCTTCAGAACCACCGAAGAGAGAAACTTGACTGGGTTGAGAGTCTCCACCACTCATAGCAACTCCTGTGTCTGTTGAGTTACTATAACCATAAATAAAAATTGGGTAGAGATTCTAATCTCTCCTTGTAAGAGAAAAGAATTAATAAATTGTAATAAGAAAAAGTAGTACCAGTTATTGGTGTTGAGAAGTGACTCAGGTGATACTTTATTACCGTAAGTAGCTGGCAACATCATTATTTAGAGGGAAAAGAGTAATTTCATCCGTAGTTCTGAAGAACTATAGTAACCCAGCAGTAATACTGATCCTTGCCAGCTTTTTCGCAGTTTAAAAAATTTGGCGCTAATTAAATTTCTGATTCAGGTGGTAATGTACGCATTAACATTTGGCTCGGTACCACCTGGCAACACCATAGAAAAGGTTAGCTGGTGGTGTTAACTCCTCTCCCTTCTTTTCTTATAGGAATTCTGGGCTGTGATGCTATATGTCCAGCGGGGCATTATACCATGCTTCTTTCTGCTTATATTTGCTTGCAAAATAAAGAGCCATAGATCTCTGTCTATCACCTTTCTCCCTATGATTAGAATTTCTCAGTTTTCCATGTGAATGAAAGACACTAGCTATTTTATTTAGCTAGATATTTAATTCTGGAAATTAGAATCTTAAGCAACTACTGTCTTAATTACCATTTTTAATTACAAATTCACAGTTTTGTGTTTGGAACATCACTCTAGATTTCAACTGCTTTTCATGCTCCTAGCAGAGGGAATATGATCTGATACCACCTACCAAGCTATTTCTAAAGTATTTGACTCTGTCTCCTATCAGAAACTTGTGTATGATAGATTCACTGGTCATTTACCATTGTGGTTAACACCAACTGCATCAACACTCAACCTTTCAGTTGAATGTACCAACATCAATTGACAGCTTCCTGATGCGTTACCTGGCACCTCACCTCTGGTGTATCGCAGGGAAGTGCTTTGGTCTTTTGGTCCTTTGGGGCTAAATAGTCTATACAATTTCATTTATATATCAATTACATGTCTCTTTTAATGCAACAGTTGAAGGTTTTCTTGTTTGCTGGTGATATTGTGCTCAAATGAAATTAGTTGTTACAGGAATTGTCAACAACTTTGAAGTAACCTGTTGTCTTCACCTAAAATTTTTAAAATATCATTTATGCAAATAAATGGACACATATTCAAGTTACTCCAAAACTAATCTGTGCAGAATAACTTTCCTCTTTGATGATTGACCATCAATTTTCACCTGTTGACCACAAGTTACAAATATTTCAAGTAATGATTTTTTTTTTTTTTTTTTTTTTTTTTTTAATTTTCACTTAAATTATTTCAAGTAAACCATACAAATAGAAGTAATTCATCCGTTTTGTGGCCATGTGAATAAGATTCATTATTTTTCCTTTGTCAGATATCAACTATATTTAATTCACATCCCTGGAGACTTGAACACAGATTAGGTAAACTATGGTATATGTTGAACACATGCACACACATACACACATGCACACACACATGCACACACACATGCACATACACATGCACACACATGCACACACACGGACACACACAACATGCTCCAAATGAGTACTCCACTTCAATGTGAGCACATACACTTAGTGCATTGTAATAGACAAAACGCATATACATTATATTGCCAGCAATGCCAAGAATAAGGAACAC
>OZ017781.1:9708153-9764787 GCA_963969325.1 Lycopodina hypogea
TAACCATTTTGCGAAAATTTTAGCCCATGTTTTAAGTTGGGTCAAAACCTATCATCATGCCGAGTTTCAGAGAAATCCACCTAGCAGTTTGGCCTGAATGATGGTATAAACATACAGACAGACCAACAGACCGACAGACAGACAGACAGACAGACAGACAGACAGACAGACAGACAGACAGACAGACAGACAGACGACCGACCGACCGACCGACCGACCGACCGACCGACCGACCGACCGACCGACCGACCGACCGACCGACCGACCGACCGACAGACAGACTGATAAACAAAGAGACCAACAGATTCTGTTTTTTCCCAGATATGCCACCTGGCATAAAACCATCTCAGGGTGGGTCTCATCCATCCCTAAATGTTTGGTCAAAATCTAACAGAGGGATTTTGAGAAATGGACGAACATAGTTACATAGTCCGTTACATAGTTACATAGTTATATTGGTCTTCTAATAATATATATATATATATATATATATATATATACACATATACAGATATAGATATATAGATATAGATAGATAGATAGATAGATAGATAGATAGATAGATAGATAGATAGATAGATAGATAGATAGATAGATATATATATATTTTTTTTTTACTGTCTGAACACCCACCATAAAAAATATCTAGTACTTTTAGTACACCATTCTAATGGTTGAAAGAGTGATTGGGTAGATTAAAATATAAAAAAACAATTTCTGCATGGTAAAATACATTTAAAACATAACGATTTTGTACAAATAGATAATTGGATTGAGACAATAAGTAATGTTGCCACAATCTGTACCAGTGAAGATGAACCAACCGATCATTCACTGTGGGCAGAGGACTATTGGTGGCATTGTTGATTGTCTAGCTGTTGTGCATTCAATACTCTATTGTGGTTAGGGTTAAGTAATAGATTAAAGGAGAATAGATGTTTTATTTAAAGTGTAATAATGAGGGAAGCAAAATGTTACCTGCGTGGACTATAAGTCAGAAGAACTTTCGTTGATTCAAATCAGATCAGAGACAGTCGGTCAACACAATATAATTGGTAATGGATCAACTCTTTGTATTTTGCTTACACATTTGTTACCCTTACATCATTTTCATAGGTTGGTCCAATCTAGTTTGGTATAATTTACTTTTTAATTTATAAAGAGAGAAAAAATTTTTTTTTGGTTTTGGTTTATTTTTGGTGTTTTTAAGGGAAAAAATCTTATTGCAGCTCTTTGTTTTCTTTTCTTTTCTTTGTAGGTGGGGGAAGGGGGTAATTGAGTAAAATATAATGGTTCACAACTCATAACACAATATATTCCCTGCCCCGCCCCCCAATAACTATTTTGGACCGACCTGTAAAATATTTATATATTGTTTTTTTTTGTAGCAGCGCACTCAAAGGCAACAGCCACAAAATATTTCCTAATTTAGCCTTTTCTGAGAATTTATACTGAATTTGGTGCACATAAAATTAAAGATGGTGGAAAATGGATCGAGCACATGTAGGAATACAATTTAGTACCCTGATTAAAAAAATTGAATAAACATAATACAATTACTGAACATTTATTAGCCTTGGTGTGATACTATTTCATGTCTTTTTACCCCCACATTTTTCTTTATTAGGATGCCTTGTTCATTGATGGCAAACACCCCAGAAGTAGCCCAATCAACCATGAACAATCTATTTTGGATCAACCCAATAAATATGAAAGGCACAAAAGTAAGAAGGAAAAAAGAAAATAAAGAGGTGGTGGGGGTGGTGGGGGGGGAAGAAAAATGCCCAGTCAGGTATCAAAATCACACATAGCAAAAGCATGTTGGAAAAGAAGAAAAGAAGGAAGAAAAAAGATGGGGGAATGCTCAATCCGGGATCAAACCACCAATCTTTACCATGGAAGGGAGAGGGGGAAGGCAACATACAGAAATTTAAAAAAAAAAAGGGGAGGGCACACACACACACACACACACACACACGGCTATGGCACTGTTCAGCACAAATATTGGTAAAACTGTACATGTAGTAGTTCCTTGCATACATACCTGCCACCACACACATGCTGGGGGAGCTCACACCGGCTACAGACACTGCAATGAACCCAACCTGTTCACCATACAGTACAGAATAAGCTGTGAGCAGTACCGATACACACTTAGAGCTATAGAGCACATGAAGAGGCCATATGGTCACTCACTTCTTTTACAGCATCTCTCACAAAGGTCACAGTGAACATACGCCTGGCCATCCTATCCACAAAAAAAAAGAAGAGATCTCGTTATCCTTTATGTTGTGGTCATTGATTTTAATACATCACTCAAGATTAGTGGAGAGATAGAGAAAAAGGGATATAATATTCAAATTGACTAGACCATTCCACAGTGACTGAAATAGTACCTTTGCCGTACAGCTGCTGCATTTGGTGCAGTGGGAATTCAGTTTGGCCACATATCTGTTGCACACAGAGCAGAGCCAGTAACCTTCCCCAGCTGGCAGGCTGAGTCCAGGGAGAGGAAGGTTGGTGTATATCCTAACAGGGGAAGGTTTGGTCTTCCTTCGCTTCTCTCCAAAGTGTGGATGATTGAGGTAAGTAACCTAAATGGAAGGGGACGAGGAAACAAGTTCAGTTTTAAATGTATTCAATATTCTTTACTCAATTAATAATATAATGCAAGTCTTATATAACAATTTCTTTTATATCCCTTTTTCCCCCTCTTTTTCCCTCCTCTTTTTCCCCCCTTCCATTTCTGCAACATTAACACAGGCACCATTGCTTGTCTATACACATAATTAACAAGCTATTTGGCATCTGGTAGGCATCACTTGGGCACTCAGCTAATTAATCCACATCTTGTGCCACTATCTAGTATTTTTCCCCATGCAGTGTAGTGCAGGCAGTCGGTCAATGACTAGTTTGTTGTTGTTGTTGTCATTGTTTTTAATTACTAAAGTAAGAAAATTTATGATTTAAAATATGCTTATTAATAGGTACGAATTATCAAACTTAGATAAGCGTATCGTCTATTCGAAGGTGAGACTTATCTCACTAAGGGAAGCTAAGTAAAGGGTGGTAAGGACAGACCGACATGTTTACGTGGGTTAGTGCCACCATCTAATTCCACACACTACATCACTCCCTCCATATGGTGGGGATCACTACATGACATTCACACTCCAATCAACCACATGTTGCATCACTTATTGCCTTTCACAACTCAGCACTCCACAAGACTCGAAAATGCTTCAACATCAGAAGCAACCTTATTAATCCGGCCACAGCATTTCTGTCCCATTGAAAGAACTGCAGACAGACAGTATGACTATCACAAGTATTACCAAGTCACCAAGTGCCGTCAATGATTGAGTAATGATATATTCCACATCAGTCACATGACAGATAAGAATTGATGGGCTACATTTAGGGCAAGCCTATATAAAACGTAGTTTATTATTATGAGCATGAGCAGTCCTCACTACCTCTAGTAAGATATATTTTCCTGTAAGACATGCCCTCCAGAAAGATGTATCCTCCAATAAGACAAGTCCTCCAGTAAGAAGGCATATGCTCCCGTAAGACATGCCCTCTCATAAGACATGTCCTCCAAAAAGACATGTCATCACGTAAGACATGTCCTCCTGTAAGATGTTGTTCCAATAAAACATATCCTCCAGTAAGACATATCCTTCTGTAAAACATGTCCTTCCATAAGACATGTCCCCCATAAGACATTTCTTAATGTAAGACATGTCCTCCTGTAAGACATGTCCTCCTATAAGATATATTCTCCTGTAAGACATGTTCCCCAAAAGACATGTCCCCAGAAAGACATGTACCCCACAAGACATGTCCCCAGAAAGACATATCCCCTGTAGGACATGCCCTCCCGTTAGACAATCGTGTGACCTTCGGCCACGATTTTGAACTAGTAGAGTAAAAGTACCAATTATAATCACAGTTTGCAACAAACTTTTGTGTTTCCATGCAGTAAGATGTGTTAAAAATCCATTCTTGACAAAAACTTGTCGATGTGCCCCCCCCCCCACCCCCACCATTTCAAATGTTCCTAGACCTGTGTACCACAGGTAACAGACCCCTAGCTTTACATTTTAACCCATACACAGAAAAGTACTTCATTGTCTGTTCGACTTTACTCTGCAAAATATTTAATGGCTTCTCGCTCCTTTTTGGAATGTTCATTATATCTCCTGTCAAATAAAACTAGCTATACCACCATTATTAGTCATCCCTTCTTGCAATATGCATTGTAGTTGTAACATGTTCACTAGCATGCACACTGAGAGGACATATCACAGTCATTGCTCTTCACATAGACACCATATACACTATACACCTTAGAATAAGGGACTTGCATGGTTACGTCATACACAAACCTGCCACGCCTATTTATGGTATCAGTGAACCTCCAGCAACATAGAAGATGTATTAGCATTCACAAATAGCAAAAAAGCTTGTGCTTTCACCAAGCTACAGGAATAGAAACTTTATAGATTTCCAGTGTGCTCATAGCATATTCCAGAATATTCAGAGCTGTGGCTATAGATAAAACCCGGTGTGAAAATGAAGAAAAATTAGTCCAATATTGCCAGGAGCCTGCCCGCTAGTTGCAAAAATCATTGGTTGGCAGCAGTAGTGGTGAGTGTCACACAGTTGTCAGACACAGTGTCAGCAGCAGAAATAGCTGCTCTTTTTTCTCTAAACACTTTGTTAGGCAGCACCTCATTTCCAAGAATTTCTGGATTGTCACAGGTGCTGCCTGGTAGGGTTCTGAAAAATATTGCAGCTTCTTCTTGGCCAATATTAACCCTAGCAACCATCTAACGCTGACCGCTAGTGCCACCTACCTTTGAGTTCTGAGAACTAGCAGCAAACTCACTGGCCAGTTCTTAACTAACCTTTCTGTCACTTTCACACACCATTTTTTCCACAACCATAGCTCAGAATATTCTAGAATTCAGTATCAGCAAGCTTAAAATTTCATAACATTTCTATTCATATAGTATGGTAAAAGCAAGAGCTATTTTCCAGCCGCAGTTTTCAAAACATCATTGCTAGTCATGAATCCCAATACACTTTCTACGGTGCAGGTGGTTCACTGATACCATAAGTAGGTGTGGTAGGTAGTATGTGACGTAATCATGCAAGTCCCCAATTATGTGTAACTAAAATGATAGAGAACTCTGAACTGTACTCTGAACTGCTGTCCCACTATAGCACAATGCACTCCATGGTGTGTATACAGACTGTAGTATACTTTTCCTGTGGTGAAGTTATCACCTCAGGGCACAGACTTGCCTGGTAATCCATCATCCACAGGGAGGGAAGAGCAGTTGTCACGTGGGACTCCAGGAAGTACGGAAACACAAGCAGAGTGGCCAATTCTACATCAACAGACAACAATATACGGGTCTACACAAAGAACTATATGTTCACAGCTATTGGTAGCTAGATGGCAACTACAGACAAGTCCACATTGGGATTGAAATGCTTTCTCAACACCAAGACATGTGGCAAATAATTACTATAATGTTTATAAAACATAGTGCTTTATACCAGGAGAAATAATCGTATAGAACACTTAAGATGAGGCTAATGTTGTGATAAGATTCGCAACTTTTGGGTTTCTATACAGTAAAAAGTAATTAGTTGTAACCACAGGGTTTCCTTACAGTAAAAGCACTTAGTTGTGAACAATTAATTGTAACAACAAACGTTGATGTTTTGCCAAACAGTAAATAATTAGTTACAAATCCTTTCTTGAGCAAAACTTGTGGACGTATGCTGCCCCCCCCCCCCCCTACACCACCATTCCAAGTGTTCCTAGACCTGTGTGCCACAGGTAAAAATACTGGATTAGAACTTTGAATATACATCCCAGACTTTGTAGTATTGCGTTGGATACTGTATTGCCAACCTATTGTAAGTAAGTGGCTCATCATACACTTACATTCTAAAAAATTTACAATGAATAATTATAACTCAGAAATACAAAAACCTGTATTGCAAAGTCCCCATAACTTTTTGATAGAGACAGCCAAAACCTCTGCCAGTCCTCCGAATGGTGGATCTATGACAACCGCTGTACAGTTCGGGGACACTTCCAAGAACTGATGACAAACTTCTAGCCCGCTTGGTTCGTAGAAGAAGTGATTGAACATATTGTAACGCTGGTATTTCGTGGCAGAAAAAAAAAGATTCTACAAGAAAAGGTCAATTTCATTGGATGGGAGTAAATGTAACATATCAATTTCTTACATATCTGTGATCAATGTCGAGCAGCAGTGAATCCATATCTGCATCCCTCAACAATCTTTCATGCAACCTGAGAGGAGAAACTATTGCTTAGCAAGCATCTGTACAAACACACACATGTACACACGCACTCATGGACACACATGGACACACACACACACACACACACACACACACACACACACACACACACACACACACACACACTCTCTCTCTCTCTCTCTCTCTCTCTCTCTCTCTCTCTCTCTCATGGACACACACATACACTCATGGACGCACACAAGCACGCACTCATGGACGCACACAAGCACGCACTCATGGACGCACACAAGCACGCACTCATGGACGCACACAAGCACGCACTCATGCACGCATGCTCTCACGCACACACGTCCTCATGCACGCCCCCACACACGTCCCCATACACACAACCAAAATGTACTTACATATGTGTGCACTCGTGGTCCTAGAGAACTTTCTCTTACCTTGGTGTTCCAATACAAAGCACTCTGGTGAAGCATAACCTCTTCAGTTCATCATGCAATAAACTGAGGGATGTGTCAGTGAAGTAAAATTGCTGAAATAAAATGGCCGAAATAAATAACAGCTAAATTTGTATATATCTAGGATTATTCGATCATGGCTCACAGCTTGAGACTTGCGATCGCCTACTGCTCCTAGAAAACTTGTGGGGTGTTGCATTTCCATGTCGGTGATGTTCTGTTTCACAGCATGATCACAGTGGACAGAGAGCTCCAGCTCAGAAAATAGCAGACCACACTGCTCACAGTAATGCCGCTGCGTCGAAGGTAAGTTCAAGACATATTCCAGTTGCTTCTGGTCATAGCGACACTGTTGTTCGTCATCAAACACTTTCCTCCACCTGAAAATTAAAAATAAATAAATAAATAAAAAAGCAACCAGTCCAAAGGATAACACTGCTGTGACCAATATACTTAGTGCTTAAATTGATGTGTAAAAGCAATAAATTGTATGAACACTGTAAGGAGTTTGTGAACCTTTAAGTGAAGTATAATGATTACTTGTAACACACACACACACACACACACACACACACACACACACACACACACACACACACACACACACACACACACACACACACACACACACACACACACACACACACACACACACACACACACACACACACACACACACACAGAGAGAGAGAGAGAGAGAGAGACAGACAGAACTCAACACTAGAGATTAGGTTAGTGACACTTGAATACTTGTTCTTCGTTGAAGAGACACACTTCATTTGTACTTTGCACTTGCTAGGGGATGAATCAGTAAATATGTTTTGATTCATACCAAAAAAATTGATTCATTCTAAAAATGCAAGCTAAAGTTGTAACATATTGTCTTCCCGACTTCCCAGACAGAGCTGGAAAAGATATTAGTGGGGGACACAAACCTGAACTTTTTTCTTGCCTAGCAAAGGCCAAACACCTGCAAACCTGTCTGTAAGTACATATACAGTTATCCATAAGAGAATGAATGTATTGTATTTATAAAGTGCATCTTTAAAATGGTTTCCTGTGCACATCTACCCTGCCCATTAAAATGGGGAAAAATACCATGGTAGACACACCACAGAAGGTACTATGATCATGTTATTGAAACGAAACTTTACTGAAACAGATGCAAATATTTAGAATGAACCAAAGAAAGAAATGAACCATTATATAATGCAGCACTTCAGCGGAATGGACGAGTCAATATTTACAACATGTACATAGTGGACTCACTACACAAATTATACACATATTAGCTACTAACTCTAATACCAACACAGCATCAATGGCTCACTGACCAAGATTTCTTGTCTATTACCAATTCTGGCAGAAGATTAAACTCCTCTAACCAAGTGAGAGAGGGGGAGGGTGATAATGCCAGCATGTATCAGTTGTTTGGAGTTGTGCCATCTCCACTGAAACAATTTAAGTTGTCCTTTCTTTACTGTTGTATTTTTCCTGATGCAGACTTGCCAACCAGTGGGCCAAAAAATGAGTGTGAAACTAGGAAGGGGGGATGGGTTTGAATTTGGGCTTTTGTCTGTGGAAAAATTTCAGGAATGCATAACAGGGGCTCATACAGAAATTTAGGTCTGAGGCTCGAAAGCTACCTACACAAAGGGTAAATTACGCATGCCTCCACTAAAAAAAATATATGGAGGGAAAAATCACTCCAAAATTGATTCTGAGGCCTTCTAGAGAAATCATTTTAATATTATGAGCACAAAAAAAAATTAGGGTTGGATAGATATGTGAGTTTGGATGGGGTGGGGGGGGGGGGGGGGGAGGGGAGGGGAGGGGAGTTGGTATTTGATAGTTTTGTCCTTCCGTAGAAAGGGGGTTCATGGAGCTTGTGCCATCTCCCATTGCTGCTACACTACTGCCACTTATACAGGCCAATATTGCTGCTGGGGCCACACATCTAGTCTGACAGTTGGGCAGACTACAAGGGCATTGCTCATATCATAAATATCCAGCCACCTAATCTTCACTCAACAATGAACCACAGCAAGCACTTTGTGGACCCCACGACAGGCACACACCATGTGAAAGTTTAGCGAAATAAACTTAGAATCAAGATATACAAGCGATGACAGGCATGCACACCTCCAACACTGGGTGGCTGGTAACATGGATGAGTTGCATGGGAAGGAGGGAGGGAGGAACATGGAAGAATTGGTACAGATATCTTTATTAAAATTTTTTAGAATTTACCGGAAGAATTTATTATGTCACTCCATAATTATTGTCTATAAAAAAAAAAAATTTTTTTTAAACAACTTCAGAAAACAACAACAAAAACCCATAGAGCTAAACCTTTTGTTATTGAAATATTAATGCTATTGTCTGGCTAATTGATAGTTTTAAACTGATTAAAATATTACTTTTATTTTCTAGCAAAGTAATCATTTTAAACATTTTCAATTTATGAATATAATAATTATATGCAATCTTTAAAATTAAAATTCATACTTTCACCAGTTGCACCAGTGTTTAGCTGGTCTGTAAAATTTACAGTTCAAAACATCAATAATAATAAAAACCGTACCCATTATTCCAATTGTGCACACGATTAATTGGTAAATGTCAATATACTCCACTAACACACAGTGCAATAGTAACCACAATTCTATTACAGCTAGCTAGCAATATCCCCAGCTGCAATAGCTGGTGTAGCACAGTCAACTGTCAGTTCCTAGAGGCCTCCAGTTTTCCTCTGGGTATCACTAGAATTTGTATGATAAGTAGTCAATGGCAAGTAAGCATGTGAATGGACTGAGATGCATGTGTCACGACATGTGATAAATGTGTGTGCATTGGATAGTATGCTTAACCTTGGGTGATGGGGGGAGGGTAGAGAAGTATAAAAATCTTACCTCTCCATCTTGTCTGCAGGCAGCTTCTCATCAGCCCAATGAAAGAAAGAACATCCCTTCCTATCTCGGTGCACTGCACAAGCGTAGAATTGTCTTGGATCTTTTCCAGAGTAGTAGCGCTTAAACAACAGAGTAGGCCCTAGAGAGCACATTTAAAAAAGGTGCAGGTTTCCTAGTAATGGGGATACTGCACTTGTATGTCATATTACGTGAATATAGCATACCATGGGGACAGAATGTACCATACCATGGGGACTGAATATTCCATACCATGGGGACAGAATGGTGGGTTTAGATCATCTTGAGACAGAACAGGATCAACTCCAAACCTGGGTGAAGCAGGTAGAGTTTTCTCACATTTCTCCATTCCTTCTCTTAGTGGGTGCAGAGCCCAAATAAACTCACTAATATGTATGAAAAGGCGAAATGGTCAAGTTAGGTTATGACTCCTCCTTCAGTGCCCAATACGTCCACTCCAGAACACTAAGTTAGATTTAGTAGCTTCGGTCCAATAGGGTTCTTCCCTCTACTACGTACCTGAGCAAATCGGTCTTGCAGGGAAAAGGATCTCAAGTAAGATAATTAATTTAGTTCTGAGACTCCCTCTCAGCTAACGCATGCTTAGCAAACAAAGAGTTGGTAAGGTTGTTTTGGTTTTTTTTAATTTATTTATTTATTTTTTTTTATAAACCCTCCCTTTTTTAAAATAAATTTGGGAGTTCCCCCTAGCAGAGTCAAATTTTTAGCACGTGACGCGTTTTGTGGTTCCAAATTTGAAAAGTGGCGGAAAGGTTGCTAGGTTTGTAAAGAATGGATACTCTGCGTGAAGTCCAGAGTAACAGCTGTACGAGTACTGGAACTTTCAAAAGGAAACTGACCTTGGATGAAAATGATGTCGGTACCCCCTCTAAGGAGAACCTACCAGCCCATACTCAACCGAGGACAAAGGTGCAGAAGATCTCCAAGACACCTCCCCCCAAGGTAGGGGAGTGGGTATATGCATCTGTTAGTGATAGGGATGTATGATCTCTCTATTTTTTTTTTTTTTTTTTACCTTAGATCATTTAGAATATAAATTATAAAGCTAGGCAATTAGATATTTATTCTTGATTAAATTAGTTGAAATGACCACAAAATTGAATTGATCAAAAGGAAGTAAAAAAACAAAAAACAAAAAAAAACAAGCCCCTTCTCAGAGTTATAATTACATGTCCATTTATTGTTTAACTACTAATAGCTAATCCTTGGAGAAACAAAAAAAAAAAAAAAAAAAAAAAATTCAACCCTGGTCTCTGTGACCACCATTCAATTTTGCTCCATAGGTTGCCCTATCCTATTATAGCCCTGTTCCCCTGTCACAAAGAGAGTTTGGCAATCCAAAAACTTATTCAGGACACTTTGAGAAAGAAATGGATAATGAGTAAGGACAACTCTATGGCCCTGTTTTTAAACTGGAAGATGGAAAAGGTAATAATTCATGCTGTGAATTCTAACCTCAATTATCTATATGTTTGAAATTAAAAAATTTAATTCTTTTAGTGCCTATTATAGTGATAACCACATGCTGCCAAAGTGTTTTGGCTGAATGGCTTTGCTGGTGGAAATTTTCATTAGGCTGAAAGTTCTCTTGTTTAACTCATCCACCAAGGTCACTCACTGATCAACTAGGATTGTATATAAAATTTAAATTTTCTAGAAATGTACCCACACATAAGATGGATGGAGACAACAAAAATGTCTTCTCTAATTTGAGCATTTTGTTGTTGTTTTTTGTTGGTTTGTTTCTCGTCACATATCAGACACTTGGACCTATAGTGCTCAAAAGAAGAAAAGAAAATTGGCTGGAAGTGGTTTGGGCGCAGTTTTGCTGAGCTATCTTTGTTTACACAATTCTGGTTTGTAGACAGGGTTTACTCCAGTTTTCACCAAACTTCTTTATAACCACACTTGGGAAACCCCCATCAAACCCTGAAAGTTTGAGCATAATTATCGACAAACTTCTCTTTATAAACTTTCACAGTCTCTGCTGACATTTCTCTCCTATGCATAGCTTTGCTCCAATGGTTATGCCTGTCTGGAAGGCCTCTCCATAACAACAGTGTCTGCAAGATTATTGGCTACCCAAATCTTCAAGATCAGTTCCTGTTTTATGAACCCCTGATATTTTGTTCCCTTTTATGAAACATAGAACTACTGCTAAAGTCAGCCCTTCTAACAAACCATTTTTTTTGTGCTACTGTAAAGCTGGTTTGAGAAGGAAGGCAGATTTTTCCCATCTTGTTTGAATTGAGCAAGCCGGTTTCCTACTCCTCATGCAGCATAATTGGTATCACATGATCATCTTCTCTATTTGGCTTGGTCTATTGAATTGACTGATCCCCTGGCTGCTCCATGGGAAGACCCTTATGAACAACCTTCTGGTTATATAGGACAATTGCATACTACAGGAATAGAATGTCATGCTGCCTGTTGAATGATGCTAGGCCTTTGATCTGGTAAATATCTCTATTCAGTCAGGTATAGCTGAGGTTATTTAGAAAAGCAAAGTGGTGGTTGATCAGACTACACACAAACAACCCTGTTTCATGTGATTGGATAAGCCAGCCATAAAAGTGTTTTAACAAGTGGCTTTGAGCACCACTCCAGTTCTATAACTCAGGTACAGCAATTACTGAGTGGGAGGCCATCAAAATAATCGATCCTGTGTTGCTAAGTACTATCTGCAGATGATCGATGAATGCAGACAGACCTGCAATGCTGACCCACATTGCTCTGCACCACTACATGGGGTATCACACATGTAGTCACACATTGGTTAGGTGCAGAGGGAACATAGGCTGCTCTGTGGCTCCCAAATTTTTATGCAGAAGTGAATAAAATTTGAATTTAGTGGGGGGGGGGGGGCGGGGGTTAAAAGTCCCAGTTAAAGTTGTAAGGATAAGTAATTTTTTAAAAAGAAAGATTGCATTCACCATTTTGAGTTTAGAGGGGGGAAAACTTTGATTCAAGTTTTGTCATTTAATAACAACTGGATCTTTAGAGTGTAATTAATACCGATTCTGTCTTAAATTGTGTTTATTCATTACTCCTTTTTTTTTTTCTGATTACATTTTTGGCAATAGTTTGTAGTCACGTATGTTTAGAGTAACCAGGAATGACCACACCTTCAACAAGCATTTCTAACAGATGATTGTTACCATTGGTATTTTAGAGCAATGTTTATCAAAAATGATCTCAGAACTTGTATTTGAGATGATAGCATGTGTTGGAGAACAGATCAAATGTGAAGGGGGATTCCTTCACGCACTTCTCTTAAACTCCCAACTAAAGGGTTTGCTATTATCAACGACTAGTTAATATCCTAGTTAGCCCCCACCAGAGCAATAATTTATCTTAGCTAAGATTGAGATGGAAAGGAGAACTCTAGCCCTAGCCCATCCATGTCATCTCCATCCACCTCACAATCCCCACCTCCACCCACCTTAAATACTCCCAGCTAGACCCATATCCCGAATTCCATGTAGTGTGTGTACATGTGCAGAGAACAGAAAAATCATTATAATTTATTGTATTTTTGAAAATTGCTTCTTGTCAGCCACTGGAACTGCCAGGTTTATCATGTAGACCTGGCAGTGATTGATTTATGGCGAAGAACCAAGTCTGTTTGATCTTGCAGAGCTGACATTCCTGACAGGTGGCTGGTCGCTACTACATATCTTAAATTTTGGTGTAAACTGCTGGGAAACCATTGTGTTCATTGTATTCAAGGTGGTTTGTTTGTCACTGTTGTTTCTTTTGTTTAATGCTTTAATTTATATAAATGTCCAGGTTTAGATGAATGATTTGTTAATAGTAGATGTACTGTGTTTTGTGTTGTTAAAAAGTTATGTTCTATATCCCTGTTGTACTATCTATATCCACCAGCCATCGTGTGCTTCACCTGTCAAGCTGCTCTCCTTTCTGTGGGGTTCCAGCCTGCTTGCAGTATTTATTGAAGAAGATCCTCATGTTCTCCACTTTCTCTCAAGTAGGATGTCTGCTATACTGCACATCTTGACATAGTCCAAGATGATGGTCAACTGATGTGCACATCCAGTGACACTGGAAAGGCTAGTCTCCTAGCTGTCCTTTCTCTTCCAATGCTGCTGAGATGGTATTTGATTGTGTCCACCCACTTTCACCAAGTCTATGCTGTGGTTGGAAAAAATGCAAAATATGACATCACTCTCTGTGCACAGGTCATTTTCACTGTTTCATTTTCTCTGAGCTGTAATGCAAGCCATTGGGGTAGATCACTTAATCTTCTTGGTTTGTGGAGCATCTGCATCCATCCTTTATCAGAAAATCAACTTCTAAATTTTCCTGTTGTCTGTTACAGCAGCTGAAATGAATTGGTAATGCACATGTTGGTTGCAATTGTGTTTATTGAGAATTCTGTTTTAGAGCCCAAATTCAGTGAGTTTCATCCATTTACAGTGAAAACAGGAATGGCTGTCTCTTAATGATGTGCACTTGCTTATGTTCCACCAGTGTCCACAAGATTTTTTTTGTGTATGTTGTTTTCTTCTCGCCATTTATGCATTGCTTATAGATAACTGTTTCTTCTGCACTAATTAATCATTGCACTCGACATCATAATTATGTCTGTCTACTCTACCAACCAAACTTCTTCCGGGATTTATTTTGTTTTTCTTTACCCCTTTTTGTAATGAGGAGATTTGACTCCTTGTTTTTGGTGCTAGTTACACCAAGCTTGACTCAACTATTTTCTTGGACCCATTACTATGGCTTGGCACATTATGCTGGCTTAAGTTTGAGCATAATAGGTGTATTGAAGCATGGAGTGTAGTGCTGGTATAGTAGTTGAAAGTGGAAGCATAATATAGAATTTGATGATTAAGAACAATTGATACATGAGACCAACCCACTAGACCATTACCCACCCACTCTCTACCCTTCAGTTAATGACAACATTCCTTTTAGTCACGGTCACAATATAATGAAATGTGTTGTGACTCACGATAATCACTAACATTCCCTCGATGGTGAAGAAAAAGAGCACTTTGGAAGATTATGTTGATACTTCATTAATGTTTCATTATAATATAATTATTTCATTCGGTTTGTATTTTATGTTGGGTTTTTTTTTTTGTTTTGTTTTTTTGGTGTTATATTAAAATTATGGTATAATATTATTCTTGAGCATGATAGGTAAACTTGAAAGCATATAGGGAGATTTGAGAAGCATTAGAGCCTCCTTTTTCTCCCCCCCCCCCCCTCATATTCTTAGGGATTTATGATTTGGTGATTTAAGGAGGACTTAAGGTCAAATTTGAGCTTTGACTTCAAACACTTATAAATCAGAATTATACTCCCCATAGTAGTGGTTTTGTGCTCAAGAAGTGAATCTCTGTGTGCTTTAAAATAAAAAAATATATATATTGGGGGGGGGGGGGGGGGGAAGTGAGTTATAATGATTACAGTGGCCTAAAAAGTGTTGCCATAGTGGAAAAATGATTTTCCAACTATTCTTAACTCAACTATCACTTTCAATCAACCGCAGTGCTTTTGTACAATAGAAATCATTCTTTCTTCTCTTTCCTTCTTCTTTTTCCTATCCCCCTCCAATTTTCCAAATGATGTTAGAAAGTTGTTGGAAATTCACTTTCCCATTGTGGCAACACTATCATCCCACTGTCACTATTTCTCTCCTCCCCCAAACTTTGTCATTTTATGCACACAGGGATACGTTTGCCTGAACAAAACTACCCCTGTGTGATATGGTTCTGAAATTCTTTGTTTGATATTAAAGCTCAATTTTGACCTTTTGGTCCTCCTAAAATAACTTAGTGTCAATGATAAAATAATATGCATTATGTAAACCATAGAGAATCTATGACTACCTTTATGCAACAGTCCATCATGGCTTTCCGTTCCGGACTTCTATGGCCTATTTCAAGTCTTGCTCAGATATTTCTGTGGAAACTAAAGCACTATCTTTATTACTAATGAACCACTCATTTTCTCCTAGACCATTTTTTGAATCACGCTTTTACCATCTTTATTTTTTGTGCAGGTTTTGGAAGGGTGACATCCTTTTTAGGCAGGGAACATACCCTGGTCTCCCTCGCCAGAAGCTGCCATTATAATGAAGATGCCCATATTGCTATCTGAGGGCTTTAAATTGTGCTGATTTCCCCCCCCCCCCCCCCCCCCACTGGAGTGGTGGCTTATCCCCTCCCCTTACCCGGAATTTTCCTTATAAATAATCCCTGACAGCTCTCACCTTGGGAAGGCAAACCATGCATTTATTTTTTTAATTTTTTTTATTTATTTATTTATTTATTTATTTTTTGCCCCAATCCTTTTTCTGAACCTAATGCCCTAAGGTTGTGTTTTTGTTTGGAACATGGTTAGCAATGTTATTTGGCTTATTTTTCCTTTTATGTTGCACAAATGCTGTTGTTATCCTTTCATAGGTATTCATAAAGTTAGATGGGTGGGCGATTCATATGTATGTGTGGGTGGGATGGCTGCTTCATAAATATGTGTGGGTTGTGGTGGCTGGTTCAGGGTTATGAGTGGGTGGGATGAGTGGTAAATAAAGATGTGAGTAGCAAAGAAATATTTGTCACACTAGTGCTATAAGTGAGTAGAAATAATTATTACTTATTAACAATGGGGAGGGTTTCTATGTGAGTTTGTATGGTGAATAACAGAGCCAGACAATTTGACCTATTTAATGTGAAATATTTGTTAGTGTGATATACTTTGGGTGTGAACTTGTCACACTGTCAGGCAGCAGGCTCACTTGCTTTGACTGTGAGACTGGTGATGGCTCTGTAATGCTGCTGTACCTCTGATGCTATTGAGACTCCTGAATGATTGTCCTACAGTCTGTTCACATTCATGTTTATTTGATGCTCTTAACTAACAGCAGAACCTCTAAAATTAGATAATAACTGAGATTTGAACCACTGTTGCTTTGGTGTGAGAAGTTAAAGAATTTGTAGAATTCTAACTCTTGAAAATAGCTTGGAAATATCAAACAAAATCCCTTACACAAAAAAAAAAGGAGGATTTTGGCATGCATATTTGATTGGTATGCCAACTTGACATATAAGTTCTCTAGTGTCCCGCCTTACTGAGGCTGTAGCTGTTCTAAATAATTCTGCAATACAGTCAGTGTATTACTTTATGAGTGGTCATCCCTCCCCAACCAATACTTGGAAGTGCCATCGTGAGAGAAGTGCATGCAGTAATTGGCTAGTCCTCCGCCTTTTTCTTTTGAAGAGTTGGCAGCTGTACATTATGCATTAGTGGAAAATTTTCTTTTTCACTTTTGTTTTGGGTAGGATTTGCCATATAATTCTTGTGCTAGTCATATTGCATCCTGTTTTGTTTGAATAGCTAGAAGAATAGGAATACTTTATGGTTTATGGTCCATCCGTGAGGAACTTCTTGTGTTTAGCTACCTGTGGTATGCGGTGGAGTGTGTGCTAGTATGTCTGTAATAAGGGCTGCCCCTTCCTCACTTCCCCTTCAGCCTCCAAGATGCCTGGACTCTGAGATAGCTGACATCCAGAGCAGTGTGGAGCGGGAGTATGCCATCCGTGAAGGAGGAAACAAACTCCTCCAGGCCAGCTCCAACAGAAAGCAGGCCATGCATGCCTCCAAGAGTCTGTTTGTGTCTGATGCCAAGATCATGGGCCACATGCGTCAACTGCAGCAACAGCAAGACCTCACTAACAATGGAGACAGCTCCCAGAGCAGTAACAGGTATGCACTTGGAAATCTGCTTGAAGATATGGTATAAGTTCGTTTATTTTAGATTCTTACTTTATATTATTATCTTTTATTTTCATAGTGAGCTAAAACCTTGCCGGGCAAAGCTGTCGATTTCTGGTAAGATAATGAGTAGGATTTGTCATAATATGTTAGTTGTCTCGTGTATATGCTTTCTCTTCATCTTTTGTGGTGTTTTTTTTTTTGTTTGTTTGTTTTTGTTTTTTAATTATATATAGAAATCCGTATTCCCCTGGAGTGGAGGGAATTTGAACACATCAAGGGAAAGCTTGGTGAGAGATCATACATAAAACCTTTTGTTTCTTAGGAAATGTAATGACGTTTCTGTATATAAATATTTAGCCAGCTCACCATATCTATTCTACTTATTTGACATTCCATATGAGGAATCTTTGTCTCTCGAGCTTCCAAATAGAAATTACTTCATCCATATTGTTACATTTATGATATATTGGCAAATAAGCATATAGAATGATCAACTAATCGAAGGAATGTAAACAATTCTTAGTGTTATGCTTGTAGATGAAGGACCATGATTATAAGATGATTGGTTGTCTCATTACTCCCTTGCAATGATTTGATTCTCATGTGTGATCCTGGAAGTTGTACATATTCATATCTGATGCAGTCTCAGTAGACAAATCACTAAGAGCATATGATATGACTGTTGTTTCATTTCAACCAAATTGTGGGGTTTTAATTGATTAATCATTCATGTTAAAGGAGAGCGGCAAAATTTTGAGCTGTTACAATCATCATTTATGTGGCAGTATGCAAGCTCAAGAACTAACTTACATTTAACTAATGGTAGCTATTATAGGATGTTGAGTAACGAAATCTGACAGACTTCTTCACTATACTGCCAAAAAAATGCCCTCCACTTCAGTCCATTTGGAAGCCAAGCCAGCTAAGGCAGTTAAATATGGACCTGAAAAGACGCAAAGAGTCAGCCAGCCTCCTGCACATCTTCCTGCTCTGTAGACTCCTGACAGAGAGAAGGAAACACGCAGTTGTCTTATATGATTCCACTAAAATGATATTTATTTTTTAAAAATACACATTTCAGTGTCAATGAAACTAAATGAACCATTGAACATAGTTTGAATGGGATCGTTTATTTTTCTGCACTTCTCTATCTTACTATAATTCACAATTTGTGTGTCTGTCCATGTGTGCCCTATCTCCTTCCAGAAGCCTGGATCAAGTCCTGAATTTTTTCAAGGTTGGCCCAAGGGCCAGGTTTGGGAACAGTTTGAGTAGGACTAAGGCTATTAAGTAAACTGTCTTCGTTCATTAGTATTTGCGAAAGTGTGCAAAATTATGTTGCAAACAACACTTCAAAAGGATGTTAATTATTGGAGGAAGTTGTGTTTACAAACTATACTGTAATCATATCTCACTCCAAAAGTATATATAATCCAGTGAGTTCAAAAGGACACTAATTACAGATGTGCATCCACAGCTCAGTCCTCCTACTGCAAACCGGTGGGCAGATATTTATTACAATTGCAACCTATCTCGCTATATTTGTTGGGTATATATATTTTTTTTTTTTTTTTTTTTTTTTTTTTATTATTATTATAAATTTGAATGTGCACAGAGCAAACTGAACAAGTTTGTAAGAACTGAAAAAGGGCCTGTAGGGTGGGTTTTCACTAGTTAAGATTAATTTATATTCTCTCCTTTTTTTTTCTTGGATTAATTTATCAGAGCTTGTGGAGCACTTGTTTGTCAACTGCTTACTTTTGGTAGTGTGTTTTAGATAACCACTTAGCAAAGTTATTTGTTTGAAGTCAACCATTTTGTTGCTTTTAGGTATATATCAGTTAATTGATACTGCTGTTATCAGTGGCGTAGCCAAGCCCGAGCATGTGGCCAGGCAGTAATTCTTATTAGAGTACAAGGTTGCCTTCTCAGAGACTCCAATCATATAGATTTATCTGGCTTTTTATTTAATTTTTTATTGCAGAAATTGTTTACTTTATACGGAATAATGATTTCCACTTAAAATGTGTTAAAAGTGGGCTCAGTCAATTCACGAGCAGCTGGGGTTTTATCCAATCACTACGGTTTGATAAATAATTTGGCTATAGGAGATAATTAGATCTTGGTCTTTGGCATGATTTAAGAAGAATTACTATTTGGTTTTATGTCATGGTAAGAGGCAATTATCTAGGTCCTAGGTGGAATACCTATTTTTGCATCAAAGAGATGATTCCAGACAATGAACGATAAAAATTACAGGTATTTCCAGAACATCTTGGAGAAGAAAACCATTCATGAAGAAGATGTATAGGTAATAATGGCCTCAGACACAAGTAAATATTTCGATATAAGTAGTGAGCTTGGCAAAGCTAATAATAATATATTCAAAGGACTGAATCAGGTATTTAATGACCTCGTGTTGCACCAAACAATCTGCTTATGTGCCATGAATATTTACTGAGAGCAGGTAATGGACACTTGAGCAGCTTGTAGTAGGATGGAAGAGTTCTAATGAATTTGATCATATGGAAGAACATCTATAATTGCATCTTGACATCGTGTGGCCAATATTCTTTTAGACTGTTGAAGATGGACTTTAGTACAGAGTCATGGCACCAAGTAAACAAAACCTATTATCAAGCAAGATTTTAAAAGATAAACAATAGCAACAAAGAAAAAGAATGATATCACCATTCATTCTACACATGAATTTGTCACATTTTGTACCATTTGTTCATACGTAGATGACAGGCTTCTAATTTAGAATGCCGGTTATTTACTTATTTTGCTCTTTGTTGTGACTGAACTTGAAGTCAGGACTAGGGCTAGAAAGATGTCTAGGTCAAAAATAGGGATTATATTATTTGAACTCTGATCTCTGCACCCATGAATGAACAGGGACTGATGTCTGTACCAACCGTCCCTGTCCCAGGGATGGATCCAGAAGTGGAATAGTATCTTAACCTATCAGCTACTTAGCTACAGGTATGTTGTCATACCTTCAAAAAAATGCCCCCACTTGGACACCACTCACCTCTTTTGATTGGATGATGGGATGACTTTCACCAGCTGTGCATAGGTCCTGATGGACAGTTTGGCCATCTTGTCTAAAAGCTGGTTTGTAATCTGACTGTAGCCAAGAGCAGCACTCTGAGTTCTCATGGACCAATTGATGCTGCTGCTCTCACTGATGAGATGTTACTATATAATCTGTACAAGTCCATTACAATGCAGGACTTACAACAATGGATTAACTACCACACACAATGGCAGAGTGTGGCAACTGCTGCCAAAATACAACACCTTAAGCACCATAGCTTAATTGAGTTTGTCCGGTAAGTGGATCTAACAATTATTCAAGCAATTACATGAGTCAGAAACATTTCCGTTGAAAGAAAAGTTTACTGTTTTGGGGGCCAACTATTTGCCTCCACTCAGCTAATGCATTTGGTGTCCCCAATGGAAACTAATAGATATCTCACACCATAACTAAATCACTCATGAAATCATGACGGAATTCTGACAGTGGGAAAGACTAGATGGCTACTGCATTGCTTATGCAAACTTCTCATCCTATTATCAACCTTCCTTGATTCAGAGTTAAGGATGACCTATTTTGATTGATCTTTATGAGTTAGGTCTGTAAAGTACACAGCCAAGCATGTGATGAAGCCAAGGGGGATGTCTGCTAGTACGTATAATACACCCCAAGGCTCCAGAATTATCCAAAAGTATGCTAACTTTTTGGCATAATTTTTTCTTAGATATTGGAGTCCTGTAACTGCTTCCTTATAGGATGAGTTTAGAGTGTGACACTTGGACAACTCACAATGTATAGTGTCTGATTGGAGGAAGTGTCAACATAGTACACCCTTGTGTCTTGTCTGGCACATGTCTACCTCACTATTATATGGTGGCCACAACTCAAGTAATGAGGTTAAGACTGCTTTCTTTGCTTTTGACTAGTGTGGAGTCCTAGTGACCTCAGGACTATGGAGAATGCTTGGATATAACTGGCATCTGAAGTTGGACAAGTATATAATTTCTTTCTTATGTCTTCAAACTGATTTACCAGTGATAGGTGGGATCTGGCTAAAGTGAGGGGATAATGCTTCTCATTATAACTAGTCCATGCCTTAGTTAAAAGAACGCTTCAAATCTTTACCACATACAACAAACACATTTTGTTTATTGCATGTTGTAATGTTGATGGTGACTTATATTCTTGTTGTCGTGCAGACTTCCGTCCTTGTGGTGTCTTCTGTTTGTTCCGTATTGGCAACCAGGTGATGGACACTCCTGTGCTGGCTGAAATAGATCACTCAGTCATGGACATCGTCTTCACAGATGTGGTCGTCTTGTAAGTGTTGTGATGACAGCGAGACTGCGTGAATGCCCTGTCATCCTTGTGTGTGTATGTGTGTGCTGGCAGCTGGGTGGGTATTGTGTGTGTTTCATGGAAGATTGTGCATGACCTCCATCAGTCACAGACAGATCCGATTATAGCTGTGGTGTTGCTTCAGGCATACCAGATAGTTACACTAGCATCTGTATTGCTGTTGACTTTATCTGGCATGAAGTCAATTCAAATTTGATTTCTGGTAGGTTCATTATGGCTATACATCCATATAACCCTAACCCACACAGCCCACCTATTGCAATCCTCACCTCTCATGTCCTCATTCTCTATCACCTTATCCATCACCACTTCTGAAGTAACCTATGTGTGCAAAAGAAAGTGTGAAGTAGATGTAGTATGGATGCATTTTTAAATGGTTCCTAAGGTGTTTCAGCATTGCTCAACTTATTCATTCAAATTTATAGTACCCAGGAACTCATTGCAGCTTACAAGTGAAACTATTCCAGCTCTGCCTGCAATATATATATATATATATATATATATATATATATATTTTTTTTTTTTTTTTTTTTTTTTTTTTTTTTTTTTATCCTATAACTAATCAAGCCACTGGTTTTTCCAACAAACATCAATGCACATGGACATGCCCACCAGTTGAGGTGTGACCAGGAGGAACCCATGTTAATCCTGGAGTTTAGTTGTGTATGCATGCAAGTTTCAGGTGTCCAGGTGCAAGAGTTGGAGGTCTGCACATGAAGTTATTCTCGCTGAAATTTTTGCTTCCCACTGAGTCATACTGGAAGCTTTACCAGTTTTTATTATTTTCATTGTAATGTTGATGGTTACAGTGTTTTATTTTCAGCTTCACTGAGGGGCTATTTTTAGTTGGTCCCTAACTTTCTTGCTTACCTTTTTTTGTTGTTGAAATTCTGAGACCATCTGTGTGAAATGGCAATGTAGGAAGACAAATGCAATTTGAATGGTGGTCGTTAAACGATTTTTCCAATAGTTACATGGGCACACAGGGATGTAGCAATAATAATAAAGTTCCGAAGAGTAGATCAAAGAAATCACAAATCATGCCCTCTTAGAGCTTAAACTATGATTCCAGGACTTCTAATTCCAGATCTCCTTTTCATTACTATGCAATTAGAACTCAGAACTCTTACTGTTGAGGGTTTGTCATAAATGTCAATATTAATTCTTGTTTTTGTTTCGGGTGTGTTCTAGAATTAATACAAGAGGGTGGGAACACTGGGATTTCTCCCCCCCCCCCCCTAAAATTTGGCTCAATTATCAGTGGTTTAAGATAACCTTTATGATAATATCACTGCATGTATAAATAATTATTAAATTGCAGTTCAAAGTTAATGCTCAAAACTTGATTATTTGATTCTGCTCCTTTAACACCTAATATTTTCTCAAAATCAACGTCACCTAATTTTGGCCCTTTAATAAAAATTCACATGTCTACTCTGTTGAGTGGACAGACAGATTTTGGCCTACATACACATACAGTGAAAATAAATCTTTCACTAACATGGTATGTAAAATGGGGGAGAAAAGGAAAATTATAGAAAAGGAGTGGGGGGAAAGAGTAACAAAAAAAATGGTCTGATCCAGGATTGAACTCAGGATCTTAGAAAGCATAGGCACCATATTTGTTGATTTTATGTTTTTGTGTGAGACACCCGCAGGTCACTCTCGCCCAACTTCCCTGGTTCTCATCCTGTATTAATCGCTGGTGTTAGTCACTTTCAATTAAGGGGGAAATATTTCAACACACTCGCAGTTGTGTTTATCTATTTTATCACAATGAATACTTGGATATGTAAAATTGATCGCTGAATATTATAGGATACTTGGATGCACACAGAAAGTTATATTTAGCATATGAAGGACTTCCTTCCTTGCCTAATTTCAATCATCTTTGTTTGTTTTTCTGTCTCTCTATCCGCCCCCTCTCACACACACACACACACACACACACACACACACACACACACACACACACACACACACACACACTGTGATGTAGCCCTGAGCTTGTTGATCCAGACTTTGTTCTGGAGGTTGAGGTGTACTGCTCACTGCCAGCCGAGGAGAGCTCCAACAAGCCCTCCACTCCTATAAAGCTCCTGAACAAGCTGAGACACAGGGTAGGTGTTGGTTGGATGGGGTATGGACAGGTGAGGGCGGGGGAAATGGTGACAGGACAGGATAGGATAGAACCACTCTGTGCATAACTGCATTTTATTGATTCAGCTAAAAATGGTCTAAAATATAATCCTTTAGGAATTGGGCTACCAGTGATCTTATGACGTTTTACCATACCTCATTGACTATTTAAAAAAAAACACTTTGATTTCTGTGTACTACCAATTTACCACCGTGACATGGCTATAATTAAACTTTATTCTCTCAAACAATATTGAGCTATTCATTCTCTCTAACTACTCATTGTAGTTGGCTTTTCTTTCTGTCTTTTTGTTCCATTTCTGATTAAATTAAATAAGTCTGTCACAGTGCGACTACAGAGTACTGGAAACTCGTAGTAATCAATTTATCCATCTGGTAACATCTGCTTGTGTATGTCATGGTCTCCAATGATATTAGTAACTCTCTTTGTGTAGGCAATGCTAGAGTTTTATAGTCGTTCTGTTTACTCCCTTAAGGCGGATATTTGGAATGTCTTATAATGCATGGTACTGTCTGGAAACGATGATGGGGGAGGTATCTAATGATGTAGTGAATTAGTGATTAGTAGGGATATATGTATATCATTTGGCTAAAGGCATGAATGCCTTGAGCACAGACAACAACATGTCTAGACAAGGATATGGCAGGAGAGGGCTGGAATGCTACAGCTCAAATATCTCATCTTATTAGTACCCACATAAAGTGTTCTAGGCACTTCACTGTGTGACAATGCTTGCATGCTCTGTGGCTACAAGTACCCTGGGTCCAACAGGTAAACTTAATAGAATGAGCAATTCATATAAAGATGTGTCGGTGCACTTCCCAGCTGGTAGATGAACAACCATCACATACTAATGCCTGCTGGCTTACTAGCTCTACCCTGATCAGATTTACTTGCAATCTTTATGAAACTTGCCCTCCCCACGTCCTGCCTCTCATGAACAAACACACTTTACTCTGATAACTCTAACCTTTCAGGAACATGTGTTGTTTATTATTGTGTCAATTATTGTCTATTGTGTGATAATATTGTTGTAGGATAAGCATGACGACGGTGCAATCTCTTGCTCAACCCCTACCTCCCTGTCGCGGCCCATCTCCAAGGTCCTCACTGTCTCTCCACACCGCTTCACCAGAGCTGGTCATGCCCAGCTCTCCATCAAGGATGTCACTATCGCGTGCAAGTAAAAGAGAAACACCAGCTCCACGATACTTTAATTAATGCCTTGTTTTATTTCTCCTTTGGTGCAGAACTTTTGAGCTGAAGAGGGACAGTGTGAGTTCCTCCAGCAGGAGAGGCAGCAGCAGCAGCACAGGGACTAATGACCAGGCCTTGCTGCTCCCTCTGTGGGGCCAGATCTGCTGTGTCCTAGTGGCACAGCCAGAGTGTGCCACTCAGGTCAGGATGGCTGGCTTTGTCAACATTCAGGTTTGCCTCCAACTATGCTTGTGTGCTCACTCTGCTTGAGTTACTGCATGTGCAGTTAGTGCAATTGGAATTATGGTAAACTAATGTAAGTTCTCTTTCTCCTTCTCTCTCTATTTGGATTGCCCTTTTCTTCCCCCTCTCTATTTGTGTGGTATAGAGAATGGTTGGTGGTTTTCCTGACTGGAAAAGGTTTTGGTGTGTGATACGACAACATTATATGCGCTGCTGGGCTTGTCCTGAGGATGTGGGGAAAAGAATGCCAGTTGAAACCATCAAGCTAACACAGGTGGGTTCACATCTACATACTGTGCAGTCAGTCAGAGGGAGACACACTGACAGACAGACTGACAGAATACTTTGGATATCTTAAATGCTAATAGTATCCCACCTTACTCCAAATATTAGAATTCTAAACCAAGTGTACCAATAGAATTCCAAATAAAAATGTACCAAGACAATGATGGATATTCATACATTTCATTGACAGGCGGGGACAGTCCATCCCTGTCCAGTTTTCTGCAGTTCTGGTAGCTGCACAGACGACCTTAATCTTCCCAGCACACTTGTGAAAATGTTATGTCTTTGCCGAACTTTAAAAATGCCTTTCTTGGAAAATCCACAACAAATGTATCTTCACAAAATAAAGAAATTGATGCAATTTTTGCAAGAAAGTATTGTCGATTTATAACTCTGTGTGTCTTCTGTATAATGTTCTTGTTTATTTGTTCTTCAATATACAGCCACAATTCTCAACCAAATCCCATGATAGATTGTGTGATACTGTAGGTAAAAACCATGTGCTTCTCGTGATTTTCTTCAATGTCACTATCTGCTGGCACAAGTAAACATAACTTGTAGGCTTATGAGAAGCCCAATACTCCAGGTGTGCGGCTTGCTTTTCAAAACTTGGGGTACCAAAAGAATGTGCTGTGCTTTCAGCTCAAACCATCGAATGTTATTGTTGACATAATGAATCTGGTAATGATTGCGGCAATCAAGCATAGTTTGACACTTGTGCATTCTAGCGTAAATTCTATGTATGTAGTGGCTGAACCCCATAGGATTCTGGTTGAAGGAGAGGAGCAATTGTATCACCTTGACACCAAATTCCAAATGTCTGGGCCCATAGTTCTGTCTGTTATCAAGTATAATGAAGTATTTTAAAAGTAGCCTTTGTTCTGGCATTGTACAATCCAGGATGCACTGGGCAACTATTTCACTGTCTGCAACCCTTTTAGCTTACTTGATGCATAGACGCAACAATAGAAACAATGTGCATACAGGTAGGAATAAACTTATTTCTTATGTGTGACTATTTACATTAGCTGTTCACATTAGCTGTTCATCTCAACACAAAGAAAGCTCAGGAGTGCATAGTGTAGCCAGAATACATTAATGCTGTACACTGTCCCACCCTGAGCCCACCCACCAGTGAGTTCCATGGGGAGGAGCTCCTCTGCTGCAGACCAGGGTGCATGACAGGGACGGGGCATACAAAATATTTACTTCTGAAGGCCAGCTGCCCAAGGGTTCCTTTTGTGTAGCATTGGTTAGGAATGACAGTATTTCAACAATACTTGAATTGGGCCTGTAGTTGCTCTAAACAAATTCAAGAATTTTTTTTTTCTTTCTTTTTTTTCTTTTCTTTTTTTTTTTTCTTTTTCTTTTCTTTTTTTTTTTTTGTATATATATATATATAAAATTGTTATATATATTGTTGTAATGATGTGTGTGGAGGATATTTATGATCTATTCTCTCTGTTCTATTCCAATGTAGTCCACCACTGTGGAGTCTGCTGCTCGGCTGAGCATGAGGAGACCGAATGCCATCCTCCTCAAGGACAACGGCGCCAACTTCTACGTTGCCTTTGAGTCTAAAGAAGAGAAGGACGGGTGGATGACTGCAATGAGTCAGGTAAAGGGTGGTCATTGTGAGAAATTGAGTTGATACAGCATTGGATGATCTGGTTGGTTGGTATGTTGATAGTGTGACTCTCGCTGTGCAATATTTGTTGTAAAATACAGGCAGTCCTTGATCTTGGCGTGTGGAAGTCCTTCTGTGAGTTCACCATTCCTCGACGTCAGAGCAAGTTTTACTCCGAGTCTCCTGTAGATGATTCATTGCAGTAACTCACCTCAAACCTTAACAATACATACTTACTCGGTTACTAAGCATATAACATGTAACTATAGACTTTGGGAAATACACAACAAACACTCTTCCTTTTGTATGATGATTCTTGTTTTGTTTGCATGAAGAGGCAAATGTGCATATGGTAAAATGTCAATCAATGTTTTCGATGTGTGAAAGTGTGGTTGGGTGCACATCTTTGCCAGGTTTCAATTTATAAACATCCAATGGGTAAGGTCGCGATGGTTAAGTTGTGACAAAGTTTCACACACATCATCTGGGGGGGGGGGGGGCCTCATATTTACAGTAAACATTGGGGTCCCTATATGTACCAGAGGCCTATATATATATATATATTTTTTTTTTTTTTTTTTTTTTTTTTTTTTTAATATGGTGACCTAAACCCCATATTTCTGGATATATAGGGACTTTGTTCATATAATGGGGGGTCCCAACACTCCTGTGACATCTGTTCACTTGCAACCACAGTAGAGGACCTTCACTTAAAATAAATGATTTTTTAACAACCCAATACTAAGGAGAGAATGTGGCCTGTGTGTTGAAGTACTATCTCCTCCAAAACCACTAGAAGTACAGCCATCAAAGTCTAGCCTCCTGTAGCCAGACCCTTTACTTAATCCCTGCACTGATATAAGGACCTGGTAACTGCCATTCTGGCAATCCCAGAATACTGGGAAGAAAGAATGCAATAAGCATGTTTGAATCCAGTCAATTTTTTTTGGGTTGTTGCTGCAGCCATCATGCACTTGCTGGCCAACCAGTATTCTGGGATTGTCAGGTCAAAATCACTTTATATGGCACTTCCCCATATCCTTACACCAGCGCAGCACTTAGGTAAAGGATCTGGCTATGCAAGACTAACTGAAGTCTGCATGACAAAGCCTATGGGTATGTGTGCAGTTATAGGCTATATTACATAATAAGGCAATGAGCAATTATTTTAGTGTGCACAACTCTTGGACTGTGTTCGTTGGTTTTCCAAAACTCAACATCAGTTGGAAACCCCACAATTTTTATTGTTAAGAGCCAGTGTGTATTAAATTTAATTTTAATTTTCGTTAAGTACGAGCCCTCCCTATGCCTACTCACAAATGGTTTTCAGGAAGGAAAAGCAATCAAGAAAACAGACCAGTGATTAGTGACAGGAAACAACAGCATGAAGGTTGATAAACTAATTACTATTGTCCACATTAGTTCTTGTAACTGATTATGAAACAATGTAACGATGAGATCAAAATTAGTAAATTTCACTTATATTAAAAATAAATTCACACCACTTTCATAACATATTACTGAAAATATATTCCTGCATATATATATATATATCAAACACACACAAGGAAGTACTATAACAGAGTTTTTAAAGAATACAAGTAATTGAATGAGACCCAACCTTCTAGTTCAGCCTTTATAGAAGTTGTCCTCACTCTTGCACAGATCATGAACTCATCCCTTCAACTAAACAACTGTTCTCTTTTTCTTCTTCTCTCCTATGAAAGTGCTCGGTGCCCAGCCCTCTTCATTCCTTATCTTCACAAACCACCAACCATCACTTTTCATCTCAATCACTTCAACATCCACACCTTCATCAAAATCAAGGCAGGAGTCTGTGCCCCCACCCGCATAGCTCCCGATGGTGACATAACTCGGACTCTTCCTGGGCTTAGAGGGAGCAGAGTAGGGTTTCACCACTGGGGGAGGTGGTTTTCTGCCTAAGCCAACCTTGGGTGGGGGAGGTCGGCTTGGAGGAACTTTGGTCAATGTAGAAGTGGATTTGGTTGCTGGACCTTTTCTGATGTTTGGAGGAGATGGTCTCTTCGGGGCCTGAGCTGGTCCAGTGGCAGGGGGTGGAGGTGGCACTCCGGATTTCCTCACCAGTTTCTTCTCCAGCTCAGACTTGTAGTCACTGCCGGAGACTCCACTGCCTGGACCTTGCCTTGGGTGGCCGACAGTTTGTCTGGTGGAGTCGATGGACTTCCTGTCACTGCTGTCCCGTGCTGCTCCCACTGGGACACTGAGTCTTTTGCAATGGTCAACAGGTGCATTTTGTTTCTCCCCATCAACACTGTTTCCTGTTGTCTTGAGTGTTGTTCTCCTTGCTGCGGGTGTGGGCACTGTTTTCGGATTAGATGCAAGCTCTCTGATGCATGGGGTTGTGGCACAGTCAGAACCAGTGGAGTTTCTGGCCTTGGGGGTTGGAATACTCTTGACAGGGGAGATGGACCCCTCTGTTTTCCTTATCACATCAGGGGATGTACGGACTGGATTAAGAGATGCACGGACTGGATTAGGGGACGTTTGGATTAGAATAGGAGTTGATTTTGTTGACTGCAAGGTCGTTCGATTGCCAACTTTTGGTGACTTGCTATTGGGAAGTGTCGGGGTATTTTTTGGCCTTGGGGGTGCTACATTTACACGGAAATGAGGTGGAGATCTGTCACTGTTTACTTTACTGATATCGTTGTTTGAGATAGAGTTTGTACTACTAGATTTTTTCAATTTAGAGTCAGTAAACCCGTTTGAGGGAGTCATCGTCTTTGAATCATCAATAGGCAGTTTCAGTTTTGGAGGAAGTTCGCGGCTTCTGCTCTCCTTGGCGGGCTCCTTTCTCTTGGCAGGGCTTGGCCTGAATGTCTCCTTCGGCTGTTCCTTCTTCTTGGGTTTCTCCTGGTAAGCCAGAGTGGGGCCGGGAGGGTGCAAGACAGACTTGACATCCTCCACCACCGACCCTTTCTCCATGCTGATAGGCTCGAGGTAGGAAGAAGGGACCCAGCCTTCATCCCCCTCTGAGTCCACGAACCACCAGCCATTGGCATTCTTGATGACAACTGTGCATGTTGCACCACTGTTGAAGCTGATGCCATCACCTGCAGCAGCAGAAAAGTCAGCCGTGGTCCTGTACACCTCTGGAGCAGGCTCTGGAATGATGTCATAGATGGGTTCTATGTTGTCTGAGCTCACCGAGGACGAATTCTTCTTCTTTAAGCGATTCTAAAAAAAATTAAAGATATAAATTTACAATTAGAACCATGTGTACAAGCAGAGCTTCATATTAGAACAAAATGGTCTAACTGTGTGTGTGTGTGTGTGTGTGTGTGTGTGTGTGTGTGTGTGTGTGTGTGTGTGTGTGTGTGTGTGTGTGTGTGTGTGTGTGTGTGTGTGTGTGACTAACTCTGTGTGTGTGTGTGTGTGTGAGTGAGAGTGTATGTGTGTGTGCTCCTATTGCAAATACTCAATACATAAATGGGAAGTGATATGACAACGTGTTGCCATGGTAATTTGTAACACTTTATAAATACTGATCACTGATTATAGCCAACTTCTTGCTCAGGTAAGTCTAATTTTTTGATAATGACTTATCTATTATTCTTTCCCATATCAGACTTATTGTCACCATGGACACCAACTACAACAACTCCATGCTACAGGAGGCACAGGTGGCCACATGCCTGCAACTCAGTGTGTGGAGCTCTTGGTGCAGTCCTTAGGCAAGCACTGGACTAGAGCACATAGGTGACTCATTCTTGACCATTTGGGCCAACTACAATAAGACCACACCCACTAACAGCTGTGTCTGTGCTGTGTACTATATATATATATATATATAATACAGAGACACACAGTCTCTCAATTCATCCTAAGGTGTTCCAAAATCTCACAACACAAATTTATTAAAAAAAACAAGTCATTAGCTAACAATATTATTACTACTGTCCACTAGTACCTTGACTGAGTATCGCCTTGGGGCAGGGCCATAGATAGCTGAAGAGAGAGAGTGGGTCAACCCATGAGGTTAAAGTACAAATAATATTATTACTGACAGCTTTACTATGGCTAAGTGAATCATGATATGTAAGGAGCTAATGAAGTTCACTCAAGTGCTGACTAAGCATTGGGTATGCACCACTTAAGAGAAAGTAGATATACACCATCAATCTGAAAAAAATTTACATCACTTACGTTCTTCATTTTCAAAACTATTTTGAGTACTCCAGATTGGAGCATAACCGTGATTTTCCATTGTCATGGCAACAGTGCTGGCTGGTGTGCTTTGGGAAGTCATCAATGTTGAGCTCTTGACGCTATCGGTGGAACTAGCTGGAGGGTGAGGAATGGTTTGAGGTGAGGAAGAGATGGTGGCTGAACTAAATGGAGATGAACTTGAAGCAGGTTGGTTCCACTTGCTGTGTGAAGAATGGACAGAGGTAAGTGAGGATGGAGGAGGGTGTGTGTGCTGGGCTTCTGGAAGTGTGCTGAGTGTGGCGTCCTTGACTGTGTTGACAATGGTGGCACCCTTGGAGGCTAGCCCCACCCCCTGCCTTTGGTAGTGCTGCAGATACGCTGCTGGGGCCATACCCTCCTGATCATGGTACCTGAGGAACACCAAAGATAGCAATGACCCTTTACCATACTTCAGAGCAGTTAGTTATATGTGAAAGCATTAAGTGCATAGTTTATTCATGTACTGGTTAACCACTAAACTTGTCAGGCCCTGACAGATATCTACTGTAGCAGCATTAACACATGTGGCAGCTGCACATCATGTGAGCATCATGTGACATCAGGGAAATGAAGTTACAGGATGGCATTGGTATTTATATAACTTCATTAGTGCATGAACATCATGTGATAAAATATGCAATCACAATTATACACAGAGCCATGCACACATCACACTTGCCTACCTTTTCTCACTAAATGGGAGACACATATGGTCGGATACAATGTGTCATTCAAGAAGCTACCCTCCCCCTCTCTCCTCCCTCTTTTTCAGGAAGGATAAAACAACATGCACACACACGGGCGCATACACACACACACACACACACACACACACACACACACACACACACACACACACACACACACACACAACATCACATGTTGAAGAGTAATGGGATGCTATCACAACATATTATTAGAGCACATTAACACTCTATTTATAACTAGAGAAAAATCTGCCCTAAGTAGTCACAAAATGTCTGCTTTGAAGACATGCGTAAATTTTAAAACAAAAGTGAACTGTCATTAGGTCAAATTGCTTTTTAGAAGTATCATTTTTGACATTTTTAGCCTTACACACCAAAAGGAATAGGTGTGGCCAGATGGGACCCACCACATGTTATTCTCAAGGTCAAGTTGTGTCTGCACGCGAAAGTTTTAGGCCTGTAGCACCATTATTTTTTTCTGGCAAAAGTACCATTTTTGGCTTTTATTGAATATAGAAAGGGGTGTGGTCATATAGATATGCTTAAGACGTTCCACTGGTGACACTTTTTCTGAATATATATGGGTTTGTGGGCACAACTTCAACTGTTCAAGCATGAATCACTGATACACAAACAAACAGACATGATTATTCATACTTTATGGTATAAATTAATGGTGAAATAAAATGGCTGACTATTAAATAACGAACTATTCATCATTTTCACTCAATATCTTCTTGCTTTTGTAATGATTAAACAGCTCAGCTTTGCAAGAAACATGAGTTAATAAAAAATTTTAAAAAGATTAATAAACTGGAAGTGATTTATATTGTGGACATCACAGACCAAAGACACTCACCAATCACAAAAGTGGCTTATTTCTGTTTTCATCCTCATTGTCTTCTCTTTAAAAATTAGTACCGACTTTTGACTAAACTAAATTCACTTATTTGGAAGCAATCCTGTCACATACTATACAGACACAGTTATTGTGGTTTTCGATAACTTGGACTTGCATTAAGCACATAAATAGGAGCTATTGCTAGTGGCTAGAGCCTTCCTCCATCAATGACAACAACCCTTACCAACAGTATATGCATGATAATAATCTCATTGGTGGTACTGATGGGCCATGATCAGTCTATCTACAAGTCACAGTGAAGAAAGTTTAAACTGGGTGAGGGGAGGCTAATTATCAAGTTCATTAGTTCACAAGGAAATTTAAAAAAGAAAAATTATGCATTATAATAGACAATAATTTGTTTTTATTTTTAAATAGTCTTAGTAAGCATGATTGATAATACTGTAAACTTATCCAGTGCTTTCAACTACAATTCCAACATCACAGCCTCCAGAACCATTACGCCACAGAGCTTACAAACTATAGAGCTTGTGAGGAATGATATTCCTCCGTACAAAGTTATTTTGCACAGACCTCAATCAGACATCAACCTTCACACAGTTCTATCATTCAAGACACAATGACCTCTCTACTGATGACAAGTGACTGGCTCCAATGTGTCTATCATTCAGAGATTCCATGCTGATACAGATTATAGTACCTAAAAAAATTAAAAAGTACGATTAAGACCAAAGAAAATGGGTTAAAACATACCCACAATATTAAGTTTGGATGCCATTACTGGCATTGGGATTGCAGTTGAAGGCATTGGAAGAGTTTACAGCGTCAACAGTCCTGACAATATATTGTTGTAATATTACTCGGGTAATAAGGAAATCAACTAATTCAACATGTTTATGCACAAGTCTGGAATACATGTTCATCAATTTTGTAAACATCTGATGTATTCATATATAGAGAGATGAATTATTGCACCTGAGTGGCTTACTATGAACTTAGTAATCTGCTATTTGTTTTACTCACACTTGTAATAATTACTGGTTACTACAAAGTTGAGTCCAAAAAAATGATGCCAATATGATCATCATAATCAAGATAGGAATTACATATTCTTAAAAATTTATTTAATTAGTTTACAATATATATTGTAAAAAAAAAAGAAGAAGGGGTGGATGGATGGGGTTACGCTTAGACAAAACATAGAAAGGAATTGAGACTGGGTACAAAAGTACATAGCTATATATATATATACACCCACACCTCCATGAAGTAACAACAGTGTCAAAGATGAGGATATAACAAATGACCTCCGGTAATGAAGGTAAGTGTTGTGTGTGCACATGTTTGATACTGGCCCACAGTGCATCTTAAGGTGCCCAGTCCATGTGTATGTACATGTGTGACATGTGGGATGTGCATGCATGTGTGCTATAGAAACAACAAACTTTAACTCTAGCATTCCTCTCACTGTAAGTGTAATGTAGAGTAACAAGTGTACATGTGCTTCATAAGGTGTACTAAAGCATGTCATAGCAATGCACAGAGAACCCATACTGAAGCACCTGTACTGCTCTATCTACTTCTACATTTCATAAGGTTTGCTTAAATGACAAGACCCCCATGAGATAAAAGTTTGATTGAAGCTTAAAATAAAGTGTGGATGGAAACCATGAAAGTAATCTAGAAGCAAGCTTGAATAAAAGTAGGGTGGAAGCCTGGAAGAAAACATGGAAGGAAGCACGGATGGAAACTGTGATAGGAACATGGATGGAAGCCTGTTTAAGCATCCCATCCAAGCATCCATCCAGGCATATACCATAGCATCTTGGTGTGTTGTCTCCATGAAACCACAAGAGTATCAATAATCTCCTATGATTGTCTTTAGCCACACCCATAAAATATTAATGGAAACAGTTAGACTGGTCAAGAAGAGGCACACCCACAAGAGAGTAACACACTTTCCGGTCACATGCTGGACCAATCAAGCTGAAATTTAGCATGTGGACCTCATGTGCCCATGAATGTTATCACCCTCCAGTGTGTATGGTTATGGGTGGGGTCTAAAAAGTATGAATGCCAACATTGACATATTTTATTCAAGCTTCTACCAGCATATCTGGCTTTAGTTACTTATACCACTTTCATACTTTGCTGCACCAATACAATGCAGCAAAGCTGCAACAGGCCCACTGGTACTATAAAGTGGGAATAGTATGTCTGTCTGTTCGTGCATCCTCGATTTACATTTCAATGGTTGAAATTAGACCCACACACCCATATATATATATATATATATATATATATATTCAGAATCAGTGTCACCAGGGGACGTCTTAAGTATGTTAATATGGTCACACCCCTTTCTGCATTAAAAAAAAGCCCTAAATGACACTTTTATGGAGCTACAGGCCTAAAACTTGGTATGCACTTTAAAAAAGCCCTAAATGAAACTTTTATGGAGCTACAGGCCTAAAACTTGTTATGCACACAATTTAACTGTGGGAGTACAGGGAGTGGCACCCACCTGGCCACACCTCTTCCTCCTTGGGTGCGTGTAAGGATAAAAATGCCAAAAACGGTACTTCTATAAAGCACTTGGACCTGGTAGTTGTACCCACAAACCATATATATTTGGAATCAGTGTCGCCAGGGGAACGTTTGAAGAATGTCTAAAAGGCCACACCACTTATTGGGTTTGTGTCAGGCCAAAAATTGCACTTTGGTGAAATAAACCCTTGGAACAACAGATCTAAAAATTGGTATGTATACACAGCTTGACTCTGGGAGTAACATGGGCAGAGTCAAGCAATTCAGACAATTCCATAACTTCTACTAGATGGAAACATGGATGAAAGATTGGACCAAAGGATTCCATCCACCTTTACAGTTGCTGTCATTCCTGGACCATGCACAGGCAATGCTGTAGGAGCTGCTCCAAGACACACTCACTCCTCCCATGTTCACATCAACCATGATAGTGTTAGGGAGCTACTAGAGTCTGGAGGTAGATGGTCTCACCTTCACCAGGCTCCAATATCTGCACTGCAGCATCCTCTGTGCCATAGAGTGCGTCCAGGTATGTGGCAGGCATCCAGCCCTCATGGCCATCGTCCACATTCACAAACCACCAACCTGGAGACAACAAACACAAGGTGGATTGCATGCATGCATGCACACATACATACATACATACATACATACATACATACATACATACATACATACATACATACATACATACATACATATCTACCTACTTACACACACCACACGCACACACACACACACACACACACACACACACACACACACACACACACACACACACACACACACACACACACACACACACACACACACACACACACACACACACACACACACACACACACACACACACACACACACACACACACACACACACACAATGAAAATGCCACTATGACAATGGTGTATCTAGAATGCTGCATCGGTAAGTTTGGCTGCACAGTCATGCCACCAAGTAACGGAGTATCTAGTGCATGCTGCCATATTAATCAACCATCACTTCTGTCTGATAGAGGAAAAGGAGGGAGAAAATGGTGCAACCAGTTTGAAATCTAACACTAGACTAGTCTAGATTGCTGCAGGCAGAAGCTCCCAGCCCAACTGGGCAGGGCATAAGGTTGTTCACCATTCTCATTCTTGTCAATGACCTCCACAGTCTGGCCAGCCTTCACAGAGCATTCATGCTTCTTTTGCTTCTCGTAATCTGCTATAGCAACATAGCGCTCAAGGATGAGGGGACCAGTGATGGCTCCTATCTTAGCCGGCTGGTCTGTTGTTGACTTGGGCTTCCTGAATTGAGATAGTGCTACCATGAAGGCAATGGGGGTGAGTGTGAGGGAGAGAGAGGGAGAAGGGAGAGGGGGCACTTGCATGCTACAGTATTAGTGTATAAGCAACAAGATGCATGCTGAGATGGACAAGATGGAGTGAGGAAGAGGGAAAGATGGAATGGAGACAATGAAGATTAATAGAAAATGAAATGGACAATGAAGGTGAATAGAAAATAGAATGGAGACAATGAATGTCAGGGAACAATACACAGAGACGATGCAAGGAGGGAGGAGAACACAACAGAGATTGTGCAAGTGCATTAGAAGAGATGGAATAGAAGAGTAAAGGTATGGGATAGAATGGAATGAAGACAATGAATGTGAGAGAGAAGTAACACTAAGAAAACAAAAAGGGGAGATAATGGAATAGAAATGGAGTGGAGACAATGAAGGTGAAAAAAAATGGTGGGAAAGGGATAAGGATCTTGCTTGGTGGTGGTGTGTGTGTGTGTGAGAGTGTGTGAGTGAGTGTGTGTGCATGTGTGCGTAGAGAGGGGTGTGGCATGGGAACATACTGAGGAATCTCCATGTCAGTCTGCCAGACTTCAAAAAACTCTTGCACAAACATGCAGTTGGAAATGTTTGTAGGTAGTCTGATCAATGCCTACCACAAAAACAACAATAACAACAACATAAAATATAAATGAGGAATATAACTATTTTTAGAGAGTTAACAGTGCTCTCTCAGAATAAATGGGATATAACACTGTAGAGAGACTGCACCAATGGATGCACATCCTCCTATTCCAATATTGTGACAACACACAGACACGGTGGACCCTAGTTTGTCCTACTGTGTGGTGTTATATTTTGCACTAACACAATGTCACATTTCAATATTAAATAGGTATGTTTAATAGAGGTAATGATGTAGTATGGAAACTAAGACACATAAAGTTACCCGGCAGTACTCATCAATCTTATCCCGCCTTTTCTCAGCCACAGCTCGGATATTAGTGCGCCCAAATATCTTCTTCCCTGCACAAACACACACACACAAACACACACGACTGCAGGATGACAGAAAGACCAACCCAGGCTACCATCATAAGTATGATCAAACATCACTGAATATGTGGCCCATTGTGCTGTGGACACTGTGGGGTTTCCCAATACATCCAACCCTGTACTTAATCTGCTGTCAACAAGCTTGCAACATCAAAGGAATGCAGCCATTCTGAACCAATACAACATTCAGAAGAAGAAGGAAAAATTTTTGGAAGTTCTTTTCTCAGATATAGTATGAGTGGTGTAGTGTTAGCAGCAGTAGTGATGCACACAGTAGCACAGGGTGGTAATGGTGGCTGTGTGTACATGTGTAGGGGAGGGGGTATACAGTTGAGGTGAGAAAGACTTGCTGGTCACCCCCAGAAGCTCCCCTCCCTCCCTCCCTCCCTCCCTCTCCAATGCCAACTAATAGCAATAGCTGTAGAAACTTTATATATATAGACAAAAAATACCTCAACTTTACGAAATGTCAAGCATTCCATTAACTAGTATGAATTACTAAATCATTTCAGTGCTACTCCTTCACTATTTCCACTTGAAAAGTTGTATGAATGTGTGTGTGTGAGTGTGTGCATGCGTGTGTGTGTGTGTGTGTGTGTGTGTGTGTGTGTGTGTGTGTGTGTGTGTATGCATGCGTCCCCCACCTGGTAAGAATGGAATCATCCTCTGGGTGGGGTCCTTGGCTCCTCCTTCCACCGGGAACTTCTCCAACAGACCACACTGGAGACACAACAGACCAATCAGGTCAAACCATCAACAAATCCAACAAAGAAATAAAACATTCAATGCAATTTATAAAGAACACATGTACTGAACAGGAGAAAAACTTCTTTTGTGTTTTTTCCCCTTAAGGGGGTGTATGGCATGGAGCTCACAGGTAGTAGGGCAGGAAGGACATTGTTCCGAATGTGTTCGTTTAACAACAACAAAATAACATATCTTTACCAAGAAAATACACAGATACCTGAGTACACCAGAGCCATCACACTGGGAACAGAGAGAGAGGGAGAGAGCAACCAGCCATCATTGCATGCACCAATTCACCCAACTAAGTATTTTTGTTCTTGTTTTAAAAAAATTATTATATACTTTTGAATATAAAAAACACTAATTGACTTCAGCTTGGTACATAATGCTGCTATCCTTCCTTTAAATGCAAAAATTCCATTGGCCATTGCAGGCTCCATATTGAACACATACACTAGTAATTACATCTGGAGCAACTAGTAAACATGTGAACACATAGTAGCAAGGGCTATGATAATTGCACTAGCTTTAAACTACATCAAAACAGCTTAAATCACATCAAACGAGCTTAAAACAGATCACACAGCTGTAAGCACAGTTAGGAATGGCTTCTGTAGCAATTTCTGACACAACTGCTTGTGAATCTCCCCAATTGTAGGTGTTCTAATGCTGTATATTGGCTGACCGGCTGAACCAGATGAAGCAACGTCAGTTGGCTAAGGATCAACACAGCTAACCACTTCAATTAAAGGCTGATTCATGTGTGAAACCCTGGCATTCCCAAAGTTGGCGCAATACAAACTAAAAAGTTGCTAGATTTAACGTTGCAATATTTTATTATCCTCCCTAAAGAAACCTTTCTCACCCAACATGAACACTTGGCCAAATACTGTTGCTACGGCAACAATGGAAACAAGTTAGCACCTTGGCTAATGAGGTGAAGAGACTCAATGGTGTCCAGGACCTGAACTATAAACGCATACTCAATCTCAACTGAAGCACTTCAGGATAGTGTGATGCTGACACAATGTTTGCTGCCTAAATATAAGCTTCCCACCCCCCCCCCCCCCCCCCCCCCACCCCTCCTCCCACAACATAATGTTGACAAAGTGTGTCCTGGAGGTAAGCAAGCCTGAGGATATGCAACACTACACACTCATAGAGGTGTTCTAGTCTATTCTTACTTGAAACTCAAATAAATCACTGTATCTGCGGTTGATGGTGGTGAAGGATCCTTCCGACCAACTCACTTCCATGACATATATCTAACAGCAGAGGGAAGAGACAAGAGGAAGTGGAGGGGGGTGGAGGGTGGAAAAGTAAGGGGAGGGGACATTAAACAAATAAACAGCTCTTTTCTGTTGTGAGTAGAAGTAATGAACCACATTCAGAGAAACATGCACCACAATGGCGGAGGTGTCACTGTGTGATTGAATACAAACAATGAACTTCTTACAACAATGAAATGTAAAAAATACTGTCTGCTATTGGCTGGAGTAAGAAGAGCCAATGACATCATATGATAATGAAAGTATGCAACACAATCTGGACAGGCCACTTCACCTAAATAACAGCTCAGGTATTTTGACCAGTAATAAAACTTCATGAAGGTTCCAAAGAAACTTTTATTCTTCTGTGGACATTATATAACACATAAACAAAATCATATAGAAGTGTACACACCAGACAGATACAGAGGCTCACCCAGCCTGGTGTTTGCACTAGGCGGTGTAGTATCAGCAGACAGATACAGAGGCTCACCCAGCCTGGTGTTTGCACTAGGTGGTGTAATACCACCAGACAGATACAGAGGCTCACCCAGCCTGGTGTTTGCACTAGGTGGTGTAATACCACCAGACAGATACAGAGGCTCACCCAGCCTGGTGTTTGCACTAGGCGGTGTAGTATCAGCAGACAGATACAGAGGCTCACCCAGCCTGGTGTTTGCACTAGGTGGTGTAATACCACCAGACAGATACAGAGGCTCACCCAGCCTGGTGTTTGCACTAGGCGGTGTAGTATCAGCAGACAGATACAGAGGCTCACCCAGCCTGGTGTTTGCACTAGGTGGTGTAATACCACCAGACAGATACAGAGGCTCACCCAGCCTGGTGTTTGCACTAGGTGGTGTAATACCACCAGACAGATACAGAGGCTCACCCAGCCTGGTGTTTGCACTAGGCGGTGTAGTATCAGCAGACAGATACAGAGGCTCACCCAGCCTGGTGTTTGCACTAGGTGGTGTAATACCACCAGACAGATACAGAGGCTCACCCAGCCTGGTGTTTGCACTAGGTGGTGTAATACCACCAGACAGATACAGAGGATCACCCAGCCTGGTGTTTGCACTAGGTGGTGTAATACCACCAGACAGATACAGAGGCTCACCCAGCCTGGTGTTTGCACTAGGTGGTGTAATACCACCAGACAGATACAGAGGCTCACCCAGCCTGGTGTTTGCACTAGGCGGTGTAGTATCAGCAGACAGATACAGAGGCTCACCCAGCCTGGTGTTTGCACTAGGTGGTGTAATACCACCAGACAGATACAGAGGCTCACCCAGCCTGGTGTTTGCACTAGGCGGTGTAGTATCAGCAGACAGATACAGAGGCTCACCCAGCCTGGTGTTTGCACTAGGTGGTGTAATACCACCAGACAGATACAGAGGCTCACCCAGCCTGGTGTTTGCACTAGGTGGTGTAATACCACCAGACAGATACAGAGGATCACCCAGCCTGGTGTTTGCACTAGGTGGTGTAATACCACCAGACAGATACAGAGGCTCACCCAGCCTGGTGTTTGCACTAGGTGGTGTAATACCACCAGACAGATACAGAGGCTCACCCAGCCTGGTGTTTGCACTAGGTGGTGTAATACCACCAGACAGATACAGAGGATCACCCAGCCTGGTGTTTGCACTAGGTGGTGTAATACCACCAGACAGATACAGAGGATCACCCAGCCTGGTATTTGCACTAGGTGGTGTAATACCACCAGACAGATACAGAGGATCACCCAGCCTGGTGGAAACCTCCTAAATTATCAAATCATTCAATTATTTCAGGAAGAATTAACCATATCCTCCTCCCACTCAAAGAAATAGTTGGAAAAAGTGTATATACAGCAGCATGGCCACCAGTGCATCTTTTCCAGGCAAAACCTGACACAGATTTCCTCAGTTTCCTTGCAATATAAAAGTGATTAAGTGCTAAAGTTCCGAGGCATTGCACATAAGCAACTGTTCTTGGAAGAGCAATCAAATGTGACATTTCACACACACACACTCACACTCTCACACACACACACACACACACACACACACACACACACACACACACACACACACACACACACACACACACACACACACACACACAATAACCTTAAGTGCAATCACTTACTGGAGAATTCAACTTCCACTTCTCAGATACTCAAACTAAGTGCTGAAAGGAGGCACTGGTTTGTTAATTAGTTAAACTAACCATCAGCTGGTCAGACATCGAAGCACAAACCACCAGTAGCTCCACTTATGAAGTCCAAGATGATGGCCTATAAATGATAACTAGAGTTAGCTACTTGTGGTCATATCTACAGAATCACTTCACCTTATCGTGAGTACTGTGAATGTCAATTTAAAAATTTTCAAAAGTCAAAATTCTAAAGTTAAAATCCATTTCTAGCTTGTTTTACACTTTCTGCTGTTACAGTTAATGTCTCCTTGAGGACTCTCAGGAGCATGATTGGTTAGCTATCCCCACCATCTCTCTGCTTCCATCCTTTGCTCTCCAAAAGGTAGCCAAGTGTGTGTGATAGTTAAAAGACTACTGAAATATTTCTTAAAATACTTCCAAGTTTTTATTTGATATTGTTTTCATTTGATATTGTTTTCATCAATTTGCACGCTTTTAGTTGCATTCTACAACTGCACAGAACGATTTTGAAAGCACCTGTTTTTTTCTTAAACCATTTCATCATCGTTCAACTATTTGGAAATTATTTATTTGGAAATTATGTTAGAACAGTATTTCCTCAGCCTTGAGGTGTTAGAGTCTTGAGTCACTATTGGCATGCTTCAGATGACCTTCCACTATTTGATAACTTCTATTTTACTCTTTTACGACAGCCTCTTTCACTTCACTCCACTTCAATTTCTTCAAGCATTCTAGTGTGGTGTACCACTAGCTATAGCAAACACCAACTGACAATGCAAACTCTCTCCTCATGTCCACATTCATCAGCAAACCCTGTCCCTGATGTCTCCTCGCCCTCAATTGAAATAGCCTTGTAAATATCTTTCTGTTCAACTAAGAGCTTGTATTTAGCTGGCCTCCCTGTCATTAGCTTTGAGTATCAATTTTTTTTGCAGACAATTTAGTTAGATAATCTCATGTAGGTGCTGTCACTGTAAAGATTCAAAGAGGCAGTGTTCATGGATCAGGTAAATTTAGCAAGGTTCACCATGTTCACAGCATGGGTCACCTAGAGGCTTAGCATGGGTCACCTGGAGGCTTGGCATGGACCACCCCTGCAGTTAACTTCAGATCTTACATTAGCTTGACCCAGACTACGACCGATCTAACATCTTAGTCACTCCAGACTGTACATGTCAGTTCAAGCCACTGTTGAAGACAATAGGTCGCAAGCTAAATTTGGACAGTGCGTACCGGTGAAGCTAAACCACTTACGTAGTGCTTTGTGGGGTACCTCCGCTTTTCTACATCGCTGACCCGCACCTCCAAAATGGTCTTCCCCATCCCCAGATTTTCCCCAGCTTTTCAGAACAGTATCTACTGAAAAAAGGACAGCCAGTGGTCTTCTCAGGTCTGCGGTGGACTAACACAGCTCAAGTGCAGTTCTTCAGTTTTGCAGTTCTTCAGTTTTGCAATTCTGTGCAATTTTCAAATCAATCCCGTTTAATTGGAGAGGGAAGGATCGACTTGCTCCAATGGATGACCGTATGGACTCCATAAAGACTCCCAAGGTGTGTGTTTAAACTTGCAGGATAAACTTGAGAGCTATATAATTAGGGGAGTATTTCCCCTCAGACTCAGTAATGGTGTACTTTTTGAATGCTAGATCTGCTTAATTTGATCACTGTCTGCCACCATAAATATAGCCCCCAGGCTAATTGATAAGCTGCTAGAGTGCTGTGAAGTTGTACTCCAATTAATTGGGTGGACTTTGAAGTGTACTTCCAGGTGATCTGCATCCATTTATTTCCACCATAGAGCTGTTATTGAACCCCAAAATATGCAGTGTGATTGTGGAGAGTGAAGTGATGGAGGTGTGTGACAGTAGGGAGGAAGGGGGGGGGGGGGGGGGGGAAATAAGAGGGTGGAGGGAGGAGTAGTGAAGGGGAAGAGAGAGTGAAGACGCTGGATGGTGAGAGGAAATGACCACAGTGGAAGAGGGAATGAGTTTTAGAGAGTGGGAATGGATTCCTCATATTTCCTAATCTATTTGATGTGCAATCAATTGGCCATGAAGTGCAGTATTGTGGTATCTGGTATGTTAGGACCACTTGAAATACAATGCTCAAAATATGAGAATGATGAAGTAATTATCCTTAGATTTCTCTATCTTTTCATGTTAAATTCCATTTGCCCACCCATCTTCTCATGTATCAAGCCAAACATAGATGAGCCTTTTTGGAATGAAGGCAATGCATTGCTGTCATTATGCCCTGCTCTTCCCAGAAATAGTTTTAGGGAACACAGTTGTACCTGCGATATTGGATTGCCCAGGTTTTAAAATTGCAGCTAAAGAAGATTAACATTCATAGTTTATTATTAAAATTCATAGTTTATTATCTCAGCTGAAACTCACATCGGTGCCTTTTAGCAACTCAGGTATAGTGAGTTCAGCTAATAGTTTTTTCTTAAAAGCACTCTAAAATGAATCTGAAAAAGTGGAGATGCAAGAATACACATTATATTCATTATTTTATATATCTCTGTTGTTTTTTTTTCAAACATAGCTCACCTACTATTGGTCCTCATAAGTAGTTCTAGAACCCAAAAGGACTTGTACTTTTAATCCAAAAATGTTTCTACAACTTGTCAGTTAAAACTGGTAAGGGTTAACCACAGAAAAAGTTAAATATGGCTGACATTGAACAAGACACTTGCAAGGATTTTAAAGAAAAGGTATTACAAATATTTTGTTCTATTATATGTGGTGTTATATCTTAGTAATGTTAGGATTATCAACAAAACATTCTGGAAGAAACCACATAAAAAGATCTTTATGATACATTGACAGTCACTAATTTCTCAGTACCGACTCTCCGGTTGCCATTCTGGAAGAAAAGAAATAGTAGATACTATGAACAATCCTCTCTCTCTCAAACCCCCACCACCATTACCTATCCACTAAAACATTATAATAGCTTTGAGAATTATATTACATGGATCACAAAGAAAATCCGGAAACCTGAAAAATGAATTTGATTATGGAACAAATGACAATTTTCGATTGATCCATATACGTTGCTCAGAAGTTAATGAGGATTTACCACTTTGACTTCGATCCACCAACATTGTATTGCATAAAGTCAGTAATATTTACAGCATATAATTAAAATAGGTAAAAGGTGGTTCACATAGTACATTCTTGTTTCCTTTATTATTTCTATATTTCCACTGACGATCCTATGTAGTCAACTGTGAAATTTTTTTTAATTTTTTTTTTTTTTTTTATTATTTTTTTTTTTTTATTTGTTCTGTGCAGTGACACTGTTGTGTGTTTGTGTATATTGTACATTAGGTGGAGCGTGTTCTTCTCAAGCAGTTCCACCACTCCAGGGGTCATGTGACCGGTACCCTCTGCCTCACAGACAGACACCTCATCTTCACTGAGCCCACAGGGACACAGGAAACATGGGTACACCATAATGTGTGTGTGTTTACATGTGTGTTTGTTTACATGTGCTGCATGTAGCCTGATGCTATTATACATGCACTTTTGTCTAACCCTATCTTTACATTACAATTAATTGTGGGGGGGGGGGGAGGGAGGGGGAGATTAGATGGATGTAATTTAAGTACACACACAGTTTCTGTCCCATTGCAATTCAAGAAGATAAAGATGACTTTATGTTGGCCCATCTCTCCTTGTCTTGTTGTGCCACTGCCATAATTGGTCATGTGGCCCTCCATCAGGAGGGAGTAAGAAATAAGATCACATGACATCACAAGGCACAGTTAGAGTGCACTAGAGTCTTCTCCTTCACACTGGTGCACACCCAGGTCTCCTTTGCTGCGGAACCACTTGTGACATCCTCCACACTGCACTACACCCTGCTGTTGTCCAATAGGTCTAGCCCTCTCTGTCAAGCACCTGTGCCTCTTCAAGTCCCTAGGCTGACTAAACCTCCTCCCGCACCTCCACACCCACAATACTCCTTGGCTGGACAGTCTCTTGTGATGTTACTGCCACTGCAGGTCCAGGTCTCCTCAACTTGATAGTGGTGGTGATATCGTTCCCACTGGAGGTGTCTAATTGCATGCCACAGCGGTGCACAGCTAGGCCTCCTATACTCCTGGGCCAACACTCACACTGAACACTGAACTGCACCTCTATGCTCACACACTGGCCATTGTCTCTGTGGCACACTTATGTCTGGACTTGTCACATTCCCTCCTGAAAAACCTACCACATTCATCACACCCCACATCTCGAGGTAGCCTACTTGTCTGTTGCTGTTGGATTTGCTATTAGTCACTCAACTCCTGGTTGTATGCCGCATACCACTGGCCTCTGTGAAGAGCGTCGTCATACCATCTGGCTTCAGATATCCCTGCAGCCTTCATGTCTCTCTTCACCAGATCTCACCTCCTCCTTGGTCCTCCATGTGAGCGTGTCTGGGGCAACCAACTGAACAGGGACATCTTAGGTATTCTACAACTGGGCATTCTAGCCAAGTATCCTAGCCACTCCAGGCGTCACTTCATGAGCTTCACTGTGGTTGTCTCCACATCTCCCCACTGCTCCCGGGTGCTTGCTGAGGGGATGCGCTGCTCCCACTGCTGCCTGTTGGTGATGCCTAGCATAGTGTGGATACAGCAATGGTGGAAGGTGTTCATCTGCTTGAGGTGATGTCTGAGTGGTATCCAGCATTCCCCTCCATTCAGTAGCACTGACAGAACACACACTTGGTAAACCTTGTCTCTTGATGGAACAGACAGTTGAGTATTCTTGAACACAGACAGACATATTTGGAAGTACAAATGATTTGCTTGTCGTCCTCCACATCTGTTCAACCATTTGCTACTATCAGTGATCCCTGGTAAGGGAACTCTGTCACACACTCAATATGTCCTCCATCAACAATGATTGGCAGCAGTTCTACCTCCTTCACTCCACACTCCACCACCAGGAACTTTGTCTTGATTGTGCTCACTGTAAGTCCAAACTCACTTGCCACTCCAGAATACTGTCTTATTGCATCTTCAGCTGGTGGCCAGCAGGTTTGCATCATCAGCAAACTCACACTTATGGACCACACTTTCACTGGCATTGCTGGTGTACCTTCTAAAGAGTTGCTGATCATACCTGTAAGATGAGCATGCCCTACACCTTCCACACCAACCACATACCCTCTCCAGCCACCTCTTTGCCACCACGCAGGCATAGAGATCGAACAATACGGATGCCATAGTGCAACCGTGCCCCAAACCATTCTCCACTTCAATCTCCATCAGTATCTCTCCATAAATCCGCAGTTTGGCCCGTCATGTTGTCATGGAAGGATCTGATGATGTCTATGAGGTGATCAGGTATGCCAAGTTTCCTCGAAGCAACCCACAGGGCTTCCTGTGACACTGAGACATATGACTTCTTCAAATCCACGAATATAAAAAAAAAAGAATTGTATTTGTTTCACTGTAGACATTTAGAGGTTTATCACAGAAGACACTCTTAATCAGAGAACCTCCCTTGCGTAGTGGTCCAGTGTCATGCCCAAAACCCCTTGGTCAGAGTATTCACAGATGGCATCTAAAAACTTCACTAACTGCATTGACTGTCTCCTTTAGGTTTGACATCTATAAAATATTATCTCCTGCAGGAGGAATGTAGATGATTTCTGGTGTCTGTGAGCGTAAGCTTTTAGTGATGAACATCCTTGTGGTGGTTGTTGCAGTTGCTGTCAACACCATAACTTGGACTTTTTCAAGTATATTACTCTGAACTTCATACAGGTATAAAAATGTTGTCCTGAATTTCTCTTCCCTGAAAATTAAAAACAAATAACAAAAGCAGAATGAATGCATAGAGTTAAGCTTTCAGGTATATCACCAAACTAGATTGGTAGCCATACCATATCTCTATGCACCAGGCTTCCATCCACCATGCACCCAACTGAGTTCCACCATGCACCCAACTGAGTTCCACCAGTCACCACTTGATGACCACATGTTCCTCCACTCAGAGTTCCTAAGAGGTAAGAGGAGTGTCTCAGGACAAACAAAAATACTTTAGTAATCCTTATTCTTTATTTCCTATTTAGTTGAAGTAGTAGTGGATTCCTTGTCCCAGGTGTATGAGCTTTTGATACCCATTTCCTTGATCACTTTGACTAGGTCTTAATCAGAGCTATCAGGAGTGACAGAACTAAGACAATACAACTTCTGTTTACTTCTTTCGTGATATTAAAATATGATGCATTTGTAGGTTACATAATAACTTTCCTAAACCAGTAAGAAAGGAGGTAAAGACATATTTCCCAGCTACAAACCTTTCTCTATCTCCTCACCTGTTCTGGTGTCAGTGTGAGGCCTAGAGCAGCTACAGGCCTGCCTACTGCTATATCAACATGCTGCATGGCAAGTGAGCCTGCACTTCCAGGAGGCTCTTCTCCAGCTAAATAGCAATAGTAGTTGCAACTCTGTGATAGAATAATGTCCACCGCATGGAAACTGCACATTGCAATGATATTTATCATGAGTGGAAATGAATTTTGAAGATACGAGATTGGCATACTGAATATACCAGACTCTTGCCCTGTAAAGATTTGGATAAAGGGTCTAGCACTAATGAACACTGCAGTCTGTAATGACAAAATTCATATAATAGCAGGCCCCTAAATGCCTTACCCTGCTGGATATCTTGTCAGGCATGCCAATAGTAATCCATCAAGTGTGTAATAATCCATCAGGTATGTAGTAATGCATCAGGTATGTAGGAACCAGCACCTAGAATAAACACTGACATCATCAACAGCTATTGCCAAGTCAGCACAACACTGTCAATGATCTGTGTGCCTTACTGGTGCTAAGCAAGTTGTTGGGTAGACAAGAATACTGGAAGAATTCCATTGCCACTGCACCTGTTTTGGCTGTCATCTTATTAGGAGGGTTGGAGGGAGGAGGGGGAGTGGTCAACCTTGCACTAATTATGGCTATTATTTTTAATCATATCTACACATTGTGATCAACTCGTCTTCTTGATCCACATTGTTATCATTCTCCCTATTCAATAGTTTCACTGCTTGAAAAAATTGGGGCTATATCTGTGGACAGATTACTGCTATGGACCTGTAGTGAACAGGATTGGATATCTGGATACATTAGTCTCTTGTGATTGTCATTGCTGGGTGTGGTTTCTTTCATGATGGCTTTTGAACAAAATTAGATTCAGCAGACCAATATAGATACAGATTAAAAAAAGGTTTTGATCAAGTTGAAAAAAATCAAACTAAGTAGCTAATGAGTTACCTTTATAGCATGGCAGTCAGGTTTAAGCAAACTATTGAATCCTTAACTTATTTACGTTTTATAAAAATGCAGAGGCTGCTCCGAAAATTGAACTTGCAGTGATATTTGATGTGGCACTTCATAATTGAAGTGTAACAGATATGATGCAAAGTTTGTGTGAATATTGACAAGTCATTGTAATAGCCAAAGAAAAGTTTTCCATGAGGACAAAAAGGGGGGAACCTCCTTGGATCTGCCCTGAGTTTGTTAGTAATCGTCTTTTTTTAAATATTTTTTAAGAAACCTGTTGGGACAGGTGAGAGAGAGAAAAGTAGCTAGGTGAAGGTGGGTATGTGAATAGATGGAAGCATACACGACCATAATTGCTCCAGTAACTAGAAGCAATGAATAAATAAATGAGATTCATTTCTCCTGGCTTGCAATCATTTCTGTTAAACATTTTATCATAATCATGTTTGTTGTTTGTAGACTTGTTTGTTGTTTGTAGACTTGTTTGTTGTTTGTAGACTTGTTTGTTGTTTTTAAACTTGTTTGTTGTTTGTAGACTTGCATAACTATGCTGTGCTTCATCTAATTGTGTTGTGTTTGCAGGTGTTGCATCATCACATCCAGAGTGTGGAGCGGCAACCTCTCACCACTAAGGGCTACCCTCTGGTCCTGGACTGCAAAACCTTTCAACAACTCAACCTCATCATCCCACGAGAGAGCGACTGTCTGAACATTATACACACCATCAAAATGTTTTCACAGCCAGGTGGGTTCATCTGCTACTGAAGAAACAAGTACACATCACATCTCATAGACATCAGAGTTATGCTGCTAACTCGTAGGTGTGGCATCCAGAGAGATGGGAGGGGAAATATTATCCAACTTCCATTGTTCCATGTGGCTGCAGTAGGAAGTATTGCCTTGAGATAACGATGGGAGCCAAGTAGTTTGACTGTATGCACGCTCTCAAATTTTAATTTCCTTATCAGTTATTGTTACATCTTATAGCACTATCTCTGTTCCTGGTTGACCTGTAACACTGATCTCTGCATTAAGTCAGCATTACAGGTGAACCATGCATCGACGTCAGCGTTATAACTGATCACTGTATAGGGATTAGGGTGGGGACTTCTAGTATTAAATCAAGTTTAAAATGATCATTATTTTCAGTTGTGCCTTTGTACATCTGTGTGTTCGGTAAATGGTTGACAATGCAACAAACCCCTTCTTTAAATAGCAAAAAGAAAACCTAAATACTTAATAATAATAATTCCATGACTTACAACCAAGAAGAGTAAACAAGAAACTATGAAACGACAGTGATCCGTGGGATAATTTAAGTGAGTTTTTTTTTTTCTTTTTTTTTGGTATTAGGTAATTACTTATTCAGCTATAAATATAAATTAGCTGAGCTAAACCTGAGCTAGCAATAACTTTCAAACAGATGATTTCATTGTACACTAAATATGTTGAATATTGATCTAGCACATATATTTCGATAGCAGCATCCAAGACTAAATCATGAGGCCAGAAAAGCAGCAGACATTTAGCCTTTTTGGTGATTTAAATTTCCTCATTTTGTGAATCATCACAATATTACCAGTTTAATTTAACGGAATTGATCTGACCTGATTGTAGTGATTGTACTAGTGGTAAAACCCAAGTGGTTGAATATATCTCTGACATAATGATTGTCTCTCCACTGTGGGTGTTCCTGTTCAATGGCTGCAGATAGTTACAGGGATCTCTATGCCTTTGTCTACAAGCCTGTGGATGGGGACGTGGTGAAACAGAGCTCAGGCTGGGCTCTGTATGATTGCAGCAGTGAGTACAGCCGCATGGGAGTCCCCAACAGCCACTGGAAATGCACCAACCTCAATGAGAAATACGATGTGAGTTTGTGAAGTAGGCAGCTGTATTCAACATTGTTGTTATAGTTGTTGATGTATTGTTTATTTCATTGTTATACTAATTCACACTTGAAGCCTGTGCACACTGCGAACAGGTTTGTACCTCTCTCCAGCAACAACAGGTTTCAAACGTTTTCTTGTGTCCACATTGGCATAGTGCTGAACCCGCTCCACATTACCTGTGTGGGCTGATTAATTGGCTGGGCTGATTTTTAGTTTGTGTATAACTGGTATAGAAACAAGATATTTTATTCGCTTGTGTGCTACTTATTCTGTCTTTCCCCCTCTGAAATGTCATCGCACAAACGGATGAGAGAAGAGGGAGAGAGCAGTTAGTAGCTACACTCCTAATAGCGCACATCAACAATAAATCTACAGGAATGTTGAATAAATCTGAAATAGGGTGAGCCTACCCTATTGGAGGCTTCGCAGGGACGCCGTTCTAGTGTGGACGCATGGAACCCGTTCCAGACACGGGTGAAACCAGTTTTAATGTGCAGTGTGGACAGGCCTTTATTATGTCATGCTATGTGACATGGTGTGCATTTAATGGAATGGAATGGCGTTTAGAAGTGTTGCTAATTATCTCCATACCATATCCTGGATTTAATAAGGGAGTGTGGTGCACATTGGGCCCACCCCCCCCCCCCCCCCCCCTCTGGAGTAATTCCCCCTCCCCCTAAAATTTGGCTCAATTGTCAATAGTTTATGATAATTTTTTAATTGATATTTAAAGTTAATAATCAAAATTTGAGCCTCCAATCTGCTCATTGAACATCTCTAGAATTTCCTCTAAATTAGCATGACCTAACTTCATCCCTTCATTAGCAATTCATGATATTAGTCTGAAAAACGTTTGTGTCACCAAGGGTCACCAAGGGTCACCAAGGGTCACCAAGGGTCACCAAGGCGGATACATAGTCTTGTTTGATCATCTTCATTGATTAAATGACCTTTCAACTAATGCAGTGCCAACCTGATTACCAATAGAATATTTAAAACTTTGAATATTTCAGGAAACATAGCAAATCAGTTGGATTCTATAACTGTTTTGATCTCTTGCATTGTTGGAGCTTTAGAGCATGGATGCATCAATGTTTTGTTTGTTTGTGTTTCATCCCCTCCTAAAAGAAAGCTCTGTTCAACTATTCATAAAATACAGTGAAGTTTTGTACAACAGGAGAAAAATTCATTTTGCAGTAATTAATTTTTACAATTTGAGGATTAGTTTTTCACTATGTGTACAATGTTATGTGTTAAGTACTTCGTAGCGACTGGTCATCAGGTGCAATGCTTTAAAGGTGCTATAGTCACATACTAATTATTAGTGTAACTAGCAAGCAATTGTGGGCTGTAGTCGCACTATAATGGAGTAAAGGCTTAAGTATGTACTTCTCCGGTTTTATTTCAGAGAGACTGTGCTACAGATGAGCAGACGAATGGGATACTGTGGGTCTTTATATTTTTATATTTCATTTGAACGAATGAAAATAAAAAAATTTTCGTGATGTATTCAATTGTCAATTGAAGTTCCAGGGTCATATTGTTTTTCCCTACATTTGTAAGGCATTCTTTGAGGGAAAGAAGGGGGGGGGGGGGGAAGAAGAGAAAAAGTGGGGGAAAGAAAAAGTGAAAATACAAAAAAAAAGAGAGAGAGAAGGAAAACAAGAAGCCATCTGAGGATGGAGTACATTCATACTTTGTTGTTGTACAGGAAGAGCCTAGTAGCTCACAGTTTTTCTAACTTTATTTAGGGGTATTTTTTGAGTGACTGGAGTGGGATTACATGTGTGGTTTGTAGGGTAGATGTACCAATTAAAACATAGTTCAGTGGTTACTCTTACCTCAGGCGTGAGAATGAGGGAGAAGTCTGTAAAGTGGACAGACAGAATTACATACATTTTGGTCTTCCTTTACCTAACCTGCATCCGATAACTTTAATAATCTTCCAATTAATGCTACTTTGCCACCACGGTGTGTTTGTGTTGCTTTGCCACTCCTTCTGTTTGCTGTGTTGACAGTGTGTGTGTGTGCATGTGCGTGCATTCGTGTGTGTGTGTGTTGCAGATGTGTGCTTCCTACAGTAGCATCCTCTACGTCCCTGCATGCGCAAGCAACAGTGTTATCCAGGGAAGTGCAAAGTTCAGGTCCAAAGGAAGACTCCCAGTGCTGTCCTACTACCATCACCCCAAGAAGGCAAGCCATCACCATCAAAGATTAGGGGTGTGGCCAGCAAGTAACAGCACAGATTAGGGGAGGGGTTAGAGATATATTGAGATATGACACAGGAGTAAGAGATGTGGTATTGCCAAAGAGGTACGCGGCCATTGTGTGGGTAATGTCCAACTTTCAATTTAAGAGAATGGGGATTTGGACGGGGGCACTATTAGTAACTACATGTAAATAAGCATCACACATTTGACCTATACTGTGTGTACATGGCCAATAACCTATAACTACATAGCTGCACATCCCTCTGAGTAATGCGGTTGCTCTCCTTTAAGCGACACCCACAGTAAGCCACTCAATCACTGATGAAACACACTCGATGCCATGCGCGCGCGCGCACGCGCACACACACACACACACACACACACACACACACAAACAAACAAACATGACCTCATCTATTCCCACAAGAGTTGTTTGTTTTGTCTTTTTGGTAAGGGATGATGATGTTATAGTGCGTACATTATTTTCATATATCATATTTGGGTGAACCTGGTATAGATTTATTTTGGTCTCTCTAAATTGCATGCATCCATCCATTTCCACAGTGCACTAGCAAACGCTACCCAACTCATATGAACACTGACTGTTGATCGTTATTTGCTTGGTTGTGGCTCATACCTTGACTACCTTATTATTGTTGTTGTGATCCCAACCTTTATTGATCTCTCTACTGCATGTTATTGCCATAGCAATATCACATGTGTAGTGGTTAAAAGTTTGTTACAATAGCTAGCCTCTGAGGTTTGCTTGATAGTTGCCTGACTAACTGATGATCATTACCACATACCGTGCAGTTTGGTGGTGTTGTTTCTTTAATATTAATACCAGTTTAATTTGAAGTTCAAAATTAACAACAAAAAAAACATCCAGTCACCTAATGGCCACTCCCTAGTCCGCCATGCTCCCATGAGACCACTCCCTAGTCCGCCATGCTCCCATGAGACCACTCCCTAGTCCGCCATGCTCCCATGAGACCACTCCCTAGGCCGCCATGCTCCCATGAGACCACTCCCTAGTCCACCATGCTCCCATGAGACCACTCCCTAGTCCACCATGCTCCCATGAGACCACTCCCTAGTCCACCATGCTCCCATGAGACCACTCCCTAGTCTGCCATGCTCCCATGAGACCACTCCCTAGTCTACCATGCTCCCATGAGACCACTCCCTAGTCCGCCATGCTCCCATGAAACCACTCCCTAGTCTACCATGCTCCCATGAGAGTATCAAATCAAGCTGAGATAATGTACGCTCACACAATAGTGCAATCTCTAATAGCAGCCTGAAATGGGAAAAGCAATTTAACTACCTACAAGTTTGAAATTATGGCAAAGTTTGATCACCAGTGATGTGCATGCTTCATTACATCAGTAGCTGTTGTGCTCAGAACAATGTCATGCCATGAATTCCTTTGCCATGACTTTAGACAACAATTTGGACTGATAAAGGAAAAATGGATATTTCAGTTAAGGTTCTATTTCACCAGCACATACTCACAAGCTATTACTTTATACATGCTCACTTGAGAGTATGGTGTGTGTCTTCCTCCAGGCTGCACTGTGTCGTAGCTCCCAGCCGCTGGTTGGGCTACGTGGACGCTCGGTGGAGGACGAGCAGATGATCCAGTGCATTCTGGACGCCAACCCAAACTCTGATGTCATGTACATGATAGACACCAGACCCAAGGTGAGGACCATGCGCACATCTTTACATGTGCAATGTGTGGGTAGGTGGGTGGGGGGTGAGGGTGTATGTGTCATGTACATGTGTATGTATGCTGTTCCCACTTTACTGGGTTGGCTGAACTGCTTGTCTACATATGTACCTTGTAGCTCCAGGGCGTGCTTCTATTAGTATTTTGTGAGCATACTCAGCCTCAAACCCTTCACACTGTTCTTCCCAATCCTTGTCTCCTGACTGTCATAATCATCCTCCTCTTTCTCATTGTCCTCTCAGATCAACGCCTTGGCCAACAAAGCAGCTGGCAAGGGCTACGAGAGCATGGGTAACTATAGCAACGTCTCCTATGTCTTCTTCAACATCCACAACATCCATGTGATGCGGGAGAGTCTGCAGAAACTCATAGAAGGTCAATAAACTCCACTTATCAGCAGTTGTGTGCATGTGTGTGTGCCCTCACTCTGATTTACTGCCATTGCAGCTGCCTGCTCACCCATGCAGACCATATCTGGGTTCCTCACTGGGATAGAGAGTTCTGGCTGGATGAAGCACATTCACCTGATCTTGGAAGCATCTATATTCTCTGCCAAGGTATGTTGGTGTGCATACACGCATGCACGCACGCACGCACACACACACACACACAGTAATGTCGGAATGTCAGTGTGATAGGTCCTATCAGAGCAGGCACTGTGTAGTGAAGAAACAATGTAGATCAAGTTTTGACCAGAGATAATAAGTATTTAATACAAACCTAAACTCTTTTGAACACTTCACTCCACCCCAGATTTCATGCACCACAAATGTACTATAGTTGTTTCAACAGCAAAATTAATAACTATTATTATGTAGTTGATATAATCATAATTATTCACTGTACGCTGTGCACATGTTGAACATTTCTGAGCATGCCTACTTTGCTTTTCATATTGCATAAATGCTTGCTGCTGCAGATTTGTTTCCCTCATGCGCTACAAGCTTGTCATACATAGTCATCAATCATCTTCTGAGATGTTGACAAATGAGAAAGTGTTGATTGACGAGGGAAGGAGAAAGTTAATTTTACTAACAGTCTGAGCATGCCCACTGCACGCTTCATCTGCTGCATACAAGTATCTTATATTTGATTGGCATCTTGAGTGTCTATCACAATCACTAGCTGGACCACACCCAGTTGTGTGTGGGAGGGATGTCTTTTGCTTCTTGTGAACTTGTGAAGGCTTTCAACCTTTGCCAATATGTCTCTCTAATGAAGTCTTCTTCCGGATTTCAAAATTACTACTATTGCAC
>OZ017781.1:9764987-9867973 GCA_963969325.1 Lycopodina hypogea
TGCAGGTGTTATATTGAAGGTAATGTCAATAATTTTAGGTTTTAGTTTATTTGCTTTGCAAACTTTTTAAAGGTTGTTCACACAAGTTGCAGAGAAGGGATAGAATGGGAGCTTTAATAGAAGCTATTGATTTTCCTGTTATATGTTGCTGTGTGTGTGTGTATGTGCAGGCTATTTGTGAAGAAGGGCGGAGTGTTTTGGTGCACTGTTCTGATGGCTGGGACAGAACTGCACAGACATGTTCTCTGGTTTCTCTGCTGGTGGACTCCTACTACAGGACTCTGCATGGGTTCATGGTGAGTGGTGGGGAGGGTGCTGTGGATGTGAGTAGTGGGGGTGGAGTGATGGAGAGTGCCGTGACAGTGATGATGTTGTGGTAATAATTTAGGACGGAGATGAAATGATGATGTGTTTAAGTGGAAATGATGATGTGTTTAAGTGGTTAAGTGGGAATGATGATGCAATGATGTTTGAGTGGGAATGATGATGCAATGGTGTTTGAGTGGGAATGATGATGTCATTGTTGTAGTTATGTTGTGATGTGGTTGAGAAATGATGACTCAGCATTCCCCCCCCCCCCTTTAAATTAGGTTTTGATCGAGAAGGAATGGCTCTCCTTTGGACACAAGTTCTCCATAAGGTGCACAAACATAGAAAGCATACCAAGGAGACAATGAATATATACAACACCATACCTCTGCCACTTTCTTGTCTGCAGGAGTGGTCACCTTGCTGGGGACAGTCGGGACACGTCCCCCATTTTTACGCAGTTCCTGGACTGTGTGTGGCAGGTGATGCTCCAGTTTCCCTCTGCCTTCCAGTTTAATGAGCACTTCCTCATCATCCTCCACCACCACATCTATTCCTGCCAATTCGGCACTTTCCTCGCTAACTGTGAGCGAGATCGGCTCCTGCATATGTGAGTGTGTATATGTGTGTGTGCTCATGCCAGGAAGCATTGGATCATTGACTGAATAAGGTGGTGCTGGTTGTGGGGCGGTGTTGGTGTTGATGGTAAAATTTGTGCAGCTATCCTCAATAGACTACTACTGCTGCAGTAAATGAATGCAAATTAGAGACACTAAAAAAAAATATCCATTCTATGGATGGAGACAACACCCCCTCCCCCCCTCCTGAAGGATATTTCAGCATAGCACCCATCCTATGGACAGAGTTAAAGACTTCTTAATATAATTGTAGGTTTGTTGTTTGCTATCTCATCCCAGATTCTTGGGCCTGCAGGGCTAAAAAATAAGCAAAGAAAAGGAGCTGGAAGTGATTTGGGCACAGTTTCGCTGACCAATGTGTTTAAAAAAAAGAAGTGGTTTTTAGTAAGTGGGGTGGTTTACTCAGGCATAGAGTGTGACCACAACCAGTAAATTCTGGGGGGGGGGGGAATTGCCCCACTGGTAACGTTTTGCTCTAATCTTCACCAAACTTCCTTATAACCACACCAGGGTGACCCCCATCAAACTTATAAAATTTGAGCCCTCTAGGCCCAATTGTCTGGGAGTGGTTGCCAAACAAACAAACAAACAAATGAATTGAGAATTATGGTAAGATTGAGTACTATAATTTATTAAGGCAATCATGTGATATATGGTTCTACTACAAGCAGGTAATATGCCTTTGTACTTTTTTTTGGCCTGTTTCATCAGCTGCATTTCTCCATTACAGCAACCATGGACCAGTGTGATTTTTTCAGACCTTCAGCATCACTGGGCAATGTCTCTTGCCTGCTCCAGTTTTTTTTTTTTTTTTGGTTTGTTTGTTTTTTTGGCTTTCATCGTACATTCCTTCAGCTTTGTCATTGACAATAATAATTGTGAAACTCTCCTCTTCTGGAAAATAAATGGATACCCTGCCACACCAGATGTCTTTATCTCAAGCTAATCTTTATGAGACATTCCAATAGTTAGTTGTATTGATGTGGATAAAGAACAGTTGATACAGCAGCATTCTGCATGTGGAATTCCATGCACTATAATGCATAACATTAGTATCTATTCTCGGCACATTCTTGATAAGTATATTTATTAACACCTCGACCTGGTCTTCCAAGAATAACTGTATGAGTACATACACACTCATGCCAACTCCAAGGACAAAATAAAATGGCAAACATTCCTTTTTATGTGATGTGTATGGTTGGGAGGAGAAGAAACAATCTGTCATAATGTGCATTGTTGTTTGGGGTGGGGGGGAGGGGGGTGGGTTAAATAAATGATGATTTTTTTTTTTTTTTAATCTTCTTTTATCAAATTTAATTCTACAACACACTCAGAAAAAAAATACTACAAGTGGAAGTACACTATCTAAATAGCACAGCAACAAGTCAGTGCAGATGATGTCATCTTTTCATCATTAGATAATGATATGTTGTATCAGTCCAATGGGGGGGGGGGGGGTGGAGAGAAATTGTTGCAATATTTAGGGTGCATTATTTGGAGTGAATTTTCCTCTCTTTTATGACCACTTCTTTCAGGAAGGATTGGCTTGCAGTAGAAGTCATCTGGCATATGTGCATAATATTAGGTGCAGTATGACTTTATAATCTCGAGTGCATTGCATCTTGGCATGTAGCCTTTGATGCAATGCATCTCTGTAGTTTGTATTCAGCTATGGACCATTGCTGCTTATGTTATGTGTTGTCTACCAAAAACATCATAAAGGTACATCTTCTCAAACTATACAAGCAAGTTTCATCCACCTGACTATGAGCCATGGCCAGTGTATTGCAGGCTCAGCTCTGACTAACACTTTAACATACTAACTCCTCACCACCAGATATGTTCTCAGCCTTAGCTTGGTTTTGCAAACTTGTACACATGTCTACCCGGTTCCCATGATGAAAGGGAAATCAAATAACTCGGACTGTATGTTCTGTGGTCACCACTGCAGTTAGCACGTGTGTGCTCGGTCTATAATACATGTGTAGTTACTGTATAGTCATCTTAGGTAAGATGTGGAACAGTTAGAACTGTAAGTGGGTGTGCCTCTGTGTTCATGCGACATCATCAATGCTGTAGAGGTAGTGGTTCCTATTATTATGCTATTATCTCGTGTATTAATGCACAGTGGGTGTGGTCTAATGTATCTATAATTATCACTCCTGCAGGTTTAGTGATCAGACCTATTCCTTGTGGGGTTATGTGTGGTCCCACTTGGACAACTTTATTAACCCCCTCTACTCCATGGCAGCCACACATGAGAAGCTTCTTCTACCCAATACAGACATCCCCCACCTGAGGTACATACCTGCATGTGCTTAATGCACTGCTAAACATCAATTAATAATGATGTTCATCAAATGGTCTCATGTGTGATTCTAACATTAACCTCTGACCCTTTCATAGATGATCGGAGTGAGGGTTTTTTTATAATTTTTTTAATATTTTCTCCTTAATTTTAATTTTTTACTAAAGAAAAAAACAACATCCAGGTAGTAGTTGCAGCTGTTATTCTCTGGAATATAGCTATTTACATATCACATGATATTTACTGTCTGCACTGTGATTATGTGTGTATGTAGCTTCTGGATGGGTCTGTATTGCCACACACCCCTGCGTCAGCACATGTGTGAGTTCAGTGAGGATGTGATGAGCAGCTTGAAGCAGCAAAATGATTGTCTCACAGAGCACATCAGGTTCATACAGCAGGTGAGAGCATGTCCTACAATGGCTGTGCAACACTTCCACTCTCCTTCACACTCCAGGAGAGCTGGTCTAGACAGGAGACATGTCTGACTACTTCCCATGGTTATGCCAACGACATGACAAACTTATTGGCAGAAACTGTTGGATACTTTTATTTCTATATGAACTGCACTCTTGGTGGAAGTGTTTCTGTTGTATTTTTGTATCATGCAACATCTTTGGGATATTTACTCCAAATGTGTCTAAATTACCCATTCCTCTCACTTAAGGTTGTTTTTATTTCCTTCTCTTTTTCCTTTCTCTCTCTCTCTCTCTTTGCTGTTGTCAGAACATCCAGGAGCTGAAAATCCAGCTGGCCTTATTCGAGACAGGGAATGGGCCGGAGCAGGTACCTCAACCCAAGATTGGGAATGGGCCAGAGCGAGTACCTCAACCCGAGACTGGGAACAGGCCGGAGCAAGTACCTCAACCCGAGACTGATTCACATGAGATAAGAGGAAATTCAAGTGGTTATGAAGATGTCCTGTACAGCAGCGACCAATCAGAACAATTTGCTGAGGGCAGTGAGGAAGAAGCAGTTGCTGCAACACAGTCTGACAGAGACACAGGTAGACAAGAGTCACTGACAGAGAACAGGGACCCCAAGGATGTTACTGCCATACTCAATGAGGCAGGGAAATTCTCTTCACTTAATATTCCAATCCCTGTCAGCACTGCATGCCACAGATCAACAGGGGACGACGACGCAGCACAGATGGGGTGTGAAGTCTCCAGGAAAAAGCCGACTGAAATCATGTCACCGAAGTCCTTTTCCCTTTTCAAGGATAGCCTTGTTCATGTCCCAGAGATGAATTTGCCTTGGGCACCTCTGAGAACTGCCTCACAGTGTGGGTGTGGTGTGACATTCTCTTTCTCCACAAGAAAAGTAGGCAAATATATTTGTGTGATTCTGTATTTTTTTGTTTTGTTTTTAAATCACACTAAAAGTACTTAGAAAATTATTGCAGAAATGTTTTGTTTTTGTTTGTTTTGAAAATGTCATGCTAGTGATAGGCTTAACAGTGTTAATATTGAATTAGTCTCTTCTTCTTTTTTTTACCTAAGCTGTAGAATGATGAGTATCTACATATATACTCAATATTTATATGGATGTAGTTCTGTTAGTGTTTTTTGGTTCAATGTGTACAGTATAAATACAATAGCCAGATTACTGGGAACCATTTTTGATAATCTGTTTCAATTCAAGCCTTGCAATGTCATCATATGGACATGTGGTCAGTGTCTTGATGTTATGCATGAACTTGATGGAACCCTTATCATTTGAATTTTTTACTTTCAGTTATTGCAGCTAACATAATATATATGTACGTACATATGTATGTATGTATGCATGCATGTATATACGTGTGTATGTGGTATGTATGTATGTATTATCTGTGTATGTATGTATATATGCATGTATTTATCTGTGTATGTTTGCATCATTATATATGCCTAGCCATCTAAATGGATGCTTCATAGTTTATCTTTCCGCTGTTGTTGTTATTCTCTGTCATTGTAGTATCACTGCAGCCATTGTGGGAGTGTGGTGTGCAGCTCCTGTGGCAGCAACCAGGCACAGCTGCCCTCCCAATTAGTGCCCACTCGTCACAGAGTCTGCAAGCCTTGCTTCAGGATGATGAAGAGGATTATGAAAGAAACAGAAACCAACTCTCCTTAGCAATATATATATATTCTTTTTTCATTGTTTCTTTTCTTGCTAGAGCTGATTTAAGGGAGGGAGGGAGAGAGAGTTTCTTATTTCCTGGTTTGATTAGCAATAGTATTAGTGAGTAGCTACACCCTTGACCTTAATTATATACAGGAATAAACCTGTGGCTGGGAGCATGGGATCGAAAGGGATAGGTGTTGTGTGATGTGAACAACAAAAGCATTACGCCCACCACACCAAACATATACCATGCTATCTTATGTCCACTGCTTTATTTATTTTGGAAAACAAGCTGTCCTCCACTATCAACTTCAACCCCAAGAATTTTGGATTATTCATGAGAATCCTTTCAACATGGGAACTTTGGCTGGAGAATAATTTGGCTGAAATGGCTGTAAGAAAAATGTGGTTGATTGCTTTTATGGCATGATTTTTCATAGCATATTTTCATTTGATTCAATTTTAGTAAATTATATTTTGGGAGCCAAATCCTTTGTCTAAATTGCATACTTGGTACAGAAATAATGAAGAATAAATTTGGTAGCATTTGCTTGGAGGGAAATGCCATGAACCTAATTACCAATCACAAATTATATTTAGTCACCTAGACTCTGGTTTGCTTTTCCAGAATATATAGTGATATACACATGCATGCATAATTGTGGTTTGTACGCTTGGTACATATGTACATTATGGCTTTTACATTTGTTAGGTACAATACATACATACATTGTGGCATGTGGTTGGTAAATGTACTTTCATCATGTACCACCACAAACTGAATTGCATTATGCACTGATTTTAAATAATCAAACCCTTCCACACCCCCAATATTTTGCCTTTTTTTCCTTTATCTTTACATTACTGTATGAAATTTTCTAAACATAATAATGACTGATCCTTACTATCTATTTGGAATTTTTAATGATTAATAGCTATAAAAAGGAGAAATTTAAAGACTGTCTCTGTGTGTGTCTGATGTGTGGGGGGGGGGTGTGCATACCTAGATAGACCAGAGACAGAAAAGAAGGAAAGAAAAGATGAGGTGAGGTAAAGAAAATAAGGAAGGAAGACAATGAGCCAAATAGAAATTATGAAGATAAATTAAGTGTGGGGGAGAAGAAAAGAAGCAAGGAAAAAAGAAGGAAGGTAAGCAAAGTGGGAGGAACAAAGAAAAAAAAGAAGGCAAACATTTTGGGTGTGGGGATGAAGGAAAAAAGGGGAAAAAAAGGGGAGGAAAGATGAAGAGAAGTGTGTTAATGAAGGGGGAATGGAGCAAAGAAGGAAGGAGAAAAAGAAGTAAAAGGTAGATTGGAGGGGGGGGGGGGGTGTGCATCCTAAATAAACCTATGGTGCTTTTTTCCCTTCTCCTTTAACAACTTATTTCTTTCATTTTCTTTTAATTCTCTCTCCCCTTTTGTCTTCTATATTTTCCCTCCATATTCCTTGTACTCCTTCCTCACTGGGAAGAATTCACCCACACAAACATACATGCAGGCATGCAAGCACACTCCATCATAGTAAAGATTCATTACAATTTCATCCCTTTATAGTAATTTGATAGCATTTCATTTGAGTAATAGTAATTCTTGATTAATTACAACAGCAAAAAAGTAATTGACCCATGTGTGCTTAATGTTATCTGGATGTATAAAAGAGTGCATATTTCTGGCCTGACCAGTCAACCTATATTAATTATACCACAACATATCTGAGAAAACATGCTAAATTAATAAGTGCTGCTAATTACCTTCCTTTTTTGAACAAAATGAATGAAAGTCTAAGCTAGGTGATAATCAATATGCAATATGCAAATTTTGGGAAGGAGTCACACACACACAAAAAAAGAAGAGGTAAACCTATAGAATTTCACTCCTTGGACACACACACACACACACACACACACACACACACACACACACACACACACACACACACACACACACACACACACACACACACACACACACACACACACACACACACACACACACACACACACACACACACACACACACACACACACACACACACACTCTGCAGCTATAGAATAGCACTCACACTCCATGGACAGACACCACACACACACTGCATCTATAGAATTTCACTCCATGGACAGACACCACACACACACACACGCACACACACACGCGCGCGCACACACAAATTATATTTTCATTAATTTCATGAGTTTGGTATATTGATTTGAGTTAGAAGTGGGCGTATAGTTGCGAGGCAACATTCTCTTCACCCACTGTATTGATTGAATTGGCTGTTCTTTGGTCTGTACCTAGATCGACTGCTATAGATGCCAATCCCCTCGTGTGATTGTTTATAGGGGTGCAGCTCAGCCAGTGAGTGGAGTATTAATGGAAAACAGCTCTGTGTTCGGGCATGTTTCTGTATATCCCCCGGACCCTATTTTCCACGTGAATGATTCCTTCAACTTGGACAAGGACCCCAGGAAAGTCAATTTGAGCATTGGAGGTGAGTTCCAGCCATTTTTTCCGTATGTATGACACTGAAAATGAAACCATTGTGGCTATGCTGTTGAAATTTTGATCAAATGTTTGTATTAACGTTGAACTTTATTTGGTTCTTTGGCGAGTATGCCACTCACTGGGTTTGTTTGTTCTGGGTGTTTTTTTTTTTTTTTTTTTTTTTTTTTTTTTTTTTTTTTTTTTTTTTTTTTTTTTTTTTTTTTTTTTTTTAATTGGGTTTTTAAGGGCATGGTTGGTACCAAGGATGAACTCACTCCCCCATTCTGCAAAAATTATATTGTAATGACCATCACAAATAGGTTGCCTATTGCTTACTAATCTGTTTCAAAGCAACAATAAGGTGTGTGTGTGTGTGTGTGTGTGTGTGTGTGTGTGTGTGTGTGTGTGTGTGTGTGTGTGTGTGTGTGTGTGTGTGTGTGTGTGTGTGTGTGTGTGTGTGTGTGTTCTCCTTTGGGATTTAGCTTGAAGTCATCAAATGATACTAAGTTCAACTATGCATTTATCTCTCCAACTTTGAACTTTTTATTTGCAGCATTCAAGAATGAAGAATTGAATCCATGGGTTCTTCCAGTGGTGAAAACTGTTGAAGCTCAAATGAGTGCCGACCCCTCACTAAACCATGAGTACCTTCCTTTAGAGGGACTCAATGCCTTTGTAGACCTCAGCTCCAAGCTGCTTCTGGGAGACAGCTCCTCAGCCATCACTCAGGGCAGGGTAAGTCATTGCCATTGGTGTCCATGCTGTTTTGAATTTGATCTGGTTTAGTTGATCATCATTGTACCTGAGGCAGATACACAACATAAGGATATACATGTTGTGGCACCAAAAAGTTGAGACTTATCCAAACCTCAATTTTCTTGTATTTCTGGTGTTAGATTGGACGTCGTTGTGCTTTCAATGGTCTGTTGCTTAAACATTCCAATTAGTCACATTCACTCACACTAACACAGTGTAACATCATATAACACAGGCTGATACATTGTTGTGGTGCTGTGCAAGTGAAGTGTTGTTGGTGTGTATAAGGTGAGATATCTGCCCATGCTTTGTGCTGGCTCTTCTGGATACGAAACAATTAATTGCATTGTCATACACACACAAAGCTCCCAGGGACAGATTCTATTGTGGCAAATCTGAAGCAAAGTGGATGTGTTTATCAATGTGGTAACAATGAAGAATATGAGAGTGCATGTATCTGTAAATAGAGAGAGAGAGAGCGACTACAAACATTCCTAACTCTGTGTGGCCATTGCACATTGCCATGTGTGTGTAGTCCTGAAAGGAATTGTGGTGTCCAGATATATGTTGTTAATAGTGGTAACTTGGGATGTGGTGGAACACACTGGCTGCCTGGGTTATTCCTTGGCACAGCATGTCTCCCTCTTCTCACCCTCCCCTCACCGCCCCTTGAAGGCTGGTCCATCTGTCTGTACCACAGACATGGCAAGCTCCCTCCCAGGTGTGTGTGTGTGTGTGTGTGTAAACATTTTTACTACTGTTACTGTATTTCCATTTCAGACCTTGTTATTGTTTTTTTTTTACATTCACAAAAGGGGCACCTTGCCTATGCACTAACTCATGCACGCACACACCACAAGCACGCACACACCCCAAGCACACACACCGCAAGCACGCACACACCGCAAGCACGCACACACCACAAGCACACACACCACAAGCACGCACGCACACACCACAAGCACACACCGCAAGCACGCACACACTGCAAGCACGCACACACCGCAAGCACGCACACACCACAAGCACACACACCGCAAGCACGCACACACCACAAGCACACACCGCAAGCACACACACACACCACAAGCACACACACCACAAGCACGCACACACCGCAAGCACGCACACACCGCAAGCATGCACACATACGCATGAACGCATTTTCCTATGGAAACACCTGGAAGTTTGCCATATTTATGGTCTGGAAAAGATGGGCAAATGTTTATTGGAACCTAATCTTCCCTGGGAAGCATGTATCACATTGTTTCACAAAATACCCTTGAGAATGATATTCAACAATGAAAGTGCTGCAAATAATTTTTGTGAGTAGAACTATTTGATTTATGAGTGGAACTGTTTGATTTAATTGATCTTTTATTTTATTTTAAAAAAAAATTTTGAACTTTAATGAATGAATAAAATTTTTTAAAAATCTGTTAATATTCCACCATTAAATTCAGTGATTTCACTTGATGCATGTATTGCAGGAATGCATACATGCATGTTGTGGTCAGAGCTCTATGGTAAATTACAAGCCACAATCTTAATGTTTCAACTGCAGTGGCTGAAACAGTTTGTAGCCATTGTTGGTAAGGCCTGTCCACACTGCACACTAAAACCAGTTTCACCATGTATCCACACTAGAACAGGTTTCATCCTAAAGGGTTCCCTGTGGAGCCTCTTGAAGGGTAGGTTTTAAGTTGTTCTGATTTATTTAACTTTCCTGTAGCTTTATTATGGATGTGTGCTATTAGGAGTCTACCTACTAACAGATTTCTCTCTCTTCCTTCCACCGTTTGGGCAATGACATTTGGAGGGAAAAAGACAGAATAAAGAAGCCAGCAAGAGCAAATAAATTTTTTCTCCTTCTTTATACCAGGTGCCAGAAAGCCAATTAATCATCCCAGCCAATTATTGAGCCCACGCAGATAATGTGGAGCAGGTTCAACACTATGCCAGTGTGGACGCAAGAATTTGGTTGAAACCTGGTCTTGCTGGAGAGAGGTAGAAACCCATTTGTAGTGTGGACAGGCCTTAGATAAACATACTTAATTTGACATGTTTAATGGTATAAACTGCCCCAATGACACTAGAATGGATTATGAAACTGTGCATATCATGTCCTTCCATTCTATTCCAGGTGTGTGCAGTGCAGGCTCTGTCTGGGACCGGATCTCTGAGGCTTGGCTTTGAGTTCTTGAAGAAGCACTATCCATTCCGGACAGTGTACCTACCTAATCCTACCTGGTGTGAGTCAATGTGATGGAGGGTGGAGAAGACTGTGTGTGGGTTGGTGCGTGTTTGTGTGTGTGCGTGCGCATGCACGCATGCATACGGGGGGGAGGGGGGGGGTGTTTCTGTATTGGTAAAGTGCCACTTGCAGTATACTGGGTGTCTAGTCAACCTGCACAGTATAGTTTGCTACTGGTTCCTGCTGTAAAGTTAGTTTCCTCAACTCAAGAATTGCCTGCAAAGACACTCCTACTCCATGCTGGTCAACATTATTATTACATTGACATTGTGCACAACTGCATGGTTGATCAATATCTTGGAGTAGGATCCTGTGGTGTATATAATAATTTGTTGTCATTGGGCCCCTGCAGCCAACCACTACGGCATTCTGAAGCAGACAGACTACACTGATGTAAGGCAGTACCGTTACTACCTGAAGGCCACAGGAGGGCTGCACTACGAGGGCATGATGCAGGACCTGGAGGTGAGTTGAGGTTGGAAGTCACTGTAACTAAAGGGACTATTCTGAATGGGCAAGATAATGTGTGTATGTTGTCATGGAGATGTACAGAGATAATTCATGCTCGTGTGTATCATGAAGTACATTGAGTTCCAAATTAAACTATAAATATTCCATTTTTTAAAAAAATAGATCCAACAATTATTTTCCAAGTAGATCCTAACAGCTCCATTTCAAAACTTTCCCAGACACAAAATATTTTTTGAATTTCTTGTCAACCAAAAATTGATCATCCATTTGTTCACATGCTAATGTGTGGATTGGGAGTGTCATGAAAGCTTGTGGTTGACTAGGTCTACTCCACTAGAGATTTGATCACTTTCTGATCACTTTCTGATCACTTTCTGTCTGGATGTTGCTCCGTATGTAGCGCAGACACCGAGTGTGATTACCTAACTCCCACTGCATCTCCTTGGAAACAATCTGAGGTGGTTGATCCCTGCAACACAATTCCTTGTCAATTATTGTTAGCCTTTTATGAGTTGTGGTGGATGTTGAGACTGTGAGCAGTATGATCAATTAACAGTGGGTGTGGCATGACAATGAAGCTACTCCACTGCATAGTGTAGTGCTAACTCACCTCTCCACATCATCATGGCATGCATGCATGCATGCATGCATCCATGCCTGAGGGTGCCGATGGAATATGGCCATCTGATGTATGTGGGTGGGTGCTATCCTCTGGAGGGTCTGCCAATAGCTGCTCTCCATGTGGAGATGTTTGTTTGTTTGTTGTCATTGAGATCAAGGCAGGACATTCGCGTTGTTTTATTGTTTGTTGCTGCCATTTAATGTCTGTTATTCTTTATGTCCCCCCCCTTTTTTATTTATTTTTTTTTTGTTGTTGTGTTGGTTTGTTTAGAATGCGCCTGAGGGTTCCATAGTGGTGTTGCATGTGTGTGCGCACAATCCCACTGGAATTGATCCCAGCAAGGAGCAATGGAAAAACATTGCGGAGGTTTGCAAGGTACAGACAATGTACTGTACGTTGTTTGTACGTTGACACAGGGGAAAAAGGGGGTGGGTACGGGGAGGTGGGAAGAGGAGGAACAGACTATTCGTAATAGCTGCGCTACAGAGATGACCTGATGTCATTGCTGAGTATAAATTGTAGTCACATGAGGTCATGTGTGTAGGGGACATATGTGGTGATATTGAACATTAGTAGGTGACAAAGTTATTAATAACCATGTTATGCTGATGTCAATTGGATAATATTAATTCATGTTAGAATTAAGGTTGTAGCAATATCCCTTGCAGAGTTCAAAGTAAATTATATAGGAAGTAGACTTGATCTCGTATATAAGAACTAAACTAGTGTTACAAAATAGGGGAAATCCCTACTGCTGCTGCCCCCCCCCCCCCCCCCCCCCCCCCCCCCCCACACACACACACTCCCTTTATACTAACTGCTAGTGCTCTGTATTATTACGTGATGATGCCACAACCTCCTGGTGGACCCAATGACCTCTATGTGTGCTAATAACTACAGGTGTTTTCCCCCTTGACGTTTTTCCTTCTGTAGCAACGTAAGCTGTTCCCATTCTTTGACTGTGCGTATCTTGGATTCACCACTGGAGGTAATATCTAATTAATTCGTGTAGAAACCTTTTAATTTCATGTCCATATCTGAATAAATCATAAAACAATAATAAAAGGAAAGGAATGAAAATTATTATTTTTTTTTATTTTTTAATAATAAAACTTGATATTCTTGCACTAACCTAAATGCTGCCTGCTGGTCCTCAGTGCTATTGAATGAATGTGGGCAGTGTTAAATCAGTGGAATGCTTTGTCCACCCCCCCCCCCCCCCCCAAAAGGCTCTTAAACAGGTGAATGTCCCGTGGTCAGGAATAGAAGCCACCCACCCTTGTTGGGCATTCTCACTCTTAGAGATGCGTGGCTGCATAGTGGTTTGTGGCAACACAGAAGCAGTTTATAACGGGTGCAATGAGTCCCTTGCCTCCTCCTGGACAAGGTGGGAGGTTGAAGAACAGGGAAACTAATGAGCAGAAGGCTGTAATAGACTGCTTCTATGCTTGAACCAAGTTTGCAGCAAGTGACAGCTACTAACTGAGCACTCAATCACTCTCCTCAAAGCAGGCAATACTGCAAGTGTGTGTGTGTGTGTGTGTGTGTGTGTGTGTGTGTGTGTGTGTGTGTGTGTGTGTGTGTGTGTGTGTGTGTGTGTGTGTGTGTGTGTGTGTGTGTGTGTGTGTGTGTGTGTGTGTGTGTGTGTGTGTGTGTGTGTGTGTGCGCGAAGGAAAAAGGTGTTAGCAGAAATGTATCATTCATAAGGTTTTAGAAGCAATTTTTGTGATCCTTTCCTATAACATATCTGAAAATCATACTCCTGTATGGCAAGTGCCCAACAACAGACGAGACCATTCCTTTTCTGTTCAGATAGCCATTGGAGAGGAGCATGGTATGTGAAGAGCTTAAACTTACACCCCAACAGGTAATGCCTGAATTGCTACACAGCATATACAGCAGCTAAACATTCTTTCTGTATGATGCTGTAATTACGCTCAGACTTGGTCAATGAGTGGCTTGAATATGCCACAACATATCCATCATGTTCAAGGACTGCACCAATTCCAACATCACTGGCATCTGTTTGCAGAACAAATTCACTTGCGGAAGAATTTGAACTGGGGGTAAATAACATTGGTGAAGTTGTGAGTTTCTTCTTGAGTGTGGTAAAAACATTCTCACATTCTATGGTCCAGTTGTAGGTGACGCCTTTCTTGGTGAGATCGTGCAGTGGACTTGCTATGCCAGCAAATAGACGAATATATCTGCGATAAATGAGGCCAGTCTAAGGAATCAACGTACAGCATTAACGTCTGTTGGCTTAGGCCATTCTTGAACGTTAAAGTTCTTTTTTGGGTAAGGATCTGTGAGCGGCTATCCTACTGCCCCGCTCCCAAGTTCATCACGATCTTATTGTATTAACCAAGGCTACCTAGCTACTGTTATTATAACCAGTAGTAGGTCCACTCTGAGTCTCTTTCAACTAGTAGAAATATAATAAACTGGCCAGATGAACTGTCTGTACCAGGCAATCAAAGTTCTTACAATATTTACACAATAAAATACGCGCTATGATATAATACTTCAATAATTCTAGATGATAACTGTTGGACTAACGGAGACTCATTAACAATAGTTAGCTGGGCCTTTTATAGCCTCTGGCCTTCTGGGCCGCTGCTCTGGCGTCTGTGGCGCCACCGGGCCGCTACTCGTCAATCGGGTGAGTCTTTGTTCTATCATACTTATTTGTTCTTAATTTCGTCCTGAGGCAGAGTCACTGGGAGGAGCTCTTCTTCCAGCTCCCGTGGCTCCGACAGGATCCATTCCTGTGCCAGAAAATGTGACCAAAGTAAGATACTGTAGACCTACTTATGTGGCATTTCCTACCTCTCAGGGTTAGTCCAGCCTTCCGCAAACGTTCAAAAACGAACCGTAGGTGCTCCTGATGTGCTTCTTCACTCTGTGAATGTATTAGTACATAGTCAATATAATGGGTCACAAATGGCAATCCTCTCAGTACCTTATCCATCAATCTTTGGGATGAACTTGGTGCACCAGTTAAGCCAAATGGCTTTCTCAGAAAATTGAACAGTCCCATTCCCAGTCCTGGGCAGAATGCAGTCTTATCTTGATCCTGACGATGTACAGGCATCTGCCAGAACCCATTCTGTAGGTCATGTGTAGAAAAGATGGTCAAGCCTGCCAATCTGTCCTGGACTACATCTGGTGATGGTAGTGGATATGTGTCCTTTGTAGTCCTTTTGTTAAGTTCTCGATAATCCATGCAGAGACGTATTTCTCCTGACTTGTTCTTCACAAATACAGCTGGAGCCATCCAAGGACTGCTACTCTCTTATAATTCCCTCACTGAGCATGTGTTGAATCTGTTCTTCGATGTTCTCGCGATCATGTGCTGGAATTCGCCTAGGTGGAATTTGCCTAGGTGGAATTTGCCTAGGTGGAATTTGCCTAGGTGGAATTCACACTGGACTTTCAGATGTAGGAATGTAGTGTAGCTTCAGAAGTCACTCCTGGGAATGTACTGAATAGATCTCAAACTCTTGAACAACCGACATGAGTTGTGGTACTTCACATTCTGGTCTCTCCCAGATAGTTCGTCAATCAAATTTTGGAATGGTACACTCATCAATACTGTCTGTTGTTGAATCCATAACAGCTATTACACTAAAACGCTTTGATTTAGACTTGAGCACTGCATCATGTATTACTTGCAGCTCCTCTGGTGTATCATTAGCTTCTTGCCACTGGATTGCACTTGCTCGATGCTTCTGATGTACTTCAACTGGTGACTGGAGAAATCCAGCACTAAACAATTCTTCTGCAAGAAACCAATTCCCAAGATAACAGGAGCTATCAACTGCTTGACAACAACCTAGATGTGACTAACTTCCACTTCTTTCAATTGTACCAGAGTAGATATGTGATCTACTATCTTTCACTTTTCCCCAGAAGCCATGACTAGCTGCAAGGAAGGTTTAGGTTGGATCTGGTGTACATCCCGAGGTACAAATGATTCTTGTACGAGAGAAACAGAAGATCTTGAATCAAGCATTATCTCAGTTCGCACTCCTCCCAAAGTTCCCACAGCAACTGACATCCTGGGGCAGAAAGAAGCTGGTATGAACATGCTAATGGCTTGGGGGCCTACTGTGAGGTGGGATGCTTGCTGGCCCATGCAGGCATTTCTTGGTCATTTCCTTGGTGCTGGCAGTCCCTTGCTAGATGTCCAATTTGGCCACATGCAAAGCATCTACGATTTCCTTAGTACCTTGCCTACTTTGACACTCCCTCAAGGTGTGTCCCACTCTGTTACGCTTGAAACAGCACACTTGCCGACTTGGTGGACCTCTTCTTCTCAGTGGATGTGGAGAACGTGTAGATAGGGCTGCTACCTGCTCTGTCCATGTTGCAATCTGTTCCTCCAATTAGTGTGTCTTGCTTACTTTAATGTCTGTGGCAACTGCGGCTCCTTCCTTGCAACTTCCCCACATTAACCTTCATCAGAAGGCGTGAGCGTTCCACAATGGAGGGAAGGTCCTCTACATCACCTGATGCACGAATCTGCTTGCTAATTGCTTCTGGTATTCCAGACAAAAACTGGTGCAAGATTAATTGCCTCCGCACAGTATCATCAGTAAGCTCAGCCATCACTTGTCCCAACAGTTTCTTTAGCTCGTGGGAATACAATGCCAAAGATTTACCTGGCCGTAGCATCCGTGCATGAAATTGGTCAAGGAAGACAAATCCTATTGGTATTATTTTTTCTATAAGTTTCTTTTTGGTAACCACTATATCCACTTGTTCAGCTTCTGAGAGCTCAAGCCAGGCGGCCAGACTTTCTCCTTCAAGCGGAGTAGGTAACTTCAGAGCTTGTGTTTCAGCTGTCCATTTAGTTGCCTAGCTGCAATCTCAAAATGTTTGAGGCACTCTACAATGTCTCCACTAGGAAATGGCACAGGTACACTGACAATTCTATGAGCCACTGCCATAGTCAACAGTATTGTCCCTCATACTCAGACCTAGTAGCTAACTGTATTGTAGAGAAACAAAGAAGCAAGCAGCTGTTTTCTGCAACCAACGTAACAAATGCATACAATGAAATGGCCACTGAAAATCTCAACATCAGACAAAATAAATGCAAATTGTACAAAGTACAAACAATGCAAGACTTTATTTTTGATTTCCATTGAAGCAAATGTGTACACATTTAGCAACAGGCTGGAATTAGGAGTGACACAAAATTATTCTCTATTTGATGAAGTATATTTATTATTTGTCTATTCAGCATATATTGTTGCTTCTGTGGTAGATGTTGATGACGATGCGTGGGCGGTGAGGCACTTTGCCAGCGCTGGCTTGGAGTTCTTCACGGCCATGTCCTTTTCCAAGAACTTTGGACTCTACAGTAAGTACTACACAAAGTTATGAATTACTAGCAGCACAACCCATCACACAGATGAACAAACTTTATTCCTAAGAACTCAGCATCTACAATTTTAACTATTTTCCTAATAGGAAGTTGAATTATGAAAATGTTTTTTCTTTTGAGGTCACCTTTGTGGTCTAAGGAGATACTTATTGTTTCACGGGAATTCTCATCTTGTTTTGATACAAAAAGACGGACATGATGGTTGAATGTTGGTGTTAATGATAACTGTACTTGTTTAGATGAGCGGGTGGGACTTCTGGTCTCTGTTTTGAAGTCGCCTGAATTAGTCTTCAATGTACAAACTAATCTCAGGGTCTTGTGTCGCTGTCTCTGGTCCAACCCGCCGAACCATGGCTGTCGTATCGTAGCAACAGTGCTTGGCAACCCATCTCTATACCAAGAATGGTCAGGACCATGCTGTGCACATGAATAGAAAGTTTACCATATGCCTCACTTCATGATATGACATCCCCCCCCCCCCCCTCCCCTTCTCTCTCTGTTTGTTTGTTTTTTTTTGGTTTTTTTTGGTCTTCCCAAAAACTCCAATTTCTTTTACCCCTCAGAAACTACAACTAGGTGGTCATCCGTCTGGTCTGCCATTCATTCAGCATGTACAAACACCTGTCACCCTCCCCCCCCCCCCCCCCCCCAAGCCTCTTGTGCTATTATCTGTGCACCTTTAGGAACAGTTGATTGTTGTACGTGCAGGAGAGAGAACTTAAGTGTCATGTCTGACCGCATGAAGCGTATGCGGAAGGAGTTATATCTGGCCCTCAAGTCTAATGAAACTCCAGGCACATGGGAACACGTCATTCAACAACGTGGCATGTTCTCCTTTACCGGACTCTCACGTATGTAAATGCTCTGTGCCAATACCAAACCATTGTGGTTGTTGATAATAAAACTACAAGATCACCAGTCCTTGAGTGTCAGATCAGCTCAGGCCCTCACAATATTATTTGTGAATCCACCAATACTTAATGTGCCAATGTTTTCACATGTAAGCTAGCCTGGCATTCTTCCAGGCTTCCATCCACCTCCATCTGTTCCTCTATTTGATTTGTTTGGCAAGCAACTTGAACTGTTTAGAGTAGTAGTGACTGTGAGCTTTATGTTCAAGTGTCAGAGATGGGAGGATGAGGTTCTCTTCAACCTGCACCTTCTCTGGGTGCATGACTTACTGACCTCATGCATGTCTTAGTCCATATGTTGATGGTTTCTTTCTTAATGAAGATTTAAGGATGTTGTTTTGTTGTGTGTGTTTCTGTGCATACACGTGCACAGCTGTGCAGGTTGAGAAGCTGGCCAGTGAGTCACACATCTACATGTTGAAGAATGGTCGTATCAGCTTGTGTGGTTTGAACATGGAGAACATTGACTATGTGGCAGACGCTATAAAGGGGGCCATTATTACTTATCCAGAAGATTGAAATGGCTTTTTTCTTCTTCTTTATCATTTATTTATTTTGTACAGTAGAATGCAGAGAACTGCGTGTTTACTGCAGCCATTGTAGGAATTGGACATTTGAACGTCACTATTCTTGTGTGTGTATGAATGACCGTCCATGCCAAAAAGATATGGCACATTACAGTTCATTGCAAATGTGTGGTCAAATTTACAAAGTTCAATGGGTGCTATGTTTATAATCCATTATATGTTTTGGTGTGTGTGTGTTAACCTTTCGACTGTAACTGATAGGTTTGAGGTCCGGAATGGCTTATGGCAGGGATGTACCCTGGCACCCACATTATTTAATATCTACTTTAGTGCTATGGTGGCTGATTGGTGCAATAGGAGTAGTGGTGCAGGAGTGAGTGTGTTACGTAAGCATGGTAGGAAGTTGGTTGGGGACCGCACAGCTAAGTCTAGATTGAGTGAGATGAGAGTAACTGAGTCCCAGTTTGCTGATGATGTGGCATTGTATGCAACCTCTAGGGATAGTTTTGAGTCAGTAGCAGCAGAGTTTGTGAAAGTGGCAAGTGAATGGGGCCTGACTGTGAGTACTGAGAAGACAAAAGGGATGGTTGTTGGTGAGGGATTGAATGAGAGTGATGTCAGACCAGTGCAGGTGGAGGGTGGCTCTGTGGATGTAGTCCAGGACTTCACATACTTGGGTGCTAACATCTCAAGAGATGGGGAGATCACTAGTGAGGTGACTAGAAAAATTGCTAGAGCAGCTAGAGCATTTGGATGTTTGAGGGTGCCAGTATTTAAGAACAAAGACCTCTCATTGGCTACAAAGAGAGCAGTGTATAGGGCAGTTCTAGCTGTATTACTGTATGGAGCTGAAACTTGGACGATGAAGGCTGTGCATACAAGATGTTTGAATTTTTTTCATAACCGTTGTATTCGGACAATCCTGGGTGTGACGAGGTACCAACAATGGAATGAAAGATTAACATCTCAAAGCCTATCACATAGGTTTGGCTTGCAGCACTCCATCTCTGATATCATTCTGGAGCAGCGTTTAAGATGGCTGGGTCATGTGGGTCACATGGATGAAGAAAGGCTTCCAAATAGATTGTTGTTTGGGGAGCTTAACATGAAGAGACCATGCCACGGGGCAAAGAAGAGGTGGAGGGATGTTCTGAAAGTGGATTTGCAGGCAATTGGTGTGTATGATAGATGGTATGAGTTGCGCCAGGACAGGAAGGGGTGGTTTCATCTGTGTTTAGATGGTGTAGAGAAAATTTCAACATCCAGGCGATGGAACACCTGTTCAGCTAACAAGCAATCTGAATTAAGAACACTAAGTTGTGCCTGTGGAAGAAAATTTCGAAGACAAGGAGATCTGACCAGACACCAACATTTCTGTGTGATGCCATCATAAGCTAAGTTTATTGCCATTAGTCCTGGATTCATCCAGGACACTGCCATCATGGTACTTTGTACCATGGGCAGCTTCTAAGTTCTAAGTGTGTTAACCTGCATGTGTGTGTTTTTTTTTTCATAGCCACACACACAGGAAGTTGTTTTGGCTGCCAAAAGCTGATCAAAAGACTAATCAGGCCAAAATTTGGTGTATGGTCTTCAAGTATCCGGGTAAGCATTATTAATCACATTGAGTGTGGTTTGGCCATAGCCACGTTCACAGGAATTTGTTTTGCTATCACAAGCTAATCAAAGGACCAAGCTGGCTTAAATTTGGCATGTGGTTTTCAAGGGACTGGCTAAGCGTTATAAGGTGTGGGGTGTGGTTGTGTCATGGCCACACCCATAGGTGGTTATTCTGGCTGCCAAAAACTTATTCATGGACCAATGAGACTGAAATTTGACATGGGCTCAAAGTAACTGTGAATGTTATTAACTACATGTGGGGGTGGTAATGGGTGTGATTTCATCATAGCCACACCCATAGGAAGTTGTTTTGGATACCAAAAGCTAGTTTATGAACCAATCGGGCTGAAATTTGACATATGGAGTCCAAGTAATCGGGTGGGCATAATTAACTGCATGTGGGTGTGGCAATGTGTGTGGTTTGATATTAGCTACACCCACAGAAGTAATTGAAGGACCAACCAGGCCGAAGTTTGAGTGGCTTCTATAATGTTTCATATTGACATCCACCTGACAACGCAGGGTATATGCTGCTTAGTGGTATATAAAGAGAAAAAGAGATAGAAATCCTTGCAATAAAATGAAACGAAACTGGCTCAGAATTTGTTGGTTTGGCAACTCCAATTGGTTTATGTGAACTGCTGGACTGGAATACCTTCCCTCCCTCCACACACTGTATCATCTACTCCACTGGCAGAGAGGCTTGGATCATCTGTCAGCAGGAACTGCAGGAAATCTACTTCCAACTTACCCCCCCCCCCCCCCCCCCCCCCCCGTAATAAAACCCAAAAGTAACCCAACAACATCCAATGATTAGCTTGATTCATATGAGAATCCCTGACATGAATGTTATGAAGGTGAAGAAATTTATCAACAAACACAAGTCCTTACAGAGGATTCTAAATTTTGATGGCCTAATCCACTGGTGTATTACATGACCGACAGGGCACTTGGGGGGGGGGGGGGGGAAACAAAAAAATTTATATTATTGTGAATCTATGCCATAGAATATTATGATGGTGGAAAAATTGATCAACAAACACCACAAGTCCTTACAGAGGATTCCAGAGTAGGTGCACAGCTACTATCAGGTGCAGTTGAAGACACAGGCTTTCTGTTGCGAAGAGCGTATCTGTTTCTGGTTGAAACCTGCTGCAAGACAAAGATGAAGTTGTCAATCAATATCAGCATGCATGTGTACACAAACCTGAACACATCACAATGTAGACACATGTACACACATCGCAACAGTACGGATACACAAACAAACTTGGATTTCACACAATTGCAAGGGTGAGATAGTCACCTTAGTGGTTTGTGATCTTCAATTTCCCACAACTCAATTAACAGCATGATCACAAAATCCATCAATTGTTAAAAATGTCATAGCACAATATACATACTCTTTGCTCTTTTTTTTTGTTTTGTTTTTGTTGTCAGAGGATCTGTGGATGGTTATGTGGAGAGTGGAAGGGTTATAATTGCCAACTCTGGATGCAACCAGAAAGAGTTGCCTGTGAGTGAAAACTGGATCCTTGAACCAAGCTCCCACTTTCCCCAGAGAGGAAGAAAGAGAGAGAGAGAGAGGGAGTGTGTGTGTGACAAACAAACAATAACAAGCATAACAGAGTGCTCCCATCTTAATGAGGAGATATCATGTGATACTAAATATGAGCAACAAAGGATTACTAAAAAGGAAGAGAGCAAGCTGGAACCATGTGATCAAAATGGTAGTGACAGCATTTAGAGCTGTGATCAGTGAAGGAGCATGCAGATATTAAGCTTATGCATTAGGAGGAGGGAACTTTAACTAGGGTCAATTGGCGCATGCAGGAGGTGATCAACTGACCAGGAGAATTACAACAAAATATCAACTATCAGCAACACACTCTCTGTGTACACTAACACCAGTTGTTTTTTAATTACCTATTGAAACAACAAACAGACACAAAAAAACAACAACACGAAACAGGGAGGGACACTATGGTTCTGACTGAGTGAACTCAGTAGTAATGTTTGCACCAGCATTGATAACATGCCCCACGTTCACCCATACTTAAATGTTGCACATAACCGATGTATTTAAAACATAACCGATGTATTTAAAAAAATATTAACTGGTAGCAAGATGACACTTTCTGCAACTACAGTAATTCCAACACCACTGATCCCAATATGTTTAAAACCGAACATGTACTGTACCCTTTCTCAATTTTGGATAGATAAAATCAAGTGAATATATTGATTGTGTGAGGTAGATTGGCCACACACAAAATAAAGAAAAGCAGCAAAAAATAAATAAAAGAAGATGAATAATATATTGATTGTGTGAGGTAGATTGGCCACACACAAAATAAAGAAAAGCAGCAAAAAATAAATAAAAGAAGATGAATAGAGTAGTTAGTTTGTGTGAACTGAAGTTGGCTATGTTAATAATAGAAAATGAATAGAAATGTTAGTTTGTGTTAACTAAAGTTGGCTACTGTTGTTTGGAATGTCCTCCACAGAAGAGTGAGATGGAAGAGTGAGGGACTTGTCTGGTTGACACAGCCGTGAATCAACCATACACTGCAACATCTTAAGCTGAAACTCTCGCTCTTCCTGTCTCATTCTGGCATCACTTTCCAGCCTCTTCTCCTCCAACTTGATGCGCTTTTCTTCCATTTCAATAATTTTCATGTCACACTTTAACTTTGCTTCGACAACCTTGCCCACCAAGTCTTCTAAAACAACCACAAGCTCTCCACTTCCTCGTCTTGTCCTCTTCCTGCTGGTTGTGGCTGCATTGCTTGTCAGCATTGTCTGCTGACACAGCTCAGGTGGAGGCACAGAGCAAGACCCAGCAGCAGACTGGGACACATCAGCAAGTTTGTTTTGTGCAGAACCATTCACTTCCTGGATATCCCCAGGAAGATTACTTGCCTCTTGCTGAATGTCTGCAGAATTAATATCTTCTACTTCACCAAAGTCATCAGTGAGAGTACCTACCACTGCCTCGATGTCCTTACCAAGAGTATCTTCCACTTCCTGGACGTTGCCAACAAGATCACTTTCCACTTCCACAATTTTTCCGGTAAAAGTACCTTCCACTGCAGTCAAAGTATCTTTCACAGCCTCGGCGTCCTTAGTAAGAGTACCTTCCACTTCCTGGTTGTCTTTATCATTAGTACCATTCATTCCCTGGTTGTCTCCAGCCAGATTACCTTTCACTTCCTGGATGTCTCCATTAGGAATTCCTATCATTTCTTGAATGTCTCCAGTAAGATTACCTTCCACTTCCTGCACATCTTCAGCAACATTACCATTCACCTTCTGGATGTCTCCATCACCTTTCACTCCCTGGATGCATTCAGCAAGATTACCATTCACTTTCTGGATGCCTCCATCGCCTTTTACTTCCTGGATACCTTCAGCAAGATGACCATTCACTTTCTGAATGTCTCCATCAGGAGTACCTTCCACATGAGGAAGAATAGGCTGCTTGTGATTCAGTACCTTGTCAATAATGTTAAAATACTCCCACAGTTTTGGGTCATCTCCTAACTTATCTTTCTTGGATCCTTTGTGGTCCTTGGCTTTATCATAGTCACTCTTCAATTTCTTTACCTTGTTGTTACATTGTTGCCATGACCTTTCATAGCCAAATGCTCTCAAATCTTCTGATACTTCAAGAAAAACTTCACTGGGTTTCTTCAGTGCATCTATTTGATTTTGAACAGCTTCATTCCCCCAGATTTCCAGCAACTTCAAGATCTCTTCCTCTTTCCAAGCGCTCCCATACATCTTCTACCACTATCTCCAATCACTATCTCCAACTAAACGTCCATCTAAAAGCCTATCTAGTGGTTTGTGGGTATATAATTGATTTGCAGCTGTAAATAACCTCTGCAACATTAATCAACCACTAGGACATGCCTCTTTAGGTCCAAATAGAATTTAGGCTTGTCTATGGGGCGGGGTATGGGTCAGGGAAACTTTCCTCAAACTTAGAAAAAAAAGACCTAAGGAAAAAAAAAAGTAATATATATGAAAGAAAAATAAATAAATCAATTAAAAAAATATAATAATGACCGGTATCTCACTGAAGGTGTCCAAGGTGATAAGGTAACCAACAGTAAAATAATATCTTCATCTCAAAGTGTTCAAACTGATATTTTCACAGTAAGATAATGTCTGCAATCTCAAAGTAACAGATGATAATGTCACAGTACTGTCATCTAAAGTAGCCAAGATGATAAGGTCACACTGAGATGATCAATGGACCACATCATGAAAAAAAAAAAAAAAAAAAAAAAAAAAAAAAAAAAAAAAAAAAAAAAAAGGAAATAAACTCTTATAATTTCCTAAAATCCACCAGAATGCACTTTTTATTTTTGAATACCCCTGGGCCAGATCTTGCATAGTCACCAACTCAGACTTACCAAATTTTATCAGTAAGTTCTTCCACCCTTGGTATCAAGCTACCCTTGACAGCTGGTAGGCATCACTTGGGAACTCTGCTAGTGTGTGTATATACATATACATATATATATATATATATATATGCTTTTATTTATGCCTTTATTGCATTAAATTGATTTAATTAGCCCACACTCATTAATTTGGGGTTCAGGTTGTTATGCTGGATACACAAAATTATATACATATATATATATATGTATATATATATGTGTATATATATATATTTATATTATTTAAGGAGGAAAACTAGACAGCTAAAGAACAAAAATTATTTCTCATTATTTAAAAAAAAAAAAAAAAAAAAAAAAAAAAAAAAATCTGTGCTGCAATTTTTGGTTACAACGATAATCCTCTGCCAGAAGTGCAAGTGCAAGAAAGGTAGCTGCTGTGTTTACCATTGTCAGCTGAGCCACAATGTCAGAAGCATTTGTGCTTAGCACCCACTATATGTTAAAAAAAAGGAAGAAAAAAAGAAGGAAAAAAACAAACAAAAAGCTATCTTCCATTTCATAAGCTTTTCAAGAATATATCATACATGCATTCTTGTTGATTTTTCAGGAAGTTCAGATTGGTGTAACACTGAAAGGTAGATGGCCAACAGTTTAGAACTCACTTGGTTATTAATTTTTGTGTAATTAGTTTGCATAGGTGGGAGGGGAAGAAAAAAGGATTGAAGAAAAAAGGATTGAAGGAAGAAAGGATTGAAGGAAGAAAGGATTGAAGGAAGAAAGGATTGAAGGAAGAAAGGATTGAAAGATATAAGGAACCGAAGGAAGAGGAAGAAAGAAGAAAACAAAAACCAAAACATTAAAAAGCCGAGACTAGGATTTGAACCCAGGATTTAACTTGGCAGATGTGAACCTTGACTGTGGAGGGTGGTTTAGGGCTGGGTCATTGTCAGGACCAGCCTTCAGCTTACTCCTCAGACAACTAAAACGTGATTTCATTCTATAAATTATAATAACATTTGTGGTTTGGACTCTTCAGATTAGTTATTTGTTAGGTAACCATTTAATGTCATAAGTACTTATGCACAATCCATGTTAACCAGCTCTGTGTTGTCACTTAGTATTTATTGTCTCATCTTTGATATGGCTCAACCCACCAGGAGTAAATACTTAAAGAAGCTCCTGAGTGGGAGAGCCAGACTTACCTAATTTGCATTTAAGATAAAATAGTTAAAAAAAACTACTAAACTTAAAGGGTAGCTTAAACTCTACCCAGCAGTTTAGGTTATCTCTGGTGGCAGCATTATTGAGAAGACAGAGACTTAAAACCCTCTTGATCCCCCACAGTCACACCTGTCCATACCTCTCTGTATCAAGTTAGTTACAGCCCAATAAAGCTAAAAATAGTCCTTTTGTCACCACCTCCACAGGGGGGGGGGGGGGGGGCATGGACCCATTTAACATTGTGCCCCTGGACCAAGATCCCACTCACCAAGAAAAACTTGGTGAAGCTTCTTGCAGTGGTTTCAGAGGTTGAAACTATGGTCCGATAAAAAAAAAGAAGTTTTGGCACTCTGGCTCTCAGAATAAAAAGATTTCAAGTCTGGCTCTCAGAATACAAAGATTTCAAGGAAAGGGGCGTGGACTAATTTCGCAGGGAAACAATTCACCCACTCACACACTTCCCAGGTGCTAAGTGGTGGGTGTGGTTTAATTTGGCGGTGCTTTTAAACAAAAATCCAGAATGGAGGATGACTTTCCGTTCACTCCAGCTTTCCAAAGTAGAGAGGCTTCGGGGGCTTTTGAGGATGATGACTATTCAGACTTGAGGAAGCAGCTCTTCCCTGAGCAAAGTACCACTTCCAAGCAGCCTGTCCTCATTTACCTCAGAGTGCGTCCAAAGAGCCAGGTGGAGATAGAGAACCAGGATCCAGACTGCTTCCAGACCAACCACAATGAGCTGATAGCAGTCCCCCCTACGTCTTCAAACACTTTCAAGAATGCTCGAGGTGGCGTTGTCTGTAACATGAAATTTGTTTTCTCCCGAATTTTCCCCCCAACTACTATGCAGAAGGATCTCTTCAATGAAACCCTGAAACCTCAACTGAAGGATTTTATTGAGGGGAAAAACTGCCTAGTCTTTACCTATGGTATCACTAACTCAGGTATGTATTTACTTCTCTGGCGGAATTTGTGCACTATGGCAACCCAATTCTCTTTAGCAAAGCAAAGTAAAGTTTTATTTGAGCTCTATCATAACAAATTCTTTGTTTTTATGTTTCAAGATATATTGTCCTGGCACTTTAATAAACTTCCAATAACAGCTCGTTTATTGCACCCATCCATGCACTTTTGGTAAAACCTTTATGAATTGTTTGTTAGCCATAATTGCTCTTGCGCCACAGAGGGTAGGTCAGCCATTCCGTAAACAGTGAATATTGTTTGTGGAGAAAGCTACAGGTATTGGTTTTGCAGCTATGTTGTACCTATGTTAAAAAAAAGAGGAAGTGTTTCCTTTGGATGTTTTTGTGCCAAATTTTTTTTATCTTGCTGGTTTCTGGTAGAGGGTGAGTATGTTTTTCTGTGTTGTAATAATATAGAGGAAATTAGGTCTGTAGGTTTACAGGAAACAAACAATTATTCCTATGGCGTTAAGTTGCCATTAAACAAAGCAACCGGCAACTTCTGGTCAAATGATTTGAGCTTTCTATTGTATGCTTGTCCTAAGTGATGATATTTTGTTAGAGACTATTGACAAGCCCAAGTTTCTATATTATTCACTCCGATTGCATCTATAATGGTTCATACATTTATCACATTCACCAACTGCACAACCACTCCCCCAGTCACACCCACAATATCAACCTAGAGTAATATCAACTGAAGCTGAAATAAAATTGTTGAACTTAAAGAAGCCACAATTTTTCTTCAGGTGTGAAAGTATAATAATTGGATGCAATTCACTGAAGTATTCTGCATAGCAACTTTTCAAGTAATGTAAACTTATTATGTTTTCATTTGTAGTTACCTTTAAACTATAGTAAGTTCCCACTTGCAGCCTGCAGGCATACTTGTGTTATAACTTGGTACAAAGAATGAGTGCACTAAGTCACTTAATCAGTAGTGCCATCATACAGTTTGAACTTCCAAGTAAATAAGGGTTTGTTGCTTTTTGAAATTGCTGCAGCAGAATGTTAAACAACACTTTCAAGTCCTTTTCTTCTGGACAGTTGAATATAACTCTAAGTCTCTTTGATTTCGCCAGCACCTCAACTATTATCGATCGCTTCTCTTTTTCTGGTCTAATTTTGCAGCACCAACAGAACTAATTAGGTGTGGTTTACTCAGGTGTGTTTATTTATATATCAGTTCTTTATTAATTAAAAAGTTGTAGTATGTCCCATAAGGAAAGTACAGATGATATTCACCACAAGAATATGCTAATCCATTGCATTTACAAGATAGTCTATCTTCAAAGAGAAAGTCGGATAGTTGACTTCTTTTTTTTTTAGCAAAGTTCATTACAAGAACCAAACAGTAAAAAGATAAAGATAATTAACAACAACAGAAAGTGTAATTACACTTTATATAGCTGTGTATAACTTTGAATATGAAATTGTTATATTAAGAGTGCAATTAGATAGGGAAGTTATAAGGAATGTGAGCACTATCTCACATCTTGAAGCAACTTCTTTAAATTCGGCTGGCTCATATACAAATTCAAAAAGGAACTATTCAACCCCAAAAAAAAAAGAGGAAGGAGAGGTGAATGTGGTTGAATTTTCTCCAAGAACTTGGGGTCATACTCACGTCAAACAGTTTATTCAGGTCACTTCCTGTGTAAGTCTGTTTATTTTCTGTATGTCTGAAAATGTTGACTGTATGTCTGTGGATGTTGACTGCTGTAGTGCCCTACGACCATCATCCATCGAATCTCCCTATCCACCTATCCCATCACCATCTACAGTAGTTCAATGATCATCTCTTTAACTACGTCTACCATAATCCATCTTTCTAAAAAATGTTCTTTTTTCACAAGAAACACATACCAAGAAAGTTCCTCCACTTGTCTGTAGGTGCATATATTATAATCTCTGACGTTCAATTTCTATCTAATTGTTCTTTTTATTAATCTTTCCACTGAACCTCATGCTAGTTCAATAGGAGAGTTTACACACCTTTGAAATGTCCTCAACATTCCAGTGGTTTTCATTATTCTTTCGGTTATTTGCTTCAGTACAAACTAATACAATAGTTTTTCTCCTTGAACAATAAAACCATGATAGCCCAAAAAAAGGTTTTGAACTGAAACTAAACTCCTTTCTCAGATTTCTTGATATCTTATTCAGCTTCTGGGGCTCTCTGGGTGAGTTTGACCTCTTTTCTCTGCCATAGCTGTCATAGTGTATATTTTATAAGTGTATCATAACAATTTTTAAAATTTACTGTAGCTATAGGTGTGGACGACCGAGGCAAATGAGCCAACACTGTAGCAACAGTCCAGAAATAGACACCACATCAAATAAAAGGGACTGAGAAACCTTTGCGTGTCAGCAGAACTGCTTCACTCCATGACCTCCCATTCTAAAGCCACTAGAATGCAGTAAATATAACCAAGCACACACACACACACACACACACACACACACCACACACACACACCACACACCACACACCTGCGGTATGTTTACTCAAGTGCTTTTACTTCCGTGGGAAGTGAATGCCAATTGCTTATGTGGGTTGGAATTACAAGCGTGGCAATAAGCAGATAATTAGGACCGCTCTGCAGCTTCCAATTTTATCACCTAATGAAACTCACAGCTAAATCTATCAATAATTTCACTCGATTTATGCCTTGATATGTCTGCTGTTTGTGAGTGTTTTGGTCCACCTTTGGCATTTTGTGTTTGTTTCGTTGCAACTTTGGCCAGCTTATTTGGTGTCAGTTTTTAGCTCTGTGTCTTAAGCTGGGCTCATGATATCATGCTAGACTCCGATGGTACATTGGTCCACATTGATATCCCTATGCTGACATCCCTGTGCTGGCATCCCTGCGCTGGCATCCCTGCGCTGGCATCCCTGCGCTGGCATCCCTGCGCTGGCATCCCTGCGCTGGCATCCCTGCGCTGGCATCCCTGCGCTGGCATCCCTGCGCTGGCATCCCTGCGCTGGCATCCCTGCGCTGGCATCCCTGCGCTGGCATCCCTGTGCTGACATCCCTTTCCAAAGATGCTGGGGTTGTAATGATTCAGCTCAAAGTTGCTTTACATTAGGTAGAGTGTCATGTAAGCCGATTTAAGATTCTTCTTAATACAAGTGTGTGTGACGTATGCTTCTGGCTCAGTGCGTGCAAGAACACCAACATTGTTGTTCAGACTGTTCCTCCCTCATACCAGGTCTTCTTGTTGAGAGGGGAGGGATGTTCTGTGTGGACATGCCTGCTTATTAACCAAGTTCACTTTTTTGCTATCTAATGACCATCCACCACAAGAGACTTACAAATTAAGTTCAGTGTTAATTGTATTCATTATTTTTTTTATGAGTAAACATTGATGATCCTTACCATTCATAATTGTGTGTTCTTAAACTTCACATGGGAATTCTACTGTCATGAGTATTTTAAATATTAAAACCTTTTTTTTTTTTCAATTGTGCTGCTCTACCCCGTGCCAAATTACTAAAGAAGGGCACAGTAATTTAGAATAGTTTCGGACCCAGAGGGCAGGTGATAACTGACAATCTTTTTATCTAATTATAATACGTTATTGCTGAAGAGTGTTTCTGTGTGTTGCATCATCAACCTTGGAGTGCAGCTGTTCACACAAGTGAACATTATCTCATAATGATCAAGAAAATTTTAATCTTGACTCCACTTTCCTCTTTTTCATTGATAGGCATAGAATTGGTGAAATTTAAAAAAAAATTTTTTAAGAATTTTGTATTTATTGCTTAAAGGAGAACAAAACAGATAAGTTGACTTGTTCTGAACAGAATTAAGAACAGAGGGGGGGGGGGGGTGGGAAGAGGTGGAATAACAATTTTTTTTTATACAATAATTCTGCACCTCTGGCATAGCAGACAGTAAATAGGATATCCATAACTTTAGTACATCCTTAAATGCAGCTTGAAAACTTTTTTTTGAAGCTAAGCATTTGTATTTCCACCCACAAGTCGTGTTGTCGTGTCTGTTGCACATATTTGTTGTCTAATCATGTCAATATCTACATGCAGGCAAGTCGTACACCATCACTGGCATTCCCTCTGAGCCTGGTCTGTTGCCACGGGCACTGGACGTCATCTTCACCTCCTTGGACCCCAGGAAGATGAACGAAGTCAAGGTGGTGCCTGAAAGATTCTCGGGTCTCCGCTTTGGCACAGACCAAGAGTTAAAGGAGAAACAGGAATGGAAGGACAACATATTGACAATGGTGAGTGATTGTGTGTATGTGTGTGCACATGCGTGCATGTGTGTGTAGGTAGTATAGAGTGACTAACATCGTGCTGTATGATAGTATATGTGCATGTGTGCTTGTTTTTTGTCACTAGGCCAGAAATCTCAGAATATCTCCACACAACATTTGTGAGGAAGAGCATTCAATGAACAGCACCTCTTTGTCCACTCAATCGGTTAACCTCACCAACCTGACCGAGCTGACTGACTCGTCTGTTGACGGTACGTATACATTCTAAGCACACTTTTATACACTGGGAGTAGTAGTGCTTGCTTGAGAGGTTGTGGTGGCAGATGAGGGAATACAGTGTGCTTGAACATGTTGCATGTAATTAACACTATGACTGCTGACCATCACAGTGGGATGGTGGACCTATTGGTATGATAGCAGCATGGTAGCACAAATACTAAGCTGTCTGATCAGATGAATGCCAAAGTATTACGAGAGCATGTTTTTTAAATGATGGTAAAGTTTGTCTATGATGCCCTAGCTACCTTTCTCCATTTGCAGGTTGTAACTATGAGGAGTTCCTTCCAGTTTATGATCAAGACTCCTGTTTGGCATTTGAAGACATGGACAAGTGTCAGTTTGCCATCTATGTGTCATTTGCCGAGATTTACAATGAGTTTATCTACGACTTGTTGGCGGAGGCACCCGAGAAAGGTCAACGCAGACCCTCACTGAAGATTGCTCAGGACAACGAGAAGAATTATTACATCAAAGGTTTGTGGTGAGCTATGAACTGGAAGTTCTTATTAAATTTATCAAATGCTGGCATTATTCCTATAATTGATTATTCATGCTCATCAATGGATCATCATAGTGACAGAAGTAGCACTCACCTACTCTATTACTTGGGTCCTAACATGTACAAATGAGATGCATTGATTTGGGTATTATTTAATCCCTCTTGGAGCAATATGTGATAGTGGAATGGAAGGATAAAACATTGACTATTTGATTACTTGTAAAGAGCCACTCCAATTATTATTCTGCCTCCATAAAAATTTGGTGACAAAGTTTACGTTTCAAAGTGTCAAAATTGCATCATGGTCATCTCATAAGATGTTGACTTTCTTGAGACTTTTGTATCATCATGCCTGTTGAACCTAAAGTCCTAAATACTATTGCCCATGTTTGACAACATATATGCTTGGTTCATTTCATGTCAAGAAATTGTCTATTACGAGGGAACTGAAATACTGTATTTGTATATGCTGGTTCTTGAATTCACACGCAAGAAAAAAAGTCGCAGTTTATGGGCTAAGTTTTGTCCTTGTTGTTAGTTGTTTTATGGTTGAGTTGGTGAGTTGGTTGAGTTGGTGAGTTGGTGGAGTTGAGAGAGGTAATATTTGTCAACATCTGCCTTGCCCATCATTCATGGCTGGCTCTCCTTGCAGGTCTGCAGGAGGTGTCTGTGTGCAGTGTGGAGGAGGCTATGCTGGTGTTGCAACTTGGGTTGAGGCACCGCCATGTTGCTTTCACACGCCTAAACTACCAGTCATCTCGTAGCCACTCCATCTACTCCATCAAGCTGGTCCGCCTAGCCAGTGGAGCTAACGAGCCCATCAAGGCGATGATCAGCAGGTCAGGAATACTATTCCCCATTCATTTCAAATGTGGGGACACGGGGTATCATATTTAGAATGATTTACGACTGGTTCTGTTAGTTTGTATATTCCTGTAACCATGGTGTATTATATATTGTATCTTGCTCTTCCACTGTCCAGGATCTCCATTGTTGACTTGGCTGGTGCCGAGAGGTCTGCCAAGACAGGGGCTAAGGGGGTGAGGATGAAGGAAGCGGGCAACATCAACAAGTCCCTCTTAGTGCTGGGGAAATGCATCAACATCTTGAAATCAAACCAGAGCAGACGGTCAGTAGCACATGTAGTTGGAATTCATTATTGAAAGATCAGCCAAGCTAGGGAAGATTCTTTGTATGGTGGACCTTGAAATTTTAATCAACTAAATAATATTATGGTTGGTAAATGGTACTTAAACTATGAGTAATTTTTGTTCTTGAGCAATCAGGCATCTGTCCCCCGTGAGATTTCAAAATGTCACATGCTTTTTGAAAGGTTTTCAAAATATTCCACTATTTCCTCACCTCCACTAAATTTTTGAAGATGAGATCAGTTGTTTATTAGCACAATCTGGAGAATTTGCACTTGACCAATAGTAGCAGTTGGCAAGCAATAGAAGGTGGCAGTGAACAGTAAAGCAGAAATTTCTCTTCGTATTCGTGTGAATGCTCTCCTAACAACAATACATAAATCTAAATGGCTAACTAACTAGTCTCGCCTTTTGGGTTTATTATATCTTCAGTTGGCTGTCGTGGTGCTTGTAATTGCACAACTGTTTATGGGTAAGATTCTTCCAGCATCTGCAAAATATGTTAATGGAATGATCAGGCAAAACGAGTTAATGCTATAGTATTTTGTTGAGTGTTGGTAGGTGTAAGCATGACTGGAGCTGCCTCATTTGGTTTGTTTATACATGTACATTTGTTTCACAATCTTTAGGCATCTGGAAGACCGACTGGTACCGCCTTTTCGAGACAGCAAGTTGACATGCCTATTTCAGAACTATTTCATTGGCAGAGCTGAGGGCATGGTGAGACCAGGGAAGGTCACCATGTTTGTCAATGTCTCTAACACTGCATCTGCTTTTGATGAGACCCTGCATGTCTTACGGTTCTCAGCATTAACTGGCAAGGTTAGTCGTGTACACATGATTGCAAGTTCTGCCTATTCCTGGCTGCCGAGGTGCCTAGTTGGAGAGGGGATAGGGTGGTTTAGACCTATTTTTTTTATGCAGTGTTTTGTGTTTTCCTGATGTGTTGTTCAGTAATCGCATAAGTGCAGTGGTGGGTAAAACTGGAATTTGCAAGATCCTGTTCTCCACAATATTTCTTTGCAGGTGATTCCCACGGCCAAGACCATCACGCATCATCTTGGGATGAGAACCTCTAAATCCATTGAGGACATTGCTATGACAACTGCTAAATCCACCGACGATGCTGACGAGATGACCTCTAAGTCCACTGACAACATTGCTGTGATTACTTTTGAGTCTACTGACAAAATTAATACGCTGACCTCTAAATCCACCAAAGACATTGCTATGACAATTGCTAAATTCACCGAGGATGCTGACAAGATGATCACAACATCCACCGAGGATGCTGACAAGATGTCCTCTAAATTCACCAAAGATATTGCTATGACAATTGCTAAATTCACCGAGGACGCTGACAAGATGATCACAACATCCACCGAGGACGCTGACAAGATGATCACAACATCCACCGAGGACGCTGACAAGATGACCTCTAGATCCACTGAGGACACTAATATAGCCACAAGCTCCGTCCAGTTAGCAGAGGTAGTGCATGAGCCCCCCACTCCATGGCCTGGGGCACAATGTACCAACTGCCAGGTGAGGAGATCACTGCTGCAGTTTGTGGAAGTATCCATGAGAGTAATGTTCAGCAAATACCTCTCAGTTTGTTCATTGGTTTTGTCGATCCTTTCCTGTGTCCATGTATCTCCTTATCCATCTGGCTGCTTTGCCAGGTGTCTATCTCTCAGCACGTCTGTCTCCCTGTCTCCCATTTCGTCCACCTATCCTCATCCTTAATTTCTAATGACTGTTCACATGTGTTTCTGCCTCCGTCAACTAGTCCTGTTCATCTGTATGTTTCAGGTTGTTTGTGAGAAACTTCGTATTGCCCAGCAACAAGCACAGGCTCAGCTGCGTGTGAAGTTGCTTGATCAAGAGTGTAAGATTAGAGAGGAACTGTCCCAGGAGCACTCCAAACAGCTTTTGAGTATGGAGGAAACCTACTGGTATTAACAATACAGAGTACGACCGTGTATAAAAAACATTAGTGTCACTGCAGATGTCCAGTTCACAATAGTCACTAACTGTTGTTATCAGAATGGGCTAGATAACAAGTCTATTAAATTTATGTCGCTATGTACTCTCTAAGCTAGTATAGTTTACCGGCCTTTTATTATATGACAACTTTTTGCTGTACATGTATCAGGTTCAACTGAAAGTGTTATGTTCTAACTTTGGTGGCATTGAGCATGCTCCCCAAGTTAGCACTGATCAGATAAATGGTCTAGGAAATTGTGTAACAAACAGTTTTGCCTACTACTTTATATTGTGCACATCTAAAAGGATAAAGTGATATCTGTCTCATGGTTCTATAATCTTTCTCCTGTAGTCGTGAGCTTGAGGAGCAGGCGAAAGAGTATGAGGAAATGCAAGAGCATCGCATTGACAATATCAAGAAGTCTCTGAAGAACAGGAGGAACACGAAGAAGAGGCAGGATGAGTCAGGTGAAGCTGCACAAGGTGGTAGAGATTGAGGTTCACATAATAATGATGGTGGAGGATGTTTGTGTGATGGTGGAGGGTGTTTGTGTGATGGTGGAGGGTGTTTGTGTGATGGTGGAAGGTGTTTGTGTGATGGGAAGGGTGTTTGTATGATGGGGCAAGATTGATTGTTTGTGTATGTTCTTCACTTAAGCAGCATTTCATCCAGATTAAAATTTATCATGTCAGCACATCATGTAAGATAGAGAGATAGATAGATAGATAGATGGATAGATAGGACAAAATGAGAAGGACATAGAGGACGGTTGGGGACCATTATTGTGTAGATCTATAATTTTTTTTTTTTCGATGTTGTAGATGGTATGGACAACACAAGTTTGCAGGAGACAGTATTGGAGCTAGAGGAGCACATCAAAGAGCTGGAGGAAGACTTGTCTCTGGAGAGGAGTATTGGTACTAATTCTAGTACAGCAATGCCCACCACTGAACAAGTCTGCCCTAAATGAGTGTCTGGCATGCAGGCATCTGTTACAGAAGCCACTTGCCATCTGCATTATCAATCTGTTTTTTTTTTTACGGTTAATAAAGTAGGAAGTCTTAAAAGACTTTGTCACAAGCATTAGTGGTTAATTGTACCTAAAAGTGACAAATAAACCCATATTTTCCTTAAGTGTTCCAATATTCATTAGCTATATACATGGAATTATTGTAAGTTACTATGAGGAGGTTTGCTGGCTTACTACTGGCTGAGCAAAGTGATAAAAACATGGGGCTGTGTGTGTGTGGGGGGGGTGTGTGCGATGTGTGCGTGTGTGGTGTGGTGTGGTGTGTGGGCGGGTGGGCGTGTGTGCATGTGTGTGCTTATTTTCCCATGTGAAACCAGGGAGTCCCCCTCCCAATAGATAACTGGTTCACTGGAATATCAGCACTGATTTATTACAAAGAACATGCATGGCACATGGTAAACAGTAGCAATCTGCACCACCAGAACATGAACTAGCCCAAGCCCTGTGAGCCACAGACGAAATAGGAACATTTCTATCGCACCTGTTCACATGACATTCAATCACGGTATCTTTTAATCATATAAAGCTAATACTAAGGACACAAAGATACATTCCATTAGTTTTTGACAGTGAGATTCTGCTTAGAAAGTGCAATGCATGGCTCTCTGTGCTCTTTCTGGAACTGAATTTGGAGCAGGCTGACTCCTTTATTATTACCACCTCAGGTCAGGAGCATTTAATTCCTCTCACCTTTGGAGCATTTTAACTCTCACCATGGCAATCACTTCCAATATTTTCATTGTTGGTTTCTATTTTTTAATTTTATTAAATGATACTTCGGGGATAACTGAACTGATTTAAAAATTTTTTTTTTATTGTCTTATCTTGTTGTCCTAGATGCATAACCTGGTATAATGAAATTTGGAAATTTTTGGTCCAATATTCATGAAGAAAACTAAGGGTCAAAATTTTTCTTACTGTGGGGGTGTATCTCTTCAATGATGTCACAAGGGGTACAGCTGCAGCAAAAACTCAATGTAAGTGATAAACTACTTCAACAAATTTTAATATTCCTCCAGTTAGGAGGCAGGATTCTGACAGTGAGTCCAGGATTGCTAGCAGCACATTGACATCTAGCAATATAGCAACTGAAGAGGGGTTGTGGAGTAGGGAATCGGATGGAATAAGTGAAGAGATATATCCCTTGGGAGGGTGCAATAATTTTTTATATTGATACTTTTCTTCAGTTTCATCTAGCTCTAATTCTGGTACAAAAAATGATGATCAAAGATTTTCTGATTTTTCATGATAAAATTTAGCTATTGCAAAATACTTTTTAGCTTTGGCTACTTCTAGTGTGGAGATATTTAGTAGCTAGCTATCTCGCTGCAGAGAATGAGGTTCAAAGACTTTTAAAAAAATTTGTCACGGTAATGCTTGCTGGTTACCTGAATCAGAGCTGGATGAAGCTGAAGAGAAATCAGTGTCACTACACTCTGAAATTATGAGAAATTATTACACTCTCCAAATGGACCTCTTCACTTATTCTTTCAGAAGAGCTGAGTCTTTAAAGCCACTCAACAGCTCTTCTGCAGTTACTTTCTCGCTAGGTATTAATGTGCTGCTGCCACTCCTGAACTTACCGGCAGAATTGGGCCTCCTGATTCCAGAGACTATTGAAGTTTGTTGAAGTAGCGTATCACTTTCATTGAGTTTTTGCTGCATCTGTCCCCCTTTTGAGTTACAGCCCACAGGAAGCAAACATTTTAAGCTAAGTTTTCTTCATGAACGTTGGACCAAAATTTTCAAAAATCTTTTTATATCAGGTTATGCATAAAGGACAAGATCAACGATAATTTTTTCCTTCCAGTTCAGTTACCTTTTAATAGAACAACTGAAGTGTTCATATATTTTCCATATACATGCTCATCATGGTTGACCCACTCTATCTCTATTGTTTCCCTCTACCTTTCTCAATTTTTTGTCTTCCTCTTCACGATATGATGGGGACCTTCTGCTTCAGCCATGGCTGAGGTCAATGATGCAAAAGAGACATTTGAGACGAGAATGAGTATGCTCAAGCAACAGCTGACAGAAATATCTCAAGAGCTGTCCCAGTCCAAGAAGGCAGAGAGTCAACTCAATACAGTCACTAAAACTTTACAAGAGGAAGTGCAGAAGCTGCTGGGCAAGGAGAAGCAGAGTGCCCAGCAATTCTCTGAGCTGCAGTCAGTGAAATCACATCTTACTACTCGTGTGCATGAATTAGAGGCGGAGCTCGATGCGGCAACAAGTAATGACTCACAGAAAACCAAGCTTGCAGAGGAAGTTGTAGTCATGAAGCAAGAATGGACCTTAGAGTTAGAAATCTTGCAAGGGAGGATATCTGAGCTGACCAGTGAGAGGGATTTGGCAGAGCACAGCTGTAGAGGGATTAAGGAGCAACTACGACAGCTGGAGTCAGAGAAAGGTTTGTGTGGGCGTGGCATTCATTAATTTTAGTCAGAGAGGTCATATATGGATATGTATGTAGTCATTCATTCTTGTGAACATCTGTGCAGATAATATGTACTTTAGTTAACTTCAACCTGTCCTAGCTATGTTTGATGTGGTGTGCCTGGAGTTGACGTGCAACACCAGTTTACGTGTGTTTATTCTCCTATTAAGTGTCTCTACAACATACTACTAGGAATTATTCTTTGTGAACTTGTTGAGAATGCTGTTGTTAACTCTTTTCCAACATAAATGTGCAGACTCTTGTGACCACAAGATGGTAGAGGCCACCAATGCTCTCGCAGAACGGTAAATGCAGTGTGGTGATGTACATTTGCCTTGAAATCAATGTTAACAATAAACCTATAAAGTATCGGTCCAATAAATCCCCACCCACAAAGGTGATCAACATTTATGTTAGTTTTTTTGAACCTTTACCTTGTAAGAGTGGTGTTTGTGCTGTGCTCTCTCTCTATATATATGTGCCCTACTGTGAGCCACACCCCTTCCATCCTACACATGCCCATGGAGAATGCATGGATTGTAATTGTTGTTGAGGTGTTGTCTGTTTGTAGGGAGGAAGAGATCAAGTCACTGAAGGAACAGCTGCAGAGTGTGAGTGGTAAGTTTGCATGTTAGGAAACTAGCCTGTTGAGTGGGATGGGGGTGTGTGCACGTGTACATGCATGTGTGTGTATGCCGTGCATAGATGTGTGCCATGCATGCACATGGTGGTGTGTGTGGGTGAGTGTGTGCATGTACGTGCATGTGTGACTGAATCTGTATGTATGAGTGTGTGTCACATTTCATGTGACCTTACTCATGAATATTTATTCCTTTTTTTGTGGTCCTGCATGCTCACATTATGTAGCTAACGTGTACTGCAATTGTTGCATGATATGGTTGATGAGTATCTTGGTGGGTGAGAATGTTGTAGTTCATTCTGTTCCATTCTAAATTACAGGCTCTTGTGATCAGAAGATGAGTGAATCTTCCAATGCTCTCACAGAAAGGTAAAGACATTGTTACCTGTGGCACAGGTTTAGGAACACTTGGAATGGTGGGGGTGGGAGACATCAACAGGTTTTGGACAATAATTGCTTTTTAACAAAACCCAAAAGTGCTTTTACTGTATGGAAGACTAATACTTTGTTACAACCAGGTAATTTTATTGTATGGAAACCAAAAAGCTGTAAATATTACTGCAGCTTTAACTTCATCTAAGTGTTCTGAACAATTATCTTACCTGGTCCAAAAAATTATGTTTTAATAAATATAGTAATTATTTGTCACAGGTCTTAGTGTGGGACTGCTCTTGGCTGTGGCTGCCATAAAATATGACATTCATTGAGTGCTATATTGATTGCATTGGCATGCCCTCCCCCTCCTTCCCGAAATGTTGTTCATTACCTTGATTGAGTAGTAAAAATGTGTTATGTTGTGCTCTTTCTCTCTCTCTCCATATATATATATATATATATATATATACCCTACTGTAAGCCACATCTCCTCCATCCTGCACATGCCCATAGAGAAAGCATGCACTGTAGTTGTTGAGGTGTTGTCTGTTTGTAGGGAGGAAGAGATCAAGTCACTGAAGGAACAACTGCAGAGTGTGAGCGGTAAGTCTGCATGTTAGGATACTAGCCTGTGTGGGTGGGATGGGGGTTGGGGGGGCGGGGGGCGTGTGTTACACTGACTATGGATGTGCTGCATTTCACTTGACCTTTCTGATGAATATTGCAGTTGTTTCTTACCATGTAGTCTTGCGTGCTCCCATTGATGTGTTCATGTGACATACTAGAACTATTGCATGATATGGTTGATGAGTTTTTTGGTGGGTGAGGATATTGTAGCTCATTCTGTTCCATACTAAATTACAGGCTCTTTTGATCAGAAGATGACTGAATCTTCCGATGCTCTCACAGAAAGGTAAAGACATTGCGTTGTGGTTGCCTTAAAATATGACTTTGACAAAGTGATAAACAGCACATGTCTGCCTCCCCCCCCCTCCCATGATAAAAATGTGGTTTATTATTTTGATTGAGCAGTTAGAATGTGTTTATGTTGTGCTCTCTCTCTCTCTCTATATATATATATACACCCTACTGTGAGCCACACCCCCTCCATCCTGCACATGCCCATGAGAGTGCATGCACTGTAGTTGTTGTTGAGGTGTTGTCTGTTTGTAGGGAGGAAGAGATCAAGTCACTGAAGGAACAGCTGCGGAGTGTGAGTGGTAAGTCTGCATGTTAGGATACTAGCCTGTGTGTGTGTGGGGGGGGGGGGGGGGGGGGGGGTGTATGTCATGTCTTATACATAAGGGAGATCTGTAATTTGTACCTCTGCCTGGCCAAACCAATAGGCAGGTTTCTCTGAAACTTGGCGTGAGTGTATGTTTTGACCCAACTTAAAACATGGGCTAAAAACCCCCGGAAAATGGGGACCATGGTGGTGAAAAAAAGAATCTAAGTTTTCCATACGAGGTAAGAAAACCTTATAAACCATGGCCATGTGGTTAAGGCACAGGTCTACCAAGTGGAATCTTTCAAGCCCAGAACCCAGGTTTCCCCCGTTTATCTTCCTTAATTTCTTCTTCCTTATCCTTTCTTTTTCCCCCAATGCTTTCTTTCTTTTTCCCCTATTTTTTCTCTTCTTTTTTCTACTTTCCCCCTCTCCCCCACCCATTTCCCCCCTTCCCTCCCCACCTTTTTTCCTTACTTTTTCTTTCCTCCCCTCCCCTTTACCCCATTCTTATATTTTCCCCCCACTTATTTCTTTTTTTGTTTCTTACCCCCTAATCTCATTTTTTCTTTTTTAAACCTATCCTTTCCTTTTCTTCTTTCTCCCACTTTTTTTTCTTTTTTCTTCATAACTGCGTAACTGAAAAAAAAAAAAAAAAAAAAAACCCTTTTGAACCTCTGGATCATAGGACCACCATTCGAACTTCATTCTGCTCCCTATGTCGACTTATCCCTGTGGAAGGTCTTAGAGTTTCTTAAAAAGGTTGAACCAAAAAGTTAAGGGAAAACTAAAGCCTTTTTTTTTATTTTAGAAAATTGTTTTCATGGAATAGGTAAAGGTTGACAGCATACCCACCTGCATTCTACATTTTTAAAATGGCAGAGAGAAAATTTAAAAAAAAATTTGAAGAAAATGAAATCAACAAAAGGCTGAGAATGGAAAACTTTTATTTCAGTCATCCTTTCTTTGTTATTTGTGAAGTAAGTACAGTGTAACATGGATGGTCCATACCCCCAGTTTGGAACTGTCCAGTTCATTAACAGCAAAGTGGAACAATAGAAGGTGCACTATCTGACAACAATCTAATTTTTCTAATTATGAGAGTGCCCAGCATCAGAATTGCAGCTGCTGCAGTGTTCTCTCCCCCCTTGTTACCTTTCACAGTTAAGGAAAGAAATTCTTCAGGCAAAGGGAAGTGAGAAACAGCTGCAGCAGCTGCAGTTCTAGGTTGTGTGAATGTGTATATAATTGAAAAATTATGAAGTTGGCAGAATATAGTTAAAAAAAATATATATATATATATATATTACAAAAAATGAAAAAGAAATTATAGTCCAACCAATTCATAAAATATTGTCCAGAAAAATGCTAAATCACCACTGCTAATAAATTTATTTTAAACAAGTAATAATATTTATAAAAATAAAATAATAAATAAATAAATAAATGATTGAAGGAAGGAAGGAAGGAAGGAAGGAAGGAAGGAAGGAAGGAAGGAATGATGAATGAATGAATGAAATGATTTTAATAAATAAATGAACAAATAAATAAAAGTAAGAATGTTAAGGATGTGTAACTACAGATAGATGTGTTGTGTAACTCCCTGTCACTGTTGGACTAACTGTTGGTAGTTTGTTGTTGAGGATGTTGTTGTTTATTGTTTTCCAATGTGCAGACTCTTGTGACCACAAGATGGCAGAGGACTGCAATGCTCTCACAGAACGGTAAGCACAGTACAGTGATGTATGTCTGCCTTCAAATTAATATTAACATGAGGCCTATAAAGTATGGATTCATAACCCCCCCCCTCCCAAAGGGTGTCAGGATTTATGCTTGTTCTAATGATCCTTTACCATATGGGAGTGGTGTTTGTGTTGTGCTATATATAGTAATACAAATACATACATACATACACATGTAACCTATTGTGAGCCACATCCCCTTCCATCGTACACATGTCCATGGAGATGGCATGCACTGTAGTTGTTGAGGTGTTGTCTGTTTGTAGGGAGGAAGAGATCAAGTCACTGAAGGAACAGCTGCAGAGTGTGAGTGGTAAGTCTGCATGTTAGGATACTAGCCCCTGTGTGCGTGTTGGGGGGGGGGGGAGGGGGGGGGGGGATAGAGGTGTGTGGGTCTATGTTGTCTAACAAGGTCACTCTTCTGTACTGACATAACATATACTATATCTAACCATTTTTATATTATTCCAGTTTAAGAGAATTAATTAATTTTCAGTAAAGCATTATTACATGTACTAGCTAAAACCCTGCGGGCAGAAGTTTCGGAGGAAACAAATGATTAAATATTTTATGGAGGCAGGTTCCTTTGTAGGAAATTTTTCATTGTTTGTGTTCTCCAAATATCTTCGAATGATTCAATGATGCACAACATGACATTGAATGGTGGCATGATACCATTACAAGACATGGCTAAATACAAATCATGCTAAACATAAATATCAATTGACAGGGAAGGCACAGAAGGGTGGAAGGTGCCCAAGTGGGGAAGATAGGATGTTGATGGTAGTTCATATTGAAGGGGTTAACAGCTGTGGGGACGGTGCAGATTAGAGCACGAATCAATATCTTCCCAAACAATTTGTTGTAATATTGTTTTACCATCAACATCTTTGATCAGTGAACAGGGTATTATCCCAGTTCTTCCACTCCAAACTTGAAGGCAGTGAACATCAATCAATTGTCTTGGGTGTTCCATGCCAGCTAGGTCAAACAGACTTGATTCTTTACATATACACATTTCTAGCTTGATAATTCCAGTGTGATTCAGTCTATATTAAATAAACCTGGTTGTACAGTGGCTAACGGGCTAATCTTCATCAATGCAACTAATCCTGAATTCATGGGAAAATGACCACATTCTGTGTGGTTGAAAGAGTCACCATACAGTCCATGTGGATCATGCAGTATTGATGGTGGATCTTAACTGCTGCAATTGGGTGATGTCTGAATTGTATTTTAAAACGACCGGAATGTTAACTTAAAAAAGGTGAAGGAGCATTTCCTAAAATAGTAAACTATTATTTAGTTAACCACAGTTACTCATTTTGACAAGTTTCAAGATATTCTTTGTTTTAGGGTTAGTCGTTAGTGACCAAGCAATAATAGTCAGACTATGTCAAAGGCTGTGTTGTTTCTCCTGCAGTTTACAAGATGATCAAGACACATGGCCTAATGCTATCCTGGAGGCTAACTAAGGATATGCAACATTTCATGTGACCTTCCTGATGAATATTGCAGTTATTTATTTCCATGTAGTCTTGTGTGCTCCCATTGATATATCCATGTGACATAGTAAAACTGTTGCATGATATGGTTGATGGATTTCTGGTGGGTGATGATGTTGTGGTTCATTTTGTTCCATTCTAAATTACAGGCTCTTGTGATCAGAAGATGATGGAATCTTCCAATGCTCTCACAGAAAGGTAAACACATTGCGTTATGGTTGCCTCAAAATATGAGTTTGACAAAGTGATATGAAGCACATGTGTATGCCTTCCCCCCCCCCCCCCCCCCCAAATGGTAAGAATGTAGTCCATTACTTTGATTGAGTAGTTAGAATGTATTTGTGCTCTCTCTCTATCAATATGCCATATTGTGAGTCACATCCCTCCATCCTGCACATGCCCATGGAGAGTGCATGCACTTTAGTTGTTGTTGAGGTATCGTCTGTTTGTAGGGAGGAAGAGATCAAGTCACTGAAAGAACAGTTGCAGAGTGTGAGCGGTAAGTCTGCACATTAGGGTACTAGTGTGTGTGTGGGTGGGAGGGTGGGTATATACGTGCATGATGGTGTGTGTCAGTGCGTGCGTGTGTAAATGGTGTCCGTGTGTGCGTGATAGTGTCTGTGCGTGGGGGGGGGGGGGGGGGGGGGGGGGTGTGTTACACTTAATACAGATGTACCGCATTTAACATGACCTTTCTGATGAATGTTGCAGTTGTTTGTTTCCATGTAGTCTTGCATGCTTCCATTGATGTATCCATGTGACATGCTAGAACTATTGCATGATGTGGTTAATGAGTTTCTTGGTGGGTGAGGATGTTTTAGTTCGTTCTGTTCCATTCTAAATTACAGGCTCTTGTGATCAGAAGGTGACTGAATATTCCAGTGCTCTCACAGAAAGGTATCTAGAAGCTACTGATATTGGAATCCCACACTTAACTTTTGATGTAGTGCAGGTCCCATTGAGGGTATTTTTAGAACGACTTAGTGTGTTACATAATGTGTATAGCTAGTACAAATATATCTAGTTAGGAAAATGTAATTTTATAAATATTACTGCTATTTATACTTTAATTAAGTAATTGTAATGATGGAGTGGGCCAATAGATAAAATTGTGCACACTATGTAAAAAAATGCAAGTTTTTACTAAGGCGGCTCGTAAACACGTTGCTTTATGGCAACCTTTAAAATAAACATTTAAAAATTTTTTTAATGCTTTTAATGTTATTAAATATATATAAATTTCAAACAAATATTAATAATGGATCATACAAAGTTTATTACGATTAAAGATGACAAATCTGTTCCAATTTGGTTCCACCAGATTCATACTGCAATACAAGAGTGTGTGTGTGTGTGCTGATGCATAAAAATTCTGTGAGCAAATGGAATTGTTGAACAAATGTCTTAGCATTCAATTTTAGATATCAGTTCATAGCCCCCCCCCCCCTCCCCCTCCATTTATAAAAATGTAGTTCATTACGTTGGGTGGGTGGTGAAAATGTTTTTGTATTGTGCTTTATATATGTATATGCCTTTCTTTGAGCCATGCCCACTTTATGATGCTGTGTATGCCCATGGAGAGTGCATGTACTGTAGTTGTTGTTGAGGTGTCGTCTGTTTGTAGGGAGGAAAAGATCAAGTCACTAAAGGAACAGCTGCAGAGTGTGAGTGGTAAGTCTGCATGTTAGGATACTAGCCTGTGAGAGAGAGAGTGGGTGGGTGCATGTGCGCGCGTGTGTGTGTATGCACATGTGCGTGCATGTGTGAAAATTCTGTGAATGTGGTTGTTCTCTCAAGTTGAAATATTAGTTAATATTTATCTTCCATCTAACGTTCAACTATAGTAATTTTTTGACATACATATGCATAATAACGACAGTAATTATCATATTTTTACTGCACAGCTCAGGAGAGTAGAAACACCTGTTGTTTTGGGTGTTTTTTTCTTTTTCAGATGATGTCTAATACAACTATTTTCATCTCTGAGTTCGTTTTCTTTATGGATGGTGTGAACTGAGTTTAAAATTCTAGGTTATGAGAGACAGGAAATTAAATTGTAATAGCCTGACTAAATGTAGAGCGCAGATAAAAAATCATCCACCCCTTCTGCAAAAAAATTGCTTTTCCTTGTTTTTTATGGTATGCAACTCTGGTAATACAGCATTTTCTCTTCTGTCAGATTTTTTTAAGACATTGCATAATGTGATGTTGAAAGCCAGGTTTTATTTTTATGCTCTTCCTTAATATTGAGGCACAATTTTACTCAGAGCAACACCACCTGTGTGGTCTGAATTCTATGTTCTGAACACCTTGTGTGGGACCTATTCATAGCCAGACAGTGTTGACAAAGTGGACCACAAGTAGCATTGATAGTCCAAACTGTGGTGAGCTCTGTTTATAGGTACCACAATAGTTTCTCTATCTAAGTGACTGGAGGCAGACCACACCTGTAAATTCCTCTGTCGCCCTCTCCCTTTCCCCCTCTTTTCTTTGGCTTCCTATCTTTTGACAGCTTTGGAGTGGATGAATTCTCTCCTTAGCTCATCTTTTGGCTAGAAATTTGAGGTGATCGAAAAATGGTATTTTAAGAAAATATAGTTTTTAAAAATTTGTTTTTGATGTGATAAGGAAGGGGGGGAAATGTTGTTTTCTGGACAAGAAGGCAAAACATTCTCTCCATTAAACACAAAGAATAGCATGTAGTTCTTTCCTCTGAGCTTGGGCAACTAATTGGAATTGAAAAGGCAGTGTCAAAAACATCTTGAAGAGATTATTTTTGAGCAAGTGTTGTCTGCTATCTGAAAATATACTTCCTCTATGTGGAGAAGGGAATGGCTCTCGACATCCACACTTACAGTGGGATTGAATTAGGGTTTGAAATGCAAGAAACAATTATTATATTACTTCTCAGTAGTTGGATTTCACAAACTAGATGAAAATCCTTTTTTTTTTTGTTGCCATTCTTAATTGCATGTATTCACAAAATGATTCAATTAATATTTTAATTGATATAATCAACGGAACCCCCCCCCCCCCCCACTGTGTCATGTATAATTTATATAGCCATAGCAAGTATGAAGTAACTGGTTGTAAGCTTAAATTCTATTGGCATAATTAGTTTTGAGCATTTACGATGGTAAGCGCTAAACCATCTGTGACAAGATGTGTGCTTTTTTTTTGTTTTGTCAAACACATATGCATAAAAAAACAATAACATGCATATCATGACTGCGAGGGAGGGGAGGGGGAAAGGGTAGGAGGAAGGGAGAGGGAAAGGGACTCCAAAACCACAAAAAAGTGAACATAGGCTGAAATTGTAAAAGGTAGAACATTTACTGAAATTTGAAAAAAAAAATGGGAAAAAAACCCCCGTCCCCCCTGGAAAATGGGGAGGAGGGGGGGTGCAAGTAATTATTCTTTAATTTTTGACCTAAAATTTTGTAGCCCTATTAACTCCTTTCACCTTAGTATATTTCATTGTACTATATAGCTGTTCTATGCACTTCACCATGCAGCTTCCCAGAAGCTCCAGTTTGGTCATGTTTCACTTGGTCTTTAGATAGATGTGTTGTGTAACCCCCCATCACTGTTGGACTAACTGTTGATAACTTGTTGTTGAGGATGTTGTTGTTTATTATTTTCCAATGTGCAGACTCTTGTGATCACAAGATGGCAGAGGCCTGCAATGCTCTCACAGAACGGTAAACACTGTTCGATGATGTACGTCTGCCGTAAAATCTAATATTAGCACTAGACCTATAAAAACCATAACCCATCCAGGTGGTCAGCATATCTATTTGCTTTGGTGATCTTTCATCTTATCTGAGTAGTGAGAATGGTGCTATCTGCATGCATGCGCTTATTATAAGTCACATACACAAATAATAATTGCTGTGTTGTCTGTTGGTAGGAAGGAAGAGATCAAGTCACTGAAGGAACAGCTGCAGAGTGTGAGTGGTAAGTCCATATGTTAGGATATTAACCCATGGGTGTGTGTGTATTTCAATGAGTACTAGTCCTGTATTGTTGGTGGCAAGTGAAGGCGTTACTTTTGATCCTTTGACATCCTTCCATTGTCTCAGTAGAGTGTTGTGAGTGTAAAGTTGTTGGCTGTCACATGTGTCCCATGCAGTCTCTGTCACATGTCACAAGATATTAATGAAAGAAGAAGCAACATCCATTTATTAAAAGGTTTGTTTTCCCCTCCTATTGTTGCAGTGGTCAGTGATGGTGAGGAGAGGAGACAAGAGGGGGAGGAGAGACATGAGGAGGAGGAGTGTCTTCATGACGACCCACAAGAGGTTTGTGTCTTCATAATTCCCTTACCACAATAATATAATTATGTGAATGGGTACATGTTATTCATGATAATCTTAAATATTTTATTATTTATTTAGTTTGGTCATATTTTTAAAATTTTAATTTTTGTTATTTTTTTTTTTTTGGTTTGTTTGTTTTCTTTTTGTTTATTTATTTATTTATTTATTTATTTGTTTATTTATTTATTATTATTATTATTTTTTTTTTAGAATAGAAACTTAAAAAGTTATGGAGGCAAAGGTCAGATTTTGCACTTTATCCACAGCATGCTCCTTAGCAGAACCCCCGTCTGATTGGTGAAGCTTTGATTTTTACATGGAGCTCAGGGTGCTCACTATAACAGCTGAGGAAAAAGGGTTGATGATATGGCATTGGACTAAGACAAATTATTATAAAGTTCTCATGATCTTATCCATCTCTGTTGGAAGATTTTTTTTTTGCAGGGCAGAAAAACAGTGAGTTGAAGTCCATTTAGGCCTTCTGAAGGCAGACATACCTGAGGGCTAACTATTAGCAGCTGGCCACATGGGTGGTGTTTTGCTGGTAATAGTAATAATAGTACATCATTTTGTTTTATGTCGTGCACAGCTCCTTCGGTGTTTGTTGACTGTCTGATATCACAGCATGAACTATGAGGTGAGATAAAGCAATGATATCTGCCAGACAGCAGACATCTATAACCAAGGTCAGTGACAGATCCAGAAAGTAGCAGGAGGTGGGTGAAGGGAGGGGACACAAAGTTCATGAGGTCTAGCACGCTAACTGAACATTGACTATTTATAATCTGTTTCTGCGGTACATAGTTAGCTATATTCTGCTGAACAATGACGTTTTTTCAAGCTGAGCCTATAATTCTAATATTTAAAAATAATACAATTCCATTGCCAGATTTTAAAGCCTTACTGTTAATAAGTTAGTGCCGAAAATAGTATGCTGAAGTTTATGTAGATTAATAGCCTTGCATTGCATTTAGTTGTTTTGTTTACTTGCTCCTTTTTTTGTTTCTTTTTTTGCCTATTGAACAAGATTTCTTCAATTATACATGCTTTCTGGAATTTTGCAATCTTTTATTTTGGTAGAAGAATTGGTTCTATTTTACTGTTGTTTTTTTCCCCCTGCACCCTCACTAAATAATAAACAGACAACAGGGTGTTGTTTGTTTTGTGTTTTTTTTCTTTTTTTCTTTTTTTCCTTCATAGTGGTCCGTAGATCATGTCACTATGATATTATTTTCGACACTTTAATGTAGCAAATATTATTTTACTGTGACCTGATCATCTTGAAGATATTATTTTTAAATACTTAGAGAAGACCCATCCCCGACCAACATGAATGTTTTGTGTGATCCATTCTTGGGCAGGCATCTATCACATCAATCCTAGAATTCTGTTTAGACCTAAAGACGCAAGACACATGCAGCTTTATGGTAACTTTATTGGCTGGCAAAGTGGGAGCATAATAGATGTGTTGAAGTTAAGAGAGCATGATAACAGCAAGATAGGATGCGTTCATTATTGTATGTATTTTGCTGATGATTTTTTGATGACAACAGTCAATTTCGTATGCTCTTAGTTGAGTCCAAAATGGAATCACTTACTTTAATAGTAGTTAAATGACTCCCAACAACCATTAGATGCTCTTCAAGCTGCTTGATTCATCCTTCCATTTAAAATGTCGGTTTGACAGTTCGTGTTTTTCCCTGGGTGCTGGCATAAGGGTCTTCCATTTAAAATGAAGGTATGGATCCATCAGCTATGAATATTGATTCTCTTTCTGCATTCCCATTATTGAACAATCCAGCAATTATTACTTGCCTAAGAAGTGAATTGAATTGCTGGTTTTACCTGCGAAATCTGACAGACAATCATGACACATTGTCAAACTGGTGTGCTGCCTAGAAAGTAGTTCATTACAGCCAGCATCAGCTGCAGCAAAGTTTATTATATTTTTCCTCTTCAAAATCATCTTTTGACCCAATCAATAGAGCACTTCGGAGGATTATGTTCAGACTTCATTAATGTTTACGAAGTAATAATCATTGATCATTTTATTTATTTGCATGATATTATTATATGATTACTTTTCTGGCATTAAATAAAAAAATTAATATTATTTTTGAGCGTAAAAGGAAAAATGAAAAGCATAATAGAGATTTGAATAGTGCTGGAGCATGTCATTATAGATATGAAACACAGCATTATGTGCCAAGCCTAGGTAGTAGCCAAGGCATATGTGGTAGTGTCAATTAGTGTTTTCACTGTATTAGTAGCTACTATTTAATTATATAACCACAAACCACCAGACCAGAATTATATAACCACAAACCACCAGACCAGGTAGGCATTAGTTTGAGATTCTGGTAGAAAATGTATGGAAGCACATGGAAAAAAGAGGAGACCTTAAAGTTGCTGGAAATCTGGGGAAATGAAGCTGTTCAAAGTCAGCTGGTTGGACTGAAGAGCAGTGTTGAAGTTTTTGAACAAATATCAGTAGATCTGAGAGGATTTGGCTATGATAAGACGGGACAACAATGTAACAACAAGGTAAAGAAGTTGAAATGTGAATACAAGAAGGCCAAGGACCACAAAGGATCCAAGAAAGATAAATTAGGAGATGACCCGAAAATGTGGGAGTATTTTAACATTATTGACAATGTACTGAATCACAAGCTGCCTATTCTTCCTTGTGTGGAAAGTGCTCCTGATGGAGACAACCAAGAAGTGGACAATAATCTTTCTGGATACATCCGGGAAGTGGCAGATTCTCTTTCTCAGAACATCCAGGAAGTGAATGGTTCTGCACAGCCTGCTGCAGGTTCTTGCTCTGTGCCTCCATTTGAACTGTATCAGAAGACAATGCTGGCTGGCAATGCAGCCACAACTAGCAGGAAGAGGGAGCGTCAGGAGAGTGGAGAGCTTGTGGCTATTCTAGGAGGGTTAGTGGAGAAGGTGGTCGAAGCCAAGTTGAAGTGTGACATGAAAATCGTTGAGATAGAAGAAAAGCGCATCAAGTTGGAGGAGAAGAGGCTGGAAAGTGATGCCAGAATGAGACAGGAAGAGCGAGAGTTTCAGCTTAAGATGTTGCAGTGTATGGTTGATTCACGGCTGTGTCAACCAGACAAGTCCCTCACTCTTCCATCTCACTCTTCTGTGGAGGACATTCCAAGCAACAGTAGCCAACTTTAGTTAACACAAACTAATAAACAGCTTCATTTGTTATTGTTTTTTTTTGTTTTTTTTTTTGGTTTTTTTATTTTTTTTTGGTTTTTTATTTTTTTAAAATTTATTTATTTATTTTTTTAATTTTATTTATTTTTTATTTATGCTTGCTATTTTTTTTTGTTTTTTTTTTGGGGGGGGGGGGGGGGGGGTTTGGTGTGTGGCTATTCTATCTCATCACACAATCATTCTCTTGAATGTCATCTTTCAAAATTTGAAATGGGTTACAGTACATTGTTCCCAGGACAGGTCGGGACCAAGAGTGTTCAGACAGTTGAAGTTTTAGAAAAGGGTCTCTCTCTCTATCTTGTAAAATAAATGATGGTATACAACAGAAGTGTGATAATTAGCTAGCTATGTGTTATCAGTGTTTGCGCATGAAGATTATGTTTAGCTTGTCAGAGCTATAGCTGTCTTCGCTGCTTATTCTGGAAGGGCGGTTCCAAGTGTGTGGCGGGCTCTCCCTGCTTATGAAACTGAACCCCGTTCTAAATTCAGTTTTTCTTCTGTATGTAGAAACGATCTTTTCTTTCTAGAAAAAATACAACTTTGATAAGCCTGCTGCCTTGGCTTGCTCAGAACTGAATTCTGCAAGCAGACTCCGAGTTTCCTTAGGCAGGGGGTGGTCTTTTTGCATCAAGGGTTAGTGAAACGGTTAATTCGGTGTGTGCTTTATCACTATTTATTTATTAAAAGTTTTTATTATTTATCTTTTTAAACAAAAACCTTTGCCTGGCCATGCTAGTTGCCCAACAAAAAAGATAATGTGGGTCTAAGAATACGTTTGGTGTTAGCACAATCATGACTTTCATACTGTACTTATGTAACTGAAAGTGAAGCTTTCATGTTAAATATGGTGTTTAGGTATGATACAATAAGGTTTCTAAGCACAGTGCTGAGATAGTGTTCCCCTTGAGTTCTCCTTGATGTGCAATTAGGGGGGGGGGGGGGTTAAAAATCCTATTTTACCCTGGACATATCTAAATTTTCAATACGGTTTCTGAGCACTGCTGAAATATGTTCCCTTGATGTGCAAATATTTTCACCAAACGAAATAAATATGGGGGGGGGGGAGAGAGGGGGTGGTTAAGTCCTATTTTTACCCTGGACATAATCAAAATTCACCTTTATCCAAACTCCTCCCTCACTGCACTTCCCAGACTACCTTAAACTGTTAGAGGAGAACATTACCATGAGCCAAGATTACTGTACCAGTGCATACGTATTCCATCCCCTACTTCATTTCCGAGTGTTAATGCTTGAAATGAATATGCTGTTGAAATGAAGGAACCAAATAAATAACTTGTAACTGTCTGTTACAAATGGTAGGTCAGAGGCATTGTGTGTGAGCTTGTATTTATCTATAGCGGTGGGGAAACAGCTTGTTGTGTTATTTAAAATAATAGAAGCAGTCTGCAGCTGAGTACTGTAAGACCTATAAACTTTTTCAGAACAGCTTGTCAATTATCAGGATAGTGAACACCAATCATATCAAGTATTTGTGGGAAGATTTTTTTCAATGCTTGGAAATGAAGTTGATAATATTTTTTAATGCAACTTTTCTATTGACTAGATCTGTCCAAATATGAACTAACACTTCCTAGAGCAGATAAGCAGCTTTAATATTGCAAGGTTTAAAAAAAATGGATAGGTTATTCTTGACTAAAAAGGAATAAGAAGTGGAGGGGGAAAAAATTAAATAAAAAATTAAAAAAGGACAAAAAAAAAAGAAAAAAAAAAGAGTTAGCTGATGTTGGAGTTGTAATATGATTATAGCTTTTTGGTTTCATTTATATAAAGTGAAGTATATACATGTATTTGACTTCCTTTTTCTCTTCCCCCCCCCCCCCCCCCCCCCCCCCCAATGTGAATATCTAAATCATAGCTTGATAATGAGAATCTCATATAAAAATATAAACAGTTCATAGAGTTAAGAATAGTTTAGATGAAAAAAAAAAATAGTAAAAAAAAGGATTTTTAAAAAACAACAACCTTTATTCCCCTATGAGGGTATGTGTTGAGGGAGGGGTGAAAGGGAGACAAAAAATATATATATTTTTTTAATTAACTAATTTTTTTTTTTTAATTAAAAAATATATATATAAATTTTTTGATTTTACTTTTTTTTTTTTATGGAAGGGAAAAAATTATTTGGTTTTTAGTAGGTGGTGTGCATATCTGTACTGTTCATCAATCGTGCTGAGAACAACTTCTCATTGCTACATCTTTCCAGAATAAGCACTCACCTGCAAATAGTGACCAAAGTGTGGTTAGACAGAACCAGGTGTGCACAAGGAAAACCAGTTCAGCTTCCATTATCATCACAACTTGACTACACCCAAAACCTCATTCAATAATAATGACAACAAAAAAAACAACTTATTAACTGCTTAATGCTGAAGCAAACAATACAATTGTTAGGAAAGCTAAGTTATTGTTCTGGTTGCTAGCCTATTTGCAGATGGATGCCCATTCTGGAAATATCGAGTCTCGTCAAGTTAATTCTCAGGTAGCCAGATTGAAAATATGTTATATCAAGCTTTCAATATCTTGCATTATAGTGAATTTCCAAACGTCGTATGGCCATTTTTAATATAATCAACTTTAGAAATTATACATGGCTAATATGCATAATTAAGCAAGTGAGATATAGTCAACCTAATCATTTCCTTAAAATTTCTTTTGTTTTTGTTGAAGTAACGTATTAAAGTTGTGTTGTGTATAAAATGGATGGTTTTATTGGAACGAAATGAAAATTTGTCATATGCTTAAGCTCATGTTTGGTCAACAGAGATAAGAAATATTCATTAATGTGAATCCTGAAGAGGAAAAACAAAAGAATAATCTCTATTTCCATGTCCCCCCTATCATTTCCATGTGTCCCCGTCATTTCCATGTGGGCTAATTGATATATGCATGGTAATAACTGTACACATCAGCATTTTTTTTTCTCTTTTTTTTTCTCCTGACCATTTATATACTTATTTCCACTGTGCAGCTTCCCTTGTCTGATGCGGCAGCAGTGTTGGAGGAGACCATGACATCACTGGAGGGTCGACCCTCCGTTCTTAAACCATTGCAAGTATCCATTAAGAGGTTAAAATATTACTTGTGACATTGTAATAAAACTTATACTATCTCCCATTTATTCTTATCATACAGACTTTTTAAAAAATTGTGTGTGCGTGTGTGTGTGTTGGTGTTGGTTGAACCTTTTTTGAGCAATTTTTATCAGGCAATCATGACATTTTGTACTCCAACTTAATACTTGTGGTTGGTCTATCGTACAATCGAATTTGGCAGATGATGCATGTAAAACTTCTTCCATGCCTGTGCTAATGCTTGTATCACTTTGATCTGTGGTCCTCAGGATATCAAATGTGGATAGCTCTGAGCAACATGTGCCCGTGCAGGAGGGGAGCGCTCTGCTCCAGGAGGATAATGCATTGTCGGCAGATGGAGCCAGGAAAGAAATTGATTCCACACCTCTTCTTCTCAGGAGGAACAATCAAAAACAGACAAGACAGGAGACTGACCAGGTGAGGAATCTCCTTCTAATTTTGAGATGTTTGTGTTGGGGATGGGAAATTGATGCTTGAGATGGATATGCTGTTGAAATGAAGGAACAGTAAACACCTTATAACTGTGTGTTACAAATGGCAAGTCAGAGCTATTGTGTGTGTGTATCTTCTTTATCCGTAGTGGTGAGGACACATCTAGCTGTGTTACTGGAATCAATCAGTCTGCAGCAGTGTACTGTACCAGAGTTTTCATGAAAGACTCGTCACATTAGCTCATATTGGTGCGAGTCCTGAAGAAAAATGTGTCTGTGTTTCCATGTGCCCACTGTTTCCATGGGGGCTTATTGGTACATGCATGGGAAAGTTGACTGACCAATTATATACTTACTTCCACTGTGCAGCTTCCATTGTCTGATGGTGCAGCAGTGTTGGAGGAGACCATGACCTCGCTGGAGGGTCAACACTCCATTTTAAAACCGTTGCAATTATCCATTAAGAGGTTAAAAAATAACTTAGTGACATTGTAATGAAACTAATATATAATCTGCCTTTTATTCTTATCATACAGATTTTTTAATTTGGTGTGTGCGTGCGTGCGTGCGTGCATGCGTGCATGCATGTGTGTGTGTGTGTGTGTGTGTGTGTGCGTGCATGCGTGCGCATGTTTGAAACTCTTGGTTGAATGTCTTTAGATCATTTTTATCAGTTAATCATGACATTTTGTAGTCCAATTTAGCACTTGTGTTTGTTATATTGTACAAATATTTGGCAGATGATGCATGTACAACTTCTTCCTTGCCTGTGCTAGTTCTTGAATCACTTTGATCTGTGGTCCTCTCAGGATATCAAATGTGGATAGCCCCAAGCAACATGTGCCTGTGTGGGAGGGGAGCGCTCTGCTCCAGGAGGATAATGCATTGTCGGCAGATGGAGCCAGGAAGGAAATTGATACCACACCTCTTCCCCTCAAGAAGAAAGGACAGAAGCGGAAGAGAAAACAGGAAACTGACCAGGTGAGGGGTCTCTTCTAACTTTGAGATGATTGGGGTTGGGATGGGAGTGGTGTAGATTTATAAATCACTCTTAGTGTGTGTGTGTGTGCCTGCTATACATTCCTTCAAGTTTGAAGCTACAGAGTCAAGTGCGGTATATCAAAAGAATGAAAATTAAGCTCTTTAGAGAGTAGTTTGTTTCTTTGGTTTTTATTTTTGATATTAGACAAAGTGAAAAGGCTGAATAATGGGAGCAGCTGTATTGTAATAGAGCTGGTCTTTGGATCGGCTTAATTGAAAATTCCTAAGGAAAGTTGCATTCTTCTGGTAGACAAAAATTGAGTACGAAATTCCCTGATAAACAACACCCTCCTGGTACTGCTAATTTTTAAAGGTGCAATAGAGTGGATTTTGAAAGGAATGGAATTTTAAATAATGAATGAGAAAATTATTTTGGTAGTTGGTTAGTTAAATATATGTTTCCCGGTTTTATGTGTTAAGTCCTGTCCACACTACAAACGGGCTTGTACTTCTCTCCAGCAACACCCGGTTCCAAATGTTTTCTTGTGTCCACACTAGCATAGTGCTGAACCCACTCCACATCACCTACGTGGGCTGAATAATTGGCTGGGCAGATTAATTGGTTTTCCTCTACCTTGTATAGAAACGGGGTATTTATTTTTTGTGTGCTACTTCATTCTGACTTTTTCCCTCCGCAATGTTATCGCACAAATGGAGGATAGAGAGGGGGGAGAGAGCTGTGTAGCTAAACTCCTAATAGTGAACTTCAACAATAAAGCCACAGGAATGTTAAATAAATCTGAGCCACTTGAAGCCTACCCTTCTGAAGGTTTGAGGTGAAACCGGCTGTAGTGTGGACGCGTGGAACCCGTTCCAGACACGAGTGAAACCAGTTTTATTGTGCAGTGTGGACAGGGCTTTAGTGGCATACTTCTGCAGTTATTTCAGAATAAATGGTTTTATGGAATACAATGCATGTGTCATATTTCATCTTTCTTCCCCCACAACTTCAGTAGGTGAGAGCATGTTTTGTTTTCAGCTTGTGTGTGTACGTTTAATGTCTGTCTGTCCACTCTATAATATTATAACCACTAAGTATGAGAGAATGAGAGAACCTGTTGGGTCAATTTGGATAAAATTGTGTGTGAGCACTTTGAGAGGGTGGGAGATGGCTTTTAAATAATATAATTTTGAATTGCTGTATTTTTTTTTTGTCTACTTTCGAATTTCACATTCCTAATTAGTTTTCATAATTGTTTGAGTGGTTCACTTACTTACCGTACTAACCATGTTATGTAAGCACTCAGCTCATTATAAACTACCCTAAATGGGTCAGTAAGACCATGAAGCACATAAACCTGTACAACAGCAAAAAGAAGAAGTAGGAATGTATATATCAGCATGTGGGATTCCATCCTTGGATGGCTACTAGTTATTTGTACTGCAATTAAGTAATGCAATTAAAAATTATAGAGTTGACACACAGATGGTGAAAATAAAACAAGCTTTCACTACACGGCTTGTGATAATGTATTCACAAAAATTACTGCAATTCAAGATTTAATTAAGTAAAAAATCAAACCCCTCCCCTCCTAATGTGCTCATGCTAATTTATCCCAATGGGTCCAGCAATTCTCTCAATCCCAGTGGTTATATTAGAGAGTGGATACGCAAGAACAGAACAAGTTTTCACTACACAGCTTGTAAAAAATAAAGGGGGTGGGGGGGGGAAAGAAAAAGCATATAATACTTACTCTGCTCAGGTGGACACACACACACACACACACACACACACATACACACACACACACACACACACACACACACACACACACACACACACACACACACACACACACACACACAATGTGAACCCCCCCCCCCCACCCATCCCAGCTTTTCCTACGCGGCTTGTAACAACAATTGACAGTTACTTGAAGGAGCAGAGCGGTACATTGGCATTACGGGCACAGGCTTCCTAAATCAGATGATGCGTGTGGGCAGGTCTGGAGGAGAGCCCCCAATGATGGGCTGGGGACAGAGATATCTTGGCATTCTCCCAGTCCTCTCCTGTCTGCTGCTTGATCAGGCCATAGTGCTGCACCTGCACATACACACACATAACAACAGCAACAGACATACATACACACACATTAAGAAAACACACAAACAAACAAACAAACACATACACACACACCATAGCACTATGACTGTAGCTAGTGTATCGAGTAAACTACTGGAGTGAAACTCATGTAGTGAAACACACCAGCACATGCATGTTGTTACAGTGTGTCATACATGGTGTTACAATGTGTCATGCATGGTGTACTCAGGAACTATTTATATGAATATCACAAGGATATCCACAGAGACACTATTATACTTCATATTTGGTCCCCCCCCCCCCCTCCCCCCCAAGGCTACCCAACACAATATTCATATGCAGGAAACTCCATCATTACATCATAAACAAAACAACAAGATTCAGTCTTGCTTTAGGGGAACAATGTCGCTGGATAAACTAGGGCCCATCACATTCAGTTCCACAAGCACCATAAGGGACAGGCCATCATTCGTCACTTGTACATATTTCACTGTAACTTTGAAGGGAGGATAACATAAAATAACTTGTTTCAGAATGTAGAGAGGCCATATTGTATGTAAAGTGTTATTATTATAAAAGTACCTAAAAACTGTACAACAGGTTTCTTTTTGATAGCTAATAACACAATTATATCTACAAGTTGTACAAATTTGCAGTATGTTCATCAATAGAGAAGCACAGGGGGTTTTGTTTACCATTTGGTAATAGAGTTTGGCCTGCGTCTATAAAAGAGGAGCTTTTTTTCTTCCAGTGAGTATCAACTTCAGAGAAACTTTACAACAAAACAACAAAAAGGAACAATCACAGCCACCAAATAAAGCTTTGTTTATCTCCACAGTCCCTTAAAAGAGAATTCGATCTAAAATGGCCGACAATTTTTCAACTATCACTATCCTGCTACTCGTTCTCACAGTGCTCCACATCGCCATAGCAACAGTCACATCAACCCAATCCTGCACCTGCCAGGTGGGCAGAGGAAAGTTTGGAGACTGTAATGAAAAGGCTGCAGATGAAGTGTGGGGCCACCATTACGACGCAGACATCGGGCTCTACAACGACTGCCTTCCTCCGGTGGAAGAAAAGTGAGTAATCTCATGCATTGTACTTGACACATACAATTACACAAAAAATAAAACATGTGTATGTCTGCAATATGTACAGTAAATAATTATGCTGTCCTTTATGTGTACAGCACTGTACAATGTTTCAGATGGAGGTTGGCACGACAGTGCGGAGACAACAACGACATGGTAAAGTGCTCTCTAAAACACAGAGCCCAGTTGAATGCTACCATGGAGCCGAGTGACCTAGGCCAATCTGTGACGCTGCTCTCTCCTGGGTTCAACAAGCATCCCATGAGGGAGCCCCAGGGCGCCTACCACAACAGGAACTTCTGCCTCTTCAACATCTCCCTCAGCTGCCAGGAAGAGATGGTGGAATTGAGCCCTTTTGCCCGCACCAACACACTCTCTGACGGCCACAACTGCAGGGACTATTTGTCCTTCCACCTCCACTCCTCTCAGCGACCGCAGTTCAAGCTCTGTGGCACAGAGGTCATGAATAGGATCAACTACAGTGACATTCCCTCCTCTTCCTTCTACGCAGTCTTGTGGACTGACGACAATGGGACGGACATGGGACGATTCGAGATTGAGGCCAGGTGCAAGGAACCCTCAGAGGCAGCTGTTGGTACAGGGGCCACACCTACAGCCTTGAACCCCGGGCTGCTGCCTCCTCAATAAGCTAGCTGACTATTACATACCCTAATTATTGCTCACCTAATTATTGTAACCCACAAACATTCTCTATCACAATTTTTGGCTTATTTTTAACTAATTTTTCATATTAATAAGTACATAATTAACAAAATTGGCCGTACCAAGATGGAGGCTATGCAGGACTTCAAGGGGCTGTGTACTTTCAATCTGAACTGACAAATTATCTGCAACCAGCTAATGCTAATTACTCTGTGACAATACAACACTGAGTCATCGTACCAACAAAGATGTTGATTGCTTAGTGTTGTTGAAAGCACTTAGCCTAGCCTAATATTTGCTTTGTCAATCAAGTCATCTCCTTGTGTAGTAATTTTAAACCTGCAGAGCAATCATTGTAATTACTCTGACATTCGGCACAGCTAAACTGGTTCAATATTCTGTCTGTTCCTCATCGCGGATTTCTCTTGCTTCTTCCAAGGAAACAGCCAATTCTCAATTCTCTTCCATTGTGGTCAGTTGTGCTGATCAGTGCAGTCAATGTAATGAAGAACCTCTATGAGCATGCTCATGAGCAGGCAGATATGTTCATATGTAGGAAGGGGTGTGGTCCAGTGTACACTTAACTCTAGTGCAGCATAGTTTATGACACATGCACACATGTGGAGACATTGTGTATAGTTCATGCACAGGTATACCTGTACAAAACAATTTTTCACACACACACACACACACACACACACACACACACACACACACACACACACACACACACACACACACACACACACACACACACACACACACACACCTTTTTCTGTTCGTGTGATATGTAAGTTATGCTTGTATGTCCATATTGTTGTGATGTGTGTACAGGTTGTGTACACATGCAAGCTGATATTGATGGACATGTTGATCTTTGTCTTGCAGCAGGTTTCAACCAGAAACAGATACGCTCTTCGCAACAGAAAGCCTGTGTCTTCAACTGCACCTGATAGTAGCTGTGCACCTACTCTGGAATCCTCTGTAAGGACTTGTGGTGTTTGTTGATAAACTTTTCCACCATCATAATATTATGGCATAGATTCACAATAATATAAATTTTTTTGTTTTTTTTTTGTTATTCCCCCCCCCCCCCCCCCCAAGTGCCCTGTCGGTCATGTAATAAAATTTAGACCATATTTATAGTTTGCTGAATAAGCAAACTGTGATAGTTGCTTTTGCATTCTTCAGGAGGTCTGAAAACGACTACAAGTATTCAGGAATATTATGGCAATAATTATATTTTGTGGTTATGCACATTTGCTGGATAGATCCTCAAGTGATTAGTTTTGGGTGTGGTTATTAACCATCTGTGTGTAATCAACCGTGTGTTTGTAGATATCGGAGTCACCTTCACTTGATGATTTCTCCTCACCCATACCTGCAAAGAAGACCAAGAAGAGCTGGACAAAGAGTATGCATTATTATATATGTATGCAGTGGAGGGTATTATCTTAACTAATTACACAGTGCCTTGTGGAAAACTTATTTCTGGAAGATAATGTTGGAGGGGGTTTTGTGTATGAGGTCTTATAGGAACCAGATGCTGCCAATAGGTCGGGAGTCCATCTTCAACAGATACACATTCAATTTTAAGAGTTCAGAATTTCATATTTGCGTAGTGTACTACTTCAAAAGCTGCAACACCTCATCTTTTTGAGTGCAGTTTGGGTGGACTAGTATAGATATCACCCAGTCTTCTTCAACACACACTTCCATTGGCTTATTGCCCTTTTGTCTTGTGTGTGTTGTTCTCGACTGCTTTTCTCTATTTCAGGAATGGGAGGACAAGTAATGTAATGAAATGAGGAACAGTCTTTCTCTTTGCCATGAAAAAAAAATCTTGATATTTTCAAATTGAAAGCAATTTTAATTACGAAAATGAAAAAAAAGCAATATATGTAGAATATGCCACGACTTTAATAGTGAAATTACTATTATAAAATGCTCATCAAGTTTTGATTGAGAGCGAGCACGAAAATGGTTGGAACCAAACTGGCTGATCAGTGACATCATTTCTTTTCACTGTGCTAATTGGATTAAGGCATAAATCAATACGTAACTGACAGTAAAGGTTGATGCTGGGCACTAGCAAGTCCACTACACGTAATAGAAATGGCGTTAGTGCGAACATGTGCCAAAAAAATACTAGTATATTGAAGCTGCATAGTATACAAGCATTTTAATTTAACGAGCGCAGTCTCACACTGAAACCTATGGCACATAATTGCTATAATATTTATTAAAAACAGTGACCAGGAAAATAATCGTTTGGAGACTAAAAGTTGGGGCAAGATTTATAATACTTTTTTTTCTTTCTTCATACAGTAAAAGTACTTTGTAATGACAGGCTACAACCAAATTTTGTTTAAGAATTTGTTCTTGAGAAAAACTTATGAATGTATGCTACCCCCCCCCCCCCCCCCCCCCCGTTTTCAAGTGTTCTTAGACCTGGCCACAGGTAAAAATTAAAACAACAAAAAACAACAAAACAAAAAGTTTTGATAGTCGAATCTACTCAAGTAGTTATGATATCATTATTAGTAATAGTGGAGACCTCTAATACCTTGTATTCAAAATGGGTTGGGGAGGTGGGAGAAGTGTTTCCTTGGTTGGTGATAGAGGGAGACAGATGCCTGTGTGAAATCGTCCCTGTTGGATTCTGTTTCCAAAGCTGTACTCTTTTTCAAGTAAGGAAGACTTAAGACTAGCTAGTGTTGCTCTGTACAAAATACTTGAAAGCAAAATGAAATCATTTTCATATGTGCCTGATGTGCTGATTGTTGGTACTTATTATTGGCATATATACTGGGCATGTGCAGGTAATTCAATATTTGAATCATTTGTGAGTATACTTATTATTTTTTAAATTGTTCATAATTATTCACTGGAATTTGTAAATGTTGTCACTGTTGTTGTTTATTGTTCTGTGTGTTATATAATATATTGATGTCTGCTAACTTCAGGGAAGAATGTGGCATCCAATATTCGCAAAAAATTGAGGAAAGGTCTCACTGTACAACTCAAAGTGACTGAGTCACCAATGGTTAGTGATCACATGAGGTGTGTATCTTCTTTGTTTCTCTGTCACAATGTTGCACCGCTATTCACTCATGCATATCACCACACACACACACGCGCGCGCACACACACACACACACGCGCGCACACACACACACACACACACACACCTTGTATAATAGATATTCCAATTAACCGTTTGACTCTTTGTTTATTTCAGTCATTCATAAGTGTCATAGTATTTCAGCGTTTGTGTTCAAATAAAAAAAATTTAGATTCTAACTACTCTGACACAATTATTTGGTTGTAGTTGCTGCTATGCCACAGTTCCTTTGCCCAAATAAAGCACAAAGAAAACATTCCTAAAGTCTTGCTATGATGTATGATAGAATTTTGAGGTAATAATTTTCCACTGTAGTCCCCTGGTTCTGTCTTTACCCACTTCCAGGGAATGGTGTGAAATGGTAGTGCAGTGAGGTTGTTGGTAGTTAGTGGCTTTGGTTGGATTCCCCAACAATTTGATTCTGCTGACAAACAAAGAAAAACTGTGCCTCCTATTTGTGTGCATGATAACATTTTGTGTTCTGCTTTGTTTTGATTCCTAATTTTCTGGTGTGCTTTTCACAGTGTCTAATGATGTATAATCAATTTCAGACTAGGAAATGTTCAATATTGTGTGTGCTAAAATTATTTCATTGTGAGGGTTTTATTTAGTGTTAATATCTCAATGGTTAAGTTGTTTCAAAAGATCTTCAAACAACTGTTACCAAAATGAAAAATTTTTTTCTTGCATTGTTTATGAATTGTATGATAAAAAGAAAGAAAGAAGAAGGGAAAAAAAAAAAAAAAAAAAAAAAAAAAAAAAATATATATATATATAACAGAAAGTATCAGAAAAACTGTTTAGAAATACTTGATATATTTGTTTCTAAAATTTTCATTCAAAATGCTTTTGTTATCATGATATCAAAAGGTCTTCCTTGTTTCTTTATTTAGTAACTAACTACCTTTGACTTTTGGCTGCATATGGTCTAGTCCACTGGCTGCATGCGGTCTAGTCCACTGGCTGCATGCGGTCTAGTCCACTGGCTGCATGCGGTCTAGTCCACTGGCTGCATGCGGTCTAGTCCACTGGCTGCATGCGGTCTAGTCCACTGGCTGCATGCGGTCTAGTCCACTGGCTGCATGCGGTCTAGTCCACTGGCTGCATGCGGTCTAGTCCACTGGCTGCATATGATCTAGTCCACTGGCTGCATATGATCTAGTCCACTGGCTGCGAGCTCATCAATTACTGGTCAGGAAGAAATGCTCAAGCTAGCATTGTTTGCACAATCTGATTAGCGCTCTCCTATGGTGATATTCATTCACTGGGAACTAATGAATGATTATTTTGAGATCGGGAAAGTTAGCATTTGGTTATTCCATAAAGAGCCAATTATGAAAACTGAAGTGGGCAGTGTACTCCCTGTTTGTGTATCAGTACAATGTATTTGTTTACGTGTACATGTCCTAGACATGCCACAAGTACCACCAACATGATGCTCAGCTTGATTGGTCCATTGCCTTGTCAGCGTGCGTGCGTGCGCGTGTGTGTGTTGTGTTGCGTGTGCATGTGGTTGAAAATACAGTGTGCCTTGTTTTCAATCATGCTTGTCTGCTAGTGGATGGAGTGATTTGGGTTGTCAGTGTACACCATTGGTTGGTAAATAGTTTTCATGTCTAGAAACCCAATAACTGTTGGTCATACCATATACATTATTGTCATGGATATGTTGTGGTGGAATGTGTTTTACACATGATAGAACATTGCATTGTTGATTGTAATGATTCTGTGTTCAATAGAAGGCAGTTGCAGAGAGAGGCACAGTGACACTGCTTGGTGGCAAGCTATTTTGACTCCAACATATACATTGTTGTCTATCATTTGTCTTTTTGTTTCTTGTCTTGATTTTTCAGTATGCTTACCTTCAAATCACAATATAATATGACACCTTTACATTGGATTGGCCTGCAATGAAGTATTACACACAAATTTAATTTAATTAAATAATAGTTTTCTACATCACATCATGCTTTGACTTATTAACTGAATATTTGGTTATTCACAAAGGTACAAAGGTTGCAAGGCATACATACTTCTGTGCAAATTTTAATTATTGGCTGCTTCAGCATGCTCATACGTGATATTAGATACAACGTACATTATGCATGCAAGTTTAAATGGTAACTGGTTGTGGTTTTCTGACCTTTCCATGAAATACATGAATAAGAAGATTGGGGGGGGGGGGGGGGGGCATACTTGATGGGATAACTAGAAACTTGTAACTAAAGTCATGTAGCATGGGTAGCATTAGGAGTGCATCTAAGGGACAATTGGTTGGGGTGCAGTAGATAATACAGTGTGGAGGAGGAAGACAATCTAGTTCAGCCAATTGGATGTGTTTGTATATAGGGAGGATGGTTGAGAACTTGCTTTACTGTATCAATCTGGCTGAAAATCATTATGTTGGACTCCATGGACACGCCCCTAAACCTCCCTCCATTTTCAAGTTAAAAGAACACGAGTGTTCCAGCCAACCTTGGTAAGATCATTTCTATTTTTTAAAAAAAAAACCACAACATTAATTCTTTCTGAAACGGGTTGCATTCTATTATAAATGATTTATTTAAAATTGAAACTTTTTATATAATAAAACTAGGGTGATAATTTTTTTTCCTCTCTTTTCCCTGTAGTTTGATTTGGCATGGTCACATTTTAATTAGTACAAAACTCATTCTACTGCTCTTTCTTAAGGAGAATGGATCTTCATGAATCTTCAATTAGTCAACATTTGTCAAAGTTAGATAGGTGTAGTCTCACACTCCAGATGGATTATGGATAAATTGTGTAGTCGCTATAGACAGGTTTTCATGAGCCAGTTACTCTATCTTGTAACCAAGTCTGACTGGTCAGAATTATGAAACGTCAGGTATTGCACAGTATATAGTTAGCAATGAATAAATGTCACGGGCAGTTGATTGCAGGTCTCAATGCTCGGAAATTGCTTATTTACAGATTTCACAAACTTGTTTGATATCTGCAACTGAACTTACATATTTGGCATGCGATACACTCCCAATGGGATCATGAACAATTGGCAACAGTGCCCAGACAGATTATTCCCCTTTTCATTTGTCTGAATTGCATGACCAAGATTGACAGTGGTGATATACGTTCCATCCAGTGCGAAATTAATGAAATGTTGATTATCAACAGATATATTTGGTTTGGTATGTGATGGAAAGGCAATACTGCACAAAAAAATTAACTCATTAGTCGAACCGTAGATATTGTACTATATGGACTGGAAATGGCAATAAAAACCCTACCGAGTGACATCACATCCTGTTTTTATCAGTGTTATGGCTCTAAAATGAAAAAAAAGAAGAACCTTAGCTCTCAAACTGATTCATTGGTTATTAATTCCTTTTTAGTCCTTAGAGGGGCAAGGGGTAAAACAGGATCCACTTCAATTAGTTGCATTTTTTGTACATACACAGTGAAAAAAATCATGGATGTTTTTGAGGCTGCATTTCTGGCATTTGTACCTTGGGTGGTTTGCACTCCTAAATTTTATGAATTTTTTTGTTGGTAAAGTAAGATGTGGATACTGTACCTTAGTTCAATGCATTGTTAAGTGAAAAACAAAAAATGAAATGCATGCGTTTTTTTGTTGTTTTTTTTGGTAGCTACAACCCAAACGGAAAAAAAAATAGTAGTCTTTTTTTTTTTTTTTTTTTTTTTTGTGGGATTTTTCTTCTCAGAGTCAACTTGCTGTCCAGTAATAGAAAGTTTTGATCCCTTGATATCTTAGTATAAGTTTCTCTTATCTGTTTTTATTTATTTGTTTGTTTGTGGCATATGGACTCTTTCAGTTAAAACTAAAATTCGTCATCGTCCATACCAATGGCTGAGAAAATGTCCGAGTGTTTGTAGTTTGGATTGCAAACTCAACCAAATGGAGTTCGATAATTTGAAAAGAACTATTTCAATCTATTGAATTTGTTACTCTTTCCCCCTTGAAATAGTTATTCTGTGAGCATATGTGTTGGCAGGGCTAGTGAAGTTGGGAGGATCTGGTGAGCTTATAAACTTCCAAAACACTCTCCTTACATAAATATATGTGAATATAACTATCCTAAATATGACTATGTAATTCTAAAACCAAGCTGAGAATATGCAAGAAAACACTTGAGCACGTACAAGATAAAAAAATAATAATAATAATAAAATTTTTTAAATTTAAATATACCAAAAAAAGAAAAAGTAGACACTAGAAGAATACACAAAAACAACAGCACTACATAAACTTTCATTGAAGTATATTGCTATATTATCAGTGTGTATGTAAAGAAGGATATTAAAAACAAGAAAACAGAAATCAAATACAAAGGTAGTAGTGTGGCCAGTAAACTATGATAAGATTTATTCTGGATATAGCTAATAAAAGCAACAATAACACTGGAGGGGGGGGGGGGGGGGGCAGCGGCGAATACCAAGAGTTGAACTGGGGACCTCAGCAGTGGTGGTCAGAGGAAGTTTCACAACATGATCAAGGAGAACAACAAGACTCCCAACAAAGTAACATTTAAACTCCAAGAACTTGTTAAAGTTCAGGGTAAAAATAGCTTTTTCACGATGCCTAATGGAGCAGCTGTATTGCAAAGCCCAAAAGAAAGAAGAGGTTGTGCTGCTGCTCTTGGCACAGAATTTGTTTGGAAGGAAATTAAATTTTAACAAATGAAATTATTTTGGTATTTAGTTTTGGAAACACATGTTCCCAGTTTTTCAAGAGTTATTATTGGTGGCACAAATGAAAGTTTATTCTCTGAGAATAATGATTACAGATACAAATAAATTAAGGAAAAAAAGAATAGGAGAGACCTTGGTTTTGCATGTCAAATGAGAAATTATTTGGCTCCCTAAAGGGTAAGGGTAAATGCGATCTTAATGGGATAAACCAGTTTTCATTTGACAACTCCTTGTGCTTGCAACAAGAGTTGCTACCCCACCTCATCTCCACACAGCCACCAATAGATCATCTGATTAAAAGACACAAAATGTTGTGCACCTTGAAATTCTTAATACTTTTGAAATATGATTGAGATATGGAAAAACAAGGATCAAAACAAATATGTAGAACATTCCAACCTCCCAGGTGAAGCTGCACATGGTCCTCTAGTGGGTCTAAATAATTATTTTAGAGTATTTATTACTTTGACACTACCCAGAAACTCATTCATCCAACAGTGCCAGGCTGTGGCATTTACCGACTGGACTGTCAATTTAAGCTACTCAGGTCAATGCACCTTTAAGTATGCAGAAAATATTCAGATGATATCTGGTGGATGTTTAACAAAATCTTTACCATTCCCAATCCAGATCAGAGGGGGAGAAAACAGGGGGGCAAAAGGGGGGGCTTCAGCCCCCAACAATTTATCACAGCCCCCCCCCCCCCCCCCCCCCCCACCACCTCAGAGCATCTTCTCTTTTCTTTTTTTTTTCAAATGCTTTTCATTAGCACCAATGCTGTACGTACATCACATGTATTGTTGGTGTCCAAGATAAATTATTAGGAAATCCCTAGCTGGTACAGAAAATGGTATACACTTAGTTACAGATGCACAAATATCCATTCATTCATACTTAGAGAATCACACAATAACAAACTTATAGTTATACAGCTTGCAGGAACAAAACAAGTTTGGTAACTTTGCAGCTGCAACATGTTACTCATTGAAGGCAACAATACCTTCTTGGTTTTTAATCATTGCTGATGAAGCATTGCATGTAATCAATAGTAACAACAGTGAACACTTAAATTTATTCATTTATTGGGTAAATTGAAATTGGAGTGTCAAATGGAAATGTGTTGATTTGCTTAAGCTTCCTGACAAAGAACAATTTACAAGCATCATTATGTCAAGGACAGGCAAATGATGAGATTGCGAATATGACGAGAAGAAGATCTGGTGTGGCAGCAAGATTCTGAAAAGATAATTCTGTTACAATTCTGGTACGGTAGCTGTGCATTCTAGTGCTCATTCATTCAATCTTTTCTTTAAGATATTGGAAAACAGCTTCCATGTATTCAGCATGCTCTTGTAATAGTTAAAGAAATAAGTAAGCTGCATTTTTTTTTAATCAAGTAGCAAGAGGTTGATAGAGGTGTAACTAAAATGTAATCATTATGTCCCACCAGATGGACTCCACGAATAGTTGCCATGGAAGATATTCTTTTAGAGGCTTTGGAAGGAATCTATTCAACAGAATGATGTATATTTGAAAGCAGGTGGTTTATTGCAATCATTGGAGAAATTTATCGCCTAGTTTGGAAAGAGACTGGTTACTTTTATTTTAGTGGGGCAGAGCTAATTTCCCTCTGTTAAAAAAACAACAACAAACAAATAAAAACAATATGGTTTTGCAAAATGCTCTTTCTGCTGTTGATGCTGCCAAACAATTTTACAAAATAATATGGTCTGAAAATAATTTCAACCAATTTTATGATAAGACCAACCACTGCTGACGAGCACAATATTGACCTTCTAGAATTGCCTCATTACTTAAGACTTCAAATAAAAAACAGGAGTTAGCCAAATGTACTATATACATCTGCAAAACCATACTTCCTGGCAGGCAATTTTACTTATAACATATGATCTACTACATTGTGAGCTAAAAAATTGATTTAATGAGTGCATTCCCTCAGTCCTGGTGATTCAAAATCCCTGATGAGTGCAGCAAATGGTCATGAATAGAAGAGTTGAATGAATCCTGCTATGAAGATATTGACATACTAACATTTGCAAAATACCTCAACTTTACAAAATATAATCTGGCAGTGTAACTTTGAAAAAGAAAACGAGTTCGAAAAGAAAAATTCTGTCTAGCAATGAAAAAATTTCAAACAAATGCTACCAACCATACCCCAGCTATCCCATCTAGATTTCACAATCCTAGTTACCTCTGCAGCATCAAAATAGGCCCTTCTCTGGGAAAAAGTGTCCCAATTTCTCTGCATTGACAGAGATGAAACATTTATTGAGTGCTTCCATATATTCACAAAGATTTTACAGACACTTTTTGAATTTAGATTTGGTTTTGATGGTAAAAACTTTTATCATTGATGAGAGAGGGAAGGGCTTTTGAGCAGTTATAGCTTGTAAATTTTCCTTTTTTATAATTTTTCTATATTCCAATTTTAAAGTGATTCCCCACCTTTTTAAGCTTAATAAATAGCGATGCTCAAAAATAACATAAACTTCAGCCCACCACTTTTAATGTGCTGTCTCCTCTCCTGCAGATACTACAATATCAATGCCCACACTAGTTGCAAGTGCTAGCTAGGCCCACCTCTGGTGGGCTGTTGTAACAATTCAAGTTTGAATATAGTGAAATCTTAGGTGCTAGAGGGTAGGTACCCTACCATTTTTGTTATGCTGTTACAAACACTGTAACTTTGAAATAAAGGAATTAAGTTTAATATAAAAAAAATCTGTCCAGCAATGAAAAATATCATCAAACAAATGCTACCCACCATACACTGCACCAGTTCTTTCATCTATATTTAACAATCCTAGTAATCTCTGCAGCATCAAAAACAGATCCTTCTCTAGGAATAAGTGTCCTCACTTCTATGCATTCAGCAATGACAGAGATGGAACTTAAATATTAAGTGCTTGTATATATTCACAAAGATTTTACAGACACTTTTTGACTTTAGATTTAGTTTCGATGGTCAAACCATTTATCATTGATGAGAGGAAAGGGTTTAAAAAAAAAACAAACAAACAGTTATTGCTTGTAAATCCTTCTTTTACTAAATTTTTCTATATTTAGTACACTTATTCCAATTTAAAGTGATCCCCCCTTTTAAGCTTTTATAAATATTGATCCTCAAAAATGACATAAACTTCAGCCCCCCCCCCCCCCCCCCCCATGAATTTACTTGTGGTGAACTGAACTTTGATTTAATTATCATTATTGTTTCCAGCATGACATCATGCATTACATCATTTACTTCTATATAACTTGCTCAACCCATGTGACTCATGTCAGTTGTTGAGTTGTTCATTGTCCTGAGGTAGATAAGTTTTGGGAGTAATATAGAAGAAGTGGCTAAATGCCACATTGGTGACCCCAGTCTGAACGTATTCGAAACCCCTTCTGAACGCTATTTACTCTAGCTATTTACCTTGCTATGGCTGACGACCACGCTCCTGCTCCTGCACCAACTCTTGCTGCGGTTGGCGTGAAGCTACCGCCTTTCTGGCCTGCTGACCCTGAAGTTTGGTTCGCACAGATAGAGGCCCAGTTCACCACTAGGGGCATAACAGCTCAAAAGACTCGTTTTGACTACGTCATAAGCTCCCTGAGTCCAGAGTTTGCTATGGAAATTCGAGTCCTTTTACTCAAGCCTCCTGCTGAGAACCCTTACAATGCTCTCAAAGCGCAACTCATAAAACGCACTGCTGCATCGGAGCAACTCAAACTTCAGCAATTAATTAGTGGGGAGGAACTAGGGGACAGAAAACCTACACAACTGCTAAGGCGTATGCAACAACTCCTTGGTGACAAACTGGGTATGTCGGATGGTGCTATGACTTCTCTTCTTCACTGCAAGGTGCCACCATCTTTTCAAAACTTGATCTAGTGCCTGCATACCACCAAATCCCAGTTTCCCCTTCCGACATCACTAAAATGGCTGTCACAACTCCATTCGGTTTGTTTGAATTCGTGAAGATGCCTTTTGGACTCAGGAATGCTGCACAGACATTCCAACGGTTCATGGACCAAGTCCTCCGTAGTGTACCCTCAGCCTACACCTACATTGATGATGTCCTCATTGCTAGTTCCAACCCAGAGCAACACCTCCAGAATTTGTGAACTGTTTTTGATCGTCTTACCATGCATGGCATTGTCATCAATCCCAATAAGTGCCTACTCGGTGTCACAGAACTCTCTTTTCTCGGTCATCACATTAATCGACAGGGTATCACTCCTCTCCCTGAGAAAGTCGAAGCTGTTAGAGATTTCCCTCAACCCCAGTCTCAGCGACAGTTGCGTCAGTTTATAGGACTTGTGAACTTTATCACCGTTTTCTTCCTCACTGCGCTACCCTGATGCAACCTCTGCATGCTCTGCTGTCCTCAACAAAGCCGAAGTCTCAGAGTGTCACCTGGACTGACTCAGCTCATGCTGCTTTCATGGCCACAAAGGAAGCCCTTGCTAAAGCCTCTCTCCTGTCGTATCCAGACTCTGAAGCGCCTACTTGTCTCATGACTGATGCATCTGACACAGCTGTAGGAGCAGTCTTACAACAGTAAATCAATGATACCTGGCATCCAATCTTTTTTTCTCCAGGAAGATGACACCTGCTGAGACTCGCTACAGTACCTTTGACCGTGAACTACTAGCTGTGTACCTTGCCATTAAACACTTTCAGTATTTCCTAGAAGGTCGACCATTTCATGTTTTAACCGACCACAAACCACTGACATTCGCTCTGAACACTCGATCTGATCGTCATTCACCTCGTCAAGCTCGCCATCTTGATTAAATCTCTCAATTCACATCCACTATCTGTTTTGTACATGGATTGGACAATGTAGTTGCTGATGCTCTCTCACGCATTGAAACCAATGCTGTCCTCTCTGGTCAACCACCCATTGTAGACTTTGCTGCTATGGCCAGAACTCAAGTCACTGACTCTCAAATCCGTGCTCTTCAGTCCGCTCCATCCTCTACCCTAGTAGTGGAGGCTGTCCCACTGGCTAACTCTAGTGACCCACTCTATTGTGATACTTCCACTGGCACACAACGACCACTGGTACCACTGGTTTGGCGACGCACTGTGTTTGATTCTCTCCATGGTCTTTCACACCCCTGCATCCGGGCAACACAGAAACTCGTCACTGCTAGGTTTGTATGGCCTGGCATAAACACTGATGTTCGCCGCTGGGCTCGTTCGTGTGTACAATGCCAACGTGCTAAGATACAGAGACATTCACACACCCCTCTCTCATCTTTTCCAGTCCCTGATGCTCGTTTCAATGTCATTCATATGACTTGGTTGGACCACTTCCAACAGCCAGAGGTTTCACATACCTGCTGACCTGTGTGGACCGTTTCACCAGGTGGCCAGAAGCTTTCCCACTCTCGCACATCACTGCAGAAGCAGTAGCTCGAGCTTTCCTCAGTGGCTGGATTTCTCGCTTTGGCGTCCCTTCTACTATTGTCACCGACCGTGGTCGCCAATTTGAATCGGAACTCTGGCACACCCTCGTGTCATTATTGGGATCAAAGATAGCAGTACTACGGTGTATCACCCCCAAACCAACGGTATGGTTGAGAGATTTCATCGTCAGTTTAAAGCCGCTCTGAAGGCTCAGCCTAATCCTCATTCATGGATGGATGCTTTACCTTTGGTTCTCCTCGGCATTCGAACGTCGCTCAAGGAGGACATATCTGCGACTGCAGCAGAGATGGTATATGGCACCACTCTTCGACTCCCTGGAGAATTTTTCAACCCCTCACCAGTAACTTCTGTGCCTGATCCTTCCAATTACGTGTCCCGACTCAGAGCTTCCGTGCAACACATTCATCCTGTCTCTCCTCGTCTTACTCAGTCACACGGTTAAGTAGTTGAGGGTTTGTCGACTGCCACACATGTATTCCTCCGACATGACGCTGTACGTAAACCACTCCAGCCTCCTTATGATGGACCTTACCAAGTGCTCAAACGCACAGACAAACATTTCACACTCTCCATTGAAGGTCGTCATGATACTGTCTCATTTGATCGCCTCAAGCCTGCACACTCGATCACGATCCTCCACATATCACACCACTGATTGCAACTTCAACCACTACACCTCGAACAACCAGATCCGGTCGACATGTTCACTTCCCAAAGTACCTCTCATCATTCGTGTAGGAACACACTGGGGGGGGGGGGGGGGGGGGAGTGATGTAGTGAACTGAACCTTGATTTAATTATCATTATTGTTTCCAGCATGACATCATGCATTACATCATTTACTTGTTCATTGTCCTGAGGTAGATAAGTTTTGGGAGTAATATAGAAGAAGTAGCTAAATGCCACATACTCATAGCTATGTTGGAAATGTCAAGGATGCCTCACTGTCTGACTATATAGTGCCTTTGCCAATACATGAAGGCTTTGAAGGAGGTTGCTAGCCTCGTAAGTTGGAGAACAATCCACCCCAACATCTAGTTCTTCATTTCTTTTTTTTATTAATGAAAATGGGCACATGTCAGTGTAAAATGTATTTTTTCAGATCTCTCAGGGATTTTAGGGAGTGATATGAGAGCTATTCAACTCTACAGATCTTCCCAAAGATACTTACTACATAGATGAGTGGATTGAAACTACTGAAGCTGGTCCAGATGGGCAATGGGCTATGATGCTTTACAATATGATGATTTGCATGACATTTTCTCCTACTCCATATATCAGAGATCAAATTGGCAATGCTATATGATACTTTACAATATGATGATTTGCATGACAACTACTCCTACTCCATATATCAGAGATCAAATTAAAGTGTTGATCTATTCACATTCACATTAACTTTTATTCTGGAAGAAGTAAATATAGATTCTTTTTCCCTTCCATTCCCTGCTTATTTCTCTTTCTCTTCTTCCTTCTTTCATTCTTTCTACCCTGGCATCCCCTACCTCTCCTTTATCTTTATTTCTCTCCCTCTTTTCTTTCCAGACCCCCCCAGTTCATTTTCTAATTCTAACACAGATCCATTGTTAAAAAATAAGCATTTGAAAATTGGTAGGTTAAATAGGGAACACTGAGACATGCACACACATTTTCATTCTTACCTGTTGATTAGGGACCTGAGTAGATCATTTATATTAGATGATGACGAGCTGATTTTTAATTTATTAAGTCCAATTGTTATTTAGTGAGTCCACGATTGTTTTCTATTGAGTTCATTACATGTATAAAACTGATTTGAGTAAGAAGCATACTTGCACACATACATACACACATATAATGTTAATTAGGGGATTAATCATTGAATTATTATTTATTTTTATTTTTTGGGTTATATTACCAATGGAGGGAAGTCAACATATTTAGGGGAATCTGATAGCTGAACAATGTGCAGTAGAATCAAGTGCCCCACCCCCATATGGATGCAGAAAATTGGGTTCCGATTGATTCAGAATTTTGGAGGCAAAACAACAAACAATAAGTTTCATTGAAATAAAGTTTTGGTTATCAAGATTTTGGGCAACCCTTACAATAAAGAGAGATATCAAGTGCAGTTCCAGGTAACACTAAAACATATTTGGTGATATTGCTATATTTCAGTTTGAGCAAATAAAATGGCTATATTTGCAACTGATGGACAATTATGATTCATGCTTATCTTATTTACTTATAAATAGCTCTTAATCTCTGTGTGTGTAGGTGTGTCTGCTATGCATTTCTTCATTTTTGAAGCTATATCATCAAGAGGGGTATCAAAAGAATGCAAATCAAATTTGTAGAAGACTTACTCAGATCATAATAGACAAAATTGGCCAAATAGGGCCATTTCAGGCTGAATAATGGAACAGCTTTATTGAAAAGCCTAAGGGAAGTTGCACACCCTTCAATTAACCACATAATTCTCTGATAAACAGCAACTCTTGGTGGATAGGTGTTTGAGTTATGGTGGCATAATCACAATAACCAATGAATAGAACCTCACTTAGCAAGGTTAAATGGGGAATTATTGTGTACAGAAAAGGGGGGGGGGGGGGGGGGGAGAGAAGGAAGGTGGACAATTGTGTTGTCAACTCAAGGATTATACGCACTGACTAGAAGACAAGAAATGTTATGCAAATTGAATTTTCCTTGTAATTGATAGTCATAATCAATTGCTGACTGAATTGAAGACAAAAATAAAATTAGAAGAATATTCCTACTTCAAGCAGAGCTGCAAAGGGACCTCTATTTTTATAAACACCTGACTAACTGGACTGCAGGTGTAACCACTACTAGTTAAGGCCACCCCAACAAGATTAGTTGGTGCCCATCACCTCCCCTTTACTTCTTGGATGTCCTCATGATTTTTGCCATTATTTAACACTCCTATGTCCAAGTCCACCATTTCAACTCTTAGAAGACTTAAATTATCAGTGTAACATATGACTCATAAAACACGAATTACCATAAATTTCAGTGATTTCCTGTGTTGGTATGATGACCTAATTCCTGATGTCACTTAATTTGTGTGCACCATGGAGCAAGGTTTTAATGGGTTTTTTTTTAGTTGAGCAAGCTTGGGGTATGCAGTATATTTTCATGCAAGCCGTGTGTACATACTGGCCAGAGCCAACTGGCCAGAGCCAACTGGCCAGAGCCAACCGCACATACGCCCATACAAACACATTAGCTCCATTATACTAATTTGAGTGTTTCATCCTTTCAATTAACTGTTAGTATACATTGTATCGAAACTAATGAAACAGATTTTTTTTATATCTCTACACATGTTAATATTTATGAATACTAGTGAAAAACCTGCCTTACGGTGGTTTTCGGCCCACATAATCACAAAAATGTCTTCTTTGAAAACATTTTATAGACTTTTTAAAAATAGAAGTAAACATGTGATTAGGTCAAAGTATTTTTATTACTATTTTAAACATTTTTATCCTTACACACAATAGAGAAAGAGGTGTGGCCAGATGGGACCCACCCCATATTAATCATAGTCAAGTTGTGTTTGCATGCCAAAGCTTTAGGCCTGTAGCTAAATTCTTTTTTCCGGCCAAAGTACATTTTTTTGGCTTTTTAAAAAAGTATAGAAAGGGGTGTGGCCATATAGACATGCTTGTAATGTTCCCATGGTGACACTGACTCTAAATATATATGGGTTTATGGTCTAACCTCAACCGCTCAAGCATGAATCGAGGATGCACAGACAGACAGATAGACAGACACACAGATAGACAGATAGACAGACTATTCATAATTTATAGTATAGATATTACATTGTAAAACTTTTGCAGCACATGAGTTGTTCACATATTTGTCTTTCTAATTAATGAAAACATCATCAGTCTGATCACTCAAAGTGTCCAGTTTAATGCTGAGTTGCCTTCACACTGTGACAGAACTCCTCTAGTAAATATTGAAGGTCTGTGTCCACTCTAATCTGCCTTAATCTGTGATCTACCTCTAATGAAGGTTGCCATCTTGGATTCAACTTGTGACACTATGTGTACTCTATCTATCTATCTATCTATCTATCTATCTATCTATCTATCTATCTATCTATCTATCTATCTATCTATCTATCTATCTATCTATCTATCTATATAGAGATATCTATATATCTCCTATATATATAAAAGGAGAAGTTTGTCTGTCTGTCTGTCTGTCTGTCTGTCTGTCTGTCTGTCTGTCTGTCTGTCTGTCAGTCTGTCTGTCTGTCTGTCTGTCTGTCTGTCTGTCTGTCTGTCTGTCTGTCTGTCTGTCTGTCTGTCTGTCTGTCTGTTTATGCCATCATTCTGGCCAAATCACTAGGTGGATTTCTCTGAAACTTGGCATGATGATAGGTTTTGACCCAACTTAAAATATGGGCAAAAAATTTCAGAAAATGGTTACCATGGTAATGAAAAATAACCAAATACGGTATTTTTGCCAGAAAAACCATTGGGGCTACAGATCTAAAATTTGGCATGTATATACAACTTCACTCAGGGAGCAACATGGGCTGGGTCCCACCTGGCGACACCATTTCCTTTCTCTGTGTAAGGCTATTAATGCCAAAAATGATATCAGCAAAAACACTTGAACCTAGGGAGTTAGACCAATGAACCCACATATATTTAGAATTAATATAATCTGAGGAAGGTTTTATGTACACTTATATGACCACATCTACTTCGGTTTTCATGCCAGGCCCAAAAGAGGCCAAAAAAAAAAAGGCACTTTGGCCAAACAAACCCTTGGAGTGACAGACTGATATATGGTATGTACACACAACTTGACTTTGGAAATAACATGGGTGGGATCCCTCCTAGCTACACCTTTTCCCATTGGTGTGTAAAAAAGACTTCCGAATAACACTTGGACCAAAGGAGTTAGATCAACAAACACACTTTAATATATATTTGGGTTTGTAAATGTTTGTGTTTAGAATAAAGTTTGGAATGAGGCTTCCAAGAAACTGGGCGAGCATTACTGATCACGTGTGTGTGCGTCACTGGGTGTAGTTTGGTCCTGGCCACACCCATAGAACATCATTATGCCTATCAAATGTTCATTTATGGACTAATCATGCTAAAATTGGGCATATCGAGTCAAAGTAATAGGGTGAGCATTATTAACTGTGTGGGTGTGGTAATTTATCTTGTTTGGTATTAGCCACATGCACTGGAGTTGTTTTGGCTACCCAAAGCTAATTAAAGGGCCAACCATGCCAAAATATGAGTGGCTTCTATAATGTTTCATGTTGACATTGACCGGGCAACGCCGGATATATGCTGCTTATATATATATATATATATATATACATGGCTGGTTCCGGTTGTCTGGTTCCGGTTGGCTGGTTCCAGTTGGCTGGTTCTGGTTGGCTGGTTCCGGTTGGCTGGTTCCAGTTGGCTGGTTCCGGTTGGCTGGCTTGTTGGTGGGATTGCTTCAAATACCTAATCCCCCAAAATTTAATTGCTATCACTTTTAGTTGGTACTGGTCACACATTTTACAAACCTCTCACTTCCAGTGGAAAAGTGAACAGCAATAGAGTTTTAATATCCATTTGCACCTTCCCCTGCAAGGTTGGCAATGCTATGGTGTTTGCTGTTCAGTTTATGTGGCCAACATGTGTTTGTACATCTGATTTGTTATACACATTTCTTGATGACCATTTGGATCATTCCTTGCAAAGTTGGGCTCTTCATATAAAAAAATTATCCTCCATTTCTGTCAAACAGATTATAAATCAATCAATTGTTGAGATTTTCAAGGTGTTCAATATTCCTTGTCTTTTAATCAGACTATCTTTTATGCCTGTGTGGGTGTGAGAAAGGAACCAACTCTTGAAGAAGCCACAAATCCATGACCAGGGATGAAAACTGATTCCCCCAACCATGACATCACTTTCCTCAGAAACCATTTTCTCCCCCCCCTCCCCCTTTTATTCTGGCACTGTATTTCCTCATTTGGAATGCAAACCAATATCCTTATTCCTTGTTCTCTAGTAATCTATAAACTGTTGATTCTCAAATAACTACTGTGATGGTGCCACTAACACAGAAAACCTGGAACCATGGTATTAAGTAACCAAATAAAAAATTTATTTAGTTTAAAAAAAAAAAAAAAAAAAAAAAAAAGACTTCCATTCCTTTGGAAATGAACCCTACTTGGACTCTAAAAAATGTACAATACAGGGAATTCTGCACCTGATATAGTCACCCAGGAGAATGCAACTTCCCTCTGGAGCATTTTAATACAGCTGCTCCAAAGCCAAACTATTACAATACAGCTGTTCATTAGTCAGCCTGAAATGGCCTTCTTCACTTATGCTAACCATAAAAATAAAAAAACCACACTACCCCAAAGAGCTAGATTTTCATTCTTCTGATACACTCTTGACTTTGTAGCTTTAAAATGTAACAGATATCAGAGAGTTCAGTAGCACTCTCTATGTAGGGATGGCACATCAAGCTCCACCCACCAATACAAAGCTTAGGATAGATTTTCTACTAACTGAACCTCGAAGGCTCCATGTAAAGACTCACCTGCAAGGAACATCAGATTTGAAGACTAGGAGCACTTTCCAGGGATCTCTATCTTGGTGAAGTCGATTTCTGGCCATCACTCAAAACCTGACTTTCTTATAATTTATTCATCATCATAATCATCATCATCATCATCATCATCATCACCATCATAATGTTCTTCAGACGGGTTTTCTCTGAGTTCTTATAGGATACCTATGATACTTATACCACCAGAAAGTATTATTACTGGGATATGTGCTTTTGCTTCCGATTTTAGCTGTACTGCACGAACTGAAATATATGTTTTGTTGGGCCAGAAAGTATGCTACACTGTCTGATCTCATTTTAATGAGAACATTGTGAATGCTATAAGCTTATTGATCTCCTTGCCACATTGGTTCTGAGTTTGTTGTGACTTGAATCTTGATTAATCAGTTGTTTCTTCTACTGCTGCCTGTTGGGAAAGTTAGCCAACTTCTGTTGGAGACTATTATTTCTGTCTTCATATCCATACCTGTTTAGGTACTTTCTTTTGAAGCAGCTCTTTAACTTTTGTTGGAGACGATTGTGGTGTGTGACAGAAAGGATTCAGTAGTGGAAGATAAGTTGTAATTAGTTTACCTTACAATATGCCTACTGCTAAGAAGAAGAAAAGGGCCCATAAAAAGTACTACCAAGATCACAAGAAAAGCTTTCTCTACAAGCCAGTGAAAATGATGCCACTAACAGTGACAAAAAAAGGCAGCTGCAATGGAGTATTTTGAACTCATAAAGGTCAAAGGTTGGCATATTTTAGCATGTATTACAATACTCATAGATGAGATGAAATTTTTTTAGTGAATAGTATGAAGCTCATAAACATGAAATGAAGGCTTAATTTGGTGAATATTATGAAGCTCATAAACATGAGATGAAGGTTTCATTGGGTGCATATTATGAAGCTCACAAAGATGTGAGGAAGGTTTTTTTTCACAAAGATGAAATAAAAGATTATTTTGGTGACTATTATGATGCTCATCAACATGGACAGAAGGTTTACTGTAGTGAATACTACAATGCTCACATGCATGAAAGGAAAGCTGTTTTTTTTAAGTACTGCAAAAAACACAAGCAAGCAATAAAAACAGCTTGTGCATTGTATTATGGTAAACATAGAGATGAGCAAATAGCTGCTTCTCATGCCTGGAATGCACAGAATGCAAAGTCTGTTCTTAAGCATGCATGACAGAGAGCCCAGTTTTGTGCTAACATGAGCCACAGGTATGATTAGCTGAACCTAAGCCTTATGCATGCCATTAATACATCCTAGAAGTCATAGTGTATCCTGATTATGCAGAAGAAATTATCACGTGAAGGTGTCAACCATCTGTTGTCACTAGTGTTGAAGTTACCACCACTTGGCTTATTTCACACTAGCTCATGTAGTACTCACTAGATTAACATTCCTATCTTTAGTCCTGAAGTGCTTGCTGTAATTTGATATTGATCTTTGTTTAGCTCCACCAAAGTCGTGGTCATCTTGTCCAGTAAAAACATAGCAAGTTCAATAAGTTGAATAGTGTAGAAATGAGCTTTTTGTAAGCCTGGACAGCATCCCTCAACTATCATCAAAAAAAAATTATGGCGATTGTCCATGTCTATCATGAGCATTTTTAATAAAAGGATACAAGATTCAGGTGCTTAAACTTGCTGAATATTTTGTTGTACTTTTTCCTAAGGTGCAATGTCCATAATTGTGGCATGCTGATGAGCCCTAACAGGGCTGAAACAATCCTGCTAATAGTGTATCCTGATTATGCAGATGATTTATGAATGTGTGATGTTGTAAGGTCTTTTAATCAGAGCATGCAACTTCTTCATTCATGCAATCCTCTCAGTTTCCCTCTTTCTTTCCTAAGCATAGAATACAGTACATTTGAAACATTTAAGCTACATTCACAATGTGATCATGTCATACATCTATTTTAGTGTATACAATGATGAAGAGTCAAGTCACCATGTTCTTCATCAGACTTCTCACAGACATGATCTCCAAACAGCATATCACTTACCTCGTACAGGCCACACTCCCTTGACAGATAACTGCATGGGTATGACTCCATTGACAAAAAATTACCAAAATAAAGCCCAAATCCCTTTCTAAAAATTAGGGATGATGTGTGTGAAGGTTACATTTAGTGAGTATTACAATATCAACAAAGATGAAATGAAACATTATTTTTGTGAATGAAATATGGATTACTGATGGATTAATAATTTACATGTACAATACTAATGAATATCTTGTAACAATTAAAGAAAATTCTTTCAAAAAAGTACAGAAACTAGTAGCACAAAAACCATTTACTAGTAAATAAAAAAAGGAGATGTAGGGATGGCTAAATGCTTCTCTAAAAAGTACGGAAGCAAGGGATTAGCTTTCTAGCACCCTCTGCCTGCAATCTGAAATACATTTCTTCTAAATAAAAGTTGTAATGATGCCCATCAGCGCTTGATGCTACATCCCAACATCACTGCCTCCAGAACTGTCATCAATATTGTACTATCTTGAGTTGAATTCAGGCATCGGACACTAACAGGCCTGTAGCCAGCCTTGTTGAAGGGGTTGTTGTAAGGTATATGCCATCTCCTTTCTATCCAGCAAATGCATTACTTTTCCAGCTGCATGGGTGCATTCATATGCAAGTATTAGCCACCCCCCCTCTAAGTGTGCATAATATTAATAAAAAAAATACTTTTGCTGGATCCTTATCACTGAAAGCATTCAGTTTAAGTTGCTTGTTCTTGAGGCAGTAATGTAGAGATGTAGCATCAGGTGCTGATGGCATTGTGATACATCTTCTATTTAGAAGAAATGTATTTCAGATTGCAGGTACAGGGTGCTTGAAAGCTCATCCCTTGTTTCTGTACATTTTAGAGAAGCGTTTAGCCATCCCTACATCTTCTTTTTTTATTTATTAGTAAATGGTTTTTGTGTTACCAGTATAGTTAGGGCTACCATATTTGTAGATTAAAAAAAAGGACACCTTCAGTGGGGAGGGGGGTGGGGTATAATATTTTAATAGTGAACTTTTTGTGTGTAAAGGAGCACCATTAATAAAATGTAATGGGGCAAAAATGATATAGCATTTCTAATCTCAGGCTTCCTCATTTCTATTCATCATAACAGAGAAATATCCAACCCTCTACCTGACTACAGTAAAAGTAATCAATTTAATGCACGAAAATCAATAATTTGGAATTGAGAAAATCCCATGTTCACTCACTCACTCTGGTAAAAGATTTTTTAGTCAACATGGCAGATGTGCAGTCCATTGATTGATAATTTTGAAGATGCTTCACTATGTGAAATAAAAAGTTCACTTTACTGCACTAATTGCATTGTTACCTAATTTCACCAAAAGATTCGGTCAAAACACTGGGATTCTCATTCCTCTCCTGTTCTACAAAAGCATGAAAAATTTTGGTCTTTGGTTAAGGAGTTGATTTCCACTTATATTGTGGCACTGTAAGCTTTAAAATAGAATAATCAACTATAGAAATCAGCTTTGCAAGGAAATGTGGTAGGATTTATGATATTATGCAGAGAGAATTGCACACAGTCGGGATAAATTGTCAGAATAGAAATATATTAATTTAAAAAAAATACTTCTGCTGATTGGAATCTCTTCATACTAACACAATTTATCCCTCAACACCTACCACAACTAGTGGGAGGGGCAAGGGGACAGAGGAAAAAAAAGAGCTAACTTTGGTTTCGGCTTTTCTAGACCACCTCACTGCACAAGTGTTGCGATTTGGGAAAAAAGTGAAACCAATTCAAAAAGAAATATTTTTCTACCAAAGGGAGACGAAATTTTTCAAGAAAAAGAAGACCAGAATCCCAGACATTTTCAGATATTTCAAAAATTCATCTGGACTGAAATATAATGACAAAGGGGAGTACATGCATGGGTAAACCCGGACTGTATGGTAAGCCTAATATAGTGGCTGGCATTCACACATTAATAGCTATTAATAAGCAGATTTACTTATTTAATTTTTAAATTCCATCCCTTTAAAAAAATTATCTTCCACCATATTTTCCTATAATTTTTTTTCCCGGATAAAAGCATGAACTCTCTTGGTAGAGGTACAGAAGAGAGAGGGAACAGGCAGCATTACTGTAACACAGTTCACTGCACTTCTGCAGCAATGAAATGAATGGGACAACTTTATTAGGGAACACAGGGACAGAGAAACTATTATGGTTACAAATAGTGTTACATATAAGACTACTATGAACACATTCTATAAATGAAACTGTCCTAGTTATGAACAAGTGTGTCAAGCTGTGATATATTCTATGATTTTTGGCCCCCAATTCTATGATTAATGTAGACCCCAGTTAAACATAACCATAGAAATGTAAGTATACAGACACAGTTACACAGCACACATTCCCTGGTGGTGACTTACGATACTCACACACAGAGGAGCCCAGGGACTGGAGTTGAGATCAGGTCTTCTTCCAGAGACACTGCCATACTAAGAGTTATGACAGTGTGGATCATATGTTCACCTGTACAAGGAGAGGAACATCACTTCATATATAAATAAATTGAACTAAAGCTCTCAATTATCACTTGTCAAACTCTTAAAGCATATTCATAATCTCTCAAAGGGTCACAAATCATGTACCCTTTCATTACTCTTGCTGATGTGGTGGTGTATTAGTACAATTGAGTGTGGTAGAAAGCTGTGATTTCTGTGTGTGAGTGGCCACCATGCTCACTTAGTTCCACTGGAATTAGTTCATGCTGCCATCTTCTTGCTTCATGCCCAGAGAAAGTGGTGAGTCAGGAACACTGAGAGCTGCAATGAAACATCTTCATAATAATATGATTTTCTCTCCCAACATAGAAACTAGTGCATAGAGAAATAAATTATATAGAAATAAAATCAAGAAATTTATGCCTTTTTCAAAATTATATATAGTGTACATCCCACTTTGAAGATCTTGATGTGTGCAAATGGCACAATGAACTTGAAAGGAAAGAGTGTGGTAAGCTTCCTGCCATAGTATGACTCTTTCATGTTATGGTGTCTGCTCTGCCACCTGAACTGCCAGTCTCTCACCACTGCCTACAGCATAGCAGTTGTCATTGGTTAATTGTAGCAACTTTACCAAGTGATGACATGCTGGCAAACTAGCCATAATCATGAACAACACGCTTGAATTAGAATGTAAAGAAGGTTACACCAATCTACAACCTTATATTACTCAGAGAATAAACTGAGAGGAAATACGAGTTCTGGATGTGGTGGTGGTGGTAGAGGGATAAAAAATTACATTGGTTGTGGATACTATTGGAATAAGATGGCATGCGATGGAGGAGAGGCAGGCTTGGTGCACAGATTGATGAGGCGATTGGTTGATTATATAAATTATCTTAATTACACTGTTTGCAGAGAGTACATGATTGAAAGATGTTTCAAAGAAGGATTAGTGCATCTAGATTTTGTATGGAAAGGAGAGATACTGCAGGAGATGAACATATTGAATACAGAAGCACAAATATGCAGAAAGCAGAACCAGGTTAACAGGAAGCAGACTTATGCTGATTGATCATGGTTATTCCCTCTGTGTATCTTCAATCTTCTTTGCATTTAACCCCCCATATTTGCCATACACAGTGACGGCCACATGTTGAATGTCATACAAAGTAGAGGATTTGTCTAGGGTTTTCCTTTCCCTTATAATGTTTGTATTTAACTTCAAGCACTTCCATCTCCCAACTTTGGGTGAGGAACCACGTGTGTTCTACTGGGTAATTCATTCTGCAGATCATTGTAGAGTCTCTCATGATCAAGTACCAGCACATCATTTAATATACTTGGTCCATTCACAACAGAGCAAGTGTTGTAACAATAATATATCACGCAGAGGTGCATTAACCACAATAATATGTTGCAATTAGGGTATTTCAATTTAGTATAAATGAATTAGGATGCAGACAATAGTGTATCAATAATGGCGTGCTCAGTCAATAATTTTGTATGCAAGACGCTTCACCATATTCACATTATAGCTGCAAATACTAATTAAGATCATTAAAAGTGTAGTTAAAGGGTAAATAAACACAGCAGCTTCAATTACATATCTGCATGTCCTCCCCCCTTCCCCCTTTTACCCACTCTATGCCTGATTATCTCCAAATTCTTGTTCAGCGTGTAGCAGAGCATAATAGCCATTCCCCATCCACCTTGCCAGAGGTGTTCATTAGACAGCCACTAATCTTACCTGGACAGATAACAACAAAGATGTAGTGATTATTGTAGTAACAATATTACATCAATTGATTGAGCACTTAACAATAAAGATTACAATGGTTAACTTCAGTTTTATGAGGTAAATGGATATTAATGCATTTATAAGAAATGCACACTCTTTAAAGCATGTCCGCAACTTACTTGAAGGATTCTCCTTGCCTCTCTCACTGAACATGTAAGCCATTGCAGTGGTGAATTTGTAGACCGTAAAGTTGCCTTCAGGGCTTGTATGGCAATAATTGTAAACCAGGGATGATTTCTTGTTGAAGCAGTTAGACTCTGTCACAGGGATACCACACATGCAGCATTCCTTGCATATTGGGGATAGTCACATTGCCCTGAATTAAAAACACACACACAAACAAATCAATGGAAGAGAATTGTGAACTGAAAGCCAAAAAAACCCTTGTAGTTCATATCGGATTGAATTATAACATCTAAGTTAAAAGAATTGACATTTTTGAAGAAAAGTCACATGTAGGTGTTTCAGTTTACTTTCTACAATCCTGGTCAAAATCTCTCCACCCATCCACACTAATTATGTTCACATGCCAAACCTCACCCACACACTGACTAGGATACACCAGGGCAAACATTCCTGGTGAACATTGATGTCCACCAGACAAGTCTGTCTGCCCATCCTCACCACATAGTTGTATTGCATCCTGCTGAGGGTTCTCCCTGACATCTGTAGCTCCAAGCGGCATCACCTACATGTACATGCATGCAATACACATGTGTATATGGATGTCATGAGCACTTCAATACATGCCTGTATCCTTTCAATAAATATTTCAGTTTTTTTATATATTACCCAGTGGCCCATTGCAGCTTTGCTTGCAATAATTAAGTCACTGGTTGTCCAACAAACAGTAACATGCATTGATATTCCCCCAGGTTGAGATTTAGCCTAGAGAGATCTAGGCATTGCTAAATCCAGACTGAAGATATGTATGCAGGTCATCTTACTTTTTTTTTCTTTTAGAGGCAAGGGTTTTAGTTTTGTCAGGAACTGAACTATATAGGTTAATGTTTGCATTGTTATTTTGGCATTGTTAATTTAGCTAGTCACATGATATATTGTTCTGACTTTATTGTGCTTCTGCATCGAATGAATGAATTGTGATCATGCTAAACAAAATTTCTGTTGTTCGGGTGATTGGGTAATAGTTGTTAACTACTAGATAGAGAAACAGATTGGTAAATAATATTAAATCTCTTACATGGTCCTTCGAGCTGGATCTTAAATGGCTGGAAGAATTTTCTGTCATTTAAGAAATACCAAGAATTTACCAATTGTAGCACATAACAACTCAATTATGACTGAACCTGATTTGATAACAAGAAAAAAGAGGCTCTGCACAGGGCACCAAGCATCAACTACAAAGATCTTGGGGCAAGTACAACCAGCTATTGATAGTGAACCCCTTGATGTTGCCAAGATTGACCAGTTCAAAAGAAGCTTAGAAAAAAAGATGAAGTCCCTGAGCCTTTTAGATAATGAGGTTCTTACCCTCATACCAGAAGAAGCTATTGAAGATGAAATTGTCCAGGCAGATGAGATAAGGGAAAGGCTATACACAGCCTTGTCAAGGTTAGGTAATAAACTGAATCCTACTGCACCTATACTGAGACCCCTTCCTGAGACACTAGCTAGGGTCCCAACACCTGCTGTTCACCCAGCTGTTGGCCCACCCATTGTTATCTCACATGATCCTTCTGATGAAGCCACCCTTCCTGTAAGAGGAACAAATGTGAATCTCCCGAAAATCTCCCTGCTAAGATTTAATGGTGACCCAGTAAAGTGGACTTCATTCTGGGATTCATATTGGGCAGCCATCCATCTCAACACTGAATTATCTGAAATTGATAAATTCAATTATTTACGGTCTCTCCTTGAACACACAGCCTATGATGCCATTGTTGTCTCACACTCTCTTCTGCTAACCATCAACAAGTCATAAAATTCTTCTTAAACGATTTGGCAACAAGCAAGTTATTATCTCGAAAAACACATGGACACACTCCTGAATATGGACACTATATCCTCTGGCCGCAACCTCAAGATTTGCATTGGCTCTACAATAATACTGAGTCACATGTATGCAGTCTGAAGTCACTTGGAATCGAAGCTGCATCCTATGGAGTCCTTCTCTCACCTGTCCTGCTTGCCAAGCTTTCCCCAGAACTGAAGCTCATTGTGAGTAGGAAGGTATCTGACTCCAACCTTGATATAGATGACCTGCTGACTACCTTCGAAGAAGAATTGACAACCAGGGAAAGAGCAAATGCTGTGTCTTCCAGATGAGGGCAAGGGAAGTCACATCACACAGCCTCCACTCTATTCTCTGGGTCCCTAGAATCAAGGGGTGACCCACAATGTTGTCATTGTCAGAAGTCGCACTCATCCATAGGCTGCACATCTGTAACTGATGTCACTGATCACAAGCAAGTCCACAAGACCACTGGTCGGTGTTTCAATTATTTGTGTCGATATCATCTCTCTCATGAGTGCAAGTCCACCTCTAGATGCTAGAAGTGCAAGAACAAGCGCCATTCATCCATTTGTGATGCTGGATTGATCCCTACTCCAAGTTTGACTAGCTGTTCTGAATAAGGGCACCACAATGTTATGTCCAACTGTTAATGTAGGTGTGTGTAATGCCCAACATCTGTGAGCCTTTAGTTGGACAGCCCATAGCTTCATGTGTCAAGAAACACCTGCACCTCATGGGATTGGAACTAGCCGATTTTTGGGAACTGGAACAAGCATGCCAGTGGATGTTTTGATTGGATCTGATTACTATTGGGAATTTGTCACAGGGAGTGTTTGTAGGGGAGTTGGTGGGCCAGCTGCCATTCATATTAAACTGGGCTGGGTGTTATCAGGCCCATCACATGATAAGCTTGAGCTTGACTATTGTACAATAAATATGAATGTTAGTTATGTGCTTCATGCTGACATCCATTTCGAAGAAACTCACACATTAGATGATAAATTCAGAGCGTTCTGGGAATTGGAAGCCCTGAGAATCAGGGACAGAGAGGAGACTCTCTATGATGACTTTACTGGAGTAGTCAAGTTAAAAAATGAGAGATACCAGGTCCCTTTGCCATGGAGGGAATACCATGATCTGTTGTTAGATACCTATCAATTGAGCCTACATCAGCTCCAAGGCTTGCTTCGCCGACTCAGACAAGATCCAAATGTTCTTAAGGAATATGATGACATAATCTAAAATCAGCTGAAGATGGGAATCACTAAAGCCATTCATGATGAAGATCCTCCGAGCAATGTCCACTACATGCCACACCACGCTGTCATATGTCGAAGCAAGTCCACAACGAAAGTGCATGTGGTATATGATGCTTCAGCCAAGATGGCCAATAGCCCTTCTCTTAATGATTGTCTCTTTAAGGGTCCAAAATTCAATCAATTTATTTTTGATATTTTGGGGCGATTTCTTCGTATCAGACAGCTCTTACAGCAGATTTGGAGAAAGCATTCTTGATGGTGTCAGTTGAGGAAGAAGGCCGTGATGTATTGAGATTCATCTGGGCAGATGACATCACACAGGATGTTCCCGACCTGAAGGTCTACAGATTTGCAAAGGCTGTTTGGAGTTTCCTTAAGCCCATTTTTTTCTCAACGCCACCATAAGATTTCACTTGGAGTATTACCTGGAGGAAAATAAGGATCTTATTCGATACCTGCTCTGTTCTACATATGTTGATGACATCATATCTGGTGGTTGCAATGAAGATGAAGCTTTCCGCTTATACACTGAGTCAAAGAAGATTTTCCGTGAAGGAGAATTCAACCTGTGAAAGTTCCTAACCAACTCGAGGTCGCTGCAGGAAAGGATCAACTTTCAAGAGAGTAAGATAGCCGACAGCTCACCACTACAGTATGATCTGACCCATTCAGAAGTCACTCTAGGAGTCTCCCAAACTTGAGAATTTGAAGAACACAAGAACTTAGGAGTGCCACGGAATACTGAGTTTGACCAACTCATTTTTGACGTCTCTGACCTTGCAAGACTTATTCTTGATCTACATCCGACGAAAAGAAACCTTGTCAGCCTCATTGGCAAGTTTTATGACCCACTTGGATTCCTTTCTCCTGTGATCATCAGATTTAAAGTACTCTTTCAGAAATTGTGCCAGTGCAAGTATGACTGGGATGATGTTGTCCCAAAAGAGGTGAGAGCAGAGTGGAATGAATAGACAGCAGACCTCAACCAGACTTTGCTGATATCTCTTCCAAGAAGCTACTTCTCTGATGATGTGGAACTCTCAATCTCAGCCACTCTCTGTGGTTTCTGCGATGTGTCCATGAAAGAATATGCTGCAGTAGTTTATCTCCTCCTGAAGACTGAAATCCACCAGACGATAAGGTTTGTCGCTGGTAAGACTAGAGTGGCACCCTTACAAGCCCAAATGATCCCTCGATCGGAATTATTGTATGCCTTTCTCCTCTCAAAACCTGTGGTTTCTGTGTATGACAGTCTGCAATGTCAATTGACTCCCTTGGATATGAGATATTACACTGATTCCAAGGTTGCACTCTTTTGAATTCTTGGAACAGATAGAGAGTGGAAACTCTTCATCCAAAATCGAGTGAAGGAGATATGATGAAATGTTCACCCTGAACTTTAGCACCATTGCCCAGGGATCACTAATCCCACTGATCTGCCCTCAAGAGGAATGGACATGTTGGAACTGTCTGTTAGCCAGCTGTGGTGCACTGGACCTGAGTGGCTTAGCTTATACCCACCTTTACCTGCTGATGTTGAGTTGCTGTCCATGCCTGAGCCATGCTCACGGGAATTGAAATCTATTTGCACGCAGTCTCATAACCTGTTGACCATTGAACAAAACATCACCATTGGAGACTTGATGTCTTGTGAAGATTTTAGTGATCTTCAAAGACTCCTAGAGTCACTGCGTATGTCCTGAGAGCTGTGGAATGCTTCAAGACCAAGAAAAAAAATGCTACTCCAATCCTTCAAGCTCATTTACCCCTCAAGAAATCTCTGCCGCAGAAATACTTTGGATATCCCATACACAGGAAAAGTTGGTCCTCCAAAAGGATTTCAATAACCTGAAAAGCTAATTAGGCTTATTCTGTGATAGCAGGAGCTTTTTGTGATGTGGTGATGTGGCGATGTGGTGATGTGGCGATGTGGCGATGTGGCGGCCGACTACAGAATGCAGATATTCTGTATTCAGCTAAGCACCCAGTTTTGTTACCATGAAGTCATCCATTCACCTCTCTCATAGGTCATGATGCACCCAAACATGTGCAGCCTAATGGAGTGAAGGATACACTAACTGAATTATGAAATATATACTGGATTATGAAAGGTCGAAGCCTGACAAGAGCCATTGTATACTGATGCACGACCTGCAGGAGGTATGAAGGAATACCATTCTATGGTCCGCCACTTCAACTTTTGCCCGAGCTCAGGGTCAAGGAAGATCCAGCCTTTATGTACACAGGTGTGGATTTTGCAGGCCCACTGTTTGTACGCAGTGAAGCTTCCAGTGGTAGCAGTAAGGTGTGAATTTGTGTTCACTTATTTAGTGTCCTGAGCAATATATTTGGATATTGTGCCCAATCTATCCACTGAGACATTTGTATAGTGTTTAAAAAGATCTGCAGCAAGACGTGGTCTACCACACAAGTTTCTCTCTGACAATGGAAAGACCTTCAAAGCTGCTGCCACATACTTAGGCACTATCTTCAAGGATAAGATTGTTCAAGAGAATTTGACTAATCAAGGAAGCCAATGGATATTCAACATTGAACAAGCACCCTGGTGGGGTGGAGTATTTGAAGGGATGATAAAATCAACCAAGCACTGCCTACATAAGATGGTTGGATGAGCACATTTCTTCCATGATGAGCTCCTCACAGCTGTAGTCGAGATAGAAGCTATAATTAACTCCAGACCTCTTTCCTACATTTCTTCCACTGACTTTGAAGAACCTCTTACTCTTTCCTATCTTATGATTGGTTGAAGATTACTAAACCTACCAGATCATCTGGGATGCATGTGGGATCCTGAAAATGAGATTTCGAAGTTAATACTAGTCAGCTGACAAAGATGATGAAACATCAGGCGAGTGTCTTAAAAAACTTCTGGAAATGTTGGAGATCAGAGTATCTAAATGAGCTCAGAGAGAGTCATCACTACTCTGCAAGGAAGACCGAATGTCGTTCTCACGTATCTGAAGGTGACATTGTTATTGTCCATGATGAAACATTGACACGTAAATTCTGGAAGCTTGGTTGGATCCAAGAGCTTTTCACTGAATGTGATGGACTGCCCAGGGGGGAACTAGTGAGAGTTGCTTCAAGAGATCAACAGCATATTCTGTTGAAAAGGCAATTGCAGCTTCTCTATCCACTGGAGATTCGTGAAGCAGAGATGCTTAAAGGTCATGTCCGAGGATAAGTCTGTATCCTGCCATGATGGTCCTATCTCTGACCCAGTTGATGAATCTGATGTATCTACTAGTGAGGAACACAAGAGACGCTCTGTGCGTGCAACTGCCAAGAGAGCCAATGAAGAAAGGAATATCTGGATTCAAGAGCTGCAGGACTGAATGAACTGATTTTGATAACTGTTGAGAATTAACACTTATTTGATATTTTTTTCTGTTTATGTCTTCAGTTGACCATGTCTGGTCAATGGGGGAGTATGTCAGGAACTGAACTATATAGGTTAATGTTTGCATTGTTATTTTGGCATTTTTAATTCCACTAGTCTCATGATCTATTGTTCTGACTTTCTTTCATACTTTTGCATCGAATGAATGAATTGTGATCATGCTAAAAGAACTTCTGTTATTCGGGTGATTGAGTAACAGTTGTTAACTACTAGATAGAGAAACGGATTGGTAAATAATATTGAAACTCTTACAAGTTTAGCTGGCCAAGATATTGTTCTTGAAACTATTTGTGCATACAGAGACATTATTGGTAGATTTTACCTACTTTTATACTTAAACACTGCATGGGTAGATCCAGGATTTTCTGAAATAGGGTGGGGTTAAGGGTTTCTAGAAAAAAGTAATCCACTGTTTTGCATGCATTATCAAATATTTGTATGACCACTCACACTATATTTCATTATTGTATCATTTCGATATTGATAGTGTTGTGTTTATTTTTGGTTCTTCTTCCCAACTTCACAGGGGTACCTAAAATTTAACCTTCAAATACAATTTGAAGCATCCAATTGTCAGTGACCAAATATGCTGCCCTATTCAGATATATCTATTGTCATGTTGTGTAAGCAGTCACATATTACCATTAATATGTGATATATGTAGATAGTGAATGTAGCATATTTAATGTCATCTAAAATTTATAATTTGTTTGATATTGACGTAATATTTTTGACATGAACATCCCAGTAATGTAACAGCATGAAGGCACCATCTAATGAATACATAAATTTATGAATGTGATTGCTTTAACAAAATAGTTAATATAGTACAATTATTCGGTGCATTGGGAAGAGTGACAGAATAGACTGGGCTAATTACTCCTTTAAACAAATGGAACAATATACTTTCAGAATTAAAAAAAAAATTTTTCTTTAGCTATATTGCATGTAGCTAACCATACAAAGAGTAATGTTATTAAGTTGACTTCTATAATAACTTTAGCTCAGCCTGGTTACTGAAAGGAATGCAACATTTTGGTTGCTGTATTCTTGTCGAAAAAACACATATGGGGTGCAATACTACTATATTATTGCTAGGTATATCTTAATAATTTCATCAGTAAACCCCCACCATGGGTCCATAATTTGACTTATTAAAAATAAAACATTGCAGAACTGCTAGATGGCTCTTGATTTAAAGCCTTTCCCTACATCAAGGTGGACACCATCGGTCAGCTGGAGCATTTTTTATATTTATTGTGGGGCAATCACACTTTAGTATAAAAGTAACAAAAGTTAGGGAAGATTAAAGACTTAATATTCTCTTTCTTGTGTACTTAAGTGTGTATCATACAAAATATCAAAGATTAGTTAGGTCTCTAACACTGCCTCAGCCCCCTGCGACTTATCTTAGGCCTCTAGTATTACCTGGAGCCCCCATCACTGATGGCAGGCAAGCAGGAAGGATGCACAAATAATATATGGATCATGTAGTCTATTAGCATGAGCATATGACATACTACTGCTTGTCTTCCAAATAGCCAAAATATGTAAAGTACAATATTCATAAATGGATGCTTCAAAGTGAAATGTGGGTTGCGACTTAAATAAAAAAAAAAATGATGTAAGAGGCAATAATTAATTGTGCACCAATTTCTTTTGGCAAGGCAGTAACTGTTAGTCAAAGTAAACATATTCAGGGATATCTAAGAATTTGAGGCTGTCTTCTACACCTTCACACTTTCACACTGAAGGGATCACACCTCACACACTCCATAATAATATCAGCATTTTAAGCTGATTAGTGTTAATTCTCATGATATACTCACTACCATGGAATCAAATCATGCTAGAAGTTACAGTCACATAACATGATAGATTCACATATATACTTCCACTATTACAACATACTCCTAAGCCACATCCATAGATGGAACTAGTGGCCTACAATACAGCTTAATATTGTCAATGTCTCCACGAGTGTTTACTACACAGCATGAATGACTGCTTGCTCTGACCTTTCTATTCAAACTTCATATATTGATAAGTTAAAGTGCATATCAGAAATGAAAAATCAAACAAACACAAATACCATTAAAATGTTATGAGATTCTGTTGCTTCACTATTGTGGAAGATGAGTTAAGGACCTATCAATAAAAATGTAGCGCCACATATATTTTCCACTCCCCGTCAATGGCACACACACCTATGCTTGTATCAAATGTGCACACACCAACAGACATGACCCACACTCACCCACATTTGTGCCTCATATGCATAAACACAGATGCACCCACACTCATGTCACATGTGCACACACCCACACAAATGTCCCACACACACGCACACCTACCATGAAGCAGAAACCATATCTTTGAGCATTGGCCATAATTGAATATATCTATTGAGCTAATTGAGTTATAATCACTTCAGCACTTCCTGCACCAGCCAGTAGATAAATAGAGACATGGTTAGAGTAAAAACACAATTAAAAAATATACATCAATTAAAGTAGAAGTATAATTAGAGTATATCTGCAAATAAGCTGCCCTACAGTATTTTTTTAAATTCGACCTTCAGTTATTGCAAACTGGTTAAGTTTGCTTTAATGCTTTATATATGGGGTAAGTTGGGGGATGCATGGGACATACCTGAATTCAATATAATAAATACCACTCTAACAATATTAGTTATTGTTATTTTGAATTGACCATATTTATAATTTACTGTTATACATGGGGATGATTTTGTGGGGCAAAGTTCCATCCCCAAAGTAAATATTATGGATTAGTAATCAAAATAGTAATAATAGGAGTAAACACAAAAGAATAGTAATATAACTTGAGTAGCAAGAGGATGCACATACCATCCATGTACACACCATGCAAATGCTTCATTGATTAGCAGAACTCTACTTTTGGAGAGATAAGATGATACTTAAGTTGCAGGCACAAAGGAATAGATTCTGGATAACCATTCCATGATGAATAATTAACTGCATGTTAATAGAATGGATATCCTAATTACCTACTCTTAGTTGGCTAGATGAATAAATGCTGTGGCAAATAGTAGCTGATGATCATTTTAATTTATACACTGCCATGGTGGTAGCCATGGGAGTAACCTAAAAATTCTAAACAGGATGGATGTACTATAATTTCATTTTTACCTTTGCAAGCATGACCACACAAGATAGGAATGGATCAAGCAAAATCCTATACCTTTTTTCTACTTTTTCAGAGAACAAATTTAGTTGATTATTTTGAGTTGGTAGATTTAATGGTGTATTTTGAGAAACCAAATTTACTGTGCATTTTGGGAGAGCAGATTTACTTGGGCATTATGAAAGAATAGATTTATTTGTATATTTGAGAGAGTAGATTTACCCGTACATTTTTAGTGAGTAGATTTTCTTGTGTATGCAGTATAGCCACTACCTCATGTAAGTTTGTAACTTAACCATGTTGACATTTATGTGGTACTGGGTTTTAAACAGTATGAAAGCTTCACTGGTTCCTTAAAAAATATTACAGTATCCTCATTTTTGCTGAAAATCGACTTCTTGATTCACTTATTTTTAGCATAGTTTGAACAAATGATTAGTAGACATCGAATAAATTATTGTATATTGTACTTTTGTCACAAATAGCTATATAAAGATATGACACAAAATTTTCAATGAAATTGATTCCAAATTATGCTTGTATATGTGATAAATTTTTCTTGATTGAATAAAAACAGCAAATACATAAAAAAAGAAAGAAATATTTGTATTAAGTAGAATACGATGTTCATTGTACTAAGGGATTCCCACACCCCTACTCCCTTCCCTCCCCTGCAGCTTCTCCCTAGATGTAGATTCAACTTGATTGATATAGAAGTTCGAAATTACCTGGAATATATCACACCAAAAGCTACTTAATAATTTTAGAAGTCTGAACTAATTCTGTCAAAGGGCCAGAAGAATTTCTTGAATAAAATGGCAGCTGATCAAACACATTGACTCCGATCATTAGCCAGCTGAACTGTTTGAACTAAATGACAGATAACTAGAATGATAGAAAGCTAAGTGGTAATTGCACAAGTGGGACATCACCTACTTCCAACCAAAGCTCTGTTTCCTTTTCCAAGTTCCATCCTTTAAAAGAGCACCTTCTGAGTTTCTTTCAGCCTAAAATTAGACATAATATTAACTATTAGTGAGGTATGCATCATGCATCACATTAACTTGTCTTTCCTCTGAAGACATAGAAAGAAATGAGAAGACATTTCTGAAAGAGTTCTATTCTATAAAAGAAGCTCCTTCTTGCATTTTTTTTCAGCCAAAAAGAAGTCAAAATTGTGAACTACCTACCAGGAAACCAGTATGCACCACGCATGCATGTGTTACCTTTAAAGATTTGAAAGAGATATGAACTTAAGGACGCTCCTAAATAATGTAGAGGTAAAAAATCCTATATAATGCACACCAAGATTTTATTTTACCAATCAAAATACTAATGCGCACTTGGTTGCCCAGGGAATGCATAGGCGCTCAAGAGCATGAGTCACTACTCCTGGTGATGTAGCTTAGTCTAGCCATTTTTACTGGGGTTGTCCTGCAGTCTAAATTTACTCTGTTATGCTTAAAGTAGCGGCACTCTGAGAGGGTGTGGCCTCACGTAGCTAAACCCTTTATCGAACGTTGTGCTGGAAATGAATCCAGAGTCACCACTATAACTGACCAGTGTAATACCTTTTAATTTTTTGAAGTAATGAGAAGTAGTAATGCCTCTACTGCATGAGCCAAAAAAAAATTTTTTTAGTGATACATTGAAGGGGTGGTTGGCCTACAGGGTACTGCAAGAACTGACAGGATTGCAGGGTATGGTTGCTTGCTAGAATCTGCAGTTCCCCAAGAGCCTGTAGTTCGTCAGAGTTACCAGTTTTTCTCGGTGTTGTGACCCTGTTAACAGGATATGAAACTGTATTGTTGAAAGTCTTATTAACGTGGAATCATCTGTGTTTGCAGGCAAGCAGGATTAAGTTGAGAAGATGGTGAATGTTTCTTCATATATATTGTGAGCGAGCTACTACTAGTTCAGCTAGTATTACTCTGCAAGCTAGGATAGCTGCCCGCTATTTAGGTAATCTCCCATTCTAATAGCATTACCCAAGGCTGCCAAACCTTTGTTATAATTAGCCAACAGTAGTTCCACTCACTGAGTCTCCCTTCAAATAAAATAAGTATCATATACTGGCCAGAAACTATCTGTACCAGCAACAACAATGATTCTTAAAATATTTACACAACACAATGTGCACTATGCTACACTTTACACACATACGACTTAGAGATTAAACTAATAATAGTTAGCTGTGTCATTTATAGGCTCTCTGGATCAGGCCATTAGGGCCTCTGCCTTGGTGCCTCTGCCTGGCCGCCTAATTGTTCATTAGGTGAGTCCTTGTCTTTTGTTGTTAGCATTTCTTTGTCTTCATTCCAAACCATGTTCTCATAATCAACTTCCTCCACTGGAAATTCATAACCCTTATTCACACAATTAGCTACCTTAACTTTATAACTTTGTTATTCATTTCTTCTTGATTATCTTCCTTCTTATTCAATTCTTATTTCACAAGTTGCCAAGACTGAGGCAGAGGCAGAGTCCCTAAATGGAGTCCAGGTGGCTCTGACAGATATATACCCCAAATCTCCAGTGAAAAGGGTTCTTAAAGCAGATAGTGTACTCCAAGGTAAATGAGGTTATATTTTAAGGAGTTTAGCTAGGCCTAGTTAGTACTTGAGCATATGTAGAACTGGATTTACAGGCAGTAGGTACTAAAATGCCCAGTTCATTGAAATTTATAGGATTGTAATGCTTAATTAATTCAGTTGTTTCTAAGGCAGAATTAACATTTGAGCTTGAAGAAATGGGGTTGTTTCAGTGCAAGAAGACATTCATTTGGCTCAAGAAAATTAAAAACACCTGCTGACTCAATTTAAATGTTTAGCATAGATATATTGATTCAGCAGGCAGCATCTAACTACCTACCCTAGTCTTAGCTTCAATTGTGGCCAAGATAACCATTATCTGCATTTGAAGTATGAAGATGGAACATTTAAATTTCAGTACAACTTTTAAGCCTTCTTATATTTATATCTATGCATCAAAGTATTCACTGTGTAGGATATATCCACCCTATAGAGCAGGTTGTAAGTGGTATGTTTGTTTGGTAGGAAAACGGTATGGCCAAGATGAATTTTCTCTGTATTTGAAGCATGAAGATGGAACATTTCTTGAGAGAAGAACCTGTCTCTCTTTGTATTTTATATAGAAAGACAGAACTCTCTCTGCACACCCAGGCTGAACCATTGGAATAGATATTCCCCTTTGGATCAATATACGAATGGACATACAGGCAGAAATTATCTGTGTTACTGGTGTCCCAAGAATGTTCATTGAACTTGTAGCACTTAGACTCTAAATCTCAGTTTAATTAAACAGTTCATTGAAAGAATATTGATCCAAATATTCTCTGTCAGGAGTAGTTTGCAATAACAGTGGCAATTGGATGGATCTGTCTCTTCCGGATAATTGGACCAAAGGAAGCTGGCATTTCATACATAAAAAAATTGAACGAAAATGATGCCTGTGTGTTATAGGCTCTGAGTTGAATGATGCATCCACATCTTTTTTATTTCCCGTTTTCCATCAGTTTTCTTCTTTTTTTTTCAACCTTTTTTACATGCCATGTGAGTTGAAAGTTTATTTTCATTGTGTGTAGGCAAAAATGTTTATTTAACTTCTGTCTGTTTTTCCAGTCTACACAGAGAACTCACACGAATTGTTATTTAATGGCCAAATTAGGTGATACTCATTTTGAGGAAATTTTAGGTGTATAAATAGCAGTATCAGATAATTATGTTTCCAGCATTACTTTAGAACATTAATTCAATAATTATTACTTCAGGCAATGTTGTTATTATGAAGATCATCACAAGCCATCCACAAGTGAGCACATTTGTAGTTGGGGAAATATCTCCAGGGGGGAAGATTACAGTATCCTTCCCCCCCAAATATATAGAAAATAAGAGGGAAATGAAAAGAAAAGGAGAAGGGAAATGGTTGGGGGAAAAAGAAAAGAAATTAAGAAGAGAAGGAAATATAACAAAAAGGAAAATGAAAAAGAAAGAAGATAGAAAATGATGGGGAGCAAAAGATGGGAACCAAAGTAAATGAAATAAAGGAAAGAAAAGAAAAACTTGAGGAGAGGAAAAGAAAAGATGAGGGGGAAGGAAAAAGAAAGAAAAAGAAGGTTGAAAGGACATGGAAAGAAAAAAAGGAAATTAAATAAAAGGTGTATAACAAAAGAGAGAGAGAGAATGAAAATGAAGGGGAAGGGAGAAAAGGATAGGTTGAAAGAAAGGAAAAATGAATGAATGAATGATAAAATTAAGGAAAGAAAAGATAAATAAAAGGAACCAAGAGAAGGAAGAATGGAAAAGGAAAGTAAGAGAAAAGAAAAACAGTTAAGGTGAAAAAAGTTAGTTTTGAAATTGAATTTGCAACCCCCATATTCAAGTTGATTTGATAACGTTACCCCCCCACACACACATACATACTCACACACAGCCACACACCTATATACAGACACACCCATTTACCCACAGACACACATCTATCCCTTTTTTATGTATATAGATTGATGAAATCCTTATTAGAATTTTCATTCAAGACTGGAAAAGTACTTGGTAGAGATGTTTATGTTTGATCCTTCATCTTAATAGTGGGTATCATAGAAAATGAAAAATTGGATCAATTACATCTTTAAATGAGTACAAAAATAATTTATCATACAAACAAATGTAGTTGAGAAACCTAATAATTAAGTTACAAAATGTATACATCATTTGGCTTCATTCCTAATGATTAACATTTATCAGTTTCTGAAGGTTTAATAAACAGATGGTATCAATCAATTGAACAATGCAAAACAAGATTTAACCTGTAATAGCAACATTACACTGTTTTGTTCATTCAGAAAGGAAAAATTCAGGAGGGTTTTTTATTCAAGAAAAGGGGGCAAGGATAAACAGGCATAACCATATACTCCACAAAAATAAAACAAGAACAAAATAAGAAGCCTTTCTTTGATGTAATTCTACAAACTCAGTGGAAAGTGCTGCATTTACATTGAATATACAATTACAGTTGAAAATTCCAGTAATTTTTGGAGGGGAATGAGTGGGAGAGAGGGGGGAGGGCCTATCAAATGTAAGTGAACTGACACTATAGCATTCAAAATTGATTCCCCAAAAAACAGAACTACCAAGATTCTCTTGCCAAGCGTATCTACCAGATGTAGTGGAAAGACTGGCCTTCCTACAAGCAAGGAAAATTTAATCACTTTAATAGGATCCCCACATTCCACTTGACACCTAGTCCCCAGGCCTAACCATACCCCTAGCCCTAGCACTCCATACATTACTGTATGGAACCTTAGCTAAGCCAACACTTAAGCACTAGCTTACACCTGAACAAAGAGGATTGGTAATTAAATAGCAGGAGTATGCACACAGCACAGCGTAGTACAGCACAGGTGAGTCTTAATACAATTAGAGAAATAGTTATTCATATACTTAAACAACACCATGAAGTGACAATTAAATCAACATTATTGAAGAATAAAGATAAGATTAGTTTTAGAGACTATCTGTAGAGACCCTAAAAACCATCCAACTAAATGTAGAGACTAATAGTAAACAATGTTCAGATCCATTTTATAATTTTGGAGCTAGGACTTCATCTCCTGTCTATTCCTGCTAATAAGTTTCCTCCAGGATCTCTTCAAGTGATTTGAATGTACTCTTTATCTATTATCCTTGTTCTCTCCTTTGTAGTCTCTTGTCGTGTCTGTGGACTGCATGTTCTCATGACAAGGTACAAGAGCATGACAACAGTGGTAACAATTTTTATTGTAGCTAATATTGTTATTTATTTCTTTTACATCCAGCCTGAGATAATACTGACACCTGACATGACTTCCTATATATCTCACACAAAATATAGGCCCGTACAAATATATGCACATACACACACAAGGCAAAAATGATGCAGTCTCTCACTAATTCAACCTATAACATACCTTTTGTTAAGTTTCTTTACAGTTAATCACTTTAAAAAAAAAAAAGCAACTAAGGATAATGGAATGCAGCAGCAGTCTTCACCACACACATGCCTGGGTGGGGGGGGGGGGGGGGAAGGAAAAAAAGAAAAGAAATAAAAGGAAAAATAGTTAAACTGAACTGGGGACCTTACCACTTGTGGTTGAAGGAAATTTCATAAGAAGAACAACCACAAGAGAAATATTCCCATAAAAGTAATAGTTAGAATCCACAAACTTGTTAAAGTTTGCAGGTAAGAATGGCTTGCCCACAAGGTTTAATTAAACTCAAGTACTAATTAAATCATAATTTCTTCTCACACTTATTCGATCCTTAATTTTGAAAATGAAATATTCCAATGAATAAAATCACAGCTGATTACCCACGCTTTGTTTCATGCACCATTGTAATATGTATTTGCACTATCGCTCAACAGATTAATTATCATACCGGCATCATGGAATCTTGTAAGGGTGATGGCGCTTGTCAAAGCAAGAACTTTGGGAAAATAATACCATGTCTGAGGGTATGGGACACAAGAAAGCAGATCAGGCTAGATCTACAGGACCATGTGCATAAGCTCTAATTTATTGAAGTAGTGGCTAACAACTTAAATAAAGAGGGTATGGATAGAATTTTCTATTAAAAGGTAAAGCATCCCCCTGTCCAAAAAAAAAAAAAAAAAAATCAAGTGGTGGAAGAAAACTTGAAATATTTACTATTAAACCAAAACAATATAAATGAAAAAATCAACAAAACAGAAGAATTACCAAGTTAATTACCCATACGAAGATTGCAGTTACAGGAATGGTTGGCAGAATCAGTGTAGTTACTGCAGTTGGATAAATTTCACTGTCAGTGATAGATAGAAGATTGTAGCACTTAAAGCCTTGTCCATTGAGAGACCTCTATCAATAAATGTTTCCTTCTCTTTGATCATAATTGCCACTAACACCATAGCCAATGCTGGAGTCACTACACACCCATCATGGTC